>BSBM01000674.1:3727500-4927500 GCA_027924585.1 Larix kaempferi
TAACTTCCCGTAGCAGTGACAAACCAAAAATGAAAGTGCTTAGAATCCAATTCTGTTTGGACAGAAATATATGCCATATTGTTTCTAATGTATCTCTAAAATTTTGGATCCTCAAGGTCTGAAAATTCATCCTGTGGTAGACTGACCTATCATCTTTCCAAGCCCACATATCTGAGCTCAAATGGATTCTCTGAGAGAGAGATATTCCAAGTGTCGTAACGTGACCTATTTATGGGATGAAACAGTATAGTGAACGTGTACAAAATGCCACATGTCATTGTTTCAACTTCAGCTTCTGAAACCTGGACCTATGAAACTACAGTCCATGCCCTAATTGTCTCTTTTTACGGATTCCATTTGGAGCTTCCTAGCCCGATATATGACCTCTATTCCTAGGTCACTTGTTTAGGACTGCATTCTGAAAGAGGCAGAAACCCTAACTTGTACGGATCATATCTCACAAAGTACAACAAATCTGAGGTTGTCCTTCGAAAACAAGGTACATGGACATTTCAACTTTGACCTGCAGAAGTTTCAGATCCTGAACCTTATCCAAAATGGATTTATAGTGAAAGTGCCACGATGACTGGTTTTTACTATACCAATTTGTCGCAAGTGAAACAAGTGTCATAAATGCCATACAATGCCTTCCTTCAGGATAGCTCTGATACCATGTTATTTTTTCAGCATTTAATTCAATATGATCTAGGATCTTAATTGAGAGAACAATATGTACAGCATATCAAACATAAGAGACAAGAGACACAAAGCATTTCACCGGGGAAAACCAAGAAGGTGAAAAACCCCGCAACTTCCTCAAAGATAGAATGAGCACCAATACAAAGATCACAAATCAAACCCCAAAACAAGAGATAGTGTCCTAGCAGAAACTCCTCCTCCACTTGTGTGCACTCCTCCTCTCTCCCACTAATGCGAAGTGAGTGAGTGTGTGAATGAAGAAATGAGAGAGTCACACTCTCTATTTATACTTTAATTCACTTGACTTTTAACTCAAACTAGGTCAGCCCCAACTTAACCACTTAACATAATGTTGACTGTGCCGACCCCACTAGGGGACTTAAACACCCCATCACAACTGACTCTGGTCCAACCTCCCTTAGGAGAGTCTAATAACCCACTACCACTTGACACTGGGCTGACCCCACTAGGGTGGTCTAATAACCCTTTAACCCACATGACTCATACAGGGCCGACCCCACCAAGTTGGTCTAATAACCCATCAAATATAAGTTGCGACACTTACAATAATACTTGCGACACTTGCAAATACAAATGACGACACTTCCAATCGGAGGAATAATACATCTCCGTTGAGGATACAATAAAGTACAAATGTAATACATAGGAGAATACCTTCTGAAGTTACAAATACATCAACAAAATATTGAACCTTTGGTCGTAGTCCCATACTATTTCACCTACCTATTGCTTGATCTCTTTAATCTATGTGATACATTATGACTTTGACTTAGTCTTCTAAAACTCTTTCAGTAGTGTTCGACCACACAGGATAATTCCAAAATACCGAACACCTAGAGCAGCCACTCACACAAATAGATCACAGATCAACACACCGATTTTTTCACATGGTTTAAGCCCTTGAAATGGAAACACTCAAAGGCCCCAACCAAATAGCTACTTGAGGCAATTTATTATGCAAACGAAAGAAAGTTACAAATGAGCTTCTCATAATCGATCAAATAGAAAGTTACCCTCCATAATCTTTAAATATATATCACGGACCAATCGGGTGTTAAGCCATGGATCAAAGGTAGTTATGATCTAAGAGAAGTTGAACAATAGGATCACTCTATGTATAGAACATATCGTGACTGTCGGATTAGATATTTACAAATTCATACTAATGCATACTAAAGAAACACAATTTTCCTAACGGATATATTATAACAAGTTGACCTTAAATAACTCTTGAGTGTCTAAATATCCTAACTTCCCCCCTTAAGAAAAACTTGGGATAGGATTGAAGGATTTACAAAAGTGACACTATTAGGAGAAGTAAGGAGGCATTAGCTCCTATCCCCCCTTAATGACAAGTTCCTGAACTCCTAACATAGATCGAAGTTTAGAAAACTTCGCTTCTGTAAGAGATTTGGTGAAGATGTATGCAACTTGATCATCTATAGGGAAAAAGAGCACTTCAAGAATGCAATCATGAACAATATTTGTTATGAAGTTCATATGTATCTCAATGTGTTTTCTATGTTGATGTTGAACTGGATATTTGGTGAGCTTGATGTCACTTTGATTGTCGCACCAAAGGGGAGTCGGATGCTGCTGCTGGAATCCAAACTCTAAAAGGATTTTCTAAAGCCATAAAGCTTATTGACTGGCGTTAACTATTTCACAATACTCTGCTTCTGCTGAAGAGAGAGAAAGAGCTTGTTGTTTCTTACAAGCCCAACTGACAGGTCTGGAACCAAGATTGAATATATAACCTATAGTAGACTTCCGATCATCATGATCGCTAGCCCAATCTGAATCAGTGAAACCAACCAACAAAGGAGTCTCCCCTGAACTGTAATGAATCCTAAACTGAATTTTACCCTGAATATATCGAAGTATTCTTTTTGTTTCTTTCCAATGACTTTCATGGGGCATTTTCATATAGCGAGCAACACAACCAATGGCAAAGGAAACATCAAGACAGGTATGATTCAAGTATAAGATACTACCAACAAGCTGACGATACAGGGTGGCATCAACTTCAGGTGAAGTGAAAATGGAAGAAATTTTGACTCCGGACTAAAAGGGAGAGGGAGTTGGTTTACAATATTCAATGTTAAAGAGACGAATAAGGTCACAAGCATACTCAAACTGAGAAAGAAGGATTCCTTCTTTGTTTTTCAAGACTTGGAGGCCAAGAAAATAATGCAAATGTCCTAAGTATGTCATTTCAAATTTTCGCTTAACACTGAATTTTACATGAGCTAAAAGCTTAGGGTCGCTACCAGTAAGAATAAGATCATCAACGTAAATAATAAGGATGATGAGATTGTTTCCTACTTTCTTGGTATAGACATTGGGATCAGAATGGCATGTAGAAAAACCAGTGTCAAGGAGAAAGATATCCATTTTGGCATACCAAGATCGAGGAGGTTGCTTAAGGCCATATAGGGATTTATTAAGGCGACATACAAGACTAGAGTCATTCTGAACATATCCAAGAGGTTGTTCCACGTAAATTTCCTCCTACAAATCCCCATGCAAGAAGGCAGACTTGACATCCATTTGATGGACCTCCCATTTATGTAAGGCTGCAAGGGAAAGAACAAGGAAAATGGATTTCATTGTATTCAATTCCTTCAACACTTCCCTTTGATGCATACTTAGTTTTGAAGACCCATTTACATTTGACAATTTTTCGTCCTTTCGAAATATAGACAAGTTCGCAAGTATCGTTCACCATTAAGGAACGATATTCTCCATCCATAGTTGCATCCCAATCTGGATTCCCTAAATCTTCTGCAAAAGTATTTGGATCATGATTCTCTGAAACTTGAGCCAAAAGAGAAGAGGCTCGCTGGAACTCATAATGTGTTCATCGTTGATCTCTAGGATCACCGGCGAGATCACTAGCTGCTTCACATGTTGAATGGACCCATAGAGGAATTGGTTGTTGTGAAATTCTATGTCACGACATATCTAATAGTTGATGGATACCTCACAAAGAAAGAATGAGCAGAAAATTAAAATAAGAGTGAAAACTGCAGTAAAAAGAGAAGAAGAATAATAATGTAGCATATCTCAGATAGGAGCATAATAATGTCACGTGTTCCAATAATCATTATAATCAACAATGATGTTACAATGGAGAGAATTCGAATCATGCAGAAGAATTCGACCTTAGTTGGTCTAGCATAGGGATTATCGCCACTGGAGTGCTCCGGAAGACTCAAAGTCAACTGAACTGAACCTAAAACCAGTTAACCGAAGTCACAATCAGTTAAATAACTAAGGAGGGAGCAATAGTGATTTTGTCATGCATGCTAGTTAGAAAAGGGCACATGAGGCCACAATCAGTGGCATCCGGAGCTCTAACCGCCCACAAGAGTTAGGTAACTCGGGTGGACTACACCGAAACACTCAGGAGGTTCCTATAAAATAGGGAACTGACTGAAGTGGTCCTAAAATGATGCATGCAAGGCTCAGAAGGTGGTAGATGGATCTTGGATGACATATTCACACCACTAGGGGGAAAATGACATCATCAACAACTAGGAAAAATAAATAATGCTAGGTAGGACAAGGATGGAGTATTGAAATATCCTAAAAGTTTGTGTTGGAGGAAAATGAGTAGGCGGAGGTGGATTTCCATCCTCACTGTCATCATCAGAAACTGGAATTTAAATTTTGTGAAGGAATTTGGGAGTAGAAGAAGGCACAAGCCCAAAATTAGGCTCGCAGGCCACAGATGGCACAAACCCTGAGTTCGGATCACGGTCCAAGAGATTTTCATCAAATTTTACATCTTTTCTAATTATTATATCATGAGAATGTGGATGAAGAAGTTTATAACCTTTTACATTTTCAAAATATCCAACAAATATGTACTTTTCACTTTTAGACTGCAATGCTTTCCGTTTTTCATCTGGAATATGAGCCCATGCTTCACTACCAAACACAAGGAAGTGACTTACATCTAGTTTAATTTTACTCCATGCTTCTTTTGGTGTGATATCTTGTAAAGCTTTAGTGGGGGTGCGATTAACAATGTAATTTGCACAATTTATGGCTTCACCCCAAAATTGAAGACTTAGTCCCTTAGCTTGAAGCATAAAATTATCCATTTCTTTTAAAGTGTGGTTCTTCCGTTCAGCTAAACCATTTTGTGTTGTTGGAACAGTGTGTTGTTGCTGGATTTCTTGTTCAGTGCAGAAAGTAGTGAACTTGTTGTTAACATATTCTACCCCATTATCAGATCTTAACTTAAGAATTTGATGACCATATTGTTTTTCAAAAAGGGCCTTGTTGGCCAAGAACATGTTAAATACATCTCTCTTAAGTTTTAGGAAATAAACCCAAGTGAGTCTAGAGTAATCATCAATGAAAGTTAAGAAATATTTGAAACCCGAAAAGGAAGCAGATGGAAGAGGACCACACAAGTCACTATGCACAAGCTCCAAGGGGGCAGAGGCATGCCAAGAGGCATGTTTGTCAAAACTGTCTCGATAATTTTTTATGAGTACACAACCAAAACAAACACCATCCCTACAAGATACCATTGGAAGACCTGTCACCATATTTTATTTACATAGTTGTTGCAATGAGCGATAATTTAAGTGACCAAATAGCTCATGCCAAAGTTTTCTCAAGTCATCACTATGAGCAACAAAAACTAAGGGAAAACCATATGACCCAAAGTTGTTAAACTTGTACAACCTGGTAATATCATCAACCATTCCAGCGGCTAGGACATGCTTAGGATATTTAAAATCCATGATTACAACTTGGTGAGGTGTAAACGTTACAGTTTTACCTTCACCAGAATGGGTGATTTGATAGACTGACAACAAATTGCAGGAAATTCTTGGAACACATAGTACATCACTAAATTGTTCATTATCTATCAGAACTATTCCAGATCGTACAGTGCTAAGAGATCTATCATCACCGACAAATATTTGTTTGGTGTTACATTCATGCATAGTAGAAAATATGGATTTATCCTTATCCATATGATAAGATGCTCTAGAATCAATGAGCCACTCATTCGAAGTAGAAGAAGAAGATGCATTATAGGAAAAAATAGAAGCACAAAGTGCATGTTCATGAGATGAATATTCTGAAGACGAATCAAGCTGATGTGGTGCTTCTTCATTGTTGCTTCCAAGGCTGCCATATTCTTGAAAAATTTAGATTCATCATGATTAT
The DNA here is from genome assembly GCA_027924585.1 of Larix kaempferi. NCBI lineage: Eukaryota > Viridiplantae > Streptophyta > Pinopsida > Pinales > Pinaceae > Larix > Larix kaempferi. Next base: position 3,733,414 of record BSBM01000674.1, read on the forward strand.
CTTTCCCGCAAAAGTTGCAATGACGCTCAATCTTCTTACCTTTTGGTTTGTTTCCTTTGTCATTTTTTGAAGAATAAGCTAGCTGAGAGGGTTTGGGACCCTTGTTTGGCTTATTATTGTGAATATTTTGCTTCTTGGCCATGCTTGGACTTCTCTTTTTGTTGTGCCAGCAAGGTTTTTCCAGATGTATCTACATTGATAATCATTCCGAGATGTATGAGCTTATCTTTCTCTCTAATCAAAGGATCACAAAAGGATTCAAGAGTAGGCCCTTTATAGCTAGTTGGATCCAAGGATTCTTTCATGGAGTAAAATGTAGATACAAAAACAGAATATGTAGGTCCAAGATTGGAAAGAATGTGATAAATGCATTGCTTGTCTCCTCTTTTAATTTTGCATTCTGCACATAAGAGTCTAAGAGTTTTGTACTTAGATAGATAATCTTGAATGCATAAAAATACAGTTGTATTTAAGGAAAACAACTCATTTTTTAGTTGGTGACCTCCACTCTCATTGTGTTTACCAAGCACATATTCCAATTTTTCTCAAGCTTGATCTGGTTCATCAATTCCAGATTCGTGGAATCATAAATCAATAGAGATTAACTTCCCAATCAATCCATGGGCTTCATCACATTTATTGGCCCATTTTATTTTATTATCAACATCAATGGGCTATGTTTCTTTCCCTGAGGTAATCCAATAAAGTCCCCTACTTCGTAGGACATCCTCCATACGAGATTTCCATGAGAAATAGTTGGAACTAATAAGTACAATATCACATGGGGAAGACGTACTGTAAATAAATGTCTTAAAAATAGAAACCAATATTCTGGATGCAAATATCTCAAAAAATTAGATTGTTTCAAAAAAAACGGCAATGAAAACTAACTCTTGATGAGGAACTTATGCTTGATTGAAAAAATGGTTGCAGGTGACCCCAACAGATACGAGGAAGGCAAAGGATTGACCCAACTAAAAAAAAAACTAAGTGAACTTTTTTCCCAAGCTTAACCTTTTAAACTCACTTTACAATAATGTTGTTTTATGTGAACTACTTTTGTAAAATAAGTAGAGTTTCACTTTTACAATAATGTTACTTTAAATATTGCATGCAAAAAACTAAAAGACTTTAAGTGACTCACTTTTATAATTTAAGAGAGATGCACTTTTACAATAAAGTAACTGAAAAATAGAAATTACATGCAATTTTAGAAAAGTAACTAACAAGGAGACTTGAACTCAAGGCCTCTTATTAAATAAATCAACTTTTAACCAAGTGAGCTAATATTAAAAGGTATGTAAAAGATGGAAAGGAGGAAGGGTTTTTCTTTTTTCTTTTTTCTTGAACTTCGTGCTTGCCAAAAAAAACACATTTTTGTCTACAAATTGCTTCACATAAACCGAAACAAAACAAAAAAAACATGCATTGAATTTGGGGTTATACCTCATTAGCTTGCTCGGACTGTATATGTTTTCTCATTGTTTCCGATTTGCCGCGGTTGCACAAAGTGCATGGCAAAGAGCATAAGCAGTAAAGAAAACTCTTTTTCTTTTGTTTCTGATTTGCCAAGATCACACAAGGTGCAGGAAAAGAGCATACACAGAAAGAGAGGGTAACAACCCGAAACAAAAACAAAACAAAAAAACTAGATCTAAAAAGAAAATGAGAAAAATATTTTAAATAAAAAAACGTCACTGTAATAATATACCTCTAGATCTGATGAAATGCAAGTATCTTGGGAAAACATAAGCCTTTTTCGATGAAACGAAATTTAATCCCCACTAAAAACAGTGCTCTAGACGCAATGAAACACCTCTCACAGCCCAAAAATGCACATAAATTTCATAACCATAAACCCTATCACAGCTTCGGCAACACCGGTTCAAAATCTAGATCACCAATGGAAGCAGATCTTCAAAAAGGATCTGATACCATTTTCGACTACACAAGATAATTCCAAAAGAACGAACACCTAGAGCAGCTACTCACACAAACAGATCACAGATCAACACACCGATGTTTTCACGTGTTTTAAACCCTTGAAAGGGAAACACTCCACAGCCACAACCAAATAGTTACTTGAGGCAATTTATTATGCAAAAGAAAAAAAGTTACAAATGAGCTTCTCATAATCGATCAACTAGCAAGTGACCATCCATGCTCTTTAAATAGATATCAAGGACCAATCGGGTGTTATGTCACAAATCAAAGGTAGTCATGATCTAATAGAAGTTGAACCGTCAGATCACTCTATGTCTAGAACATATCGTGACCGTCGGATTAGATATTTACAAATGCATACTAAAGAAACACACTTTTCCTAACGGATATATTATAACAAGTTGATCTTAACTAAATCATAGTTGTTTAAATATACTAACAAGTAGGTCTCCTTTTATATCTGCCAGGGACCTGGTCTGTCTTGCGGGATGTAATGTCCCCATTTTGACCCTTACTACATATTGGCTTTTAATATAAACATTGTATATAGGTGATGTATGACTCCTAGCGTGGAGCTCAAGGCCAAGGCCCCGCTAGTGAATGCCCATATTTGGGAAGCAAGCATTTGACATTGTGTGATCCATGTGCTACTAAGCCATGAAAATTGTAAAATGATGTAAATGTCATGTAATAAAAATACCAAGGGTTGGCTATGAATGCAACTAAATGAGGGGGAACTACGTATCCACTAGGAAGAGGTGAGCGGGTTATGGAATTGAGCCATAAACTTCCATATGTCATATTTAGAACCCCTTTGACCTTCCTTGCTTACATTTAATTCTACTGTAGGAAGTGGTTGAAGAAACAGTTCATGAAGTCGATGGAGTGTGGGCAATCTCGAAAATTCGGATGGCAGGGTATGGGGCTTTGTTTTGAACCACAAGTCACTCTACCCCTATAAATTTGTATTCCCTGATCCCAATTTCCATGAGGGACTGGAAACCGGAGTTGGGAGGAGAACAAAGAGCGGAGTGGGGAAGAAAAGAAGGAAATCGTGATTCTGTGAAAACCTTGATTTAGAGTGCCGAATCTGGCCAAAAATTAGGGTGGGAAGTTCAATCCAACAGGGGATCTGTTGGCCTAAACCCTAGGGTAAATTTACAGAGTGTGAGATGCTCAAGAAACCATAGAGAAACCCGGATCTGATAGCCTGAAATCGCAAACGTGAGACAGAGCCTTTCGGTCGTAACCCTGAGGAGATCCAAGCGTGGATGATAGAGTGGAAAAGAGAGAAGAGGTTAGAACCACTTGATAAACCCAGTGAAGGTTGTTTGATTTAGTGGGAGATGCATGTAGATCTGTGGTTGAGCTCACTGGCTTAGCATCCTCCTCTTGTGTCTCTATGCATGCTTGATAAACCCAACTATGTGTTGGATTAGCATGATTGTTGTGTGAAACCAAGACTATGAGTGGACCTGAGTAGTTCTCCCTAGTGGATACATAGCCCTAGCTTGGGGGTGGTCTCTGAGTGCTGAAAGAATACAGGCTGGGCAGGGACCTATGGTTGGGTTGGAACGTTGCAGTCCATATCCAGTTTGCTTGATGATTTCAATGAAAATATAAGTGTGCTATGTGGTTCAAATAATGCTTATTTTACATATATGCATGTTTGTTTGTTTATCTCATAATGTATAGATTGATCCAGTTGGGTAATAGGGTTGAATGTATGTGCCCTATGTTGTATATGCCTATGATGAAATGTTGTTGGAGGCATTCTGGGTGTGTGTTAATAGGGTCTAATGTTGTTGTATATGTTATTTTATAATGCTTATGTACATCTGCCTTATTATTATTGTAATGATATGACTTGGTTCATGTTAATGGGAATGATATGATAGTCTTAAGTTAGGCAGCATAAAGCTTGTGCATAGCATGAGTAGAGGACTAATTCTCTATAGTTGGTTTCATCATTCCTCCTGGGAGATATATGTTGAATGCATGATAGATATGTGTGTGGTTAATATTTCCTTCCATTGTGCTTAATTGAATATGTACATGCATCTATGTGTCTTTATTTATACGAATTGGTTCATTGATGAATAGGTTTAAGTGTGGTAAAGGACAAAATGCTCATAATGTTCAGCTAGGTATTTGGGGAAGAAATAGACACCCCTCTGTGGTGTTCATGTTACCTCTGTGGATTAGATGAAGGGAAAGGACATGGAAGAGTGGATTAGAGCCCTTTACACAGTAGTAAAGAGGCATGGATGAGGTTTGGGAAACATTTGATTGTAATAATGGAAAATTCAAAGTTTTTAGATGTGGAAGAAGATCATGCAGTGGTATAGATCTTGCCGAGAGATTTCGAACCGTACTAAGTTTTCCCAAAATGGACTTGGGATGAGAAATTTATGAGCCAGAGAAGTTGTGTAGTTGGGCTTCCGACTTTTCGAACCCGCAATGCGGATTGCGTATTGCGGAAGTCGGAAGGGTGATTTTATGGAGTTATGCGTGGTGGTTCTAAATTCCGACTCCCGCAACGCGGATTGGAGAAGTCGGAAGAGTAAATTTGATGGAGTTGTGAAATGGTGGTTCCAACTTCCGACTTCCACAAGGAGAATTGTGGATTGCGGAAGTCTGAGAGGTAATTTTTCTAGATTAGTGAATTTGGAGTCCCGACTTCTGCGTTCCGCATTGCGTATTGCGGATGTCAGAGGAGTGATTCGTCAAAGTTGAGAATTTGGGGTTTATGAATTCCGACTTCCGCATCGCAAGTTGCAGATTGCACAATTCGGAGGCGTGATTCAACGAGGTGGAATATTTGGTGTTCCAACTTCCGATTTTGCACTGTGGATTGTGGATTGCGTAATTCGGAGGCGCATTTATTCGGCGTCATGTATTGCGGTTCCGACTTCCGACTTCCGATTGTGGATTGCAGATTGTGGAATGGGATTTTTGAGTTGTGTAAAAGTGCAAAGTTGCATATTATTTTTAAAAAAAACTAGCAGGTGGATCCAAGGGTTGTATCCCATCGCCTCTAAAGGGTACCAAGGTGAACGGGGACGTGACAGAGTGGTATCAGAGCCCAAGGTTGCAGCACTAGGGCATCTTGGTCCAAAGAATGAGTTACAGGTAGGTAACCAAAATCTGGATGAAGTGCAAGGGCATACAATGTGCCTTGAAGGACTCCATATGGAGTTGGAATTGAACAAATTGCAATGTTGATAGAGAGGGAAATTTCTCACCTTAAACTATTTTTCTTTATAGCATCAGAATTGCATGCTTAGAAAGTAGCAAGCATAAATGTTATACATATGTGCATGTATTGAATTGCCTTTTGGTGAGAAAATCATAGCCAATAAACCCCTGTGTGCTTGGTAGAGGAGCCATGAAATTGGGTCAACTATGATGTGGAAGAGGAATTCCATGCTATGAGGGATAATTCCTCAACTCTTCTCTTGCTTTTATATTTACATTTTATGAGTTTTATATATATGATATTATGGCATAGGAATGTTGAAAATGCAATAGATTAGATAGATGAAATGTGTATGCATAGTAGGCATATTAAGAGATGATGCATACTACATGTAAACTTATGTGTGCTTGCATATGGTATTTCATATTGATAACAGTTTTTAATGATTACATTGCCTTTCAATTTGAATGCACACCCACAAAAGGGATTGCGGGAAAATCCTATGTTGCATGCCTGTGATTCTTGCAATGTTGCAAAAAGATATGGAGAAAATATTTTTGAGATGTTGTGCTTACACTTTGCCTTGAGAAATGACTAAAATGATGTTTCTAGGGTTCCTCATTTTATCAAGATGATATCCTAGATACCATGGTCAACATAATATACCCAATTTTGTTGGACACCACCACAAAAAGACCAATATGATAGAAGCATGGTTGAAGATGTTGATGATGATATTGCATATGACTAGCAGCCTTGTGAAGAAAGGCTAGAGCACAAATCCATGATCAAGAGGTTGGTGGAAGGAATGTGTAATCCTTGGTAAGAGGCCAAACTGATCAGGTAACAACAGTATGTTGATGGCAGCCATGCAGGTAATGTTTATTATGATAATTGTGTAAATGTTGAGAAAGGATGGGTAAGAATCCTTTAACCATGTTTCAATCATCATAAAATGGTATGCATGTAAGGTTGAATGCATTTAGGTGAATGACATTCCACAGGGTATGGTGGGGTAGGTGGTAGTAAAGGAAATGAGCATTATACCATGTGATTGTTTAAAATTTTGAATGCATCCATAAGAAATAAGAGCTTGAAATGTGGGAAACCATGATAGTGTTGGGTTGTGAAGCTTGCAGTGCTCAACAAGTATCCCATGAAATCCCTATTGGTGTTAATTTGGGATGAAATCCCTTTTCCAACAACCAAGGAGTGAGATAACTCTAGATGTGTTGTGTTTGGATGAAGAAGAAGTTAGTTGTGTTTGATGGGATACCAAGATGCTATGTTGGGAGAACAGAGTTGCATGAAATGATGTGGTTGTGTAATCATGAATGATGAAAGTCTTATTTGAATTCATGTATATATGATGTGAATTTATCTTGCAATTTACTGTGATACGGATGCACATAAAGTAGATGTATCTCATTGTCTTTGAGAAAATAATAAACTAATAGTGTTTGAATTATTGAGTACTATAATTCTGAGATCACTTCAGTGACTGTTGTAACAATGAAATATTGCATGCATGAATGTTCATCGAGTGCTTGGCTGATTGAAATTTCAGATTACAGGTAGAATGTATTAGGTGTGGCAATGTGGGTAAGTCCATGATAATACTGGGATCTACCATGTACAAGGGCCAAATATTGTGAGAAGGATCTCATGAATGTGAAATCTTATTTATGGATGAAAAATATTTGAAACTTTCTGATTTAAGTTTATGATAGTGATTCCATGGTTGCAAAATCTAATTTATGTACAAAACAGACTTATAAATCTCAGATTTGAGAATTTGCTAGTAATTACTAATGGTTGTTTGGTTCTTTAAAATTGTGTCAAGGGAGCATGTTGTAGGTGGATGTCCAGGTTATGGCAGCAAGTGCAAGACCATAATGGACAGAGTGATACCACTTACAAGAGCCAAACAATATGAGGATGACCTCATGGTTGAGTAAACCAAAATTATGTAGTGAACAGAATTGTAAATTCAGATTTGAGCTTGATTGAGGAGGATACAATGCAGGAAGAGAAGATACATCTGCAAAACAAATAATTAATTTGTGACCCTTGTTAAAATTATGCATGTCTTATTATTAGAATTAATGTCCAAGTCATGTTTTTATTTCAGAATGCTTGAGTGTGATTGTGTATTTTTATTTCAAACTGCTTGAGTGTGATTAGGGCCTACATGACTCACATCAGAAAGGGGTGCACACCTTTCGGATGATGTGTTGTGTTATGGTTGTCAACATTGACTACACCCTAAAGGAATGGACGCATTCCTGGTGTTTCAATATTAGAGACTGAACTTGTATGAAGTATGTTACAATTTTATATTAGCAATCAGTGACGAGCTTACCTAACAGGCTTGTGTTGTCAAGTATTACACATGTAATTGGTAATGCGTGCTAAGGAGAAAAGTGAGGTAGGTTTCGAGGCTGGCAGGAGCGCGTGGATATTCCTATGGCTCTGTAGTAGAGCCCTTCACCTGGAAATGGTCATGGTATAGTTTCCTTCCATTGTCTTGTTAACCCAGACGAGAGTGTTGGCTTGGAAATGGAAAGGGAAAACTAGGTATGGGACTGCTTTGGCACCCTAAATGCTTGGTAAATCTAGTCGGTGCACTGGTTGAGAATTGAATGTTTTCGAGCAGCCTGAGTGCTGGCCAAACATTCCTTAAACGCTTGGTAAATCCATTTGTTGCAATGGTTGGGCATTGAATGTTGTGGAGCATCATGTGTGTTGGCCAAACATTCGTTATTGTATCCACAGGTGATCCATGGCTTGTAAAGCAAAGAAGGAGCCTGTGGAATAACGTGAAGACGTCCAATACAAATAATTATTTGGTTATCTTGCATCTTCTTGCTTATTTCAAATGAATATGTGTGTGTATGTGATTCGGCTATGGTTTTTAAACTTTGTTTAGAGATCAATCCTATGAAAGTAAACTTGACATGTGAATTGACTCAATGTGTGAGTGTAGGTATTGTTGGAAGCAAGAACCTTGAAGGCATCCTAAGGATGCATTTGGACATGTGATTGTCCTATGAAGCTCAGAATGAGTATCAAGGGAAGTGGTGCTAGTGGACTTGTGTGGGTCCTAGCAGCCAAAGGTTTTGTAGGAAACAATGGGGAAGGGTTCCCTGGATGATAAGGAGCTTACATCCGTGGTCACAGATTTAAAAAATTCCCATTTTTGCAGAAGCCCTAATTTTCCACTTTTCTAATCAAAGTCCCGAACTAGGGTCTTATCAAACCCGGACTTCTGCCCAACCAAAAATTATAATCTTGGTCTCTAAATTTTTATTTTGATGATTAGTATCCAGCCGTGGTCTCTTATTACAAAAATTCCAACTTTCTCCGAAGCCCTAAATTCCGAAAGCCATGAATGAAGGTACTCAAAAATAATTCTATTTTGACAGAAATATGTACCTGATTGTTTCTGGTGTACCTCCAAAATTTTCAATCCACAGGGTCTGAAAAGTTTCCTAAGATAGCCTGACCTATTGTCTTTCCATCCTGATAGTTCTGACCTCAATTGGATTCTCTGAGAGAGAGTTATGCCAAGTGTCACAACGTGACCTGTTTATGGGATAATACAGGAGAGCGAACTTGTACGGCATGCCACGTGTCACTGTTTCAACTTCGGCCTTTGAAAAAAAAAATTGAGATAGTATGACCTGTTATCTTTCCATCTTGATAGGTCTGACCTCAATTGGACTCTCTGAGAGATAGTTATGCCAAGTGTCGCAACGTGACCTATTTATGGGATAATACAGGAGAGAAAACTTGTACGACGTGCCACGTGTCACTGGTTCAACTTCGGCCTCTGAAACATTTTCCTGGGCTAGTACAGTCTGTGTACTACCTGTCACTTTTTAGAAATTTCATTTGGAGCTTCCTAGCCCAAGTTATGACCTTTTTCCCAAGGTCACCTGGTTTTGACTCAGATATGGAAGAGGCAGAAACCCTATATTGTATAGATCATAAATCCCAAAGTAAAACGAATTAGAGGTTTTCCTTTGGACACAAGGTACATGGGGATCTTATATTCGACCTGTAAAAGTTTCAGATCCGAAAACTTCGCCAAAACGGATTTATAGCGAAATTTCTACGATGACTGGTTTTTGTTGTATCAAGCCCTAGCATCGTAAGTGCAACAAGTGTCATACATGCCATATCATGCCTTCTTTCAGGCTAGCTCTGATACCATGTTAAATTTTCAGAATTTACTTCAATCTGATCTAGGATCTTAACTGAGAGAACAACATGTACAGCAAATCTACAGCATATCATTCATGGAGACAATAATGCAAGCACATAAGAGACACAAAGATTTACTTGGGGAAAACCATAAAGGTGAAAAACCCCAATAACTTCCTCAGATATAGATAGAGCAATGATACAACCCAAACATGAGAGATAGACATATCCTAGCAGTAGATCCTCCTCCTCCATAAGTGCGCCACTCCTCCTTGAGTACATGAGTGAGAAGTGAGTGATCAAATAGAGTGCCTCCCGCACTCTATTTATACTTGACTTGACTTGCCTTTTACATAAATCATGTAGGCTCGAACTTAACCACATAACATAATGCTGACTGGGCCGACCCCCAATAGGGTGGTCTAATAACCCTTCGACCCACATGGCCGACCCCCAATAGGGTGGTCTAATAACCCTTTGACCCACATGACTTATACAGGGCCGACCCCAACAAGGTGGTCTAATAACCCATCAAGTATAAGTTACGACATTTACAATATAAATGACGACACTTCCGTATAGAGGAATAATACCATCTCTATAGGAATACAATATACATATGTGAAATACATTCCGAAGTTACATATACATCAACATTTCTTTGGCACCGTGCATTGCGGTTCTGACTTACGAATTTCGATTGTGTATTGCGGATTGCAAACTGGGATTTTTGAGCTATGTAAAAGTGCAGAGTTGCGGATTAGTTTAAAAAAAAAAAACTAGCAAGTGGATCCAAGGGTTGTCTCTCATCGCCTCTAAAAGGTACCGAGGTGACTGGGGACGTGATAGAGTGGTATCAGAGCCCAAGGTTGCAACACTAGGGATGCTTGGGCCAAAGCATGAGTTATAGGCAAGTAACCATAATCTGGATGAAATGCAAGGGCATACAATGTGCCTTGAAGGACTCCATATGGATTTGGAATTGAACAGATTGCAATGTTGATAGAGAGGGCAATTTCTCACCTTAAACTATTTATGTTTATAGCATCAGAATTGCATGCCTAGAAAGTAGCAAGCATAAAGGTTATACATATGTGCATGTATTGAATTTCCTTTTGGTGAGAAAATCATATCTAATGACCCCTTGTGTGCTTGGTAGAGAAGTCATGAAATTGGGTCAGCTATGATGTGTAAGAGGAATTCCATGCTATGATGAGGAATTGGAGAGGGAGAATTCCTCAACTCTTCTCTTGCTATTATATTTACATTTTTCGAGTTTTATATATATGATATTATGGCATAGGAATGTTGAAAATGCAATAGATTAGATAGATGAAATGTGTATGCATAGTAGGCATATTAAGAGATAATGCATACTGCAAGTGAACTTATGTGCTTTCATATGGTATTGCATATTGATAAAAGTTGTCAATGAGCACATTGCCTTTCAATTTGAATGCACACCCACAAAATGGATTGCGGGAAAAGCCTATGTTGCATGCATGTGATTCTTGCAATGTTGCACAAAGATATGGAGAAGATATTTTTGAGATGCCCTGATTACATTTTGCCTTGAGAAATTACTAGAATTTTGTTTCTATGGTTCTTCATTTTAGCAAGATGATATCCTAGATACCATGGTCAACATAATATACCCAAGTTTATTGGAAACCATCGCAAAAAGACCAAGATGATAGAAGCATGGTTGAAGATGTTGATGATGACATTGCATATGACTATAAACCTTGTGAAGAAAGGATGGAGCACAAATCCATGATCAAGAGGTTGGTGGAAAGACTATGTAGTCCTTGGTAAGAGGCCAGACTGGTTAGGTAACAATAGTATGTTGATGGCAGCCATGCAGGTAATGTTTATTATGCTAATTGTGTAAATGTTGAGAAAGGATGGGTAAGAATCCTTTAACCATGTTTCAATAATTATAAAATGGTATGCATGTAAGGTTGAATGCATTTAGGTGAATGACATTCCATAGGGTATGGTGGGGTAGGTGGTAGTAAAGGAAATGAGCATTATACCATGTGATTGTTTAAAATTTTGAATGCATCCATAAAAAATAAGAGCCGGCCATGTGGGAAACCATGAGAGTGTTGGGTTGTGAAGCCTGCAATTCTCAACAAATATCCCATGAACTCCCTATTGGTGTTAATTTGGGATGAAATCCCTTTGCCAACAACCAAGGAGTGAGAGAACTCCCGATGTGTTTTGTTTGGATGAAGAAGAAGGTAGTTTTGTTTGATGGGCTACTGGAATGCTCTGTTGGGAGGACAGAGTTGCATGAAATGATGTGGTTGTGTAATCATGAATGATGAAAGTCTTATTTGACTTCATGTATATATGATGTGAATTTATCTTGCAATTTACTGTGATAAGGATGCACATAAAGTAGATGTATCTCATTGTCTTTGAGAAAATAATAAACTAGTAGTGTTTGAACTATTGAGTACTATAATTCTAAGATCACTCCAATGATTGTTGTAACAATGAAATATTACATGCATGAATGCTCACCGAGTGCTTGGCTAATTGAAATTTCAGATTACAAGTAGAAATGTCTTAGGTGTGGCAATGTGGGTAAGTCCATGATAATACTGGGATCTACCATGTACAAGGGTCAAATATTGTGAGAAGGATCTCATGAATGTGAAATCTGATTTCTAGATGAAAAATATTTGAAACTTTCTGATTTAATTTTATGAGAGTGATTCCATGGTTGCAAAATCTAATTTATGTACATAACAGACTTATAAATCTCATATTTGAGAATTTTCTATTAATTACTAATGGTTGTTTGGTTCTTTAGAATTGTGTCAAGGGAGCATGTTGTAGGTGGATGTCCAAGTTATGGCAACAAGTGAAAGACCATAATGGACAGAGTGATACCACTTACAAGAGCCAAACAATATGTGGATGACCTCATGGTTGAGTAAACCAAAATTCTGTAGTGAACAGAATTGTAAATTCAGATTTGAGCTTGATTGAGGAGGACACAATGCAGGAAGAGAAGATACATCTGCAAAACAAATAATTAATTTGTGACCCTTGTTAAAATTATGCATGTCTGATTATTAGAATTAATGTACAGGGCATGTTTTTATTTTAGACTGCTTGAGTGTGATTGTGTATTTTTATTTCAGACTGCTTGAGTGTAATTAAGGCCTACCGTGACTCACATTGGAAAGGGGTGCACACCTTTTGGATGTTTTGTTGTGTTATGGTTGTCAACATTGACTACACCCTAAAGGAATGGATGCATTCTTAGTGTTTCAATATTAGAGAGTGAACTTGTCTGAAGTATGTTACAATTTTATATCAGCAATACTGACGAGCTTACCTAACCATCTTGTGTTGTCAAGTATTACACATGCAATTGGTAATGCATGCGAAGGAGCAAAGTGAGGTGGGTGTCAAGGCTGGCGAGAGCCCGTGGAGATGCCTATGGCTCCATAGTAGATCCCTTGACCTGGAAATGGTCATGGTGCAATTTCCTTCCATTAGCCTGTTAACCCAGACGGGAGTGTTGGCTTGGCAATGGAAAGGGAAAACTAGGTATGGGACTGGTTTGGTACCCTAAATGCTTGGCAAATCCAGTCGGTGCACTAGTTGAGCATTGAATGTTGTGGAGCAGCCTAAGTGCTGGACAAAAATTCCTTAAATGCTTGGTAAATCTAGTCGGTGCACTGGTTGGACATTGAATGTTGTGGAGCAGCCTGTGTGATGGGAAAACATTCGTTATTGTATCCACATGTGATCCATGGCTTGTAAAGAAAAGAAGGAGCATGTGGAATAGCGTGAAAACGTCCAATACAGATAAGTATTTGGTTATCGTGCAGTTGCTTGCTTATTTCATGTGAATATACGTGTGTATGTGATTCGGCTATGGTTTTTAAACTATGTTTAGAGATAAATTCTATGAAAGTAAACTTGACATGTGAATTGACTCAATGTGTGAGTGTAGGTTTGTTGGAAGCAAGAACCTTGAAGGCATCCTAAGGATGCATTTGGACATGTGATTGTCCTAGGAATCTCAAAATGAGTATCAAGGGAAGTGGTGCTAGTGTACTTGTGTGGGTCCTAGTAGCCAAAGGTTCTGTAGGAAACAATGGGGAAGGGTTCCCTGGATGAGAAGCCTTTACTATTTACTATTTAACATATTTTTTCTATTGATGACTTTTATGTTTAGAAAGCATAACTCTTTCTAAATTTAAACTCCACTTACTTCCACCTTAAGTTGAATCTCTTTCCTTCACTTGCTTGTGGTTAGTCATTAATTGTTTTAGATCCCAAATACTAATTTAAATTAGCGTAATTTGAATTTAACAGGGAAATGTTTTATTAAATGAATGTAATTTGAATTTAAGAGATGAATGATTTATTTAATGTGCATTTTTAAAATAATTCGATAATAGAAAGAAATTACATCTTTGAAATGCATTTCATGAGATACTAACTCAAACATGGATTAATATAAGCTTGGTGATTAATATTAAGATTTTTCATCTTAATCATTTAATTATAAACTACATATTTAATTAATTGCATTAAGAATTATTAAACTTAACGTGAATTAAATTCCCTTCTAATGCTTTTATTGATTAATCAATTGATGCTTTTACCCACACTTTGTAATTAAATATTTAACCCTTTCACCTAGCAATTGTTGCATATATCAAGTTTTGTTCCATGATACATTCAAGGGGATATTTCATCAATATCACAAACCATCCACTATTATGAATCACTTTGATGAATACAAAAGGGTGTGTCAAAAGAACTCTTCATTGCATTAAGATTTTGTGGTGTGGGAGCATCATTGGTTAAGAAAGTTATTATACATGCATTTGACTTTATAGATAGGTGTCGAAGACGTATTTTATAGATAGGTGTCGAAGACGTAGAAGTATTTCCAATTTAAATTTCAGGACTTGGGCATGTCTACTTTTCCCTAGACTTTCATTTTAAAGCTCTTAATGTGCGTTTTCTTGAACTATGGAAATAAGGGAAAATTTGTTTTCTCAACCACGCTAGAATGTAGGAGTGGATTCATGGTACAAGATATAAATATACCAGGGATTATAGAATGTAGAACTCAAATCATATTTGGGTCCTTAAATAGGACTCGGTGTACATTTTAGTGATGATTGCATGCATTTTCTTGAAATGCCAAATGCAGTGTCAGGGATTTGTTCTGTAGGAAAACTACGTGAATTTGGATGATTAAAAATATAAGGCATGGGTTTTGTGGCATGTATGGAAAACTATATATAATCATGAACCATTTGTTTTCCTTATATTATGAATAGGGAATATTTAGTGTGCATTTGGTAAGGCCTCAAACTTTTTAGACATTGAGTAAAGAGGGTGCAAAAATTGAGTAATTTTTTCACAACTTTTAAGGCACAAATTTAAAATCTAGGGGTGTAGAAAGGTGGGAAATGAAAAAATATACATTCTCCACTTTGAACCAATCAACTTGGCCAAGAAATGAACCCTCGGCTTTCATTTTAGTCAAGCAAGGCATTTTTTATGAATATTAGTCAAAAACACAAAAGTTGCTATCTTGGCAAATTTGATGTGGGAAAATGTAATTGAATTTGGAAATTTTAAGATATGAGTTTTGTCAAAAATGTGAAATATACAAAAATCATGTTTCATTTTCATATAAGGATGAAGGAAATAATGAGAACGAGAAAATTAAGAATAAACGTAAAGACAAGAAGATAGCGAAAAAGAAAAGCGAAATCCAAAATCAATCCTTGTATCTGCACATAAGGTACATATATAGTACAGTATTCAATAACCACATTTAACAAATAATGTATCATACTTAAACCAATAAATTCAAAGCAAAGACATAAAACACAAGAGTGAATAAATAAAACTAGAAAAATATCTCTTGTATGAAAGATAAAATAGATAGATATGTTCACTTCATCTTCAAGGGGGCAATCTCCAAGAGCAAAGCTCAAATACAATAACAATTCTTGACTACACATTGCATACTACTATATATATAATTCTTCAATAGGCAAAGATCTAACTACTTGGCATATCACTATTAATGAGGATCAACCACCTAGGGGAATTTGTTTAATAAAGAGGGCCACTTTACAGTAAGTCACTACCCACTAACTATATAATGGGCCTTATGGAATTGTATATTAATAAAGTAGGGGGGTTAGTGTAGGAACCTAATATGCCTTCTCCTTCAAAAGAAGCCTTTTCATCAACGGTGGAAAAGGGAAAACTGCTACAAAATGGTTGACTATTCCCAAGTAGCATGTTCTAGTGAGGTATCCTTCCACTTAATCAAAACTTCATAAATAGTGCATTGACATAGATGACTCTCCCTAGTGTCCAAAATTGCTTCTGCTCGGAGCCAAATGGATCCTTCTTCATCTAGATCGAGTAATGTAGTTTGAACTTGGAGATTTTGACCCATTGCCTTCTTCAAACAAGATACATGAAATATCGGTTGTCTCTTGGAGTGCGTTGGAAGTGCTAATTTGTAGGCAACCTAACCAATGCATTAAATAATATGATATGGATAGTAAAACTTTGGTGTGAGATTTTGATGTCCTTTAACTTTAAAATAGGTTTGATTATAAGGTTGGAGGTGAAGGAATGCTTAGTCAAATTTTTCAAATTAATGCTCTTAGAAACGTTGTTCCACCTGTTGCTTCACGCAATTTTGATCCATTGCCAAATTTTCCTTAAGTGTGCTAAGAATAGCATCACAATTATAAAGTAGAATATCTATTGCATGTACTTTGGAGGTACTTGGTAGATAAGAAACCACTTAGGGAGTTTTTTGTCCATAGGCTACTTCATATGGTCATTTTTGTAGCCTCATGATAAGTGGTAACATGCCACAATTCTATTAAAGGTAACCATTGTGCCCACTAGTGCTACATTTTAGATGGAAAACATTACAAATAGGTTTCAAGCACTTGTTGACTACTTTTATCTGGTCCTCTATTGGGGATGATAAGATGTGCTCATTTTCAATTGGGTTCCCCATAGATTAAATATTTCTTTCCAAATTTGTTGGTGACTGTGGGATCGCAATTTGATACAATGGAGGTAGGCATGCCATGAAGTTTAGAAATTTGGTTGAGAAATATTTGGGAAACTATTGTAGGGATAAAAGGGTGTTGAATGGCACAAAAGTGAGCATATTCGGAAATTCATTCAGCTACCACCATGGAATGATTTGCTACCTGATTTTGGAAAACCAACAATAAAATCCATGGAAATGTCTATCCAAAAAATGGATGGTATTGGCAGTGGTTGCAATGCACCATGAGTCTTCATTGTCTCACCCTTTTCCATTAGGAAAGTGTGACATTCTGCTACAAAAATAATAATGTCCTTTTTCATTCCTTTCTAAATGAATTAGCATCTAGCACATGAATAATTTTTCTAAAATCTTTAAAGACTTGAGAGGTGATGAATGTAATTCTATTAATATCCTATGTTTTAAAGTCGAGTTTGATACCAGAAAAAGGTGACCTATATACTACAAAGTATCTTATTTCCAAGTGTAACCTTGGGGAGGGTTGGGATCCTCTTGAAGTCACTTTATGAGATGAGATGCAACAACATTGGATATCCATTCATGTTTTGCTTCTTCTAATCATTCATATACCGAAGAAGATAAGGCGAAGAGGGATCCCTATTCCTCATGTTTCCTTGACAATGTGTCTTCCATAATATTATCTTTTCATTTTTTGTAGATTATCTCATAATCATATCAAAGCATCTTGGTGACCCATTTTATTTCTCTAGGGATGGAAACCACCATTCCAAAAAATATTTCAGGTTGTGGTGATCCATCTTGATCTGGAAGCAATTCCCTATGAGATATGGCCACCATGTGTCAACTCCATGTAGGATGGCCATCATTTATTTTTCATAGGTAGAATTTCCCAAATTCCTGTCACATAAATGCTTACTACTGAATTCTAAGGGTCTTCAATCTTTCATTAAAAATGCACCAAAACCAAAACCTTTTCCAAAAGAACTCTAGTACAAAATTCTTAGTAAAATCAAGCACAACTAATATCGGAGTGGTGCAAATGTGGTGAGCATGCACGGTCAATCAATCGGCTTGTAGATCATAGTACACAGCAAAAGCACACAATAACACATAGCATAGATGATGCCAAGACTTCTGGATTTCTATCAATAGAAAAAACAATTTACAATAATAGATTACAAACAGAGTCAATGCTCTATGTAGTCGTTACTCAGTCAATTTTTCTTCCTTCCCTCACTCAAATGCATAACATTTCTACATTAAGGACAGGAACCCCTTCTCTATCCTCTAACTGGTATTTATAGTTGTTTCCTGCCTCAAATTCTCGTTAATTTCTTCTTCTAGAAACCTCTTGGTGCTTCCTTATGCATTTATGAGCATTGAATGCTTCACCTACAACCTCGTCAGCATATTCTACCATCTGGTGCTCTCCACAACCACCATAATTTTTTCAATAACTACGCAATAATTGATTCAACCACCCCACATCTGGTCCATCGCTCTCTGTCTTATCATTAGTATAATCCCAACCTTTCGTCTACACCACTAATCGACCTGCTCTGACTGTCTTCAGCTCCCTCAGTCTGAGCTGTTGTCAACCTCCCGACCTTCTTACTATTGTCAATTGTATCCCATCAACCTCCTTCACACTTCAACCAGTCCTCTGGTTGTTCTTCTCATTGACTCCTTGGGATTTAACTTCCCTTTTGCACTCTTTGGAGGTCGTTGACTATCCTCCAAGCGACTTCAGTAATTTCACCTTTGACTGGACATCTGGGGCCCAATGCCCCTACATTTGTGTCCCCATGTTGAATATAATTATGCCCATGGTTTTTTATTCCCTCAAATTATTCCTCTGGAATCGACATCGCCTCTTCCATAATTTTGTCTTTCCATCTGACAAAATATTATATCTTCTTCTATCTTCTTATCCTTCCAACTTCTTGTTTTTCGAGTATTTCTTCGACCTCCTCCAACTGTTGTTCTGGAATCTGATCTTTCCAATCTATGGTCGATTCACCTCCATTGGTTGACTTCTCTTCGTACTTGTATAAGTCAACGACATTAAAAGTTGGATATATATCTAATCTTTCTGGAAGCTCCAATAGATAGGAACTATCAGAAATTCTCTTCAATATTCTACATGCTCCAGTCTTCCTCAACTTCAACTTATTATGTGTTCCCCTTGGGAACCTTTTCCTTCCACAAGTGCACATACACTGAGTCTCCTTCTGCAAAATATTGCAGCCATCTCTTTCGGTCGACCCTTAATTTGTAAGCGGCATTACTCTTCTCTATTTTTCCTCTCACCTTCTCATGTACTTCATTCATATTGTCGGAAAACGATTCTATGTCTGCACTTCTTTGTGTTCCTATCGACAACTTCACTAAGTTGGCTATCCCATGTGGACTTCTCCCTTGCACAACCTAGAAAATACTCATTCCAATCAACCTGTTTACAGAATTATTATATGAAAATTTTGCTTTTAGCAACACGTTCTCCCATTACTTCAATCGGCCACCATTCAAGCACATTAGCAGTTTTCCAAGACTTGTGTTCATGACTTCAGTCTTCCCATCAATCTGCAGATGGTATGCAGAACTCAACCACAACTTTGTGTCCATCTTCTTCCATAGGGTTCTCCAGAAATCACCCATGAAATTAGTGTCTTTGTCTAAAGTTATACTCTTTGGAAACCCATGCAATTTTATGACTTCCTTATAGAATAAAACAGCAATTCTCATGGCATCACTTATATTTTGCAAGGACTAAAGTGTGTCGTCTTTTAAAATATGTTGAATACCACAAATATGGAGTTGTTACCTTGCTGTGTCTTTGGAAATCCTAGCACAAAATCCATGTTAATATGTTCCCACTTAACCTATGGTACAGGAAAGGGTGTATACAAACTAGTGTTCTGACTTCTTCCTTGGCATGTTGACATAATTTGTAGTGTGGTACCCAATTTTTCACATTCGTCGCCAATCCTAGCCAATAGTAATTCTCCTCGACCAAAGCTCTAGTCTTGTCGATGCCAAAGTGTCCTGCCAATCCTTCATTGTGTAATTCCCTTATCAAATTTTCCCGAACTAATCCTTTGATAATACATAATTGATGGCCTTTAAAAAGTTATCCTTCTTGAATGAAGTAATCCAAATATAGAGTTATGTCGACACTTCATGGCTCCTTTGATTCCTTCCATGCTTTAGCAAAATGCTCGTCAACTTCATAGTTATCCTTTATTGACTCTAATCCTTTCAACTAATCGGCCATTGTGCTCAACAACGTGACTCTTCAACTCAGCACGACAACAACCTTGTTTGTCTTCCATGACTTGTGCTTCAGTACAAAAAAGTAAATTTTTAAAAACTCAACCCATTTCATATGTCGTTGGTTCAACTTCAATTGAGTGTTCAAATACCTTAGATCCTGGTGGTCGATGAATAACACAAACTCCTTGAGCAACAGGTAGTGTCTCCATTTCTTCAATTCCTGGATAATAGCATAAAACTCTTAGCCGTAGACCAAATATTTATGCTTGGCCTCATTCGACTTTTCACCGAAAAATGCAATTGGTCAGCCTTCTTGGCTCAACACTACTCCAATTTCCAATCCACTAGCATCATAGTCAACCTGAAATACTTTGTAAAAGTCTAGGAGATCTAAGACTGGTCTCTCTGTCACCTTCTGATTCAACTACACATACCCGACTAAAATCCGATAACGAACTTCCTATAAAAACTAGCAAGTCCATGAAAAATTCTTACCTTGGTGGCTTTTTTTGGCTCGGGCCACTCTAAAATAGATTTGACCTTCTATGGGTCCATCTTCAATCCCTTGCTGGAGATTATGATTCCCAAATATACTAACTCCTCCTTCATGAAGGGACACTTCTACAAAGTCACCAGCATCTTTTCTTGACTTAGCTTATGCAATACTTGTCTCAAGTGATCCAAGTGTTCGAATTTAGTCTTACTGAAAATTAGAATGTCATCGAGTTAGACAATGATGAACTTCCCCAGAAATGGCTTCATCACTTCGTTCATCAATCTCATGAATGTACCCAGTGCATTGGTAATCCCAAATGGCATCACCAACCATTCGTATATCCCTTCCTTTGTCTTGAAGGTTATCTTACACTCATCACCTTCTCTAATCTTGATCTGGTGGTATCCACTTTTTAAGTCGATCTTTGTGAAGTACTCTACTCCACTCAATTAGTCAATCAAGTCATCCATCCTTGGAAATGGAAACATGTACTTGATAGTAATCTTGTTGATGGCCCTTGATTCAGTGCACATTCTACATTCCCATCCTTTCTTTGGTGCCAGTACAGTTGGGACTGCACACGGGCTCAAACTTTCCCTGATCAAGCCTCTATCCAACAACTCCTGGACTTGTCAGTTCAACTCAACATTCTAAGTTGGCATCATCTTGTGTGGTGCCTTGTTCGATAGATTCGACCTTAGAATCAAGTCAATTTGGTGTGATATGCTCCTCGTCGACAGTAATCTCGTCGTCATCTCATCAACCATTATATTCTTGAAATTTGACAATACCTTTCCGACTTTGGTCAGAATGCTCTTTTTTGGCCCGTCGACACGGAGGCCCTTCATAATGGTTGTGAAGCAATATTGTTGCTTATTTTCCTCCTTCAGAAACTCTTTATCTAAACACATCAACACTCTCCTTTCCCAATAATTTTTCTCATTTCCCTTGTGATTTATGTCCTCTACCAAGGGAATTAGTCTAAACCTTCTACCATCCTTCTCGGTCATGATGGTATTTCTGTTTCCATCATACACCATGTTCCTGTCATACTTCTATGGTCTCCCCAACAGTAGATGACAAGCATCCATAGGTATCACATCACATAGAACACTATCATAAAATTTTCCAATCTTAAAATTTATCTGATTCTGCCTCGTCACTATGGCATGGTGTCCTTTCTGCAACCATGACACTCGGTAGGCATCCAGGTGCAATCGAAATCCATTGAAACCAAATTCTTTGTGTTGCCTCCATCGACGATGGTAGTACAACACTTGGAAGATAGACTTCCTCTACACTAGTTCCTTCTCCTCCCATCAATCAGGTTGTAACAACATTTGTCAAGTCGTTAAGTTTTTATCTCCCTACGATGCAATCTTGTTGTACTTTCTCTTGCAGTCGAACCAACCTTGTTGTCGGTTCCTCGACCTTTGGTCTCCTGTTGACTTGCGATATGCAAGTTCTCTAGGCACTCATACGCCTTGTGTCCCATTTTAAGCACTAAATGTTGGCACATTACCCCCTATATTGTGGTTCATTACATATTATTGATGTCAGCTTGGGTCTATTAGTGGTAATTGTCATTAGTATTATTATATTAGTTATGTCGGCTTGGGTCTATTAATTGTAATTGTACCTATTTGTCTCCTCTATATAGGAAGGAGACATTTTCATTTAAATCATCTCATCTTGTCTTGTCTTGTGTACTTAGTACATTGTATAAGGAGTTTTCCCACTCGAAGAGGATTTCTATTCATCTATTTTCTTCATTATTAAGGCATGTATTACTCTTTCTAGTCTATTTATGCTCTTTTCATGCTCTTTTGGGGAATTTGTTGCTTAACATTTTGTATCAGAGCTTGGACGCTTCCAAAACGATTCATCTTGGAGTTTTTGCTATAAATTTTTTTATAGGATGTTTCAGACAGTGAAACTCATAGGGGATGTATAGGACATACCAAGTTATCAATGGTCCTAATTTCAGATCCTGAATCATTAAAAGTTCAGATTTATACCCAGTGGAAGTTAGGGTTTATGACTAGTCCAAAAACTAGTCTAAAACAGGTGTTTTAGGAAAAAGGTGATATTTGAAGCATGAAAGATCCAATTTGAGTGAGATCTATTGCATTAGAAAGAAGACAGACCATGCTATCTTGGGTAGCAATTTCAGAATTAGACTCAAAACATTGGACATGTGACAGGCCATACACTCGCTCTTATAAAAAGGCCAAAAATAACAAGTGTTAGGAAAATTGTCACAACGTTTTTTTGGCACATCCAAATTCAACGAATCCTGTGGCATTGGAAAGAGGACATATTCGGCTACCACATGCCAATATTTTATACTTAGAGGGGCCTAAATTTTAGGGTTACCTTAGTTGGAAGGTCGGCTAGCAAATTAGTCTTTGAATTAGTGTTTGAAAAGGTACGCCATTTTTAATTTGAATAATTTTTAGTAGAATGATCTTTTGAGGTGAACCCAAGGTGTGATATATATTTATATTGTTCAAAATTCCACCAAAAGGAAGTGGAAAAAATCACACTCCACTCAAACCACCAGAGGATTCATCCCTGACTTACGATGAAAGTGAAGACCTATCTTTTCGAATGTCCAAATTGGAAGATATGATTAAAGGGTCTATGAAAAAGGTTGATTTACTTAATTTAGAGGAAAGGATGGGAAATATGGAGAATATGATGTAGGAAAATATGAAAAATATTGCTAATCTTATACAAAATTCAAGGGAAAATCTCCCTACAGGTGATGATGTGTTCCAGGGTACTCAAGAAGATAAAGTTAGTTTTCATGTTGAGAAACCTTCCATGGATAAGAATATTCCAATAGGAATTGATTCCAATAATGGAAGTAACCATGGATGGTCCCCAAGGGGTATCCAAATCCATAAGATTGACATGAGCAAGTTTGATGGAAAGGACCCCATAACATGGATCATTCCAAATGGAGCAATTTTTTATATACATCAGGTGCCAAATCTCCAAAAGGTACCTATTGAATCTTTATATTCCTATCATATCATGATGATGTCAAGAGCAATTGCTTCTTTACCCAATTGATAAATCTAAGGAAAAAGGGTCCAATAAGCGAGCACATTCAATAGTTTCAAGAGTTAAGTCTCGGAGTGGCGGGACTACCGGATCATAAATTGTTGGATCTCTTTATTGGAACCTTGAAGGATAACATCCAGCATGAGGTATGCCTCTTCGAACCAAGATCCTTAGATAAGGTTTTCATCTTGGCAAGGAAGGTTGAAAGTAAAAATATGGTAATGGTTACTAGAAGAACCAACTCCAACACATATAGAGAGAATAATGTTCATTTTTCTAACCCACCTCAAAGGTTGACACCTCAACAACTTGATGAAAGAAGAGCAAAAGGTCTACACTTTAATTGCGATATCAAGTATAGTAAGGGACATAAGTGTGGTGAGAAAAAATTATTCTACATAGATTATGAAAAATAAGAAGCAAAAGAATAGGAACCATGTCTAGCTGAAGAAATAGAAGAGATTACTCCCACCATATCTTGTCATGCATTGGTTGGAATTAGCACTCATCAAACTCTCAATATCGAAGGATATATCAAAAATAAAAAAGTAATAGTGTTGATTGATTGTGGTAGTACTCATAATTTCATTCATTATAAATTATCCAAAGTTCTCAATTGCTTTGTATATCTAGCACCAGCGTTTCAAGTAATGATTACAGATGGAGGAATTATCAATTGCTTAGGAAAATTCCCTAATATCAATATTACTATGGGGGAATGTGTATTTAATAGTCCTATGATTGATATCCCAATGGGTGGTGATGATGTTGTCTTAGGGGTTCAATGGCTACAATTATTGGGAACAATGGATTTTAATTTTCAAGAACTTTTCATGAAATTCTCTTGGGCAGGAAAAGAATTTGAATTAAGAGGCATCACAGGGAAGCCAAGCAAGGTGATAAGCTCTAATGGTATAAAAAAATTGTTGAAAATGGACATCAAGGTGTAATTGCACAATTATGCTCACGCTCACTAAATGTTCAAACATATAAGCCTCATATTCCCATGGATCTTCAAAGGGTCATTGATAAGCACTCCAAGTTATTTGAATATATTCCAAAAGGTCTTCCACCTATTTGAGATTTTGATCATGCTATTCACTTAATTCCAAGAAGTGTTCCTCCTAACATCAAACCTTACAGATACCCCAATGACCAGAAGAGTGAAATTGAGCATATGGTTGAAGAAATGTTAGAGGCTGGAATAATTAGGCCTAGCCAAAGTTCTTACTTTGCACTAGTGGTAATGCTACACAAGGAGGGATCATGGAATATGTGTCCATATTATAAAGAGCTCACAAGATCACCATTAAAAATAAGTTTCCCATTCTTGTCATTGATGAATTGTTAGAGGAACTACATGGATCATTTTACTTAACAAATTTGGATCTTCATTCAGGGTATCACATATTAGAATGAAGGAAGAAGACATCCCAAAAACAACATTCAGAACTCACGAAGGTCATTATGAATTTTTGGTCATGCCTTTTGGCCTTAAGAATGCACCTTCCACATTTCAAGGTTTAATGAATTCCATTTTCAAGCCCGCCCTTAGAAAATTTATGTTAGTATTTTTTTATGATATACTAATATATAGCAATTCTTGGGAAGAACATGTTCAATATGTTGGTAGGGTGCTACAACTACTAAAGGAGCAATAACTATATGCAAGACCTTCCAAATGTTTCTTTGGGGTAAAGGAGTTAGAGTCTTTGGGTCATATTGTATCTGATGAAGGTATCAAGGTAGACCCTAACAAAATTAAATCCATGATGGACTAATCTATTCCCAAAAACTTGATGAATCTTAGAGGATTCTTAGGAAGAATAGAAACACCTCTAATAGCATTATTGAAGAAGGAAGCATTTTCATGGACTCGAGAGTCAACTCAAACATTTGAACAACTTAAAGAGGTAATGTGCAAAGCTCCTATTTTGACCACACCATACTTCAAAAAAGCCTTCACTATGGAATGTGATGCCTCAAGAAATGGAATTGGTGTTGTTGTAATGCAATAAGGACGGCCCCTTGCTTTCGAAATTCTACCAATCAAGGGAAAGAACTTACAGAAACCCATTTATGAGAAGAAAATGACGACAATACTACATGCACTTAAGCAATGGCATCCTTACCTAATAGGTAGGCACTTTAAGGTCAAAACAGATCATGATAATCTTAAATACTTCTTGGACCATAGACTATCTTCGGAAGATCAACAAAAATGGGTAACCAAGATGTTGGGATATGACTTCGAAATCATCTATAAAAAAGCGAACCAGAATGTGGTGGCAGATGCAGTCTCTAGAAGAGATGAGGATGTTGAGGCATTACTTTATGCGATTTCGATTATACAACCCGATTGGGTAGTAGTAGCAAGGGAAGAATGGAAGAATGACCTATCTGTGTGGACACTCATTCAACATATACAAAAGGATCCCAGTGTATCAGATACTTTTGTGTGAAAAAATGGTTCACTATGGTATAAGGATCGCTTATATATATCTAAGAAATCCCAACTCAAACAAAAGATCATTTTGGAATTACACACATTTGCTATAGGTGGGCACTCGGGATTCCTAAAAACGTACCACGGGTCAAGAAGGAATTATTTTGGGAAGGTCTTAAATATAATGTTCAAAAATTCGTGGCAGAATGTTTGGTTTGCCAACAAAATAAGGTTGAAACAGTTAATACCCCAGATCTTTTACAACCATTATAAATACCTTGTCAGAGATGGGAGGAAGTCTCGATGGATTTTATCACAATTCTACCCAAATCAAAAGATAAAAATGTTATTATGGTGGTTGTTGATAGACTCACAAAGTATCCATGATTTTGTGCACTCTCTCACCCTTTTAGAGCAAGTACGGTTGCTGCAACCTTCATGGAAACATGTTAGGAACCCGTGTCAACCCTTCTCTTTACTTTGTTAGTATATTGTTGTTGGACGCATATGTTTTGTAAGTCGTCTCGTAGTATTTGTTGATCCATAGTTTATATTAGCCCATGGTATTGACCCATAGTATTGGACGCATATGCTTTGTAAGTCGTCCCGTAGTATTATATGCCCCATGGTTTTGACTCATAGTATTGGGCATAGACTTAGTATATAAGTGTGTGTTGAGGTTATTGAAGGCACCGTGAATTTAATTGTATTGAGCTTGCTCAAAGGAGGTTGCCCCCTCGAAGTGGCCCGTGATCAATATAAAAGTGATTTTGAGTTCTATTATTTCTGATATCTCGTGTATTTGCATTAATTAATTATTCAGGTTCTTCACAAAACAATTCAAAAGTTACATGAAAACTCGAAAATTATTCTAGGTGGTAGAGATCCAATTTTCACTGGAAATTTTGGTCTGAATTGTTTTCTTGTTTGGGTACAAAGTTGGATTATATTTATTCTTATCATCCTAAATCCGATGAGCAAACTAAGATAGTGAACAAATGTTTGGAAGGCTATCTTCTTTGCTTTGCATGATAAACAAACACAGGGGGTGAAATGGTTATCTTTGGCAGAATGGTGGTACAATACTTCCTTCCATACGTCATCAAAAATGTATCCATTTATGGAACTTTATGGGTACCATCCTCCAACTATCATATCTCCCTTAAAAGGAAAATCTAAATTTCAACTTGTGGAAGATCACCTAGAGCACCAGCAAGAATTTCTCCACTTACTGAAGGACAACTTGGCTATGTCAAAAAATAGGATTAAACAACAAGCAGATCAACATCGCAGTGAAAGGAGTTTTGAATAAGGGGATTGGGTATTTCTAAGGTTTCAACCTTACAAACAGATGTCACTTGAGCAACTAAATAAATACAATAAATTAGAGCCCAATTACTATGGTCCTTATAAAGTGTTGCGGAATATTGGTAGTATGTCTCACAAATTGGAGCTCCCTTCATCTTCAAGGATACACCCAGTTTTCCATGTTTCTTGCTTAAAGAAGGTAATAGGAGACAAGATCCCAATTCAAACTATCTTGTCAGAGATTGATGAAGAAGGAAAAGTCATATTGGCACCAGAACAAATTACTGAAACAAGGAACAAACAACTAGTATGCAATCGTGCTATTACTAAGTACCTCATCAAGTGGAAGAACTTACCAATTGAAGATTCGACATGGGAAGATGAGTCTTTCATACAAAAGCATCCACAAATAATCAAGTGTTGAGGACAACACTTCTCTGAAGGGGAGGGGGTATGTTAAGCCCTAAACATTGGCACATTACCCCCTAGATGGTGGTTTATTACATATTATTGATGTCGGCTTGGGTCTATTAGTGGTAATTTTCATTAGTATTATTATATTAGTTATGTTTGATTGGGTCTATTAATTGTAATTGTACCTCTTTGTCTCCTATATATAGGAAGGAGACATTTTCATTTGAATCATCTCATCTTGTCTTGTCTTGTGTACTTAGTACATTATATAAGGAGGTTTCCCCCTTTAGGAGGCTTGTTATTCATCTATTTTCTTTATTATTAAGGCGTGGATTACTCTTTTTGGTCTATTTATGCTCTATTCATGCTCTTTTAGGAATTCGTTGCTTAACATCCCAGTTCTCAACACTTATAGCAGAATATGTTGGGTTGGTTTGCATGCCTTCCTCTGAAAGCTCCTCTTCAACCAAATGTGCCTGGACTTCTGGGATTTTCACCGCCCTGTCGGTACTCTGGTGCAAGGTTTCTTGTGCTACCCTTATCTCTTATTTCTTCACTATTCTCTCCTCTTCGACCCACTGGTCTATCCTCTAGCGACAGAAAATTTTCTACTTCTAGCGATGGGTTTCACTCTAATTGCAAAGGTATTTCTATACTACCTTTAAGGCTAGTTGGAAATCCACTCCGACTGTCCTAAACCTTGATAGGCTCAACTCATCTTGAATTGCATACTTCATACCATTTACATATCTAGTCACAGCTTCTTCTCCTTCATTAGTCTCTCTTAACCTGATGAACAATCGATAGAATTCTTCTGTGAATTCTTGAACAATCAACTATTTCTACCTCGAGTTATGTAACTTCCTAAATAGGGTAATCATGTAATTAGTGGGAAGAAATTTATCCTTCAACTTGGCAACCATTATGTCCCAAGTTTTAACCTTTTCTTTTCCCTTCTTTAATATGTCAACCTATACATTGTCCCACCATAATGAAGCATGACCTTTCAATTTCAAACAAGCAACGTTTACCCTTTTGAGGTCTTCTATCTGCTCCGTATCAAAATATTTTTCCATTTCCCTTATCCAGTCTATCAACTCTTAAAAATTTAGACTCCTTGAGAAGGTAGATATCTCCATCTTTGGCCTACCCTTCATTTCAAACAATACTTTCAGTAATTTGTCTCCTAGGTCTTCTTTCTCTTCAACCTCAGGAGAATTTTCTTCATCTGCAACCCCAACATCACTATGGTCAAGGGTTTCCACGGAAAATCCTCTTTTTTGGGATTCCTTCACAACAGCTAACTCACCGCGTAGGATAAAAGACAACTAAAACGCCCCGCTTTTCCAATGAAAGTTTCATCAAAACCGGTCAAATTTGTTCTTGGAAATTATTTTTCCATAGTTCTCCAATTTCAGAAATCATATTTGCCTCTCCTAGACTAAAGGCCCTATTTTAAAACTACCCAGATCCCCCAAATTACGATTTGAGCACTCCAAATTGTCATTTCATTTATTCTTGCTCTGCCGGATTTCGTCAAGTTGGGGGCGTTTTAGTTATCCCTTATACTGCTCCCTAACTTACTCTTTAGACTTCTCATGTTCTGAACACATTCTTCGGACATTTCACGGTCAATAGTCATGCATGTGCCTTCACGCAATATTTATCCTCTGCTACCACAAACATTGACGCCCCTCTAAGCCATCACTCCTCAATTTAGCTGGGTCATTGTCCAATCGTAGCTAGACACTCACCACACTTCTGCAACTCTACCCAATCGCATTTCGAGTTTCTCTCACATCCAACCACAACAGGACTCTTCACACATGATACTCCTACTCTAATACCAAATTAGTAAGCATGCGCAATCAATCAACCGACCTGTAAAGCACAGTACACAGCAAAAGCACATAAGAACACACAACACAGATGATGCCAGGAATTATGGCTTTCTATCAATTCAAAATCAATTTACAACAATAGATTTCAAACAGATTCAATGCTCTACTCAATCGTTACTCAGTTGACTATTCTTCCTTCCCTCGCTCAAACACTAAATAGGAAACAAATCTATTATTCAAATTTCATAAAGTAAGGCTCTAAATCTCCAATCCCACAGACCAAATTACATGAATAGTAAACCCATCACAATTGCGACTCTAATCTTTTGTCATTAGAAGTTTAACCTCCACGGTCGCTTTGGTGTAGTCCAATGACCAATCATAAATAACTCAACAAACACCACCTCAAGGGCCATTACCTTTATACGTGTCACCCAACTTGAGACATGTCACATCTAGTTTAAAGAAACCACATGCCCCTTGGTGCTACCCAAAGTATCAATGGTAGTTACTAGTGGGTTTTGAACTAAAGACCTCCTCAATTATAAGACAAGAAAACAAGAGATGACGAGTTTGTTGAGTATATGTTATATTCTTTGTATGTGTGTGTAGGGGGGGTGCGTCTTTGACCGCACACCTGATGATCCCCTCCATCTAATTAAGGGACTAGGGTTCTTTCTAAAAATATGTAATTTCATCCCGATTAAGGGATTGGAGTCTATTTTCTAATTCGAGATAACGAATTAGGGTTTTGGATGTTGCGAAGTACCTATATTTGTATTGTGAGTAGTTAATAATCAATACGAGAAAATAAGAGGTGTGGCTCTAAGTTTTGCTAGTTTTCCCGGTTAAGGGTTTCTAGGGTAAATCTCTGTGTATTATGTGTGAAAGATGTGGTCTAATATCTATTTTGCTTAAAATAATTTGTATGCTTTGCTTCTCTACAATAGGTCTAAAACTTACAGAATTGAGCCACATGCACTTGGAACCCTTTAATATAGTGGAATGGGGCAATTCCATCTCTGGATAAACACCCTTTATATACTAAGAACCCAAGCAATTCAAATGGTAAGAAGTTGACTCTGTTGATTTGCATAAGAGTTGTCAACTTGACTCATTGTCTTAGCTCTAATCTTGAACATTGCTCACATATACCTCGCATTACCAAGAGGTAATGGTTCTCCCCCATAACAAGTCGAAGTTGTCATGGCCCCCATGCAATGGGCCTTTAACCATAAATGGGTATAACATACTGACATGATTGTCTAGTAGTCAATATGCTACCAAATTAATAGTTAGATTAGCTTAACCACTTGCCAAGAGCCAAATCAATTATTCAAATTCCATAAATTAAGGCCTTAAAGCTCCAATTCCATGATCCCAATGGGGATGAATAGAATTCCCATCACAATTTCAACTTAGAGTAGGGGTTGAAGCCTTGATGAAGCTTTCTAATAATTGGTTTTAGGTCTACTAAACAACAAGTTTCCTTATGAAATCAAATACAATATTTCATGTGTTAAGTGAGCAATGCCAATGCTAATATAAGGGAGGTTTGTAGGGCATTAAATGACTTTTGATATCCGAGTGGTAAATTAACACATCCATAAGTAGGGATTATATATCTTTGTCAAAGAAATAAAACAATAAAGGTATTACATGTTTGTTAAGTAGATAATTACACAATACAATCACAAGCATTTACAATTTTTACGAGCCCAAACAAAGTTAGCAGTTTGATGGTTGACCTTCTCTTGACAATTTAAACAACTGATCAAGAATAAGAACTATGCACACAATCAATCTTAAATTTCCTTGCTAAACTTTATGTTTCTTCTTTAATATCATTGTTGAGATGAATCCATTTGCATTTCAAAATTCCAAAAAGATTCATAGCTCAAACCCAAATCTTCAATAAAGATTGTACACCTTATAGAATACTTGAGAGTATGCAGAAACACAATCATTAAAGGAAAATCACCTTCAAGGATTGGCATATGGTTTCAGTAATGTCTGAAAAAAGACGATCGTTTTCACCTTCATGAAGTATTGGTTTATGGTTTCAGCAATGTCTCACAAATATAAGGATTGGTATATGGTTTGAACGATGTCATAGTTGTAGAGTAGTTGGAAATTGGAGTTGAGAATAATCACCCAATGACACCATAAATGAATATATCTTAAAGTCAACCTTTTCTCATGATCATATTTGAATATCCCATGATCAACGTAATACCCCTTCTATTTTATTGTCTTTTTAAGTCTTATTCTTTAAATTTCCAAGTTGTAATGTTATCATAGTTTAAAAAACACCTAATAAATAAATATATCTTAAACTTAACATTTTCTCATCATTTTCTCATATACATATTTGAATATTCCCATTTGAATATTCCCATGATCAACCTATTATCCCTTCTATTTTTATTATCTTTTTAAGTCATTCTTTAAATTTCCAAGTTTTCATGTTATCATAGCTTTAAAAACAACTAATAAAAAGTAAATACCTCAAACCAATTTTGTTCAATTTTCATTATTTTTTTTATTTTTAAAATTATATTTTAAATTTTGCAAATCTAATAATAATAATTAATAAAAACAAATTAGAATATTTTTTTATTATTAAAAAAAATATTTTTTTATAGAAAAATATAATTTAGAATTGTAGCTAGTTACGAATATCCACTCGACATAAAAATATGTTATAATTTTGTATTTCATGTCTCAACCTCAAAAGTCTCTGAAGGCTCATAGCTATGTTCAATTATAATAAAGAATATTTAAAGAACCAAATCCAAACGGCTTACAACTAGGCTTAATTGCAATAAAGAATATTTAAAGAAACAAGTCAAAAAAGTAACATGTTACATATGCACATTTTAAGATTTCAAATTGAATTATATAGAATGCATCCTAGTAGGAAATCCACATTTACATGGATGTTTAATCTATGATTAAGTTGGCTCCCACAATGGAAGACTAGGTACCAAACCAATAACTAATGGCGAGTAAATGCGAAATATGGGTGAACATTGGTTAGAAATATGCAAATGTGCAAAGCAATATTATTATCTTTGTTGGAAAAAATCAATTTATAAGATGTTATAAGTTTTAATAATACACATTATTTGGAATCTATGGTTTTCTTTTAATTAATTTTCATGAATTCTAATTTTTGAAACAAATAAATGGAAGTTCAATTCCTAAATATAGAATTAAAATATTTACTAATTTATAGTCAAAAGGTATGTCACGTCTCTTTCTATCAATTTGGTGCAAGGGAGGGAAATATGACTGACATATTGGGTTTATTTGACAATCTTAACCCCATACATTATTCATAAATTCGTAACAATTAAAATCTTATGTGTGCAGACTCATACCCAATATAAACACAACGGAAATAAACACATTTGCAAACACACAAACAGTAATGCATCATCATATCTAACACATGCATATGATGGTTCATTATGCAGAGAATTCAATCTCGTACTCATGCTATGCACAGACTTCATGTCGATTTCATTAAGACAATCATTTCGTTTCATTAACATGGACGATTAACATTCAGAATTAACACACTACAAAACACATAATGCATATAATGTAAATCACAGAGAACACTTATCTAGAAGATGAAGTTATCCGACAACTGGCTATGTGAGAGCAACGTTACACCCAACCATAGATCTATGTCCAACTTGTATTCTTTCAGCTGGGTTGTGTATCCACTAAGGAGGAACTAAACAGGCTCACTCACAGCCATGGTTTCACTCAGCAGCTATGCTAAACCAACTCACAGTTGGGTTTATCAAGCATACAACAGACAAAGGAGGGCAATGCTAAGCCAGTGATCTCATCCACAGAACTACAGGCATCTCAAATGAATTCAACAATCAAGGCACCCACATTACCTACCACACCCAACACAAGGAAGGTCTGTTGCACAGTCCCTCGGGCATCCCTTCCCTCCAGTGCTCTTCAGGGTGGGCATAGAAAGGTCCAACTGCTAATCCTTGAGATTCTAGCCTTCACTGGGTTTATCAAGCAAGCCCAACCTCTGCTTAGTCATTCACAATTGGATTTCTCACAATTCTGTTCTTCAAATAACTCAATCCCGTCACTGGTTTTCTTGGCTATAAAAACTGGATTTTCCAATGGATTTCGGGGTATCTAATACTCTCAAATTCGCCCCAAGGTTCATATCTATGGATCCCCCATTGGATTTTACTATCAAATACCAAATCTGGGCATTTTTTGCTCTTCAAAACGTGGGTTCTTGCAAAATTGCAATTTCTGGTTTTTCTCACTGCTGGGAATTCGTTTTTGGATGGAGAATGATGCTTGGCTTCTCCGCCCTGGAATGGGAATGAGAAAGAAGCAACCCCCATGAGGTAGAGTGACTTGTGGTACAAGAAAACAGAGCCCATACCTACAAATACAAATTTCTGGGCTACCCATGCTCCATTGAAACCATGAACTGAAATCTTCAACAACTTTCTTACACAGAATTAAATGTTAGCAAAGGAAGTCAAATGGGTTCTCAAGATGACATTTAGCAGCATATGGTTCATCCCCACAGTCCCCTCACCACTCCCTAGTGGATACACATGGCTCCTTCCCATTCGTTGCTCCCATAGCCAGTTTTTGGAATTTTATTGCAATATTAAATATTTACATCAATTTACAATATCTCGTGGCTTAATAGCACATGGGTAACAAAATGTCAAATGCTTGTCCATTGTAAATAAAATACAAACATACACTAGCAGGGACTTGGCCTTGAGCTCCACGCTAGGGAAACATACATCGCATGTATACAATATTTACATAAAAGCCAATAAATCACAAAGGTCGAAAATTGGGGTATTACAAGGCATAGCAATGTTTGTGTCAAATTTGGAGCATTATTAACAAATATGTGTATCAATTCAGGTATCAAATCTTAAATATAGAGTAACTTCATTTCAAATATATTGTAATCAAAATTTTGATTTTGGTCCATCATAGGACTAAACTTTGAAGCAAATGAAATTATAATTAAGATAGTTATGTAGTAATGGACTCCATCTGAAAGCATTTGGACTTGATAAGACCCAGAGCCCAAAAAGACCAAAGGAGGGTCACTTTGCCAATCCACCTGTAGTCTTAAACCCTTGTTACATTTACAATACATATACATTCAACCATATATATGCCCCACTTAGGCTCATGATTATGGAAAACATATAAAAAATGTAACAAATGTAGGGATATTGAAAAACAATTAAGAGATGATGATAATTGAAACAAATGAAATCTTGCTAAGATGATGTAAGAAGACCATTAATACATTTACATGGGAGCTAAAGCCATCCATTATTTTACCAGTTCTCCAATATATGTTTTGCAATCTCATAGTGCAGAGAATATTGTGTTTACATTGGCAAAAATACAAAAATGAAATCCATTTTAGAGGTTACTCGAATGTTGTGTGTTTCGCAATTTCATAGCACAGAATATTGTGTTTACTTTGGCCAAAAACACGATTGAAATCCATTGTAGAAGTTACTCTTGTGTTGATTCAGATTATAATCACATTAAAATAACATTCTAATAACTTGTGTATAATAAGTTTAGTTTAACTTGCAAGCTTCAAACTATAACAATGCACCCCTTGTACACAAATTTATGTTTCAAGAATAAGAGACAGTAAAAGTTGAATGATGTTCAATGATCTACAAATAATAATTGTGATCTTGGTCTACTTGCTTGTGGACCTCACCGCAATAGACATAAAGAGATGACCAACATTATGTGTCGAAGGTTAAAAATGTTGTTTTCTTTTTCTTAGTATGCCATGGATGTTCGAATGCCATTATATACATAAGGAGGAGTATGAGAATCAATCGAAAATGATTTGCCTCACTTGAAGCTCCCCTAAATATTTTTTCAGATTAAACAGTAAACTATTTTTTATAAAAGTAACTTAAAATTTTGTGTTTAATAGACAGCACAACGCTTCAGAAAAGGACGTTGCCCTGTATAATTTTGTAAAAAAAAGAATAACTAAGCTCATTCCATCATCCCAAAAACGGATACATATTCAAATTTTGTTTGCCTTTGAATTTCAAGCTCAACTAGTAGATACATCTAAACCCTGAATGACAATTATTGTGGAAAATACAAGTCAGCCAAAATTTATGATTATGCTGAAGTTTCTGCCTTTCAATTCACCAATTCCACAAGGAAACAACTCAACAATCAAGAATGTTCTATTTTTTGGTATTTGTTTGGGTTTTACCTCAAGCTATGTAAAATACAAATTTTAATTAAAGAGGTTCTATGTAAAATACAAATTTTAATTAAAGAGGTTTTATGCAGAAGTTGGAAAGCACTCACTCAACAGTTATGGAAATGTTTGTACCAGTGTTACCAAAACCGGATTGGTTTTGAAAAAATCAGCTAGTCTAACCGGTTTTCAGGCTTGAGTGGTTTGAACCTCTGCACAAAAACGGAAATGCCCGCTTCTGTACGGAACCGGCTGATTCATATGGAACCGGCTTCCCTGCTCAAAAATAGTTGGTTCTGTACAGGTCGTACAGGGGAGTAATTTTTTTCATTTTTTCTTTAAAAAAAAATTAAGTGAGCGGGGAGCACTAACCCTAGGCCCCTACTAATACAATATAAAGGTAGAGAACAAAGGTAAACCCTAGACCTAGTCATCATCGACAATATTAAATGTTAATATTAAATTCTATCATTTTACTTAAATTTTTAACATTACCATTAATTGTTTCAGGATGTTTGAGCGTGGTTTCAATGTCATTGAACTTCAAATGCAAAAAGTAGAATTTTTTATCCCATTCAGAATTCAACAGGCTTCACGGTTTTTAGGATTTCAGGATTGCAATGTTCCACTGGATTCTATCACATATTAGGGTATGGGACTGGCATTTAATCAAGCACATCAACCCCTCTATATACCTTGATGTTGGTGGTGTTGATTGTGCAAATTGATGTTGGCGGCCTCAAAACTAATTTTTGAAAAAATCCCTAGTTTATAGGCTATTTATTAATGTCCTTAGGTTCAAATATGGATTGCACTTTGTGCTATTTTGGTTGAATGCACTCTTACTTGCTATATACATGAGAAACTTTGCATATTTGTGTATAATGGTTTGAATTCTAATGGATGCACATGAATTTTTTTTTTCAAATTTTGAATATTTTATGTATAATTTGGTCAACCGATTTTGTGGGCCGGTTTCTGATTCCTAAGGTCAATCGATTTGATGACCAATCCGGTTCTAGTAACTTTGGTTTGTACAAATAGAATAACATAACCTATTTCCAGAATCACTGAATTAGAAGGGAAACTTTGCATATTTCTGTATAATGGTTTGAATTCTGATAGATGCACATGAATATATTTTTTTTTTCAAATTTTAAATATTTTATGTATAATTTGGTCGACTGATTTTTTGGTCCGGTTTTTTTTCCAATTTTTTCCCAGTTCATATCCAGTTCCGTTTCAACCTATTAGATGACCAATCTGATTCTGGAAAGCTTGGTTTGTTTGAATAGAATAGCGGAACCTATTTCCAGAATCACTGAATTCGAAGGCAAAATTGAATAAATTTAAATGAGGAAACTGTATTTATAAAAAATCAAATTTCAAATCCAATTTAGGTAACAATTAATAGGGAATGCAAGGGCCACAACTAAAGTTTGTTGTTTTGCAAAATACTATGCTTACCTTTTGGGTGTAGGGTATGCACATAAATTAAGGAGTCAAATCGCTACACAAAGGAGTCCCTTGTCCCACAATAATGGTATCTCATACATTAATTTGGTTTCAAACTAAACTGACCTTCAAATTGGATTATTATTATTATTTTATTCAAAACAAATTCCAACAATCAAAAAATATCTCATACATTAATTTGATTTCAAACTAAATTGACCTTAAAATTGGATTATTAATATTATTTTATTCAAAACAAATTCCAACCATCAAAAATTTCCATGCAAAGGTAGTATTCCACCTGTTGTGGTGAAGAAGAGTAATTGTTTTCTCCTCAACCAGTATTCCACCTAGTAAAGGAGATCGACCAGAATTCCACCTATGGAACCGTCGACCAGGATTCCACCTCTTTCTCATATGTTTCCGACCTCGTATTCTTCCTTGAATTCCAACCCCATTGGTAGACCTATTAGTAGATATGTAGAGACAATAGCATCACTTTGTTTTGCAAATTATGTAAAGACAATAGCATGGGAATGTTTGTGAGAAGATACTGTTAAAGTCTATTTGGAGCATGCAAAAAGCACATTAAGAGTGCTGATTTAGTGCTTAACCAATAAAACACTCAATTGCCACACTCACATTTCAGGTGTAACCCCTTAATCATTGGGAAAAACAAAAATATCAGATAGACATCGATGCTCTGCAGAAATTGGTGTTCCCTTATCAGGGGGAGCATTGCCTCACGTGGAAAGCCTATTCCATACTCTGCAAACCTTACCGACATATAGAGTACTGATTTATACACGTATATAAAGCTACTTCTGGGTTTTTTAAAGTTGATTTTTTTAACAAAATAATAGTCATTCTACTAATGATTGGAACTTTTGTCAGTTGGTATTAGTGTAAAATACTTTGGAATGTCACTATTTCCTCGCAAACATTTGACCCACATAGATGTCACCGCCAAGGGAAAAACGTGGTAAAGTGTATCTTTCCTTGCAATAACAACAATGTAACTAGAGCTGAAGACTTATCCCAGGTGAGAGAATTAGGGATAATGTACATTTAACTGGCAGATTCCAACTTTTAATTTGAAAGGCTATGATGTACTCTCAAAGGCATGCATAGATCCAGTGTTCCATCAACCATTTAATGAATATAGCAATGGACTACCAAGCTTTACCATGCGACTCTTCCGGGGTTTTAAGAATTTATAGCATCCTCGGTGCATTAAATAGAGGTGGACCAATCTACAGCCCCCAACGTCATTGAAAGTTTTGAAACTCAATTGGAGTTGGGGCCAAGGAAAACCTTGACACATGAAATATTATACTAGTAACTTGAAAAAATACTCTGGTTTAATAAAGTCATACATGTTTATATTGTACACAAAAAAATTATTTAAAAATACATAAAATTGGTTATTAATCTTTGTAGATTTTAGATAACTTTATGAATCAAAAAATATTTTATGAAGTTTTAACTTTTAAACCAACCATTTCCAATTGGAAAACTTAGTGTTCGAAAAAAAATACCCTAGTTAATGTATGCTTTCAAATTTGAATGTAAACAACTCAGCCAAAATTAACGACAAGATGCCATAGGAACTATGCTTTCAAGAAAACAAAAGGTGGAGGGAGAGAAATATGACAAAAATTGAAAAAACAAGTATTTTAACGGTTTCTTTTAAACATCTTTGTTGACATGATAGTTAAACTAGACCACAGTAAACAGAGGAGAAAACATAAAACATACAAAAGCGGCATGCTGAAAGCAAGCAAATGCCAAAATTTGCATATACATTTTTTAACCAAACATAAAATGAGTACATGTTGTCATAGATTTTTTATCCTTTATGCTATCATTATGTCAGAGGATCAAATGATCGTGCAATGTTGAACATAGCTACTAGTGGTAGTGCCTTGCATTCTATTCCGGGGGCTTGACTGGTTGGTCCAGAGGGGGTGGTGATAGTCCCCCACCAAGGTTCAATTTCACCCAAAGCAAAGTGACATAACCCTCCTAAAATGCAAGGCATCATGGCCACATAAATGTGTTAACTGTTAGACTGGGACAAGCAATGGACAGTAGACCCTAATAATGTCAGTTTTTCACCTCGGTGTTTATTGTATAATATTAATAATTAAACAAAACGTCATCAAGCTTCCATACATAAAGCGAGAGAGAAACACTACTCTCAAATTTTATCCCAAGTTTAACGCATCTTCTATGCTCAATGTTACGCCTTCCAAGATTCTTGAACTTAAATGGTCGATTAAATTTGTAGACATTTTGTGTAGTGTTGCTCATTTCAATATTATTGAACTTGTGTGACCGATAGAATTTGCGGACATTTTGTGGAGTTCTGATCGCATTTCCTTTTCATAAACCTGTTATTGCCACATTTTTACCAAGTTGCACAATGTAGGTAAGCACTATTGATTTTGAGAATGCAATTCAAAATTTTGGAAATAGGGATCGGAAATATGATAGATGGAGAGAATCAAACATAGACCGATTCAAAATTTTGGAAATAGGGAAAGGAATGATAGAGATAGAGCAAATTAAACATAGAACAATTCAAAATTGTAAGCATCTTATTGTTCACAAGTAACAATTCTACAGTTCATAAATTCACAATACTCACAACCACTCCTTGGGGGCACGCCCAGAAGCATTTGTCCCAGAAATGGATGTGGGATGACACATCTCAACCTCTTTGGGGATGCACTTTGCATCCCCTGAAAACATGTAGTAAGTGCCCCCCCACCACCCTCGAAAGGAATATCCTCAGTTTGTTACAGGGGTGTTGACTCCATAAAAACATGTGTTAAGCTTGTAATCTATTTCATTGAACCAATATGCGATTTAACCCCGCATGCAAATACAGAATCTGTGTTTTATGTATTTCTTAGATTAATAAAAATATTATGAAAAAAAAACCACATAACAGAGTTACTACCCTAAACCAACACTTGAAACAATAGGTACACGGGCAATGGAACAAACTAAACAAGCATCTTCATATGGCATCTTACATCCGGAATTCAAAATGATATGGTATTGAACAAACAAAAAAGAGGACCCCTTCTATTGACAAAGAGGTCCAAAAGGGATTCATGACAGCTATAAAGAAGGTTTGTGGTCTATATAGCAATAAGTATACCTCATCCAAACTCAATTTGTCCAACTTTCATATAAGCAATGTGAGTTTGTCACAATTAAGGCTTTGTGAGATGGGTGTAGTGGCAAAGATCAAATAGACTAGTGGCAATATCAAGGAGCACATGTCCAAGAGCTACTTGCTATATGATTACTCTTTTACAAATAGCCATTTCACATATAACAAAGTTACTACCCTAAACCAACACTTGAAACAATGGGTACACAGGTGATGGAACAAACTAAATAAGCATCTTCGTATCACATCTTACACCCGGAATTCAAAATAATGGTATTGAACAAACAAAAAAGAGTGCCCCCTTCTATTGACAAAGAGGTCCAAAAGGGATTCATGACAGCAATAAAGAAGGTTTGCGGTCTATACTTGCAATAAGTATAGCTCATCCAAACTCAACTTGTCCAACTTTCATATAGGCAATGTGAGTTTCACATTTAAGGCTTTGTGAGATGGGTGTAATGTTAAAGATCCAATAGACTAGTCGCAATATCATGGAGTGAATGTCCAAGAGCTACTTGGCATATGATTACTCTTTTACAAATAGCCCTTTCCTAGCCTTGTGAGTCTGATTGGAGTACTTAAAGTGTTATTCATTTAGTGAAGAAAACCGATTTAAATCTAAGGCAGCGGCAAAATTAGTTTACATTCAGAGTACTTATAGTGTTATTCATTTAGTGAAGAAAACCAATTTAAATCTAAGGCAGCGGCAAAATTAGTTTACATTCAGAATACTCTGTCACCATGCTTGAAATGGGACGATTTTACAAATGATGTTGTGTGGTGTATGACATCCCTCAAGACGACTTTGTGAAATACCTACAATTACAAACCCGACAAATTAGCCACAACTCGGGAAGGACGAGTACTTACAGGGCACCTTGACCAAGGATCTACAGAATGCAAAACATGAAACAAGCACAATTGTTGACATCACTGATATAATATAAGGCATAAGGGTATCAATCAAATATACCCTGATATCATTATTATCGATAAGTTTTCAGGATGCTGAAACGGTAACTTTGAAAATTTTGATCACTGAGAAGACTACAATCAATAGCCTGTAATAAAAATTATAAACCGTGGTCAACATCAAAGAAAAACTGCAAGAAAAAAGATATTGTGGCATATATTAGACTAATCCAGATTTACAACTGCCATTTTTTATTCTGAAAGTACTTTTGTAGGTTGCCAATATAGCAAACATTTAGGATTTTATGAATGAGATTCTTCCTCCACAATAAAAGAAAAAATTAAAAACGAAACTACTTCCCTGCTAAATGCAATTCTCGGGTTAGGCCACATAAATATCACTTGCAAAAGCTTGTAAGTACTGAAGTACGAGTATATCACCGTAATTTTGAAGGACATGTTTAGCCATCACAAAGACATGCAACATCCAAAAACAAGAAAAATGAAATGATCATTTTACTGCATTTATATTTGAATGATGAATATTAAAATACTCTCCTTGTGGATCTGGGGTTAAAGTAAAATTTTAGCTCATTCACGCAGCTTAGTTTCCTTCAATTGCAATGTCTTGAATGAAAAAAAACTAGGGTGCAATGTGAAAATACTTCACAGAATTTGAGCACGGCCCAAAAAAGCGCCTCAACTCTTTGCGAAATCATTGCGGTAGAAATTACTGATAAGTGGTTTATAACAGACTCCACCTTTTGTCTCGACTCTCAACAAAATTTATCCTTTATTTTTTAAATTTAATATGGAAAATAGGATCACACAGAATACACAACCCTCATAACATAGCAAAACAGTCAAAAGTATAATAGAAAAGACAATATCAATGGTCAAGATCAAGCTAGACATCATCAGAAAACTTATATCCAGTGGTCTTCATTGTATGCAATGTACATGCCTGTCAAATTGAACTTAAAGAAGATGCTAGGGATCCAGATACCAATCATGTGAAAGGCTGTGATTGACATTAAACTTCCTTCTGGGAGATGAGGCTAAAAATGGACTGCTATGCAGTGCATTTTATGGATTGTGTTCCCACTCAAACTAGCAGTCATTTTAGAATAGACTATGTGTGGCCAAATGCTAGTGATAATAGATAAAGCATATCGGAGAAGTCTAGGCCCAAATGTTGTCACCACAACCTAGTCTCAACATATTTGGGTAACTCCTAAACCCAAGGGAGAGCCCTTAAAAATACCTACAAACAACAAGATACACGCAAATACCTTTCTACAACCTTGTAACTAGATCAGTGTTTTATATGGAGTCAACAATTAATAAGATAGACACATAAATAAGAATAAAGGAGTTAATTCAGTTTACCAATCAATATCACGACTTTCAATATATACCAATCAATATCACGACTTTCAATATACTTCACAAATCCCCATGCAAGGGCTTCACACCTCACAAAGCAATACCTCAATAAGGTGCACTGTAGAGGGGAGAGGGCTAACTGGCCTGGGGTGCACCTTTTAGCCCAATCAAAGCTGCTAAATACCTAGTCGAAACACTAATTCAACAAATTCACGCTTTTCAATACCCTAGGGAAAAATGGGACGCCCTTCAAGCTCTGTGGATCAATTCACTAGGGCGAAATTGATGGGTGTACCAAAATTTCCAAGATGCAAATATTTTTAGGTTTTTGTATTTATTTGAATTTTTAGGGTTTTTTTACAATATATGATTTTTGGTGTTTTTTACCAGGGTAGAAGAGGACGCCCTCAAAGATCTATGGATAAATCCACTAGCACAAATTTGTAGGGTGGACCAAAATATTCAACTTTCAAGTAATTTTGTATTTTTTGGAATTTTTCGGATATTTAGGGTTTTATGCATAAAATTGCAACAAAATAAAATACAATTAAACTAATAAAAGAGTAATTTAATGACAAGAAAAGAGGATATGATTTTTGTCTCGATCACAAGGGCATTGAGAAATCAATGGTTAACGTCCCTTTCTTGAAATGTCTCCCATAACTTGCAAGCTAGGGCATCCCCTAGCACCCTCTAGGGTTTGATAGGAAAGCCTAACTAGAGCAAATGAAGAGATCCAAAGCCCTAATAAACAATAGAAAACTTCTATGGAGGATGTTCTCATCATACAAAAGTTGACAAAATGTTGACAAAAAGCCCTAACAAATCAACAAAATGCACACTATAAAAGCACCATTCAAGCTAAGAGCATAACTTACCAACATTTAACATGAATGAACAAGGAAAAAGACCTTCGGTCACACTTGTGCATGAGTTCTTCCAACTAGTCTATCATCAACCATTTGCATGTGTAAAAAGAAGCCTTAAAACATCATTCATCCACCTTCAAGCCAAAGAATTCATCCCGAGATAAGTGAGCATTACATTAATGATGCATAGAGTAGGAGAAAGAGAGCAAAAAACATATTTGAACCATTGTCTTATGATTTTACAATAAGTGAGGTGATCTATTTATATGATTTCATCCTCGACCTTTTTTATTTTGAGCCTACAAGTCATCCACCTTCAAGCCAAAGAATTCATCCCAAGATAAGTGAGCATTACATTAATGATGCATAGAGTAGGAGAAAGAGAGCAAAAAACCATATTTGAACCATTGTCTTATGATTTTACAATGAAGTGAGGTGATCTATTTATATGATTTCATCCTCGACCTTTTTTATTTTGAGCCTACAAGTCATCCACCTTCAAGCCAAAGACTTCATCCCAAGATAAGTGAGCATTACATTAATGATGCATAGAGTAGGAGAAAGAGAGCAAAAAACATATTTGAACCATTGTCTCATGATTTTACAATGAAGTGAGGTGATCTATTTATATGATTTCATCCTCAACCTTTTTTATTTTGAGCCTAAAGTCAACATTAAATTAGAATATTTTTAGGGTAAATCCCCCACAAGTTACAGAATAGGCCCTAAAATAGACAAAATAGCAAATAAGACTAAAATAAAAGCATCACTTGATTAAATAGGTGAGCTGAAGGGAAACATCATGCCCCAAATAACCACAAAATGCTTTTTTATCCCTCAACGTCCCCCCTTTCCAAGCTTGTAGGCTCTCTTTCGAAGGATGACATCATGGGCCAAAACTAGAGGAGGGGTTCAAAGTGCTAGAAAAAAGGTCCAAGTGGGTCAAGGAGGTGTGCTAGATAGGGGATAACAGACCCTAATCCAAATATCCATACAATATAACCCACTTTGGCCTTTACAATAAAAAATTTAGACCCCTTGCTCTAGGTTTGGCCCTGCCGGAACGCGGCAGTAGCTCTGAGGCATAACAGACTGAATTCCTTCTTTGTCTTAGATAAAATCTCAGATTCTCTAAGGTTTTGGAGATTTTTCTACAACTCTATGCTGCTAATGAGTCATTGTGGACCCACCAAAAAACTGAAAAGTATTTTGATTTGGCAGGTAGAAACCTACCAAAATAGGAAAGCATACCAAAAA
Source organism: Larix kaempferi (assembly GCA_027924585.1). NCBI lineage: Eukaryota > Viridiplantae > Streptophyta > Pinopsida > Pinales > Pinaceae > Larix > Larix kaempferi. The sequence goes on from BSBM01000674.1 coordinate 3,778,004, forward strand.
CATTTCCTCACATCTGCACTGAAACATTTCCAAGCCCTTCTGGATCGATTCCTGGGAAGGATGACATCATGGGCCAAAACTAGAGGAGGGGTTCAAAGTGCTAGAAAAAAGGTCCAAGTGGGTCAAGGAGGTGTGCTAGATAGGGGATAACAGACCCTAATCCAAATATCCATACAATATAACCCACTTTGGCCTTTACAATAAAAAATTTAGACCCCTTGCTCTAGGTTTGGCCCTGCCAGAACGCGGCAGTAGCCCTGAGGCGTAACAGACTGAATTCCTTCTTTGTCTTAGATAAAATCTCCGATTCTCTAAGGTTTTGGAGATTTTTCTACGACTCTATGCTGCTAACGAGTCATTGTGGACCCACCAAAAAACTGAAAAGTATTTTGATTTGGCAGGTAGAAACCTACCAAAATAGGAAAGCATACCAAAAACATTTCCTCACATCTGCACTGAAACATTTCCAAGCCCTTCTGGATCGATTCCTGGGCATCCCTTTTTCAGAAATGTTTTGGCATTCACAAAAAGTAACTGAACCCATGTGTTGGATCTTCGGTAATTGAGCATCCTAGTAATTATTTTATTAATAAGAAAAAAACAGGTAAGATATTGCATCCATTGGAAGGATATAATATCAGACATAAGAGTATAAACCAAATATAATCTAATACCATTATATTACAGATAAGTTTTCAAAATGCGGAAATGGTAACTTCAAAAATTTTGATTGCTGGTAAGACTACAATCAGCCTGTCATATAAATTATAAACCATGATCAACATCAAAAGAAAAACAGCAAGAAAAAAAGCTACTATTTGGCATATATTAGACTATATCCAGATTTACAACTGCCATTTTTTACGCTGAAAGTAATTTTGTGGATTGCTGATATAGTAAACACTCAGGATTTTTATGAATAACATTCTACCTCTGCAATACAAGAAAAAATTGGAAACAAAACTACTTCCCTGCTAACTGCAATTCTCAGGTTAAGCCACATAAATATCGCTTTAAGAAGCTTGTATATACGTAAGGGTATTTCATCCGAACTAATCAACTGAGATTTGTTAATCAAAATTTTGAGCCCATTTATACTTCTATTTCCTAAAAAGAGACATTTCCTAAGGTTAGTCCATGCTAGCACAGATACCCAATTCTGAAGGAGATGTTTAACCATGACAAAGACATACATCATTCAAAAATAAGAAAAAGGAAATGATCATTTTACCGTAATTTATATTTGGATGATGGTTGTTAAAATATTATCCTTATGGATCTGGAATAAAATTATAAAAGTAAAATTTTGGCTCATTCGCCCAGATTAGTTTCCTTAAAAGCAATGTCTTGAATGAAAAACAAAAAAATAGCGTGCAATGGAAAAATACTTCCCAGAATTGAGCATGGCTCAAAATAGCGCCTCAACTCTTTACAAAATCATTGCAATAGAAATTACTCATAATCGGTTTATAACAGCCTCCACCTCTGCAGGGGTATAGAGATGGTATGTGGGAGCCACACTTGCAATGTCAACATTATTGGCGGTCACCTAAGGAAATGTCAGCAATAATGTGTGGAGTCAGATAGCTTGAATCATCAATTTCTAGAATCTATATTTTGAGAAAAGTATACGATTCCAGTCTCCAGAAAATTCAAGTGTGCTCACCCAGATGCAACAGCTTTTAATCAGCCATCTACACAGAAAGCTTATAAAACTAACCTTATCTTCCATGACTTGCTTCAAAATAGAAAGTGCTAGAGACTCTGCTTCTTCCAATGTCATATCCTGAAATTGGACAATAAAAACTTTACAAGTCTACTGTGATTTGTCGTTTCTACTGGCAGGATCCAGGATTTGGACACAAAAATTGAATAATGGACCCACCCATTAACACAAGTTACCATGAAAGAAAAAGTGGTCTTTATGACTCTCTTACCTTACGGTATTGTTCTTTTAAGGCAATATCTGCTGCTTCAACTCCAGATCCAATAGATTTTGCATCGCATTGCCAGAATGTACCAGAAGGGTCTGTATAGTATCTGTAAAACAAACAAAAAGAACAAATCAAAGAGTTGAGTACTCTAATGACTTAATGCTGTCTTTTATTTTCTAATTTCCATTTCCCACTTAGATCTATCATTTGTACATACAATCTCAAGGTTGTTAGGCTAGAAAACCTAACTTTGAATCCCTGCATATACAAGACATCATACAAAGGCAGGAATCAAATTCATAGTAGTCCGAGTATTTTTGGAAAGTGATAATTTATTGTAGTCAATCGACAATATTTTCAATATTTAAGCAAACATCTACAACTGCATGTTTGTTTCCTAGCAAGCTTGCTCTTTGAGTTCTGTAAGATGCCGTATTTAACTGAATCTGATAAGCAGTAGAACTTTTATATTTAACTTGAGCACATACAGACAATATTTTCACAGAAATGAAGTGTGAAAAAAATCTGCTTGATTTATCTAGTTAAAAGTAATATATTTAGTTTGGAACATGGCAGGAGATGCCGTCAAATTAAATTAAATGAAATAAAATAACTTGCCCGCTAGTGACAAAGGGAGTGCCTACTGCATCGCGACAACTTTAAAAGAAGAGAGATGAAAAAAAGCATAACCAAGGCAACGTCCAAAATCAAAGGAAAGTGAAAGATCAACAATTCATTGTATGGGGGAAAAGTTATGGCTAAATAGGGAGAAAAGGTCAGTCAAAACTTCACTACAGCATCAGTCAACAATGTACTCTTGTAACAAACAATGCGAACTCCGCTGATAGCAGCTGTGGGTGCAAAGTAGAATGGTTTGATAATAATGGTAATTCCCTGGGCTTTCATGTGGAGACTGCTCCTCCAGATGCCCGGTGGCCAGCTAGCCATGGTGGATCTTCTGCTCCTAATGGCATGGATGCAATTATGCAAGGGGTTTCAGACGAGAAAGCTACAAATTGGAAGGATAAATCAAGTCCTCAGCCAACTGGGCAAGCCCCCGGCAAGTACTGGGATATTCTATTCGAGCACAAGAAGGAGGTGCAGAACCTCACCTTTGTCATGGAACAGTTTAACAAGTGTTTGGATATTCTGGTCCCTATGTTCAACTGCCCAGAGTTTAGGAGCCGTGTGAGCTCGCATTCCCCCCAGGATGCGGTGCTGCTTAGCACTCCAATACCATTGCCTGGTAGCACAATGAAGGGCCCTCAAGATATGTATGCTGCTTGTCGAGTGCAGGACAGGACATGGATCCTGTATGTGCGCAGGACATGGATTCTGCTCGATGGCTCTAGGTTTGAGCTTTATAATGGCTAGGTTTGTTGTTTATGTATTCACGCAGAATTTTAGTTTTGGTTTGGCTAGGTTTCGAAGCCGTATCTCTTGCTTTTGTAGTATCAATGTTATATGGTTCTACTCTTACTGGGTTCAATGTAGACCGCTCGATGACAAACTTCAGACTCTCTTTTTTGGCTGGGCTAGGTGTAGTCGTTTCATGAACAGTTGTATGTTTTGTTCTTGGCTCTTAAAGCCTCCTTGCTGGATCTGTAATAGTTTCAGGGTTATTGGCTGCCGCTGGGTTATAAGGTCTGATACTGCAAGATTGGCTGGAGGTTTGAACATGCAACCTCCAGCGCTCATATGTAATGCTTTTTTGATATGATACAATATAATGCTGCTTACCTACCAAAATAAACAGTAAACTTATCATTAGAATTTTCAACTTGGGGTTAAAATCTACTAAAAATACTGGAAGCTCTTATTAGTCCAAACCACCCACCTTATTATGAACATTGCTACAATTGGGGGCCAATCTACATGAACATTGCTGCAATTGGGGGCCAATCTACATGAACATTGCTACAGTTAGAAGTTGATTTCTAAAAAATGTAGTGTTGACCTTATATGTAGGAAAACACACTTGTAGGGTTTCTCTTTTTCTTTCGTTCAAAAATATCTTCCTCTTTCTTGTTATTATTCTCTTGTAATTGATGATATGGTAATTTAATTTGTAGCAATCATGTGGAACACAAAAGGCCTAGTCATGCATTACAGGGGACTGGAAACCTGAAAAGATTTCCAGATTAGGAAACAACTCAAAAACGTTTACAAGGGTTTCGAAGCCATTGTTGAGACATTTTAGTCTCCAATACATTTCCAGTATCAAAATGTGGGGGGGAACAAGAGTTCCCTACAATCTAGGATCTACTTATATTAGTGTTCCTCACACATATCACATGCACCAATTGTAGAGTGAAGCACACCATTGCAAAATGTCATAACACTTTAGAATAGAGAAAACAACCGCGAATTTGCAAAGGGATTTCCACTATCTAAGAATGGCATAAAAGGTGCAAATTTCCAGAGAAGTTGTCCCCTTGGTAGCATATTAAAGCCAACAAACCATAAGCTTGGCAAGTACATTCAACTTCCAACCCCATCAAAACCATGAGTGTTAGTAGTACCAATGGAACAGGGGCAATGACTAAGCAATGGTAGCTGTAGAAAGCTTCAACAAAATGGTCATCATGACACTGTGCAAGAAGCAATTTCAATGTAGCAGGGCATCTAAATGTTCATTAAAGGAGCATGAGTACCCTTAGGTCTACCATCACCAATCATCTTTGACCACAACAATAGATTTCTTAGCTACTTTTGGGCAATTACTGTGGGGATTGATGGTTACCAAGCTAAAGAGAAGTACTACCTTCCATACAGGGATGGATGGACAAACATAGGCAATAAATCGTACTGTAGTTCACTCGTTCCAAATTTTCAATTGCAAACATCTAAATACATGTGATGCAACATCGCAAATGTGTAAAACAGTTTTAGTCTTGCAGTGCAGAACACAACAAGCACTTCACCTGTTGAATCATGCCTTGGCTTCTTGTTGAATGATCCATTAGTCATTATTGGACTCAATTGCACATGGGAAAGTCATAAGATTTATTGACAACATCCAAAAGATTCATGATCAAGCTCGAGAAGCTTTCAAGAGAGTTAGAAGAAGCATAAGAACAAGCATGGTAAACATCATGCACATCACCAATTTTCACAAGGGAAGAGTTTGGGTTATCTTCATAGAGAACACTTCATCCAACTGAGAAAGACCAAAAGTTAGAGTCACTATGATATTGCCCTTACACCATCATCGAGCAAATTGGAGAGAATATATTCAAGTTGGATCTATAGGTGTGCATAGATATTCATCCAATGTTCAATGCAAATTACCTAAAGCTCTACAAGTCTTCGACGTTGGACGATGATGAGGAAGAGTCTGTCACACCAATTCCTAAAAATTGTGACTAAAGTTGGTGCATGGCTAGAAGTAAATTTAGTTCTACAACACGAAGAGTGAGCAACTTGTGAGGGAACCTTGAGTTACCGTTGCCCCAAGCTGGCATGTGGTACACCTTAGCACTAGTCAAAGTGAAGTTTCTCCAACTAGAAAGATAGTTGTTAGGAACCAGCAACTCCTAAGTGGCAAGGTTTGATCCTGGAAAGAGTAGAATATCTACCAAGTCCATGACTAAAGCAATGGTGCTAAAGAGAACTCCAACCAAGATATCTATTGACAGTACATTCAGGTTACTCTAACTTAAGTATACCCAATAATTCTAGAGTCTAGACACATAGCCTTCAGGTATGTCTTGGTCAACGTTGAGTTTCTTCTCACTGCCTCTAAGAGTCTAATGATTCCATCCTTCCCTCGAGAGTTTATGTCAGTTGTTTCAATTACAAGAGGTTGAGTCAAAGGAGCACTTCATATTCAAATGTTAGATCAATAGATCCAAGCTTGTTTTTATTGCTTATACGAAGATTCCCATGGGTCTCGCCCACTTTTCTTCCAATATCTAAATCAAAGATGCTCAACTCTCTTTATACAAGAGATGACTTTACACAAGAGACAACTAATATGCAACCCTTCCACATCAATCCTATCATGTCAATTACAATATTCTTTCAAAGTTGTCACAATAATTGTTTGTGCCAAGAGGCGCACTAAGGCCCCATAGACACTTTGCACAATATCAAATTACTATGCAACTCCTCATGATCACACGGCGACGTCACAAGATTGTTGCAGAGTACAAGCTCTCATCATGCTCAAGTTGATCAGCTTGTCACCGGCATACAGTCCTCTATCACTTGAGTTTTTCCAGCAGCCTCAAATATTAGGAGAGTTTCATCCGACTATTGCAAGATTCTTCCTAGGATTGCCCAACCAAGACCTCTTGGTCCTAGATATTGTCCTAATGAAATCCTTCAACAGTGCAAAGGCATTGTCTCTATGATTGACAATAACACTAGCATTTCTTACTCCACTATAATCACACAATCGCCCTTTACGATTTCTTCTTCTTCTTCCTTTTTTTACCTCTATTTCGACTTCTACCTAGATAATGGAGTAGACAACTTTCACTTTGTATCGATGGATATAGTCCCTTACTTTTGCCTTTATTGTTGCTATTATGTTGATTTTTCCCTTTTAGACTTTAGCTTCTAGCTATAGGAGTCGCTTTTACACTCCCACTTCTTATCAATACTAATGTACTTTTTGAGTCTCATTTACCTACATTTTTGCTCATTTTTGGACATCAATAATATTATCTTATCTTTTCCAAGTATGAAAAAACAAAGCTGGTTTCATACAAAGCTGGTTGTCATATCAAAGGTGCAAAATAGTAAAATATTATCAACACCAAAAGCACATTGCAATGGTTGGCTCTCAACGCATATCATATTCCTATTCTCAAAATCGCATTCCTATTATCATTATTAAGAAAGTATTTACCCTAATACTCATTTCAAAAACGACATGTCATTACAACAAGCATAGTCTAAATAATCAAAAACCATCATTTCAATGTTATCAGAACTGGACCGGTCATCGAACCAACAGAGCCCAAAAATTTGAATCGGACCGAAACCGAAAAAAAACAAACCAAAAAACCAGTCAACCAAAAAATACATAAAATATTCAAATTTTGAAAAAATATATATGTATTCATGTCCATCCATAAAAATACAAACAATTATACACAAATATGCAAAATTTCTCATGTATAAAGAAAGTAAGGGTGCATATAACTAAAATCGCATCGAGTGCAATCCATATCTTACCCAAAATACACAAACAAAGAGGCTCTAAATGCGGTCTAGAGTCCAAAAAACTTCATGCTACAACAAATAGCTACATATCATCAAAATCATTGCCTCTATCGGGATCCTATTCCTCAATAGCACCAAGTGCCCCCCACCTCTAGGCTCTAGCCCTTGCCTCTATCTTGAATCTGAAAGTTGATCCTCCAAGGACATTGGTCAACACCCTACAATTTTGATGAAACCTCCTAATCCAAGCATTAAAAAAAGGTAGAAAAAGCTTTGCATGCATGATACATAATTTTGTTTGAGTGAAGGGTACATTTTTACCAAGGTCAGGACAAAGGAGTTAAACAATTAAAACCCACCAACATCGAGGTACATAGAGGGGTTGATGCACTTGATTAAATGCCAATCCCCTACCCTCGTACATGATGGAATCCGGTGGAAACGTTGCAATCCTGAAACCCTAAACACTGTTAAGTCTATTGAATTCTAAATGGAATGTAAAATTCTACTTTTTGCATATGAAGTCTGATCAGGTTGGAACCACTCTCAAACATCTTCAAACAATTATTGGTAATGTTAAAAATTTAAGTAAAAGGATAGAAAATGAAAGATAAAGAGAATGTCACTTTTACTTTAATTTGAATTTTTTAGGCCCACAACCGCGGTTGTATTGTCATATGGAACCAATCAGTCAGGTGACAACCAACTGGTTCGGAACCGGTAGGTTTGGTATGAAACTGGTCATTTCCAATTCAGGGTGGCGGTTTAACCGATTGGAGTGCTAAACCGATCAGACCGGCCAGTTTTTCCAGAAGCAAAGTGGTTCTAATAACACTGCATCACTTTGATAGAGTTAACAAAGTGATAACATCTTGATGAAGATGTAGACATGTAGTCTTCAATCAAAAAATGCACATAGGTTAGCAATAATATTTCAAAATATTATTATAAAAAGTCAAATTCCATAAAAGTCCCAAATGAAGCCTAGATGAAGCAACACATAATATAAAACAAGTGATAGGTACTTACAAACAAGGTCCATTCTCATCATGCCCAGCAATTAGAAGAGAGACTCCGAAAGGTCGTGACTGCATAATTGAGATAGTGAAAGTAAGAATCATATTGATACCTTGAAAAGCAAATGAAACTAACTTTTTTATCTTTTCTTTCTTGAATTGAATCATAAGAATATCAAAGGTTGATTAATTTTTTAAATACATAGTTTGTTGTAACAAATCCATACCTAACTTGTAATTATTAACTTCAAGGAACTAAATTGAAACCAATGAAGAAATTATATTCTAACTTAGGTTCTTTCATTCATTGACCACTATGAATGCATGAAGAATCAATGTTTTATTTTATCAAGTTGGATACCAATGGACCCAACTCCACAAATGGATACACCCGCTAGTCGAGACTCAAGATTCCTCTTTACATATTAGTATATTACATATAAACACATCATGGCATGAGAAAGGAACTAGGGACCCTTTAGGAAGCAGACATCTCATTACCATAGAATCTTAGTCAAAAGTACAGGACACATCATAAATCAAACAATGAAGCAAAATCAACTATGAGCAGTGTATACTCTACATTTTCTTTCACATTTGTCTTTTGTTTACATCCATAAAACAATATTTGACAACAAAAACCATCTAAAAATGCTTGTGTTTAAGAATCACTTGACAAATTACCAAATAAAGCCAGCCACACTATATCTCTTTAAAACAAATGCCTGTGAAAGAGTTGGCATATTCTAATTGCCATATCATGATTTTTATTAGGTGTTAGTACAAGAAGTGAAGTGATTTTGTCACTTTGGGCATAATGTAATAAAGTCACACGTCACATTAATAAATAAGTTTAAGACATGTTAAAAGCTAATTAGCTAATGGCTTCTAGTTATGTCTTAACACAATGCCAGTTGTTGTGACACAAGGTAACATTAACACGGGCATGGCCAAGAATTCTCGACACATTAACACAAGCATGGCCAAGAATTGTGGCACAAGGCAATGAGTCACACAGATAACAGGCAACAAACAGCAAAAATAAAAATGAAAATGACAGAGATAATTGTCAAGAAATGTGGGAACAAAGTCGTGAATTATGGAGAGCACATAAATGTTTCTATTCGATGGTTATTCCACAATAGTCCAGCAAAAATGATGGTGTCTACCAAACAAGCAAACCACAGCATGGTAAAGGATTTTCTCTCACGGCAAAGAGAGCAGCTACGAGAACGCAACGATCAACACAGCTATGAGAACTGAAGGCAATGATCTGCACAGCTACAAGACAAGGATGATTGCAAAGGAGTTGCGACGAACATAGGAAGAAACTATATACCAGCAGCGCTGACAGGGCAGGAAAACACACAAACACAGACTTGTATGGAACAGAGGGCGAAACAAATATCATAGATCCATGGGAAAAACAAACACCACAAAACCGTGGGAAGAACAAATGTCACCAAAGTGATTTTTATTACATGTTGTTCTATGCCTAAAGTATATTATTTATATTCATAATTATGACATAGGGTTGTGTCCCTTGGCATAGGTGTGGCTTGTAGGTACTATATATGTCTGTCTTTTTCATTACAGATCAATCATCTTTGTATCATTCACATTTATTAATTATTATTTTTGTCCTTTTGGACAATATGCACTTGCTTTTTTTCTTATGAATACCTATGACATCCCATGACTATTGCAAGGTGCACCACAAGTGGTATCACAGCTACTATGATTCTCTGCCTATGGCCATCTTTATTTGTGGGAAATAAAAGTCTATGGCCTACAACCGTTCTCTTTGGTTGCTAACCACTTGTTCATTTCATAATCAAATATCAAAGGTGGCACAAAATAGTTGCTAGGAAATAACACTTCTCTTAGAAAGATTTCCATTGCTGCCCTAAAGTTGTGTTTGATCCAAGATGTATTAAAAGGAATCAGTGTTCAAGTGATTGACAAATGCCATCACTGTTTTCATGATTCACTGTGGAAGAAGGCGTTCAAGCCAAAAAAAGAAAATGAAAATGAACAAACAATAAAATAAAAATAGAATTATTCCTTGTAGCTGCTGTAGTCACCACATACCCAACTTATTGTCAAAACTTAACACCACATCAAAGCAGGGGTGACAAACAAGAAAAATTAATGTAGCCTGTAGGAGAAAGAAATAAAGTCAGTGTGGTAAAATGCCAAAGGCTAGCAAAGATGAGCTTCACTTCAGTAAGGGCATCACCCTCCGTAACCTCTTGACATTGTTGCCCCCACAATGTCGTCACCCCACTTCCGCATAAAAAATTGATCTGCCTGGGAATAAATATTTTTTTTCATTTCAGACTTTATGTATATGACCTGTCTCAGGCTGACAAGCCTGTATTTTGGCAATTTTGTAAATGGCATTCAGTCCTTTATGACTTTATGTGACATGATTGGGCAGTATTGAAGGATAGATTTATGACCATTTCATAGGCAGAATTTTGGACAACCTTTGATATGCCTTCCAGCCTTTTGTATGGTATACAAAATGTAACTAATTTATTCTTAAAAATAGAAGGTTAAGCCTTTTTCCTTCGCAAAAAAATAAATAATAATAATTGCAGATACACTTGCACAACATCGGGGTTGCAAATGTGGAACATTGTATGTTGCAAAAGGATTGGAAAGTCACGGACTAATACACCTAAGTCAACATCACAAGAGAAATTCAAAAGTCACTTCTGGTTGTTGCAACTGCGTCATTATAAGAAATCAAATAGTTTGGATAATATATATTAAAGTTAAAACTAGTATATCCTGAAGTACATAATATAAGATTAAATATAATTTCATATATATATATATACCATAAACTTATGAAAACTGTATATCACCTATCTAATTATATATACTTTATTATATGTTATTATTTAAGGTATATGATATAGTTTTAAATCTTAAAATTAAAATAAGGTACACAGTACCCTTCTAAATTTTTCAATTCATTTAAAAGGAGACGATCACAGGGGATACTGTCACTAAACAAAGATAATAAACAACGGATTCTTTTGGCAAAAATAGCCAAATGGGTATCAATAACAAGAAAGGAGGAGAATTTTCTTACAATGCTGTTAGAAAATTATTTTGTGCTTTATTGAAAATTGAAGGAACTGTTAAAGGAAAAGACATTATCATTGCTATTAATCCATGTTAAATCCACAATCACATCAATATTCAGTTGGCCAATCAATAACACATCGTTGAGCCAAGCATAGTAGAAAACCCAAATTTAGGCCAAATTTTGTTTGATTATGTTTTAAAATCTCAATTTAAATTTGTCTGTGGACTAATGTCAACATAGCTATGGGTTCGAAATGGATGGAAACATTAGGTAGCTCTATTCTCATGGCTCTGGCACGGATGAAGGCCTGTCTGGACTCTGAGCTAAATGTCTATGGTGACTACAAACTTGTGGTGAAATGGCTCACAGGCGAGAAAAGACAGAAATCTATAATTACAGGGATGTCTACTTCAAACTGAAGATCTGGAAGAAGGCTTCTCTTTCATCACTTTCATACACATCTTCTTAAAATTCAATCAGGAAGTGGACAGACTATCCAAACAAGACTTCCATAGGTATCCTGTATCTTCGCCTGTTCATTAATGTCATAAAGATAAGGTGATCCTCCCTCCAAGATCTATCAATAATAAATATATACCCTCCAAATGCTCCGAGCACATCTGGATACCATGTTTTTGGATTGATTGTTGCAGGATAGATCCTTATCGATGATTTTAGTTGATGAATATAGAACTTAGTTATTTCAGTTGAATATTCTTGTATGATTATCAGTTCATACCTCTCCCTTTGGGATAAAGAACCTATGCAATGTAAACTTTTTATTTATATAATGGAAAAGTTTATGAATTTGTTTTCATTCAAAAATAATAGGTTTATGAAACCATTCTCAAATCACAACCCCATTGCAAATCATGAGGACCCCATACAACTAACATTAATATGGTATTCATCAATGCTCAATTTCTTCGCGCTAGTGATAATGGCTCTCCTGGTAGCAAAGCCTATCAAGTCGGGTGTATAAGGAAGAAGGATAAAGGTAGAAATAGATTTTGACTATATCACTAGATTTATAAAGAGATAAAAACCCTAGTGTATGCAAAAATGACCTTGGTAGGGCATTTCTTTGCCAAAAAAAAAAAAAATGGGCGAAAACATATTGACACAATGGATGGATAAACACTGGAAACCTAAATTAGGGTGTGTTCAAAAGTTATATATGATGGCAAGTGGTTATATTACATTTGTATTCAACACAAGGATAGCCAAGGATGAGATTGGGAGTAGTATTTACTATTTAGTTTGAGAAAGCTTCCTTCGGGCTCTAAACTTCCAGGAACCCATATTTGACACCCTAAGAGTCAAAGCAAATGTGGCCATTGTTTAGGTTGTGTTGCCTTAAACTCCCCCTAGCACTATGGGATGAAGAAGTTTTTGAGGCCATAGGCAATAGATAAGGGAGGTATATTACAATGGGTGACTGAACAAAAGCATGGAAAGCTCATCAACAACTATGGCAAAAATCTACATAGAATTAGACATCGGGGTTGGTCTTCCTAATGGTATTGAAATTGTGGCAGCGGGCATGGAATACAGACAAGTCCTAAATTACATAAACATATGCTTCAGATGCAGTATTTGGCGAACCTATAGCCATTTAAAAAATGTGTGAATGACTTGATAGATGGCATAAACATACGCTTCAGATGCAGTATTTGGCGAACCTATAGCCATTTAAAAAATGTGTGAATGACTTGATAGATGGCATAAGCCAAATGATAAGACATTCCAGAAATGGCAGCTAGTCCTTACAAATCTTTGAGGTGCAACCAAATCAATGCCAAAACCTTGGTCCTTCCAACAAGGGAGAACCTTCGATCCCACACCCCACTCCTACCAAGGGGAAGATGGAAGATGTAGAAACTAGAAGACTTTACAAGTAGATATACTAAGTTAAAATAGAAAGGCAAACTCTGTTATCAAATGCAATTAGTGGTTTGAAGTTTGTGTAGATATGGCTCTTAGGCACAAGCAAAGGAGGAAGAAGATAATGGACACACCCCACCCTTACCCATTCTCCTTTCACCATAGATATAATAAGATAGCAAAACCTTTCGATGAAGAGGCAGATCTGACAGAGGCACCACATGATAGTTAAGGAGCAAAGCCTATCCCAATTGAATTACTTAAGAAGGTTTAGCATTGAAGAAGGAAGCCTGGTGTGGCAAGAAGATCAAAAAGCACATGTAACAGTAAAGGCCTAGGCCTCCTCAAATGAAATCCCAGAGAATAGGACATCTTCAGATAAAAAGGAACACTCTTACCCAAAGAATAACAAAGGTACCTCCTAAGATCAAGGAAAAGAAACAAGGTTAGTGGCATTGAAAAGAGTAGCAAAAGGGGTTTAGATCCATAAAAGAGGCCCTTAGTGAAGCAATGGCCTCTCAAAAAAACGGGTAACAAGTTGTCTCTCCATCCATACAAGGAGTTTGGGATCACCCATGAAACAAAAATCCTTGAAGAGAATGGTCCAAAAGAATAATCCAAATTTCTCTTTGTATATGAGACTATGTTGTATAGTGTGTTACCCCTCATATTACATGAGGGTTATAAAACATCACAAGATATGATTTGTGCCATGACACCCATGGAGATTTTGATTCAAGGTACACACCTTTCTTTGCTTGGAGATGCTACTTCTATTTCTTGGTTGAGTTGGAGTTGGAGGTTGGAGGAGACCCACTTGTCCTTCTTGATGATCATCTATTATGGTTTGGTGCTACTCTTATATTCCATGCCTTTGCTTGGTGGATCACTCTTTGGATATATATTCGATGCCTATGGAGCATGATTCGATGCCTCATCTAGAGAGTGCTACACCTTTGTTCATGTATGATGGCTCTAGCCCCCCAAAGGGTTGGATAATGGTGATGTAAGGTGGTGACATGGTATCATACTATTGTTCAAGCATCCTAGTGATTATACATGGTGGTGTTAATTATTGGTTTGTCACTAGAAGGGGGTGTTCCACATGGTCCCCTTTTCTTATGTTGTGCTAGACTAGGTGGTGGACATGATTTATATGTTGAGGTGGTGCAAGTTGTTTAGGTGATGATTTCCTTAGCATGTGAGGTTTGTTTTGCATGAGGATTACACAATCATATCGTTGATATCACTCACTTGTGGAGCGCCTAGCACACTTGAACCCTTTTCACATGGTTCCAACATGATTTATTAGGTTATTTGTCATGGTTTGATGTAGTGGGAGCCTCCTAGCATGAGCACCCTAGGCTATTTGGGGGTTATTGACATTCGATACACTTTAATATGATGAATAAAGCCCCCCTTAGTGGAGTGCTCCCTTTGTGCATGCATGTTGAGGTTGATTTAGCCTTTTAACATCTACTTTGACCTATTTTGACTTGGTTGAAGGCTATTTGCATTAGCACCCTAGCTCATATTGGTTATGTTCACACTTGGATAGGTGCATTATGATGTGGAGTATTGACTTATGTGGTGCACTCATCCTCCTTGACACATATTTCTGGGCATGGTGGAGATGAGGGTGGTTTTTACCATTGAATTTGCTTTCCAACACATGATTTGCATTATTATATGATTTGTTGAAGGACATAAACTCACCTTTTTGGTTGATTGCACATGTGAGGAGGTTGGCACACTTCTCTAGGGCACACTCTCCATTGGGTTTATTTTATTATTTGTTGGGGGAGTTACAACTACCTTGACTCATTCTTTTGGGGCACACCTCTATGGAGTTGGTTGAGCATAATTATTATTGTGCATGTGGTCCCTATAGTTAATCCTTGTGCCCTCGTAGCAGTTAAGCTGATAGTCCTTATAAATATATACTAAACACAAATCCAAGTAGACATCAAAGTAATCACAGTAGTAGTCCATCTTGTGGTGCCAGTAGTGTAGTCCCACCATGCTCAAGTATAAGTATGCTTAATAGCCACCACTACTTCCCTTTCCTCCAAACATCCTATAGCTGGTCAATCTATGTTAAAATTGAAAGTAAAGTGAAATTATAACTTGCTTTGCTGCTAGATTTTGGTCTCGATCTGAGAATGAAACTACGTAGCCTCGGAATGTACAAAAAGTCGGAACACGCTATCGATGTGCAAATTATAAAAAAGGTGCATGTGGACCTGGGAGAGGAGGAACATGTCAAGTATCTGCCTGGGATCATGTTTTCCTTGGTTTATTTTGGAATTGGATGTACAATGAGATTTCGGTAGTAATATTCCATTTCAGCTGGAAAATGCAGTCCAATGTTTGGGGTAGTATAAGTAATCAAGGAGTGGTAACTCATATCACTAGAGGAAACTTTGCACAAAGTTCCATTACGATTAATGGGTGGCTATGTGACTTTCTATGGGCACAAGCCTCTCAAGTGATCCAATCTTATGGTTCTTCATACACACTTTTGGAGGGTTGTTGTGCATTGGGAGTTGTGCTATAGAGTTAGTTATGGAGGCATCCTAGCCTTATGGAGCATTTATTACACATATACTTGATGGGACATACCATTTGAAGGGGGCTTTACTTGGTCAAAACCCTACTTCATCCATCTATGAGGAGTTTGTTAGAGCATTTATAGCACACATTTGATTGCACGTCCACTTTAGAGGAGATCTAGGAGATTGCTACTTGTTATTTTTGGAGGTTTACTTGGTCTTCCAACTTATTGAAGAGCGCACCCTTGAGTGTTATTTATCGCTCTATTGGAGGAGGCATATGTGGAGGCATTATTTTATTATTTAATAGATCATTTGACATGGTCAACTAACCACTTTTTTAGAGGCGTCCCACCCTTCATGAGCTTATGTTGTTGGAGATTGTTACAAACTTACATGTGATATAACCACTCATTATTCTATTATTGTTTGACTTATCTCATGAGTTTGTTATATGAGTGAGCATATTATATTGTTTTCCTTGGAGAAGGGCGTATCTAGCATATTTTATTGGTTCTTCTTGAAGAGTAATGTGGATCTCAATAACTTATTGCTATTTCTAGTAGGGAAGTTGTTGAGCAGGCTTGACATGTAATATTTTTATTGTTTATTTCTTGGAGAACTAATGGATCTAGAAAAACAATTATGGTTTATTGTAAGAGGAATAGAACTCACTCTATTTAAAAAGTAGCTCTCTCCTTCATTTGTTATGGTTGGATTTGTGAGGAGCCTCTCCTCTTGGATCTTCATTATACATCTCATTTGAAGGCTTAATGGAAGAATGAAGGTATTATTTCTATTATATGTGAAGCTTATTGTTTTAATGTTCTTAGATGTTGTTGATAGTTGTAGAAATCCCTTGAAAAGAAATAGTTATGAAGGACTTGTAATGGAATATTAACCATCTAGATGGGTGTAATGGGAGGTTCTCCCTCTTGTACCTTTTGTTGTATTCTGAACATACTAACCTTGCACCTATCAAAAAGTCGTAGCTGGAACTAATATGTCATTGTAGGACAACACCTTCATAACATTGTTCAAGAGTGGCACCGATAGGGCTCTCCAAAGACCATATTTCTGCAGTAATTTCCAGCATTAATAAGGCTGATTGTGGCATGTTGATAGCAGCCTTTTCTAATCATTCACAAAACTGCCCTCTTTAGATTGATGCTTCTTTACCCCATTTGCCCAAAATTTGATAGACACTTGCCCCAATCCTCCATCACCTCATTTTCTTAATAAGTTAATTTAATTTTTTATGTTACAACGCATTGTCTTCCTAAAGCTACTCTTGATAATCACCTTGAGCCTCCTTGGCAGAGCTTTACTAATCCTAAGTTAGGGAAGCCCACCTTGTGCTAGAAGAGAGTCAGCCTAAAGGGAGAGCAAGAAATGTTGTGGTGACAGTAGGCAGCCTTCCTAGGTTCCCCTAGAGTTGCACTTTGTGGTTGGGGTTATTTACATGAGTGCAGGTCCAAGAGGTAACACAATGAAGATGCAATGGAACCACTCTAGACAATATTCAATGGGTGGTATTTTGTTTCAAGCAATGCAGAGAGAAATTGGGTAGACTGGCAGAGTGAGGAGATAGTCATGCCAGCGAGAAGTCATGTTTTCTTGGATTCTACAATAATATGCACCTTTTATGGGATGGATTTTAACAGTGACATCAATTTTGTCCATTTTTAAGGGCCATGCCATAATAGAAATGACCAATGCCTTAAAACGCTAAATGGGGCACCTTGTTACCAGAACACGTAGTTGGAGGAGGGGATTAAACTTGGTGCCAAGCACAAGGTGAAGCATGGGGAGAAGAGGCCAAATCTAATGCCTTGGTTGGATTATTCCAAAATTATTTTGAATAAAAAGGCCTAGTGGATGTGAATCCCATAGATCTCAAGCCTACTTAGAGGAATAAAAGGACAAACAATGCGGAAACTAGCGCATGATAAGACACTATAGATTTATTGTTATAGATAGTGTAATCAATGAACTAGGGAGATTCAAAACTTGAGTTGGCATTAAGGGGACTTCATATCACTTTCCCATTCTTCTCTAGCTTGAAACAAATGCAAAAAAAGACCCAACACCTTTCAAATTCAACTCTTATTGACCCTAAAATGAGAAATTTAGGGAGATGGTAGCCATGGAATGGGCTCCATACAATCCAAACTCAAGTGAATACACCATGACAACTTTTCTTAACAATATGAAAGGGATCAAAGACATCACAAAAGACTAGATAAAAGCATAGTAAACCCAAAACCAAAGCAACTTCATGTAGGTAGACAGCGGGGAAGCAATGGATCAGTTAGTCAATGAGAGGTGCATATTGATGGCATGGGAGGAAGCCTTATGGAGACATAAGAGCAAGGCCATATGATTAAAACTTCTTCTACAAGTATGTTCAAGCCAAAAAAGCATATAAGATCATCTGGTAGGTACAAGACAAAAAAGGAAATGTACATACTAGGTTTGATGGGATTGACAACAATGTGGTGGCACATTACAAAGGCATCTTTCAAGACCCAAGTAAGCAAAACATAAGTGAGATACTTTTAACCATCTCCAAATTTAATAGACAAATAACTAATACACCAAATGAAACACACTTGGCCCCTGTTGAAGATGATGAACTAAAAGAAATCTTGGCTTCTTTTCAAAATGATCAGCCCTTGGACCAAATGGCTAGCATGTAGAGTTTTATAGGAGTTTTTATGACGTAATAGTGATAGACCTGCTAAGGGTGGTAGAGAAAGCTTGAAGGAATGGTAAGATTTATGGCCCTATTAACTCTACCTTCATAAACACCATCCCTATAAAATATAACCCATTGTCCTTTGACTCATATAGGCACGCCTCCCTATCCAATTGCTTGTACAAAATTATAGCCAAGGTCATTGGAAGAAGCCTCAAACCTATTTTATCAAAGATCATATTAGGAGATTTGTTTGGATTCCTAGAAAGCAAGCAGATTTTTTATGCTATAGGGGTTGCCCAATAAGAACTACAACCTATCAAAAAGAACAAGTTACCCCCCTTTGTGCTTATACTAGACCTATCAAAGGATTATGATCAGGTTGACTAGACTTTCTTAAGGCTGCTAATGCTCCACATGGGTGTAGATATCAATATAGTCAATTGGATTGAGGAATTCTACACCTCAGTGTCATATGTCGAGTTAATTATTGAAGCAACATCTCTTTTCTTCAAACTGGAGAGAGGACTGAGTCAAAGTTGCCCATTGTCTCCACTTTCGTTTCTTCTATTGGCGGAAGGGTTAAGCAGGTTATTGAAGGGTAGGTACGAGGAAGGGGAGTTCAAGGGTTTTCAGGTGGCAAGAGGGTATAACACAACTCATGTGCTTTTTGTTGATTATGTGTTGTGTTTAACAATGAACACTCAAATTTTCCAGCCAAGGCTATAGGAAAAGTTCTAGAATCATACTCACGACAACATGTATACAAGTAAAATCAGCAGAGAAATCAACCATAATATTCTACAAACTGAAGCCTCCTGTGGTAAAGAATCTGAGAATCTCTTCCTTTTCAGATCAGAGATATTAATGATAGTATAAAACAGCTCAAATACAAGTTGAAAACAAATGACTCCACTTCCAAAGATTGGTTCTGTATCAAAAAATAGAAAAAACAAATAAATTTTTGGTGCAATGGGCATCCCAATGGGGGGCAAATTAAGTTTGCTCAAAAGTGGTATATAGGCCACACCAGTCTTCTGGTTGTCCATTTCTGTCATTCCAAAAGGGCATCTTAAATAATGTAAGGAGTCTGTAGAAAAAATCAACAAGAAAGCCATACCCCTAGTAAAGTAGAAGAAGATTGCTAAACCAAAGAAGGATGTAGGATGGGGGCTCAAAGACCTTAACCATTTGAGCCCTTAACCATTTCTCCAAAGCAGTGACTGTTAGAATCTATGGTAGACTGTTGTGAAAAAGAAATACATGGTATCACTAAGCACTGAATGGATAAGGTGTCCAAGAAAATCAGCTGTAGGAGGGCCAATTTTGTTGGAGAGCATTGCTGGGGGCCTACACTCTCATAGGATACCATCTGGCATTGCTGATAGGAAAGACTGTTATGAAAAAGAAATACATGGTGTCACTAAGCACTGAATAATGGATAAGGTGTCCAAGAAAATCAGCTGCAGAAAGACTAATTTGTTGGATAGCATTGCTGGGGACCTGCACTCTCATAGGAGACCATCTTGCATTGGTGATGAGAAATGTCGAACATGTTAGATTGGGCACCAACCCTTGGGGAAGGGGGATGGAGAATCCAAGGATGTCCCAGGAGTTGGTGACCTAATTTCACTCCCAAAATTTGTGTTTTGTGGCTGACGTGCATGACACGAGCAATGCCGGCTAGTGGGCTTTACAAGGGAAAAGCATTAAGCAGTTAGGTCTTTAGAATGAGCTTGCAGGTGAATGGGAAATAGTACAAAACCCCCTTCCAAATGGCATCCATCAAATGAAGACATTAGCCTGACAGATTCGTATGAGCAGCAAAAACGATAATGGCTCCTATAAAGTAAACATAGGTTACCAAGTAGTCAATAAACATCGGTTACCAAGTAGGTTATCATAGGAGTAATACGATAATGGCTCCTATGATAATGGAAGTTTCCAAATTCCGTTATCAGGAGCTTGACTTATTTCCTGATATGTCAAGGAATGGAGGATGAAACCTGGAAATGTAACATCATTTGGAAATTTCAGGCCCCCTAAAAACTAGGATCTTCTAATGGCTAATTCTGAACAACAAACTACTGCCTTGGGACAACCTTCAGAAAAGGTCTTGGCAATATCCTGGATTCTGTATGCAGTGCAATGAAAGCTCAGAACGTCCATTTATTCCTATCTTGTAAATTTTCAAAGGACGTGTGGACTCTGGGCAGTTGTCAAAGGTTTAAATGGAGAAAGGGCAAGTGGGAAGGAGCTCTGTAGGAGAGGCACAAGAACTCGGGCTGTATGACAACGAGGTAAGGAATGATCACCACTCCCTGCCTTTATTGTCCTATGGGCTATTTGGCTTACTAGGAATGCTGCCCTCTTTCAAGATAAGGTGGGTCCCCTATCTTGACTTTCTACAAGATAAAAGGAGCTTACAAAAATTATGAGAAAGGTCAAGTACAGAAGAAGCAGAGAGTGGTAAATAATTCCCAAGACCCTAAACCCTAAATGCAAGTTATAAAGAGACCCTCACCCTTCTATTTGACTCACGTTGCTCTCATTGAGCATTTGTGAGCATTTGAAGGTTTGGGAGCAGCAATGAAGAGCAGCATTTGAAAGTTTTGGAGTGACAAGCCTGATTGATTTTGTATTTTGTTTCAGATATGTATTGCACTTGGTGACATTTTGATATATTCACCCTCACATGGTATATAGTATATACATGAGCAAACTTTGCATATTTTGTCTCTAATGGTTTGGATTTATGGTTAGGAATCATTAAATTAAAAAATTTCATTAAAATTTTATTTTATGTATTTTTTAGTAAACCAAGTCATTAAATTCAAACAAGTCCAAGTCGACTGCAACTTGACACTCAGCTAAGCCCAAGTTTTAAAAACATTGCATAGCATCACTAATTCAAACCTATCAGATATGGCCTATTGGATCGAATGCTTTCTACCGAGATTTGTTACTCCTTTGGAAATACATAGTGTCCTCGATGTCCGCAGTCTAAGATTCTATAGTTGCCACATGGGGAAGAACCGCAGGTATACATCCTCGGGGTACTATTCTTATTTTTAACATACATGTCCAATATATACACTTCTTGATACCAAGGTGTGGACCACTAGAAGGAATCAAATAACCATGTACTTGGTTGGTAAAGGAGTGAGCTTGCCTTCACAAGCAAAGTCAGTTTCACAATCAACATTGCGCAACAAATTCCCCATTTTGAACAGAAATAAAGCACAATTTATGTTTAAACAATCATGTCAATGTGATATTGTATTAAGTCATATTGTATTTATTAGTCACATAATAGTATTTAATGTTGCATTATTACTATTCTATGTTATAAAATAGGCATCATATCTAATGCCTTATGTCCCATATGTACATCAGTATTTCTGTTATTTATTTTGAAGTAATACTAGAAAATAGGCATCATATCTTCCCTCATGTCCCGCATGTGCATTAGTATTTCTCTTATTAATTTTAACACAGTCCAATTATTGACTCCAGTTATGAAAAGGTTGACCCACAAATGTAAACCTCTAATGTCATGTACATACATTCTAAGAATCTTGACAGATGTCTCCTGATTTCTCTCCTACATTCTCTCTATGAGTCCAATGTACATGAATTGTTAGAGGTTTTCCTATGGCTGCTTCTCATCTCTTACATTCCAATCAAGCCCACGTTATGTAATTTCCAGTTAAATTAATACAATATTTGTAAGATTCTATCATTCTATGCAATACATCAAGGACATGCCAAATTGTATACCCAGAAATAGATCCTTACCACGAGAACAATACGAAAAATAAAGATTGTGCAAGAAGCTTAACAAATCAAGGTAGATCACTAATTTTACTGCAAATCCCTGCTATCTAATATTTACAGGATCCAACATCTCTAGCTAGTTGTCGAGAAACATTGAATCTAGTTTAATTCATCCCTACTGAGAAATGTATACATCTCACAATCAGATATGTAAATCAAATCAAAATAGATGAAACAGACATAAACTAAAAATAAGTCTGGACTCTGGATATATTTCTTAAAGTAACTCACTAGGTACTTTGTCAGAGCTCCACTTAAATAACCCATATAGTCATATATGTCAGACAAAATTAAATCAAAATAGCTCAATGAGTAAATTTGAAAACTATAGATATATTTCATACTTCTGGAAGTGCATCGTGGGATACTTTCAGAGTATTATAATGTGCAAACGTAATCAAATTATAGATCACTTTACACGTTAATAGAAAACAGCAACACGGCATAGTGTGAAACAGCCAGATTTTGATACTATTCAAAGATCTTGTATTAATTTAACAAGCGTAGGAAAATGACACTTCCTGAAGTGCAAATTGAAAGAATGAACTTAGACATGAAAGGAGGAAATGTAACTATTCATTGACACAAACTAACTAGCAATATAATCTATGAAACAAATCCAGTATAACAAGAAGCTTTGGAGTAAATACCATAGAATCTTCATCACCTTCTCCAAATCGAAGTGCAAGATCACACAAAGCTTGCGTTGTGGACTCAGTGCTCATAGGCTCACCATATGAGAACCTATGGTTCTGCAACAAAAATGTGCACATAAGCTAGATGAAGTATTGCATTATGATTGTCTCTTACTTAAAACTCAAGCAATAATCAGAATAGACCTGAGTTTCAACGCGTGCATGTTCCACAAGTGTCCGAGCATCAGCTATCAATCCACTCATAGCACAACCAACATGTTCGTCAATCTCCATAATTTTCTCTACACTGCTTGGCTCCTGAAGGAAGTGCAGACCAAGTTCTGTCAAAAGCTGAATCTCTTCCTCCGGAAAATATAGTAATATAAGACAAGTTTAACAGAACGGAAAAAATTAGAAGCAGTAGATAATATTGTGCTTCTTAGTGAAGGTATGAAAATATTTGAGTACATCACAAAAAAGGAACTAGGAGACACTTCAATACAAAACAAATAAAATATGGAATCAGAGAGCAAAAGAAGAGAAAGACAAGGTGGGCCTTTGATGTATTGTACTGAAGCCAGTCGATAAGATACAACAAGGGAAATTCAAAAGACGGAAATTTGAAACCAAAAGTATCTACTCCTGCATAAACATACTTTCCATTAAGTATGTTGTTGATTTTTGAGCAGCATCAAGAGCCATTCTCTGGGAGTATGGAGGCACTTGGTCAGTTACCAGGAATATCATTCCGTCTGGGACTGAGGCACTTGGTCAGTTACCAAGTTGTTGACATCGGTCAACTTGATTCAGCCTGGGGCTGAGGCACCTGGTCAGTTACCAGGAGCATAATGCAGTCTGCGACTGAGGCACTTGGTCAGTTACCAAGTTGTTGACTTTGGTCAACTAGATTCAGTCTGGCGCTAAGGCACCTGGTCAGTTACCACGTCATCACTAGAATCCCTAGACCGGGTCTAGGCAAGTGATGTACTCCTCTCATTGGTCACCGGGCTATGGGACCTCCTCAAGGGACTGGCCACCCCTTGTTGGAATAACTAGCCTGGGACCTTGGTGTTAGTGGGGAGAACAAAACACCCAAAGAATATCTTCCTTATATATGATGATGTACTTGAATTGGCACATGTGGACCATAGATACCAAGAGAAAGGGGCTAAGCGGTGACTTACCCAAGGAGGGTGGGTTAAAAGCCCACATTGAACCTAAAAGGGCCCCAACTAAGGTATTAAAGTGTTAAAAGCCCACAAGAAATTAAAAGGGGCCCTAACCAATGTATTTTATATCATTTGTTGAACTCCTTGACTTATGGAAGTCACCCAATGATGGAATATAAATGTGGAACCCCTCTCAAGTGAAAATCACATCAAGTTGTCATTCAAACTCTGTCCAAGAATTCGCTGGGGTAAATTACAGCTGCTGTTTATCTTCTTCTTCATCTCAGCCATATTTGTTAAAGGGTTTGGATCAGCTAGCAGGTTCTCAAAGTCTTCAACAAGACTGTTTTTCTCTTTTTCAGGCTGCCATTTTTTCTTAAGGTTGCCATGGGTCTGTTCTAAGCCCAACAGGGCTGCCTTCTGTCTCAGCTAGGCTGCCGTGGCTCAAACCCAGCCCTAGCAGGGCTGCCAAGTACCTGATCCAGCCCTAGAAGGGCTGCCGAGTCCTGCTGAGGCCCTATACAGGGCTGCCAAGTTATGCTGAGGCCCTATACAGGGCATCTGTGAACAGTTGGAGCCCTAAGGAGGGCAGCCGTGGACAGTTGGAGCCCTAAGGAGGGCAGGTGTGTACAATTGGAACCCTGAGGAGGGCAGGCGTGGACAGTTGGAAGTTGGAACCCTAAAGAGTGCTGCCATGGCTCAGATCCCAACAGGGCTGCCACCCACTAAACAGGACTGCCAAGGGTATGATGAAGTTCTAACAGAGCTACAGTAAGAGGGACCGGGCCCTAAAGGGCTGTCATGATTCAGATCAAACCCTATATGAAGTGCTGCTATCAATTTTAACAAGGATCAAGCTGCCATTGTTTGCTAATAGGGCTGACGTTATCAAGTTTAGGGCTGCCATCATCTACAGCAATCATCAGTGATCACAGTGGGTTCATTTTTTGTCTCTCTTGGTATGTAATAAGCCCTAGAGGCTTCTTTGTAAAAGTCTGCTCTCTAAATCTACTCATGTAAAATTCAGTCATCTCGTATTAAGGAAGATATTCTTGACTGGGGTTTTATTCCTGTAAAGGTTTCCCCAGGGTAAAATTTTGTGTTCTTGTGGTTGGCTGTTTTCTTCTTTACTGTTGGTTATCTAATGCTGGTTTACAAACTCAGTTTAATATGCTAAAAGTCTGCTAAAAGTGAAAAAGACTGTTACTGCTATCAAATCAGATCTACATTGTAAAATTTAACATATGTCACCTCCCTTATATGGATGCACGGGTGAAAAACTAGACACACACAGAGCTGAACTTATCAAGGTGTTTATAAGTTAGTTACATATGTAATTATATCTGCATTTTTAAGTTTAAACCTTTACAATTTTCTCCTTAACAGCCAATTCTAAAAATCTTGAATAGATATTAGTTCTCTGTTTCCAATTACAATAGTGTATGTTAAGCAAACATCTAAAATGAGTATATATTACAGTTAACAGGTCTCATTACCTGGTCACGACACAAAAGGAAATAGTGGCAACTGCCAAACTCGGACCAAAATTTTATGGGAATTTTGAATAATAGATGTCTCTAAAAACAGAGGGGTTTAATTGGCAATTAAGATCCTAGCAGCCTCTATGTTTATATGAAATATGACCATACCAATGTTATGTTTATAATATACTCGTGAAAAAACCCATGGAAGCAGTCAAAAGTCATCCTGTTCAGAACTTGCAGCAGACCTGTAAGGTTGTCATGATACTTTGGTGATACAGAATAGGATTTATGTAAACAGGGATTCTGTGGTGTACTTAATCAGCAGAAACAGTAAATTATGATTAATATTTGAAGAAACATAAAATGCAGAAAGTAAAATAGGAGAAACAATAATATTGAACCTGCAGAATGTAAACCCTTATATTTATAATCCAGAAAAGAGAGCAATGTTAATGAGCCTAATCAAGGGGGCAACCCTCCAAATGGGCAGAGCTCCAATACAGTGAAAATACTTGGCCAAACATTACATAGCCTCCTACCTCTATAAATCATATCTGACTAGTAAAACCCTAACTGTGGTCCCATCATTAATGAGTACCTACTACCAACCACCTAGTGGGCCTTATTTAATAAAGACGACCCTTTCACATTTAGTAACCACACATCAATTACCTGATGGGCCTTGTTCAAAGAAGATGGCCTCATGTATTAATTAGCTAACTCCTAAGTACCAAAAAGTAGGGAGATTAGAATATGGCCCTAACCTCCCTTATATGAATGTGCTTTCTTTAATAAAGACAACCCTTTTTCATCAAGTAACCACGCATCAATTACCTAATAGGCCTCACTCAAAGAAGATGGCGCCATACATTTATTGACTAACTGGCCATACATTTATTGACTAACTGGCCTTACTCAAAGAAGATGACCTCATGCATTAATTGACCAGCACCTAAGTACCACAAAGTAAGGAGGTTAGCGTAGGGACCTAACCTCCCTTATATGAATACACAAGTGAAGAACTAGACACACACGGAGCTTAACTTTTCAAGCTGTAGAAGTTGGTTTAAGATGTTATTGTATCTACATTTTTAACATTTACAATTTTCTCCTTGATTGTGAATTCTAAAAATAAAAAATCTTGAACAGATATTAGTTCTCTGTTTCCACTAGTTTTTTGTAGCATACATCTACACTGAGTATATATTGCAGTTAACAGGTCTCTTTACTGGGTCAGAACACAAAAGGAAATAGTGGCAACTACCAAACTCTGAATGATATTTAACTGGAAATTTGAATAATGGTTGTCTCCAAAAAAAGATGGGTTTAATTGGCCGTTAAGATCCTAACAGCCTCTATGGCATATGCTTATATGAAACGTGATCAAACCAATGTTATAATCATAATATGCAGACCTGTGAGGATTTTTTCATGGATATACTTTAGTGATACACAAATTATTGGATTACTTTTAAATAGGGATTCCATTGGCTGGAACTAATCTCCCATCTCACTCACATGTGTACTATATAGAGTTGTAAAAAGCATGAAGCACTAAGTGTGGCCTCAAATGGACAACTATACAAGTAGAGGACATTCTGTTTAACCGAGTACAAAATTGCAAATATAGTATTATTTTACAACACTCTATGTCAATGACATTTTAGGAAGCTTAGTTATTGGTCTCGATTTCTCATTTTGAATTAAAGTACATGCTTCCAATCATGTTCTGGAAGCAAAAGGCTGGAATGTCCAAAATGAAAAATATCATTCAAGTAGATCATTAGAATATGTTTGCTAAGTTTTACAACTTCATACTATGAATAATAGTGCAAGTCCATCATATCTTTATGCAGTCAAAGTAGTCACTGCATTCTCATCCAATCAAATGGCATTTGGCAATAAATTGCAAGTGTATGGGTATCAGCTGCGAGATTATTAACTCCAATAAAGATTAGGAGTCAGGACTATCAACAGAAAGCTCAGTCATGAGCACAAGTACATGGGTCACATCAGATGCAGTAGCCTAGGTGAGGCCTGGCTTTTCTTCAGGGCACACAAAAGCAAACCAATAGGCTTTTACCATTCACCCATTGGGGTAGGTGATTTGGAGATTGCACAGGGTCATTTGAACCACTATGAGAAAAATGCGAGCAGGTGAACTGCAACAACCAAAAATTAGTGAGCAACCTGTGTGATCCTCTCCCAAACCACAGCAAGAACATGACCGGCTAATAAGCACAGAGTTACATTTGCACCATGTGAATCGCCAGCACAAAAATAAAATCAGATTCGCAATAAATGCAACAATTTCACAAGTAAATGTTCTGGACAAAGGTGTATTTAAGGAAGCCTTTTCCATAGTTAAATGTATAAGCGGGTATTTGATTGTCATAACATAGATCGCAAGTGAAGATGAGCTGCATTGTGGGCCTTCTCGGTTGAGATAACTGCCTAAGATAAACCACATAGACTCAATTAACTATCAGTATCGCGGGATAGAACAACAATTAGCTGCATTTGGGATTGAACTCAGGTCTCTGTGGAGCAAGCTCACTATGTTTATCACTTGACCACAACCCACTTGACAATATTTCAAGTATTTTTATTCTACTCGTGAAGAACAGAAAATTATCCACCTTTCCACCCAGGATTATCCTTGCAAGTTTGTGGTGCATATCTTTGATAGCACGCAACCTTTCAATATTGTCGGTGTTATTAATGGTCCAGGAATTTAAAGAGGAATTTTAAACAGTCCAAAGGTTAGCACAGTACTTATCCGCAATTAAAGAAGCCAGCGCTCTTCGGTTTTCTAGGGTTCGGGTCCTCCCTAGAGTTAGGGCTTTAGGGTTTATGGTTGTATCAAATTCATTTTGTGGATCTAGCGTTGCTGTTAAAACATATATCAGAACATTCATTGACATAACATAGATCGCCAGCGAAGATGAGTTGCATCGTGGGCCTTGTCTGCTGAGATACCTGCCTAGGATAAACCACATAGACTCAATTAACTATCAATATCGCAGGATAGCACAACAATTAGCTGCATTCGGTATTGAACTCAGGTCTCTGTGGAGAAAGCTCACTATGTTTACCACTTGACCACAACCCACTTGGCAATATTTTAAGTATTTCTATTCTACTCGTGAAGCACAGAAAAATATCCACCTTTCCACTCAGGATTATCCTTGTTAGTTTGTGGTTCATATCTTTGATAGCACGCAACCTTTCAATATTGTTATCGTTCTTAATGGTCCAGGAATTTAAAACAGTCCAAAGGTTAACACAGTATTTATCCCCAATTAAAGAAGCCAGCTCTCTTTGGTCTTCTAGGGTTCGGGTCCTCTCTAGAGTTAGGGCTTTAGGGTTTATGGTTATATCAAATTCATTTTGTGGATCTAGCCGTGATGTTAAAACAGAAGGCATGGAATGCAAACGAATCGATTAAATAAAGAATCAAACCAGCAAAGGCGATGTGATACGCTTCTCCACTGCCAGTATGATTCCCCGCTTTGTTTTCAACCCCACTGCAGTGGAACCAAGCTGCAAATAAAATAAAATAAAATGTAAGATCACGGCTTGAAAAGCAAAAGAATGGAATGGGTATTCAGGAAATAGAGAAATGTATTGAACCTTGATTGCTTCCATGGCGTATTCGACCTGGAAGAGCCGTCCTTCCGGAGAAAAGGTGTTGACTCCTCTGTCATACTCGCTCCTAAGAACCCAAGACCAATCAAAACCAAAAGAAGCTTATAATTTGCGAAATGTATGCAAGTGAGGGCTCAGGAGAGAAGATCAGGAGGAACCAACCTGGTCAGAAACATGCTGTTGTATTTGTTGTACAGAGATTTGTAGTTGCAGAGATTTTTGTTGTTGCGCTAAAGCTATGAAGTAAAACCCAAAACACTTGAATGACAGAAAATATATGGAGTGTGCGCGAAGGAAAGTAGTGATTGGACTTTTGTATTTATTTTAATTTAATGATCTTTTTGCAATTCCCCATTGCCATGCCTTTTTACATTTTTTTCATTTCACATTTACTTTTTATATGAGATATTAGTTTTGCAATTTTAATTTCACAATTATTTTTTATATGAGATATCATTTTGATTGATATTAGTGAAATGGATTATATAGTATAAATTTGCCTTGGTAGCCCAAAACTTCTCACATTCAAGTTTATTTAACTTGCTATCAAATTTGTGAAACTTTAGTAAGTATTTTACTTTATGATTTATTTAATTACAATTTTATTAACTCTTTTATTTAGGTATTGAGGGGATTTTGGAATCCAACATATGAAATATGTTATGTGATTAATTTTGCTAGTATTAATTTCACTTTTTCACTCCTACTAGTATCACCCAAATCATGAAAAATCATTTAGTTACAACTAATACTCAAAAGATATGGGCCATAGATTAATGACTTACTATATGAAGATAATCCTAAAAAAAATATAATGCGTTGAACTATAAAAGCTCCCCAACTCTTATATATTTCCATGGCCCACTAGTAGTTTCTTCCTATAGCTTTGTGATTATGGGGGGTTATGGGTTTGATCTATATTTTGCATCACTCATTGCTTCATCGTGTGAGTGGTGGTCCGTGAAGAATCTTGCTTTCGCTCCATAGTTATCCAATTCTAGAAATACTTGCTAGCAAATGATTTGTGATATTTATGGTGACCATACCAAATCAATTGTGAAGATTGAACCCCCTTCGAGTAGAGAGAGAGAGAGAGAGAGAGAGGTGTAACTTAAAGTCCCATGTAAATAAAATGTGTAATATAAAGTGATGTAAATAAATTACAATAGATCAATATAAATACATATTAACCTACAAATTTTAAGCATCGAGAGGTTTGTTCTTTGATTTATTTTTTATCTTTCTCGATGCTTAATATATTTGGGTTAAAATGGATCTAAGCTCATTGTACTTAAGCCCATATACATAATATTTGTAACATACATAAGGTTAATAAGCCATACACTAGAAGTTTTGCCAGCGCTAGTTTTGAGGTACAAATCTTCACAGTGATATAATAGTACCATGCTTCACTTTATTAAATGGATCCTTCTTAATCTCATATCTATTAAGCACTTAGAGGTTCACATCTCAATTACTTTTATGTCCATTTTGATTTATAAGCATTGCACACTTTGATCCGAACTGGGTCTAAATAAGTAATGGTTGTAAGACTCGGTACTTAATTATAATTGGACAATTAATGAAGGTTAGATCAAACATAAAGGACAATGCAAATGTTTAAAAAATGAACAAAAGAGAGGAAAAACAATAAATAATAAAATAGAAAATGAAAATATGAGAGAGAGAAATGGGAATTGAAAGATAAGGTTGTCAAAATAAGATTGAGCAACCATTTCAATGTTGTTTTTCCATTTGGGTTTTTAGAGTAAATATGATGTTCATGTGTAATGAATTTTCTCTCTAGGTTGTTTAAATGTTGTGTTAATTGTTATGCTTGAGTTGTTGATGTTTCTCTATATTTAAAATGTTGTCAAGAATTAGATTGATGCATATGATGAAGCAATTTCACTGTATGACATTATATTTAGTCGAAAATTTGTTTTATAAGAACACTTTATGGTACAACAACTGTGGAATCACATACATACATCCTTGTTGAATTATACGATCAATAACCATTATAAAATAGTTATTGTAATTAATTAGCTTGGTTTCTAATTCTACATTTGAAGCAAGGATAATTTTAGGGGCAAAATTTAGCCCATGGGCTATTTTTCCATGTTTTTTTTCAAAAAACTATTCGCCAATTTGCATTTTTTGAAGCCCCGTTTCGCCCAATTTTGATGGGGTAACTTTTCTCACTCTAAAAATTGCCACATTATTATATAAACTATATAAAATCCTTAGAAATTGAAATTTTTTTTGAAAAATATCGCCAAATATTTTATAGTTGACATTTTAAGAATTGGTAAGATTCGCCGAGGTTTATACACTTTTAAATAAGTATGGGTCCTTGAAATTATCCCTGATTTGAAGATTACGAAAATTCGACAATGGTGAAACATTGACAACCAAACCACCTTTCAATTAGTTGGAATTCATGTAACTATCAATCATAACATATCTTATACACTATCTTTTGGATGCGGTGAAGGAACAAACACTTGTGCTGAGATCATTGTTCTTTGGAGTTTACTCAAATTTGCTATGAGTCGTGGTGTTTATTCACTGTGTGTTCTTGGTGATTCCAGGTGTGTAGTGGATTGGATCAATGGTCGAGGACGTCTACATGTTTCGATATTGGCACAATGGAAAGATAGAATTATTGATCTTCATAACAAATTTGAATCGATCAATTACATGCATATATATCGGAACTACAACAATCAGGTTGATTAGTTGTCAAAGATGGGTATTGGATCCCAAGAAGGTTTGGTACATTACAAAGAAATCATCAACAGCCATGTGGTGGAGGAAGGAAGCCTCGTGTTTTATTAGTTCGGGATCTCCTATTTTGCTATTGTTATTACTTCCAATTTGTTTTTGTTAGGGAGACTTTGCCATCTCTTTAGCCTCCTTTTGTCCCTATTACATTAGTCGGACATGATCAAATACTTGTGGCTTTATAGAGCCACTGTTTTTATATGTTAATTTGTGTTATTGTATCCCATTTTAGTGGGGATTAATGATATTTAGACTCAGTAGTGCAAATGGTTGTAAATAGTATTTTAGTAATGTTGCAATGGTCTTACTGATGGTTTTTTTACTTTATTCGGAGGGATAGGCACACATGTAGTTTCTTTGATTCACTCTATGAATAACAAGAAACTTTTTTTTTTTTCCGTTGAAAAAAAAACACCTCCCAATATTTGTCAATTGAATGTAGATCAGGTGGTTAGGAGGAATGTTTTTATACTCTCCATTCAAATTCAAATCTCACTATGTGACATGTTATGTAACTAATATGTAATCAAGGATTCCTTGATTCTTCTTGAATAACATAAATCTATATTTTCAAAATAAAAATAAAAATAAAACACCTTCCCAGGGCATTCGGGTTGTAAACCCTTAAAGAAGTTAACTTCATAACCAACAAAGCATTGAACATTGTGAGGAAACAACTCGCACTTCAACATTGTGAGGAAACCACTGAAAGTTGATTGAGCCCACACATTGTATGCATTGTGGAATTGAGCTATCTTTTGTACTTCGGTTGAGCGTGTGAACTTGTTCAACGGTTGCTTAACATTTTTGGCATTGGATTGGGTGGTAGTTGGAGTCACGTATCCATACCTAAATTATTTTATTGGTGATCCTTATTGATTTCTAGTGGATTTCCACATTGGACGTATCATGGTTAAAGCGTTAGCTTTTGTGTACTTTGCATGTGATGTATCCTGGTTAAAGCACTTGGCTTTTGCGGTACCTTACACATGGACATATCATGGAATTATATGTTTAAGAAGTGCAACCATCCAATATGCTTCATGAGTGACCATTTCTCAAATGGTTTACGTGTCTTTTTTCTCAAATGTTTTACGTGTCTATATACGTGTGTTTTAGAATTGTCATCTCATATATGGTTTTAAATAATTCAAGTTTAAATATTATTTTCGTGGTATGATGTAAGTTGAAGGGGAGTTTAGTTTTTTTTTTCTGAGAAAAATTCAACTTACTATTAATATACGAAATAGTAAATAAAGCTAACTGTCAGTTTTAAACAAAGTCATATCACCCTGTTAGGGGTATACCGTCTACAATAGCAATATATGCCAGCCATACTAGCCCAGAAAATATCAATAATAAGTGCCACATATCCCAAATATAACAATACAGAAATGTATCCAGCAAACATAATCTGTGGCCAAAACTGCCACAACATATATAATGTACTGATCAAAATTAGGCCCAGAATATAGACAAATACTAAAGTCAGCATCTGAAATGATGTAGCAAATCAACCACAAAAAACCATCATCCAGAGGCGAAGTGTAATGCAACAATTACACCCCATCTGTATATGCCGAAACAGCAACTGTACGTGACTGAAATATAGGCAGCAAAAAATGAGAGTATGTATAAGTGCCCAACAAGAGGTTGGACCCAGAGTTCTTTAAGTATCTGCACAACAGAAGCTAATGTCATATAAGATAATAATGCCGCATAAATCATGGAAGGAAAAAAGTGAGTGAACATAAATCATCTAGTCCAATGTAACTGATAAGAACCATGTGAAATGAGTATATCATCCCTCCATTCCTGCCACATGATGACCCCCTCTTGAGAGTTAAGAGCCCGCTTTGAGAGCATGTCTACCTCCAAATTAACCTCTCTATATATATGATCAAAGTGAATGTGTTCAAATTCAAGGATGAGCTTTTGGGCCTCTTCCATCCAATGTGAAAGCAGAAGTACATTGAGGGCAGATGTGCCCCTAGCCCAATTGATAACTGCTAAAGAGTCACCAAATATAACCAAGGAAGAGATCTTTCTTAGGCGAGCCCATAAAAGTAAAAGCCATAGAGCATAAATCTCACTCCTAGTATTAGTTCCAATACCCAGATTTAAGCACATGTGAATAGAGAAATTGTTGGAGATGTGAATAGTTGCGCCCGCCCCACCCTGTCCAAAGTGGCTCACAGCCGCACCATCAAAGAAACCACAAGGAAATACCAAGATTGGAGTTTAGTTATCAACACAATAAAGGTATGAAGGTTTTGCAAGTGACTTGTTAATTGTAGGGGAAAGTTCATAAATGGTTTTTCATCATTCCTTTTCCTTTTCATACTTGCTTTACTTTTCGTACCTGCTTTAGATAAATGTTATTTCATAGTTTAAATAAAGATCAATGATGAAAACTCTCAATGACCAATAGTTTGACTTATTCCAAAATCCGGAACAATTCAGATTATCTCTGCTAAAGAGGGATGAGGCTAGATGGCGCTTAAAAAGCTAAGCCATTTGGTTAGTGTTGGGGGATCAGAATAATAGGTTTTTCCATAAATTTGTAGACAATAGGCGTGTAAACAATGCTATTTGGTCCATTAATGGGGTGGATGGGTCGGTTATCAGCTCTCGGAAGGACCTTTCCTTAGCTGTTATCAGTCATTTCCACCAATACTACAATGAAGATCCAAATGTCTCTATTCATGATCAACTTCAGATTATTAAAGAATATCCTCGCTTTTTCACAGCAAAAGAAGGGAAAGAGACCTTTTCTCCTGTTTCACTGGAGGAAATCCATAAGATTTTGTTGGGTTTTACTCGGGACAAGAGCCCTGGGCCCGACGGTTGGACCACTGAGCTATTCTTGGCTTTCTTCGACATTATGGGGAACGATACTTTAGAGATGGTGGAAGAAACTAGATTGACTGGGTAAGTCTCGGTGGCCCTAAACTCTGCATTCACAACACTAATTCCCAAATCAGCGATGCCTTTGTCTTTTGATGACTATCGTCCTATTTCATTATGTAATTTGGTCTATAAAATAATTGCTAAGGTCCTGGTAAATCGTCTGAAACCCTTTCTTTCAAGGTTTATTTATAGTGAGTAGTTCAGGTTCTTGGAGAATCGTCAGATTCTCGACGCCATTGGGGTGGCCTAGGAGGCTTTTCACAGTATTAAGGTTAAGAACAAGAAAGGTATTGCTCTTCGGTTGAATCTTTCTCGGGTTTATGATAAGGTTCATTGGGGGTTTTTAAAACTAGCTCTCATTCAAATTGGTCTGCCCTGGGGCACGACAAAATGGATTATAGCTTGTGTCAGCTTTGTTCATTATGGGATAAGCATTAATGGCTCACCGACTGATTTTTTTGCTTGTTCACGTGGTCTCCGACAAGGGTGTCCATTGTCACCACTCTTATTCCTAATTGTTATGGACGGTTTGAGCAGACTTATAAACAAAGCACTCTTGAATGTTGAGATTGGTGGTCTGTGGGTCTCCCCACACTCAGCCATCACTCACCAACTCTTCGTTGATGAGGTAGTGTTATATGGGAATAACATCCTGGCTGATTGGCAGTTTTTAAAACTAATTCTCGATCTCTTTTGCAGGGCGACCAGAATTTTCATTAACTCTTCCAAATCAATCCCTTTGCAATATAATGTCGACAAGTCTATTATGGAGGAGATATCATTATTCTTTCCATTCACTGTGAAGGACCTGGAGGATGGAACTCTCTTTCTGGGCTACTGAATAAAACCGAACAATTATAGAACCTCGGACTGGTTTTGGCTACTGCGACATTTTGATAGAAGGATTCATCTTTGGAGCTAGAAGTGGCTCTCTATCGGGGGTAGGGTCACATTAGCCAGGTTAGTCTTACAAAACTTGGCGGTAGACTGGATCTCTCTCTGCAGAATTCCTAAGTCAATTCTTATTGGAATTATAAGGAAAATCACAAATTCCATATGGTCCGGTACTGATAAAAGGAAAATTCATCTTAGCAAATGGTAGAAAATCTCATCTCCAAAGGCAATGGGGGGATGGTCACTAAAAAACATCTTTGTTTTCGTGCAAGCTCTCCAAGCAAAATCTTTGTGGAGAGTTCTCTCGGTGGACTATCTATCGAGGTCAATTATCAAGGACAAGTATTTTCGAGGTAAATCCACAATTCAATGGCTTCGATCCTCCAATGGCAGCTACAAGGGATCCTCATGTATATGGTCTGGACTGGTTGCGGCTCTCCCTGTGATTAAAAAATAGATTGCATGGCAATCCTGGAATGGTTGCTCGATCTTTCTTGGGGAGGACCCAATCATTGGAGGCCCGATCTCATATAAATTATCCCAGTTTCTACTATATTTTCTCCATTCGAAGGGTTATTTCATGTTATCCCATGTGGCCACCGTATCTACTCTCTCTCCATTTGCTCCAACAGCTTGGCTTAGTGCAAAACAAATTGGATTATCGGGCAATCTAGCTTTGGAATGGAGATCATATATCGACGGCATGAATCACAGTCTTCTCAGGCTTAAGGAGCAAGACGACGTCCTTTTTTGGTCATGGAACACTCAATCTGGATCGAAATCTACTAAACAGGCTTATGACTCCATTTGCGCTGAGTCTCAGGGTAATCCATGCTGGTGGCACACATGGGTTTGGAATTGGCATATTCCTCTCAAGTTGCAGATCTTTATTTGGCTTGTTATGGAGAACCAGATCCTTACGTGGGACAACCTCATGAATCGAGGCTTCACCGGGCCGAATGTTTGCCCCCTCTGCTGGAGTGAGGTCGAATCTTACGACCATTTGTTCATTACATGCCCTTTCTCGCATCGGTTACGGTCTTCAGTTAAATGCATTTTTCCTGCTCTGATTTCGTGGTCTGGCGAGTCATTACTGTCATGTTTCCAGAACTGGGCACGTGACAATCCTGGTCACATTGCCTTAGCGTTCTCCATTATCTGGGAGATCTGGCTTGCTAGAAACTCCAACATTTTTTTATGACAAGATTCCCTCTCATGTTTGGCTTGCGAGAAAGGCATATGCATTCTTCTTGGATTCACAGGTTACTTCCCCGGGGGTCTCTATTATTCATAATAGTTCGCGTCCCTCTCCGGTGAGACAGGATTTCATGGTCCTTTTTATGGGGCCTCCCAACGAGGGGGGTCCTCCTGTGGCGCTGGTGTGATTATTTTTATAGATCATAAGCAATTCTTCAAAGTCTGGATGAATGGGGGTATTGGTTCTAATACCCGTGGGGAACTCTTGGCGCTTTGGGTGGCCCTATTTTTTGCTAGGAAGAAAGGCATTGAGCTCCGGTATTTGTATGATAACTCTCGATCTGTTATTGATTGGGCTTCAGGTTGGGGATACCTCCTTTCGCTGGCCCTTACGCCTTGGATGGATATGGTTAGCTTGTTGCTTCAGGATTTCCCCCAATTGATTATCGATCATATCTTTCGAGAACATAACGATCAAGCTGATTTTTTGTCGAAGTTTGCACTATCGACGGAGGAAGGATGTATCCATTTCGAATTTTGGTCTCTCTCTGTGCTCCAATCCAGTGGTCGTCTTCTATTACCAGCATCTTCTTGTTGGTGATGGGGTGATGTTTCTTTGGAGCATCCCTTTTTGGTTTCTTGTCGATTGTTTACGCTTTTGTAAATGCTCTTTCTCTTTTTGGCTCTTCTTCTCCTCTCTTTTTTTCCTTCTCTCCTCTTTGGACTGGTTCATTGGATCAGTGGTGACTAGTCCTTGGATGATCTTGGTCATGGTTGGTCCCGATTTGGTCTTCATGGAGTTTCTTGTTTTCTTTTGTTATGGGGAGGTTGTGTTTCCTTGGAATTGGCTCCTCCCGGTTTTGCCTCTCTCCTCTTTGGATTGGTTGTAGTGACTCATTTATATATATTTTCAATGAATATATAGCTATTTTTCCGTTGAAAAAAAAATATCAGTGATGAATGATGTTTAAAGTGTTTAAAGTTTAAATTGTAATTTGATTTTTTAATGAGTAAGTAGTCTTGAAAGAACAAAGATTTTAGTATATCCAATACGACATTTAAATTAGTAAGAATTTAACTCTACGTTGTATCAAATTACTTTAAAGGAGTAGTGTCATTCTGATAAGAAAAGGATAACCATAATTATTATTCTTGTTAATTGATGAGAAGACTATGTATTAGGTCCAAGCACCATTTATAATTGCTTCTTCTTACATTTGCACTGGCCTAGAAACAGATCACCACAATTAGAACTGAACACATTCATTGAACTATGATGATGTCTCAACCTCAATCATCTTGAGGGATCTAGTTCAGTTGGATATCAACATGCAAAGGAGTTGCATCGAAGATAGGCTTCTCAATGATAGGGTAAGTGCAAATCCTATAATATCATTGCATTGGCAGTTGATGGTTGCTTATGCACAAATGACACTAGAGAACAAATCGTCTCACCAATCTTGTTTGTGATTACAAAGTAGTTTGCACTCATAATTGCGCAGAGAATAGAGACATTGTAGACATTTAGAAGACATATATATCTACATACATGTGAGAATGAAGAACATAATCTAATTCTACAAAGGATCCATGCCAATGAAGCGAGGGAGATATTAATCCCTCATTTACATATCACACCTGTCACACCTCATATATATTGGGTTGTAGAATGCTTCAATGTCGATGTTGTCAACTACTATCTCAACGTAATAACATGTCCATGTGTTGATGTTGTAAGCTATCTTGTAATGGCATTTCCTTGTGGGAATGTTGCAAACTATCTTACTGTAAAATATCATTTTTGGGGATTAATAGTGTATTCAAACCTATTCATCTATAATCCATGATTCATGAGCGTCATTCACAAATGCCCAAATTCTCATGAGCTTGAATGGTCCACTTGGCACTCATTACATCCAGGGATGCTCTCAAGGGTGAATAAGTGAAAT
The DNA here is from genome assembly GCA_027924585.1 of Larix kaempferi. NCBI lineage: Eukaryota > Viridiplantae > Streptophyta > Pinopsida > Pinales > Pinaceae > Larix > Larix kaempferi. The sequence continues at coordinate 3,816,870 of BSBM01000674.1, forward strand.
TGAAACCAGTGAAATGAATCACATAGCACCAGTTGTCACTTCTAAGACTTGAACCCCATAATCATGACTTTGCAAGAAAGTCACCCATCTCAAAACTAGTTTGTATCAAAAGCACTTAGCCATGGAGTATTTGTTCCCCATAGTCAAATCCACTTAGCTTGTTAACCCATTTGCAAAACCTTAGCAAGTATTGTGCCTTATATTTGTTCAAAGCTCCCTTCTCTTTATTTAAGTATGCGGGGGGCTTTCATTGTTGCTTATAGTTGCATATCCACATGTCCCTTATTACAAACTACCACACTACAGTTGCATATACATGTGCATGTTGGTATTGGAAACTATCTTACTACAGTGGCATATCACTTTCTTGGGGTTATTGCAAACTATCTTACTATAACGACATATCCATTTGTTGGCATTTTTACAAAATATTTTGTTACAATTCATATCCCTCTATTGGCACATACATAATACAATACAATACAATTGCATATACATGTGCATGTTGGTATTGGAAACTATCTTACTACAGTCACATATCACTTCCCTGGGGTTATTGCAAAGTATCTTACTATAATGGCATATCCATTTGTTGGCATTTTCACAAAGTATTTTATTGCAATACATATCCCTCTATTGTTATTGTTATAATCTATCTTACTTCAATGGAATATCCCTTTGCTAGGACTATGAACTATCTTTTTACAGTGACGTATCCGTGTGTTAGCACTGCAAATTGTCTTGTTGTAGTGGCTTATCCTTGTGTTGCCATTGCAACTATTTTATTACAATGGCACATCCCTTTATTGGCATTGAAAACTGTCTTTCTAGAGTGGTTAATCGCTACGATGGGATTACAAACTATTCTAACATAAAGGCATGCCCCTCTGATGGGACTACAAACTATCTCGCTAGAGTGGCATGTCCATATGTTGGCACTACAAACTATCTCACTACAATTGCATATCCTTATGTTCAGACCACAAACTATCTTATTGTAGTGGCGTATCCCTATGTTGGGACTTATATTCATATCAATTCTCTCCTATATGGCTCTTATATTACAAACTATTATATTGTAGTGCCATTTCCTTAATTGGAGTTCCAGTCCACATCAATAGTCCCTTCTATTACACCTTTTTAAATTAGTTGAGTCACTTAGTTTTCTTCTTACATTACCATATCCCTATGTTGGGACTTTATTCCAAATTAATTTTCCATTTTAGAGCTCATGTTGTAAATTATCTTATTACAATGACATGTCAATCTGTTGAGACTATGTTTTGCATTAATACTATCTTTTACAACTTGCAGACCCGCTCAAGACAATGTCATATTCCTATGTTGGGATGAGTTACATATTCATACTCCCTCCTATAGTGTTGTTTTTTCAAATTATCTTGCTACAATGGCATAAATTTTGAAATTTTATGTTTAATTTGAACATATTTTATAGGTGGTTTTACAGAGAAAATTGTTAACATTGATGTGCGACAAATTGCACATCTTGTGGATTTGAAGGGTCGAGTGACAAGTTGTCTACCATTCCCCCTTATATGCGTGTCATGTTTTATCGCTCCCTTACAAGCATTGACTTGTGGCATGTGTAACCATATAAGACAATGTTGTCAAATTGTTGCCTAAATTACTATCCATGTTATCCCATGGAATTCTAATTAACTCTCATGTAATATAATATAGATATATTATATTAATTTGTTGATTGGGTCTAGTTTGAGTGGTTGTGGGATGGAGTATTGTCCTCCCCACCCAAGTTTTATTCCCATAAGTGACATGCTGAGCTCACAATGAGTATATTGTTGTAATGACTTCGAGCTTTGTTGTTGACCTAGTCTTGTGCTCTGGAGAATCTATGCTTAACCCTGGGTACCATCCTCGAAATGAGGGGAAGTACCTAGGGAGTTTATCTAGGCAATTTACCTTGGGTAATATAGAGGAAAAAAAGGACATGGATATATCTATTATACTTATTATATGGATTTATATGAAAGGCAATATTTGGTTGTCGTGAATTTTGTATTTGAAAAGTAAAAATGAGCATCAAATTTCAATGTTGAGTGATATATCCATATGCCCAGAGAGTCTGTTGCACATTAATACTCTTTTCTCTTTTTTTCCCAAGGAAAAAAAGTAATGTATTTTATTTATAAGGTAGAAAGGAGTGCATTACATTCAATGAACATGTTACAAGTATGTATTAAATATTTGCTATGGAACCCAATACCTTCTTATTTTTTTATTTTTATTTTTTTCCATGTGGTTCACTAATCGGCTTAGCCGACCGCTACATCCACGAAATAATTTCTGGCGGACCCACTCGAAGGGGCCTCACACCCGCGGCCGCTGCGTGCCTAACCCCAAGAGAGTCGATGAGAATGGATCCCGCGACCTCGCATGCTGGGAGGCCTAACTACGAGTACTCGACCGATTGAGCTAACTCTTGGGGCTGCCAATACCTTCTTATATTACAATTGTATATGCATATAATATAAAAACACAAGGTGAAAACTTAAGGTTTGATGTCGACTACTACACTTTAAGTTTGAAGTTTGCATCAAAGTTTGAACTTTGAAGGTGTGGGGTTTGAGGGATGCTAGTAACCCAGGGAGAGATCAAACACACTAATAAATTAAAGACCATTAAGGACAAAGGTCAATCTATGCAGTAGCTTCAAATATAGAAATAGAAGATCACATGATTAGTTTTTATACTCTTGTTCCAAGTTTGGAAGGAATGAAAAAAGTTGACATCTCTCTCCACGGGAGTAAGTTATTCTATACACATCTCCTTCTTTAGAACATTTGACAAGTCATCTACAACAAGTATGACACCAGACAAACTATCATTTCTACTATTATAGGTTCCCTTATCTTGTGCTTATTACCAAGACATTGTATCGTTACAACCAACGCTATTTTTTCCAGCTTGAATGAAAATCACTGGTAGTATTAATATAAAAAACTGAAATTCGGAAGATATTGTATAAGTATCGTCAAAATTGACATAGCTCTTTGGCACTTGTGGGGAAAACCAAAAAGGCCAAATATGGTGAATTCAAAAATGAAAAAGGCACAAAAAACAAATTTATGGTGTAGGAATTAATCAGCCACTACAATAGTTTTAATCTTCTCGCAAGTTTTTAGATGGTCTGCCTTCAGGTGGAGTGTTTTATTACAATAAGCCCTCGAGGATTATTTGTTGGTATGTCGTAATAATGGATTTTCTCTCATGGAAGTTGATGGCAAAGCTAGGTTCTTTGCAGGTTAGGAAAGCAAATCACTAGGGTTTACAAAAAAAATCACTATTGAGGATTTGCTTGACTACACAAAAGGGGAGGATCAAAGTCCTAGGTTTGTGTTTTGCACATATCAAGATCTTGTGGACATTTTGGGTAAGTCCAAAATAGTACCTGACATGATGTCAGAAGATCTAGAAAAGGAGCATTGTACTGATGGACATGATGGGGTAGTATTCCCATGGAGATAAGGATGGATGGCAGGAGAACAAGCGTACCTACAGAGAGTGATAGGGAGGATCTGACATGTGAGATTCTTAATGAGAAGAGTACTTGTTAATGAGAGCAACCAATGGCCAAGGGAAGGAGGCCCAATTGACTCAGAGAAGGAAGTGTATTTGATCACACACTAATCGAGTGAAGATGATCACGGGTAAAGATGTGTATACGCCATAAGTGGAAATTCTGATGGCAAGGGCTATGGTGGGAAGATTTGTGGGTAAATGGTTAAGAGTGAGAATTTAAAGGGATGGTTGGAAGAAAATTGGAAGTTGCTTCTAGGATATATACCTGCTTTTCATGTTCTTGTACACGAATGGTTATGTTTCATATGAAAGAATGGCAGTGGGGACCTTCGACACTTTGTCTCAAATAATGGGAGTCAGGATTTGACTTGAGAAGAGAGTCAAATTATGTATAAAAGGTGTGGGTTCCATTACTAGGGCTTCCCCTAAAACCATGGCATGATAAAACCATGGAAATGGTGGGATATACTCTTATGAGATTTGTCACTTACAAAGTTTGGTGGTTGGAAAAAACTTGATAGGAGGATGGCTCACATTCTAGTTGAATTGGATTTATGGGAAGTGCTACTAGTGGATATGGATATAGTGTGGGGGTTTCGAAAATTTTACTATAGGCGTGACTATTGGAAACTCCCTACTTAATGTGGATTTTGTCATGAGGTCAGGAATTCGAGGGCATCTTGTTCACTAGGAGGAAATTTATCATACAATACTAAAAATATTTGAGTCAAAAAATTTGCAGTGAAGGAGAAGGAGGAACCTTCAACAAAAATGGGGACTTATCAGGATGAGCGGAAAGAAGCATGCTTTGGTGCTTTAGATGTTGACATCCCTCACACTCAGCTCAAGCTTTTCACACAACACTTATGGAACCCTCAACATCGAGATCAATCTCTCATAGAAAAGGTATGGATACCTCATACCCTACTATGTGTTTTCTTGAAGAGAAAGACAGTTCCTGGTCTTTTGGTAAAGTGGTGCCACATATTCTTAAAGAAAATACACATGTAGAGGGAAACATACACATCAATCTCTCCTTGGATAGGAATATCGATGATTGTTTCAGATAAGGTTACCCCTTCTTTAACCTTAGAAGTAGGGTTTATTGGGGGGGTTCTTATAGCCAAGTTGCGATCCTTTATGAAGACACTAAACAAACTACTTTAGTTTCATCCCTAAACAAGAAAGAGTAGGAGGGTTTGGTGGATTTGTTACCAAAACTTTCACTCGCACATAATGAGAAATCCCAAAAATCTCCCTTGAATTCAACCTATCACTTGAGATCTAAAAATGACAGGGGAGGAATTTAAGGGTTTGGGATTGGCCATGGACAAAGAAATGCCCTCCTCAGTTGGGAAATCTCATATATCAATGGCCATGTCCCAAGCCAAGCAGGAGAATAGAGATGGGAAACAACACACCATTTCTATGGCCCTTAGAGTGGGGAAATCCCATAAATAGTTTAACAACTAATTTTACTTTCCTTCAATGTTTCAAGGGGTTGGGGGTGCCCACAAATAGTTATCCCTCCGAAGACTATTTATGTATATAAGTTAGATGTAGTTATGTTGCAGTAAATGATGTGTTATGGAGGTAAAGCTTAAGAATTCCTTTATTATATTTAAAATATTTGAATTTATGTAAATTGGATGTTGTAAGTTTATCTAGTGGTTTAGTCATTGGTTGGAATTATAAGTTTGATGTATTGCTTCCTCGATTTTTAACTTAGGTATATTGGTGGATTTGGTGTCAAAGGAGATAGGGAAATATATTAGGTTAGTTAATGTGTTTGCACACTGCTAGTTAAGAAGAATTTTGTAGGAAAATATGGCAAACTCAGGTTTATTATGCAGGGGAAACGTGATTATGGGAGGAAATTTGAACCTAATTCTTAATCATAGAGATTTTTATTTTTGGGGGGGGTGCTAAAAAGGATCCTCTTGAATATTATTTTCCTCGCATGTTGAGAATTTACACAAGTGGAACCTATCAATATTATTATAACATGGGGGAATGCCATAAGAGACAGAGAAAGTATTGCTAAAAGATTGGATAGGAACTTGATGGATGAACCCCTTTACAATGAGAGTATAAAAATTAAATCAGTGGTTGGGACAAGGGGACCCTCATATCAACTTCCAATTCTTCTTCATGTGGATACAGTGGATTCAAATCCCCCAATCCCTTTAAAATGTAACCATGCATGGTTGTTGGAAGAATAATTTGGGGACCTTGCGATAAAAAATTGACATGTATTGAATTCTCAATTAGGGGGATAGGCCATGAAATAGTTCACATGTAATCAAATGAATTGAAACTTCATGAAGGAATGGGATTTTTCTTATGCTACAAAAGCTCAAAAAGACCTCAATGAGGTAGAGGAAGGGATCAAATCCTTTTTGCAGGAAAAAATGAATAAGCCTGAACCCTCAAAGATCCGGAGGTAAAAAAAGGATCTATTGGCCAAGCAGAAAATTGCTTTGTGGCTTAAACATAGGCATCTGGATAGAGGAAGGGGATAATAACACAAAATTCTTCCACAAATTTGGAACTCGTAGAAGACATATAAATACTATGTGGGAGACCCTCAGTCTATATGGGTCCAAAATAAATACTGACAAAGATACAATAGAGGTTGGGAGACTTCATTTTTCAACACTCTTTCACGATCCCAAAGATACCAATATAGGATAAATTATGAAAATCACAAGCTTGTTTCCTAATCTTATAGATGAAGGGACCTATAGAGATATGTAGGCTGAGATTACAAGTGAAGAGCTTAAATCAATACCTGATTCCTTTAAAAAAGGGAACATGCGAGGACTGGATGGATTGTCAATAGAATTTTATTCGGCCTTCTTTGATCTGTTAGAGCATGATTTAATTAAAATTGTTGAACAATCAAGGACCTCAAGGAAATTTTTGGGGACACTCAATTCCACCTTTTATCCCTCGTTCCTAAGAAACAATATGACTCTACTTTTGAAGATTTTAGACCTATTTCCTTATGCAATTTAATTTATAAGTTGATTTTCAAAATCATTGCTAATAGGTTGAAGGGCATTCTGTCATGTTTTGTCTCGAATGAACAATTTGATTTCCTCTTCAATTGTCAAATACATTTTGCAGTGGGCATTGCCTAGGAAGAAAGGCATACATGTAAGTTAAGGAAGCTTCCTTTAACAATCCCAAAAACTAACCTTGTCAAGGCTTATGATATGGTCAATATGTTATTTCTTAGATTATTGCTTCTCTAACTAGGTAAGAATTTGCAGGATGTGAATTGGATCGTGTGCTATATCTTTTCTGTTTCTTTTGCAATGCTGATAAATGGGTCTCCTTTTGGTCTCTTCATAACTTCTAGAGGTGATGTAGGGGCATCCGGGCCCAAGAGAAATGGTCGGGCATGATCGACAGAAGGCGTTTAGAGGACAGTCGACGACCTCTAGGAGAAGGGGCGATAGTCAACGGGAGGTAGTTGAGTCCTGGTGGGTTTCCAACCGATTGTGGTCGATGTCCAGCAATCAGACAATATAATAGAATGGTCGAAGGTGGTATCGACCAAAGGGAGAAAGTAGTTGGGAGTCGACAACGACTGATGGAGACATTCTGAAGATTGAGAAGAATAGTCGACAGCAGGTGGTCGATAAGGATTGGTCGAGTTGGAGGCCAGGAGGAGTGACAACGTGAGTTGCTAGAAGAGGATGGAGACTTTATGTAGGAAGGCAGGGGAACTGGTCCCTCATGGCTAGTGAACGACCAAGAGAAGACTTCGGTTGAAGCACCAAGTTTCATCGGAGTCGAGGCTAGTTGGAAGACTAAGTGAGTCGGCGACGGAGTCGACGTCGATGATATCGATCACATTGAAGTGGTTGAAAGTGATGACGACCAAAGGGAGGAAAAGTCGAGGTGAATCGACGAGGTTGCCTAGGAAATAGTCGAAGGTTATAGGAAAGCAATAAAAGAGGAGTCAACAAGGGATGAGTCGTGATACTGACCGACAGGTCGATGATAGAAAAGGCAGAGGGAAAACAGTTGAAGTAGATATCGACCGACAGATAATCCAAAGTTCAAGAAAGAAGTCGGAGTCGAAGTGTCAACAAGGGGATGGTCGATGTAGTTGGCTGGTTGCAAGCCAACAGGTTAGAGTGTAGTCCAATTGGAGGGAACGTCGACGAAACACAGGAGGACAAATCAAAGTGGTCAACGATTGATTGAGCTGACAGAAAGACGAAAGCATGAACATCACAGTAGGCGACCGATAGAGGAGTCGACTAGTTCCGGTCATGACCTGACTGACGAGACAATTGAAGAGAAAAGGTGCAGCACAGAGTTGTTACGACATTTATTATAGAGTAATGGTGGTAAGTGAGAACACGAGGTGGCAATACACGCCAAGGAGAATTCCAGAGGAAACTAGAGGCTTCTAGAAGCCACTCGAGTGGGAAAAAGAGACGGTGGAGAAATTGTATGAATGGAGATCGAGGCAAGAGGAGAAAGGGATCCAACCCTTAGAACTTAATTTGTTTTTTTTTTCATCCCTGAAGTGGAGATGATGCATTATAGCTAGATTTCAATGTAGTAGTTCCAAGGTTGACTGAGCCACAAGGGACTTCGCCCTTGTTGTAAACCCATTGATGTAATTTGCCTATGTTTTAATATAAGCCATAATTCTTGGCATTTCCATCTTGTGCATTCGTTGTGTGAGTCAGTGGGTATCAGAGTTGCATGACTTTGAAAGGCAGGTCAGGCTCTCTCAGACCCCGCCTACACTAGTTGGTATCAAAGCAAGAAGTAATCTTGCGTGTTGAGTCCAGTTGCGATTAGACGCGGTGAGCAACTCCAACTGCGGTTGGGGAGAGTTTCTAGAGGACACAGAGAACCCAGTTGCGATTGTGTGAAGTCACGGCTCCAACTGTGGTTGGGTAGAGCTGAGGACTGGTGAAGCGAATAAAGGGATAGATCCCACAGGAGGTAGGGTCGAATTGTCGAGTACTAGGTTGCATAAGGCAATCTGTGGAAGTGTGAAAGTTATAGCTCCACAATTGAGGTTGTGGGTAGAGTTGCAGACGGAGGAATCAAGGATCCGAAGAGTGGAAGAACACCAACAATGGAATGCTTGGTGGAATACATGCAGGAGAGGAGGAAAATCCAATTGAAATATGGGAGACCGAACATCAAAACGGAGCTCTGCTCAAGCTCACAGAAGACAGCGGTTCCAGTAGAAAAGTTGGTTAGAACTATTGAAGAAGGGAAGAAGAGAGACATACTCAATCAAGGAGTCCAGAAGAAGGTTGCACAATCCAAGGGTGCAGAAGTTCCAAGGTCAAGGGAGTAGATGACCTTGACAAGGATATGTGAGGTGCTGAGAGAGACAGTGCTCAAAATGGAAGCGATAGAGGCCGCAGAAGGCATTAAAGAACCTTCCAGCTGAGATAAGTTTATGAAGACCCTGATGACAGGGAAGAGAATCCTCTCGGTCGAGGAGATAAACGAGGTTCGACAGCAAATCGAGCAAATATTGGAAGTGATAATTAGAGCACTAGTCGATGGGGGCAGAGAGGAGTCTGCACAAGAAGAGGAGTCCAGTCAGGACCCAACATAAGAGGATGGGGCCGTAGAATGTTCTCTAGAGGAGGGAAGGATGTTGGAAGATGTCCCTTAGAGGACCCAACCAGGAAAAGAAGTGGAGGCCGAATAAATGGTTGAGTCATCATGACCAGAGGCTAACATAGGGGAGTCAGGTGATAAATTCCATGAATAGATGGACGAGCATAGTACCAAAAGGGATGGCTATCTCGACCAAGGAAATGGTCGATAAAGAGGAAGGCAGTAAAGCAATCACTACAGAAGTCCTTGGAGAGTACCTCCGGGATTATTTTGGCGAGGATGATAGTCGAACTAATGAGACTGTCGATGAAGCAGAGGAGTAGTCAGATGAAAATAGTGTCGATGAGATGGAAGTGCAGTCCAATGAAAGGACTACCGACAAATGAACGATTTTGGTCGAGGAGGTGATCGATGAGATGAAGAAGAATGATGACCTTCACGTAAGAGGGTATCAAGCGGAAGACAAAACCGTCGACAAAGTTGTCGATAAGAATTCCAATGAGACTGAGGTAGAAAGCGACAGGGATGTTTCCACTATCATATATGAAGACGGTGGAGCAGCCACTGTTGAGGAGAATCAAGTTGTAGACATACTTGAAATGGAAGGTGATTCCGCGACGACAGTAGTAAGTCTACTGTAGATTGAGGAAAAAATTGCAGTCATGATGCAAGTCGTCAAGTTTGATTCGACGGGATAAGTGGGAAGAAAATCCCAAGAGAAAGTTGGGGCACTCGAGGAGATGTCAATAAGGTTTCCAAGGAGAATCAACACCTAGAACAAATCGACTCTAGGGATGAGTTTGTTGAAAAAGTTGTCACACTAGATGATGTCGACCGCAAGGGTTAGACAAAACCGACGAGTTCTGGGATGGTTAGACATAAGTTCGACGAAGGCAAGAAGAGAAAGGATGAGTGTTGAGTCGAGGGCCATCCATGAGATTGGAACCAGACATGGGTTTCTATTGGAGAAGACAGTTGGCTGGAACAATTGTTGGAGTGGAGCTATGCGCTTCACCAATATTGGTGAAAGGAGTGAATGTCACCAATTCTGGAGCAGGAATGATGCCATGGTCGAGACAATGAAGAAGACTCTTAGGAAGGAGAAATGGACGGAAGATAAAGTGGATGGACTAGTTCGTATTTGGTACCAAGTATGGCATTGACGTAGACCAAAGTGGAAAATGTTGAAACCCAGATGGATGATCAAAACCAAGGATATAGTTCTTTTCATACCCTAAGAGTCTAATGTAGGGGCATCCAGGCCCAAACGAAATGGTCGGGCATGACCGACGGAAGGTGCCCAGAGGACAATCGATGACCTCCAGGATAAGGGGCGATATGCGACAGGAGGTAGTTGAGTCATGGGGGGTTTCCAACCGACTTGGTCGATGGCTAGCAATCAAGCAATATAACGAAATCATCGAAGGTGATATCGACCAAAGGGAGAAAGTAGTCAGGAGTCGACAACGACCGACGAAGATAGTCTAAAGACTGAGAAGAACAGTCGACAGTAGGTGGTCGAATTGGAGGCCAGGAGGAGTGACAAAGTGAGTCGCTGGAACATGATAGATAATTTCTATAGGAAGGCAGGGGCAGGGGGCCCTGATGGTCAGTGGATGGCCAAGAGCAGACTTCGGTCGAAGGACCAAGTTGAATCGGACTCGAGTTTAGTCAAAGGACTAGGTGAGTCGGTGACGGAGCCGATGTCGATGATGTCGATCACATTTAAGTGGTCAAAAGTGATGTCGACCAAAGGGAGGAAAAGTCAAGGTGAATCGACGAGGTTTCCTGGGAAATAGTCGAAGGTTCTAGGCAAGCGACAAAAGAGGAATCAACAAGGGATGAGTTGTGATACCGACCATGTTAGTTTTTTATAAATTTCAATCTGATCTAGGATCTTAACTAAGAGAATAACATGTACAGCATATCTACAGCATGTCAATCATGGACACAATAATGCAAGCACACAAGAGACACAGAGTTTCACCGGGGAAAACCAAGAAGGTGAAAAACCCCGCAACTTCCTCAGAGATAGATAGAGCAATGATACAACTCAGGTACAACCAAAGTACAAGAGATAGTCTTCTACTAGAAGCTCCTCCTCCTCCTCTAGTGCGCCACTCTCCAATGAGAGTATGAGTGAGAAAGTGAATGATCAAATAGAGTGCCTCCCGCACTCTATTTATACATGACTTGACTTGCCTAATAACCTTTACTACGTCGGCCTTAACTTAAACATATAACATAATGCTGACTGGGCCGACCCCCAATAGGGTGGTCTAATAACCCTTTGACCCACATGACTTATACAGGACCGACCCCACCAAGGTGGTCTAATAACCCATCAAGTATAAGTTACGATACTTACAATATAAATGACGACACTTCTGTATAGAGGAATAATAACATCTCTATAGGAATACAATATACATATAGGAAATACATTCCGAAGTTACAAATACATCAACACTCCCTCTTAACTAGGAAGGTATTTCTCGACACAGGTCTTCTAGCACAAGTCTTCTTCTCTGGATCATCGTCACTGGATCATCGACATCAAATCATCGTCGTGGTCACTGCTGCTGCTATCTCAATCAATCTCTGAACTACTCGTCATAGGAAGTTCTACAGAGCCAGTCCTTTTTCATATTGGATGCAGGCCCACCATCTGTAGGTCTTCATCATCACTGGCCATACTGTGGAATCCTTAGGACTTATTACATGCATCACAAAACCTGGCCATAGCATCCCAGGCTGTTACAAGCACATAGCTCTACCTGTCGGATCTCCCAGGAGCACATTACATGTGACCCCATCACAAAACCTGGCTATAGCATCCCAGGATGTTACGAGCACACATCTCTACCTGTCGGATCTCCCAGGAGCACATTATATGTGATCTCACCACAAAACCTGGTTGTAGCATCCCAGGCTGTTACGAGCACATGACTTTACTTGTCGAATCTCCTAGGAGCATATTACATGTGGTCATGGCAAAACCTGGCTGTAGCATCCCAGGCTATTACGAGCACTCAGCTCTACCTGTCGGATCTCCCAGGAGCACATTACATGCCATGGGACAAAACCTTGAAAGAGCATCCTAGGCTGTTATGAGCACACAACTCTACTTGTCGGATCTCCCAGGGCTGGATTATATGTCCTCCCAAAGCAAAACCTCGAAAGAGCGTTTGCCAGATATCCTAGGGCCACATTACATGCCATAGGCAAAACCTCGAAAGACTATCTGCAAACCTCCCAGGGCTGGATTATATGCTTATCTGCACAACCTGTCCACGGCCATAGAGTATCATCCTGATACTCTCCATACATCGTCCTGATGTACATGATCATCCTGATCATCATCATTGCATCGTCCTGATGCATGTCATCTGGAGCAACATCCTGAAGCTCGTCATCTATGATCATCCTGATTATACAATGCATCCACCTGATGCATACTAAGTATCTACCTGATACATATCATCATACATGATCCACCTGATCATACAATGTATCCACTTGATACATACACAGATACATGATCCACCTGATCATACAATGTATCCACCTGATATATATCAACATGCATGATCTACCTAATCATACAATCGTATCCACTTGATACATATATAGATACATGGTCCAAGCATCCAACGTGATGCATATACATATACATGATCCAACTGATCATAACAAGAATCTAACACGATGCATATACAAAGCAGTAACTGGAGCATCGTCCTGATGCTCATCATCAAGCGCTTACATCCACAGCCATGGGAAAGATCCTCCTCTCACCATGCTTGGAATGGCCCCTGCAAATGTGTCCATCACTTCTTCCTCGAAGTGTCATCAATCACCAAGCCTTTCTCTGAAGTACTCGAACTTCACTCTGGCTAGTGGCTTTGTCAGCACATCTGCAATATGCTCATCCGTCGCAACATACAGGAGGTTCACTGCTCCTCTCTACACCATATCCTTGATATAGTGATATTTGATCTCAATGTGCTTCGACTTGTCATGGAATACTAGGTTCTCAGAACGCTTCACACAACTCTGGTTATCACAAAATATACCAGTAGAATCCAACGGGAGATCAAATAACTCAGACAATAGATTCCTAAGCCATACTGCCTCATAACTAGCCGAACAAGCTACAACATACTATGCTTCGGCTGTACTCAGTGCTACACAGGACTGCTTCTTGCTAAACCAAGAGATCATACCTGATCCCATATTGAAGCAGTACCCATAAGTGTTATTCCTATCTGCAGCACTACGTGCCCAATCTGAATCAACATAACCCTCCAGGTTAAAACTTTGATTCGCATCATACTTGAGCCCATAATCAATTGTACCCTTTAGGTACCTCAGAACATGCTTTATAGCAACCAGGTGAACACCTCTGGGATCCGTCAGGAACTTGCTCAATGTGTTCACCGCAAAGCAAATATCTGGTCTCGTGTTCGTCAGGTTCATCAAAGACCCAATCATTTGACGATACATTGTGGCATCAACCGGAGCATCACACAGAAGCTTCAGGTTCGATGCCATAGGTGTGGCCATGGCCTTGTAGTCCATCATCCCGAACCTCTTCAGGATCTATACTGTATACTTCCCTTGTCCAAGGAAGATTCCATCTGCACTCTGCCACACCTCCATGCCTAGAAAGCAGTGCATCATCCCCAAGTCTTTCATCTCGAACTTGGCAGCAAGCTTCCTCTTTGTGTCAGCAATCAATCTATCCTCACCTGTGACAAACAAGTCATCCACATACAAAAGTAGTATCACTGGATTGCCTTACTCAACCTTTTAGTAAAGGTTGGAATCCGCTTTACTCTTGGTAAAGCCCAAACTGGATAGAAATCTATCTATCCTATCATACCAAGTCCTAGGATCTTGCTTCAAGCCATACAAGGATTTCTTCAACTTGCATACATATGACTCTCTGTCATATGTCTCAAAACCGAGTGGCTACTCCACATACACTTCCTCTTCGACTACACCATTCAAGAAAGTTGTTTTGACATCCATCTGGTGTATCTTTCATTTCATTACTGTAGCCAAAGCAAGTACTGATCTATTGGAAGTGTATCTGGCCACAGGAGCAAAAGTCTCTTCATAGTCAATCCCTCTTTCTGGGAGAAGCCACGAGCTACAACCCTTGCTTTGTATTTCTCTATGCTACCATTTGCAGCATGCTTGATCTTATAGATCCACTTGGAAGTCACAACAGACTTCCCTTCAGGTCTTGGGACCACATCCCAAACATCATTCTTCATGGTCAACTGGTATTCCTTGATCATGGAATTCTTCCATTACTGCATCCCGAATCCTGGGAACTTCAGATTCTTCAATATCTTCAATAGATAGTTTTCTTTGAATTTCGTTTGCTGGAACAAATGTTGTAGTCCTTCTTTTGTAGGTGATTGTACACGATCTTTCCTACAAGTCAAATTCAATTACATGATTAGAAACTTCTCATCGTTTACAGAACAAAGGCTTATACACAAAGGCATATGTTATACAGTCATGCAATTGTTTTAGCCAATGCTTCAATACAACATTTATCCATATCCTGTAACTTTCTAGATGCCTTCCAATCTCTACTAGAACATTGTTAAGAGTGTGCACAACTCCCAACATGTTAGCAAAGAGGTTTCATTCTAGATAAGTAGCAATGGAATGTTGTACAGTGCCATAGGCCACTTACCCATTACATACATATTAGTAGTATACTGTTCATTAATGTAATTATTCTAATATGCATAATACACAACCTAAGTCTAGGAACATAAGTATATACATTATTGAACAATATTATTTAAACAATCAAATATACAAGAAATGACAATTCAAATACTTATCTTTGTTTGTTTGTAGGGTGGACTCCCTCTCAATATTTGCTTCCTTGCAGGAGCCACCGGAGTGTGCTCCCTCTTGATCTTTGCTTCCTGGATTACTTGTCTTTGAACTTATATCCATCCTCGATCACTTATGCATACTTACTAGTATCATCATTGTGTTATCCTTGAGGTCTCATGCATACATACATTCATTAGTATAATCACAATAATCTTAAACATGTATAGTCATGATCATTTCAAACACAAATAATAAACATTAGTATTTAGGGAATACTTCTTTTACTCATGCATATTCTTTATTTGACCAAAAGGACTTTTCTGGTTAGTCATATCATCAATCAAGGTAAGAGACATAATATGCATAAACCCTTGATTACTTACATTTCTAACTTCATGAACAATCATTATCAACCATACAATAGTATAAGATCCTAACACAAGGTAGGATTCTAACTTGATATAGGAAAAACATACCTGGTTATCATATTTGCTAGTTATGTCTGGCAATGTCTTCTTGTTCTCTTCAATGACTTGTGCTCGTAACCTGCATATATCATAGGTTAAGCATTGTAGAACCAAATTATACATACCTCGTAAGTAGAGCTTCTATGTGATCCATGACAGTGGATGAATCTTTGTCTTCATGTCACCATGGTCATATGTTCTTGAACTAGAACATGATTTGTCTTTCTTGATGTACCTTTCATGTTAGCGGACAACATCAACCTCATACAACACCACAATGCATTAGTACAATCATAAGTGTCAAAACCCTAATCAATGAATATCTGCATTCATAATTTTAGTAAGGTGATACAACAAGTCTAAATTTAATCAAGATTGTACTAACCGTAATAATATGAAGACAAACATATCATAAACTTAATCATGAACAGATCTCGAAACATACCTGGATAAGTCATACCTGTCGAGATTGCTTGTAATCTTCTTAAGTAAGGCCTTAGCCTCATCTCCCTCTGAAACACGAATTTTTTCACTTATGTAGGTGACTAATCCATTCTCTTCTAGGATTAACCCAATCCACTTGATTTGCAAAAACTGGATCTGGAGCTGGATTAGGGTTTGTCAGAGAAACCCTAAAAATTCAAACTTTGAATTTCAAACTTCTGAAAGGATAGAAATATGCGCCTTGATGAGCTGATCAAGCTGGTATACTCAGAATTTGAAAACTGCAAAGTTTTCACCCCTCAAAATTGCCTTTGAAACTTTCGGATCTTTTAGATAGGGTCCCGAACTAGGGTTTGATGAAGCCCACCCTTCTGCCCAACCAAAAGGTTTGATCCAAAGCTCTAAACTTCAATTTTTCTGAGGAGCTTCCAGCCGTGGTCACAGACTTAAAAAATTCCAACTTTTGCAGAAGCCCTAATTTTCCACTTTTCCGATCAAAGTCCTGAACTAGGGTTTGATCAAGCCTGGCCTTCTGCCCAACCAAAAAATTTGATCTTGGTCTCTAAATTTCAATTTTGATGAGTAGCATTCAGCCGTGGTCTCCGATTACAAAAATTTCAACTTTCTCTGAAACCCTAATTCCCAGAGCCATGAATGAAGGTGCTCAAAATCCAATTCTATTTTGACAGAAATATGCACCTAATTATTTCTGGTGTAACTCCGAAATTACGAATCCACAAGGTCTAAAACTTCTGCCTGTGGTAGCCCTACCTGTCATCTTTCCAACTCGATAGGTCTGACCTCAATTGGATTCTCTGAGAGAGAGTTATGCCAAGTGTCGCAACATGACCTGTTTATGGGATAAAATAGGAGAGCGAACTTGTATGGAGTGCCACGTGTCATTGTTTCACTTTCGGCCTCTAAACCTTCGGCCTGTGAAAGTACAGTCCGTTCCCTGCCTGTCCCCTTTTAGGAAATTTCATTTGGAGCTTCCTAGCCCAAGTTATGACCTTTTTGCCTAGGTCACCTGTTTATGACTCATATCTGGAAGAGGCAGAAACCCTAGATTGTACAGATCATAAAACACAAAGTACAACGAATTAGAAGTTTTGCTTTAGACACAAGGTACATGGGGATCTTATCTCTGACCTGTAAGAGTTTCAGATCCTGAAACCTCGCCGAAATGGATTTATAGCGAAAGTGTTATGATGACTGGTTTTTGCTATATCAAGCCCTAGCTTCGCAAATGCAACAAGTGTCATAAATGCCATACCATGCCTTCTTTTAGGCTAGCTCTGATACCATGTTAGTTTTTTAGAAATTTGAATATGATCTAGGATCTTAACTGAGAGAATAACATGTACAACATATCAATCATGGACACAATAATGCAAGCACACAAGAGACACAGAGTTTCACTGGGGAAAACCAAGAAGGTGAAAAACCCCGCAACTTTCTCAGAGATAGATAGAAAAATGATACAACCCAGGTACAACCAAAGTACAAGAGATAGTCTTCTACTAGCAGCTCCTCCTCCTCCTCTAGTGCACCACTCTCCAATGAGAGTATGAATGAGAAAGTGAATGATCAAATAGAGTGCCTCCCGCACTCTATTTATACATGACTTGACTTGCCTAATAACCTTTACTATATCGGCCTTAACTTAACCATATAACATAATGCTGACTGGGCCGACCCCCAATAGGGTGGTCTAATAACCCTTTGACCCACATGACTTATACAGGGCCGACCCCACCAAGGTGGTCTAATAACCCATCAAGTATAAGTTATGACACTTACAATATAAATGACGACACTTCCGTATAGAGGAATAATAACATCTCTATAGGAATACAATATACATATAGGAAACACATTCCGAAGTTATAAATACATCAACAGACCAACGGGTAAATGATAGAAAAGGCAAAGGGAAAATGGTGGAAGTAGATACCGATCGACAGATAATCCTAAGGTCAAGAAAGAAGTAGTAGTTGAAGTGTCGACAAGGGGATGGTCGATGTAGTTGGATGGTTGCAATCCAACAAGTCAGAGTATTGTCCAATCAAAGGGAACGCCGACACAGGAGGACGAATCGAAGTGGTCGACGAAAGATTGGGCCGACATCAATACCAAAGCAGGAACGTCATAGCAGGCGACTAGTAGAGGAGTTAACTAGTTCCATTCGTGACCTGACCGACGAGACAATTGAAGAGCGAAGGTGCAACACAAAGTTATTACAACATTTATTTCAGAGTAATGGTGGTAGGTGAGAACACCAGGTGGCACTACACTCCGAGGAGAATTACAAAGGAAGCTAGAGGCTTCTTGAAGCCGCCCGAGTGGGAAAATGAGGCGGTGGAGAAATTGTATGAATAGAGATCGAGGAAGGAGTTGAGAGGGATCTGATCCTTAAAACTTAATCTGTTTTTATTTTCCTCCCTGAAGTGGAGATGATGCATTGTATAACTTGTAGGCTAGATTTCAATGTAGCAGTTCCAAGGTCTACTGAGCCATAAGGGACTTCTCCCTTGTTGTAAACCCATTGATGTAATTTCTTTATGTTATTAACATAAGCCATAATTCTTGGCATTTCCATCTTGTGCATTCGTTGTGTGAGTCAGTGGGTATCAGAGCTGCGTGACTCTGAAAAGAAGGTCGGGTCCTCTCAGACCCCGCCTGCACCAAGAGGTCTCATACAAGGTTGTTCTTTATAACCCTTCTTATTATTGTTGATAGTAAAAGGTTATGTGTGCTTATTAAAGATTCACGTAGTAAAGGAGAGTTGAAAGGGATCAAGATATCAAACTTTGTACATATCACACATCTCCATTTTGTAGACGATGTCATGATCTTTGGTCATGGTTTAGTTACATGGTTGGAAAAGATTGAGTTGTTGGAACTTTATTGCAAAACCACGAGAATGGTAATTAATATGAACAAGTCCACTATCTTAACCAATGAACTATCTAATGAGGTTAAAATCAAAGTTGAATATCTTTTTCCAATGCAATTATGTGATATTGTTCATGGGGTGAAATATCTTGGTTTTCATTTTAAACCAATTGATTGTTTCTTTAAAGACCATAAATGGTTATATAACAAGTTATAAGCTAGAATCTATGTCTTGTGTAATAGATGGTTATCTCGTGGAGGAATATTGGTCCCAATAAATACAATCCTTGTAATATCCCTCATTTTGACCCTTAGGTTATTTGGTTGTAATGTAAATATTGCATGCATGTGATGTATGATTCCTAGCATGGAGCTCAAGGCCAAGGCCCTGTTGATGAATGATCAGCCTTGCAGAGGCAATTAATTGGTATTATTCTACCCATGTGCTAGTAAGCCATGGAAAATGTAAATGATGTAAATGATACCACGTAAATAAAAATAACCAAGGGTTGGCTATGGCTGCAACTAAATGAGGGGGAACTATGTATCCACTAGGGAGAGGTGAGGGGGTGTGGGAGTGAACCCTAGGCTGCCATATGTCACCTAGAGAACCCGTTTGACCTGTCCTAGTTGCCATTGAATGGTGCTGTAAGGAAGTGGGTGAAGAACGTTGTTCATAAGGGCAATGGAGTATGGGACAACCCTGAAATCCATAAGGTAGGGTATGGGGCTCTGCCTTGATTGTACAACAAGCCACCCTACCTCGTGGAGGACATATTCCTCACTCCCAGACCTTAGGCATAAAGTTTGAACCCTTACGCAACCAAGCAGGGAGAAAGGAAACCAAGAATCGTGATCCTGAGTAAGGCCGTGAATTACAGAGCCAAAGATGCACATAGAGTTGCGTGGTAAAGGAAAACCGTGGATGAGATCCATAGGCCCGAACCTTGGTGTGTTTTGGAGAGAGTTAGATGCCCAAGAAACCACAGAGAAACCCATATTTGTTAGCCAAAATAATGGATGCGAGATAGAGCTTCAGCCGCAACCTTGAAGAGATTTGAATGTGGAATTGCAGTGGGAAGGATCCAAGAGGGTTTGGACTGCATGGTAGAGTCTAAGAGGGCTCCTTCACCTTGATCTAACAGTCAGGACCAACCACACCTGCCCAATTCATTGCTAAGGGAAGGGACGCCCTAGGGACTATGCAACAGAGAAGGGGACCTTACTTAGGCTTAGAGTGGAGGGGATGGGGGTGCATGAACTGCCTGAGGTCATTGGGATATGTGTATAGCTCTGTCGATGAATTTATTGACCTAGAAAACCCTTACCTGCCTCCCCATTTGCTTGACAAGTCAACTGTTTGTTGGATGCACTGAAGGAATATGCCTAAGGCTATGAGTGAGCTTGCCTAGTCCCTCCTTAGTGGATACATAGCCCTAATTGCGGGGTGATCTCTGATTGCTGAAATAATACAGGCTCGACAGAGATATATGGTTGGGTTGGAACATTGCATCCCATAGCCAGTTTGCTTGGAGACTTCCATGAGAAGATAAGTGTTCCTTGTGCCTTGAATGATGCCTATTCTGCATCCATGCATGTGTATTTATTTATGTCTAAGTGCATAGTGGATCCAACTAATTAATAGGGTTGAATGCCTATGCTTTATGTTTCGTTCTGTTGTGCATGCTATTGATTGATGAATGCATGACACATTGTGTGTGGATGATGCTTCCTTCATCTATAGTTGTTAAGTATATGCATGCATCTATTTGCTTATGGGAATGGTCCATTGATGAATAGGACTGTATGCATATGCATTATGTTTAAGTTTGTTGTGTATGTTGTTTATCTTACTTATGCACTGATTTAAATAATTATTGACTGTTATGGATATGCTGGATACATGTTAGATGTGTGGTTGGATAATGTTTCAGTCCCTCTATGTTTATTGATGTATGAATCTGCCTGCATGAGTCATTTATCATGCTCCTGCACATCTCCATCTTTGTATTTATCCTTGTACTTATATGACCTTATGTCTTGATGAATAGGCCTAAGTCTGGTAAATGTACATGATACTCCAGCCAGGACTTGGGAGAGGAATAAACACCCTTGTGGTGTTCATGACCCCTATGGAACAGATGAAGTGGAGAGGACAGGGCAGAATGGAACAGAGCTTCTTCACAGAGTGGTAAAGAGGCATAGATGGGACTTAAGGTCATATGTTGGAGTGGAATAAGCATAGGAAAAAAGTCCCCAGGTGTGGATGAAGGCCCTGCAGCTGCATATTGCTCTCCAAGAGCTTTCCAACGGTGCCAGAGTTGCCCAAATTGGACCTCGGATGAAGAATTTATGGGCTGGAGAAGTTTGTGAAGTGGGGCTTCCGACTTTCTAAACCCACATGCGGATTATGGATTGCGGAGGTCGGAAGGGAAATCTTGATGGGGTTGCAAAATGGTAGTTCCGACTCTTGAGTTCTGCATGTGGACTGTAGATTGTGGAAGTTGGGAAGGTAAAATCGTCGGGGTTGTAAAGTTGGGCTTCCGCATTTTCGAGCTCCGCAAGGCGTGTTGCGAATTGAGGAAGTCAGGAGGTAATTTCTCCTCTGTCAACGAAGTTGTAGTTCCGACTTCAGAGTTCTGTGTTGCGGATTGCGGAAATGCAGAAAGGTAATTCGTCTGAGTGAGAAATTGGGTTTTCCAATTTCCGATCTCCGCAGCGTGGGTTGCGGATTGCAGAAGTCGGGTGAGCAAATCGGCGAGGTGGTGAGTTTGACAATTCGATTTCTGCACTACATATTGTGGGTTGCGAATATCGGAGGTGTATCTCTTCGGCGTTGTGAAATTGTTGTTCTGAGTTCCAAATTCTGACTTGCGGCTTGCGGATTTTTGCTTGCGTACTAGTGATTATTGTGGGTGCAAGGTTGCAAAAACTTTGGACTGCTTGGAAAAAAAAGAAGAAAAAATTAGCAGGTGGATCCAAGGGTTGTCTCCCATCAACTCTGAAGGGAACCGAGGTGACCGGGGACCCGAAAAATTGGTATCAGAGCCCAAGTTACAACACTGGGGATGCTTTGGGCCAAAGCATGAATTACAGGCATAGAGATGCCATGAACTGGACCATGTTATGATGAGAATTGGAGAGGGAGAGTTCTCAACTAACCCCGATCAAATGTGCCTTCTGAAATTACCTTGGACCATCGGATCGGAAGCGGGCTAGATCAATGGTGGACTTGAATCGGCTTAGGGTGAATTGGATGGATATTTCGCATACTTTTAGCCATTAACCCCCGAACTCTTTCTCCGACAAAATGTTGTTTGAGTCATTGATCAGTTCACGACTTCCCTCATCCGTCGATCTGTGATCACAGGGAACATCCACTTTCATAAATTTCGGAGATCTATCTCCTGTGCATGTTCACCCCGCGAAATGTTATGTGGGACGTCGATCATCCTCCTCTGATCTTGATCATCTAAGCTTCACTCCCACCGATATATCAAACTTTGGTCTCGTAAATTAATCAGCAAAGCGATCAATTTCTCACACGTTTCGTTTGAAGGAGTTCATCACACCCTCGATTTCTGAACGATTCTTGTAATGGAACTCTGTTCATTCATATGCAGAGGATTTATACCTGTTTATGGTTGTTGAAAGAAGACAATGGATATTCAAGCAAACACAGAGTCTTAGAGCTCTGTTCTTCAATTCATCAACAACCCTTTGATCAATTACAATTAAATCAATAACAAACCCTAGACTTCTAGAAACAAATTTGTAAAATTGATAATTACTACAGTAAAGTAGATTTGCAAATCTTAGATTTGGAATTTTTCTAATCAATTACTAATGATTGTTTGGATCTTAACAATTGTGTCAAGAGGACATGCTGTAGGTGGATGTCTATGCTATGGAAGCAAGCCTAAAACCTAATGGATAGAGTGGTGCCACTTACAAGATCCAAACAATATGAGGATGGCCTCATGAGCAAACAAATATGATTTCTCTAGTAGGTAGAGTTATAAATTCATGTTGAATTAATTATTAATGCCATTGATTGGTTGTGGAAAAAATAGATTTGAATTTGATGGTAAAATTATGCCAAGAGGGTATATGTGGGTTATGGAACGTGAACAAGATTGGGATGGAAAACTGAGGGACCATTGACTCAGAGAAGGGAGCCCCCATTCCTCACAAATGAAGAAAAGATACATCTGCAAAACGAATGAGTATTCTATAACCCTAGCTAAGAATATACATGTTTGATTATCAGAATTAATGTCCGGGGCATGTTTTATTTCAGACTGCTGGAACGTGATTATGTGTTTTATTCCAGGCTGTGTGAATGTGATTATGTTCTTATTTCAGACTGCTTGAGTATGATTAGGGCCTACATGGCTCACATCGGAAAGGGGTGCACACCTTTCGGATGCTGGGTTATGTTAGGGTTGTCAATATTGACTATACCCTAAGGGAATGGATGCATTCCTGCTGTTTCAATATTTGAGAGGAATGTTATCAAATATGCTTACAATTTTAGAGCAACAATAATAATGAGCTTGCTTATCCATCTTGTGTTGTCATCTTAAACATATGCAATTTGGTGTTGCACAATAAAGAAGCAAAGTGAAAGGTTGTTGTGAAGGGTTATGGTTTGTATGAAAGGTTGTTGTGAAGGGTTATGGTCTGTATGAAAGGTTGTTGTGAGGGGTTGTCGTGAAGGGTTGTGGTGGTGTGGCTCCGTAGTAGAGCCTTGACTTGGAAATGGTCCTCGTGCAGTTTCCTTCCATTGTCCTGTTGACCCAGACGGATGTGTTGGCTTGGCAATGGAGAGGGAAAACCAGGTATGGGATTGGTTTGGCACCATAAATGCTTGGTAAATCCAGTCGATGAACTAGTTGGGCATTAACAAATTGATGTTTTGGAGTAGCATGTGTGTTGGCCAAGCATCCATCCCACAGGTGATCTAAGGCTTGTAAAGCAGAGAAGGAACCTGTGAAGTAGCGAGGAAATGCCCAATACAGATAAGTATTTAATTATCATCTATTCCTTATTCCGAATAATGAAAGATTTAATGTACAAGTCTTATAACAACCAAGCTGATACACTGTTGTTTCTTTGTTGGAAACCTAGGTCATACATTAACAAGTTGATGTTGTGGAGTAGCATGTGTGCTAGCCAAGCATCCATCCCACAGGTGATCCAAGGCTTGTAAAGCAGAGAAGGAACCTGTGAAGTAGCGAGGAAATGTCCAATATAGATAAGTATTTAATTATCATCTATTCCTTATTCCGAATAATGCAAGATTTAATGTACAAGTCTTATAACAACCAAGCTGATACATTGTTGTTTCTTTGTTGGAAACCTAGGTCATTGTAGGAAGCAAGGACTATGAAGGAATCCTGAGGATGCATTTGGACATGTGACTGTCTGAGAGAGCTAAGTATGAGTAGCAATGGAGAATGGTGCTAGTGGACTTGTGTGGGTCCTAGCAGCCAAAGGTTCTATAGGCAATCATGGGAAAGGGTTCCCTTGTCGAAAATCCTTAAACAAACCTTAGACACTAAGTGTCATCGCCAAAGCAAAGAAATGGCAAGTCAAGCATTCACATTGAAGTGAAAGAGGCTAAGGAGCATGGAACCACAGTGGTGGTGTGGCTCCGGATTGGAGCAAGACTAAAACTCTTACTCTTCTCTTTCCTTTTTACTGATGTATCTTAGAAACATAAAACTGTTGAATGCATGATATGGCTGAAAGTTGATTGTATTTATTTGCTTGAAAAAATTGTGCATGTTGAAATAGTTGATTCCCTGTGAAAGGATGAACATGAATGAGTTCATGTGTATGTTGGGAAAGCATGAAAAGTGTGGAATTCTCATGAATAAAGCACAGACTCTCCATGTCAATTGGGAAAATAATTGACCGATTTTAATGTTTATGTTATGCTTGGCCTAACAGGAATTGCCATAATGAATTTCACAGGTGAGAAATTGAAATCAATTGGTTGCAGCTGTTGCAAGGCAAGTGGTGCTAGCAAGAAAGGTGTGGGAAACTGTACACATTGACCATGGCAGCAGACCAAAGGCTATTAGAGTTGGTTGAAAATATTCTTCAAACAATTTCCAAGACCCAAGAAAATCTTGGAGAGATGCTTAAGCTACAAAAGCAACAGAATGAGATGAACCACATGGCTTTCCAGGACTTTATCTGTCTGCAAAAGGAGGTAAAAAGCATTCTGGAAGCAACCAGCAGTGGAAAGGGCAATGGATCAATGAGGAGGCATTCATCCAATCAGTCCACTAAGAAACGTTCCAAGTGGGAAGACCCCAAGGAAATTGAGTAGGTAAAGAAAAAGCAAACACTGAAATGTTGGAAATGTGGAGGAAATCATGGCCTCCGCAACTACCCAACAAAGAGCAGCAAGGAAGCTAGCAACCATAAAGATTCTAGACTTGTGGACCAATTGGAAGGTAAAGAGAAGGAATGGATTGCTATGGAGCAATGCCCACCTATAGAGCTGGAAGATCAAAGCCAGCAGGAGCAGCTTGTGGAAGCCAAAGGACTTGGTCTTGAAATTTCAAATTAAAGGATAAAATGCAGGGTAGACCTGCAACATTTTGTAAATTATGTACATGTGTATGTACTCCTAAGTATTGGAACACCGAGGACAATGTTATTCTAAGGGGAGGGGGGTGTATTATCCCTCATTATGACCCTTAGGCTATTTTGGTTGTAATGTAAATATTGTATGCATGTGATGTATGATTCCTAGCATGGAGCTCAAGTCCAAGGACCTGCTAGTGAATGCTCAGCCTTGCAGAGGCAAGTAATTGGTATTATGATACCCATGTGCTAGTAAGCCATGGAAAATGTAAATGATGTAAATGATACCATGTAAATAAAAATAACCAAGGGTTGGCCATGGCTGCAACTAAATGAGGGGGAACTATGTATCCACTAGTGATAGGTGAGGGGGTGTAGTATGGAACCCTAGGATGCCATATGTCATCTAGAGAACCCCTTTGACCTATCCTAGTTTCCATTGAATGCTGCTGTAAGGAGGTGGGTGAAGAATGTTGTTCATAAGGGCGATGGAGTATGGGACAACCCTGAAATCCGTAAGGCGAGGTATTGGGGGTCTGCCTTGCTTGTCCCATAAGCCACCCTAGCTTGTGGAGGACGTATTCCTCACTCCCAGAACTTGGTTGATCACAGAGGCATCAGTTTGAACCCTTACGCGACCTAACAGACCAAGCAGGGAGAAAGGAAACCAAGAATCACGATCTTGAGTAAGGCCATGGATTACAAAGCCAAAGATGCACATAGAGTTGCATGGGAAAGGAAAACCATGGATGAGGTCCATAGACCCAAACCTTGGTGCATTTTGGAGAGAGTTAGATGCCCGAGAACCCACAGAGAAACCCAGATTTGTTAGTTGAAATCGTGGACGTGGGATAGAGCTTCTGCCGCAACGTTGAAGAGATCTGAATGTGGAATTGCAGCGGGAAAGATCCAAGAGGGTTTGGACTACAAGGTAGATTCTAAGAGGGATCCTTCACCTTGATATAACAGTCAGGACCATCCACACCTTCCCAGTTCAGTGCTAAGGGAAGGGGCGCCCTAGGGACTATGCAACAGAGAAGGGGACCTTACTTAGGCTGATAGTGGAGGGGATGGGGGTGCTTGAACTGCCTGAGGTCATTAGGATATGCCTATAGCTCTGTGGATGAGTTTATTGACCTAGAAAACCCTTACCTGCCTCCCCATTTGCTTGAAAAATCAACTGTTTGCTGGATGCCCTGAAGGACTATGCCTAAGGATGTGAGTGAGCTTGCGTAGTCCCTCCTTAGTGGATACATAGCCCCATCTCGGGGGTGATCTCTGATTGCTGAAATAATACAGGATGGGCATATATCTATGGTTGGGTTGGAACATTGCATCCCATAGCCAATTTGCTTGGAGACTTCCATGAGAAGATAAGTGTTCCTTGTGCCTTGAATGATGCATATTCTGCATCCATGCATGTGTATTTGTTTATGTTTGAGTGCACAATGGATCCAATTGATTAATAGGGCTAAATGCCTATGATATATGTTTCATTCTATTGTGCATGTTATTGATTGATGAATGCATGACACATTGTGTGTGGATGATGTTGCCTTCAGCTATAGTTTTTAAGTATATGCATGCATCTATTTGCTTATGGGAATGGTCCATTGATGAATAAGACTGTATGCATATGCATTATGTTTACGTCTATTGTGTATGTTGTTTATCTTACTTATGCACTGATTTAAATAATTAATGATTGTTATGGATATGCTGGATACATGTTATATGTGTGGTTGGATAATGTTTCAGTCCCCCTATGTTTATTGATGTATGAATCTACCTGCATGAGTCATTTATCATGCTCCTGCACATTTGCATCTTTGTATTCATCCTTGTACTTATATGACCTTATGTCTTGATGATTAGGGCTAAGTCTGGTAAATGTACATGATACTCCAGCTAGGACTTGGGAGAGGAATAAACATCCTTGTGGTGTTCATGACCCCTGTGGAACAGATGAAGTGGAGAGGACAGGGCATAATGGAACAGAGCTTCTTCACAGAGTGGTAAAGAGGCATAGATGGGACTTAAGGTCATCTGTTGGAGTGGAATAAGGGTAGGAAAAAAGTCCTTAGGTGTAGATGAAGGCCCTGCAACTACATATTGATCTCCAAGATCTTTCCAACGGTGCCAAATTTGCCCAAATTGGACCTTGGATGAAGAAGTTATGGGCTGGAGAAGTTTGTGCAATGGGGCTTCTGACTTTCCGAACCCGCATGCGGATTGCAGAGGTCGGAAGGGAAATCTAGACGGGGTTGAAAAATGGTAGTTCCGACTTCCGAGTTCCACATGCGGACTGTGGATTGCGGAAGTGGGGAAGGTAAAATCGTCGAGGTTGTAAAGTTGGGCTTCCGCATTTCCGAGCTCCATAAGGCGGGTTGAGGATTGCAGAAGTCGGTAGGTAATTTTTCCCGGGTCGACGAAGTTGGAGTTCCGAGTTCTGAGTTCTGCAATGCAGATTATGGAATTGCGGAAAGATAATTCATCGGAGTGATAAATTGGGTTTTTCGATTTCTGATCTCCGCAACGCGGGTTGCAGAAGTCGAGTGAGCAAATCGGTAAGGTGGTGAGTTTGACGAACCGATTTTCGAATTTGGCACTGCGGATTGCAGGTTGCAGATCTTGGAGGTGTATTTATTCGGCGTTGCGAAATTGTTATTCCGAGTTCTGAATTCCGACTTGCGGCTTGCTGCTTGCGGACTTATGGGTTACATACTGGAGATTATTGCAGGTGCAGAGTTGTGGAACCTTTGGACTGCTTGGAAAAAAAAGAAGAAAAAATGAGCAAGTGGATCCAAGGGTTGTCTCCCATCGCCTTTGAAGGGCACCGAGGTGATTGGGGACGTGACAATCTTATGGATTATTCTTGTTTACTTGATGACTATTGCTAAGATTCCTAAGGTAATCTTAAACAAAATCTGAAAGAAATGTTCCATCTTTATTTGGATAGGGAAAAGAGCATAATAATGCATTCCATTGGTTAAGTGGAGAGTATTGATAACTCCAAAAGAAGAAGCAAGGTGGGGATTAAAAAATATCTACCTTTTTAGTTTGTCACTTGCAGCGAAAATCCTTTGGAGGCCGGTATACAATAATGGCCTTTAGGGAAGAGTAATGAAATCCATATACCTAAGAAGGATGACAAGGGAGGAATGGTTCAAAGCGGAAAGGAAACAACTTCAAGTAGCATCTTTAGTATGAAAAGCCTTGGTTAATGCTTTCCCCACTTTGGGAAAAAGGGAATTTTGGTTAATTTGAAATGGTAACGGGGTAAGGATTGGTGAGGACCCATGGATTGGAGTTACCGATAATTACAATTTATATATCAGTTGTTTGGATTTACTTCACAATTAGGGGATTTATTAGTTAAGAGATGTAGCTTCTTTGGATAACAATAATGGCCTTTAGGGAAGAGTAATGAAATCCAAATACTTAAGAGGGATGACAATGGAGGAAGGGTTCAAAGTGGAAATGAAACATGTTCAAGTAGCGTCTTTAGTATGAAAAGCCTTGGTTAATGCTTTCCCCAATTTGGGAAAAAGGGTAGTTTGGAAAATTGGAAATGGTAGCAAGGTAAGGATTGGAGAGGACCCATGGATTGGAGTTACCGGTAATTACAATTTATATAAAAGTTGTTTGGATTTAATCCACAATTAGGGGATTTATTAGTTAAGAGATGTAGCTTCTTCGGATAACAATAACCTATGACAGGAGAAGATAGCCTAAATCTGCATTGAGAACAAGGAGAGGAATGGGACCTTTATGTCAAATTGCTACAACATAATGAAATTAATTAAAAAATGAAGAGGACTAGCTTAAATTGTCCAAAAAATTGACTACATGGGACTACATTGTCAAGCAAGGGTTTGCTGGAAAAGTTGAAGAATATTATAACATTGAGATCGTTTGGTGGTGAAGAATTGTTTGGAACTTATCTTGTAGCTTAAAATCCAAAAATGTTATTTTGATTGGCCCTAGATAATAAGCTCTTAACTTGAGGTAATGGACAGAAGATGAACAAGGTAGGGACAGATATATGCATTCTTTGCAAAAGAAATGAAGAATTAGTGAGCCACTTATTTACCTATCCCTTTTCCAGAGGGGTTTGGAATGGAGTATCACAACACATTGTTTGTAAAACTAAATGGGTTGAGATGACTCTAGTTGATAATCTATTTGATTGGTTAACTGACAAGACAACCTCAACCTATAAGGTTATCCCTTGTCTATTTGTATATGGAATTTGTTGGTTTAGGAATCAGATGGTGTTTCAAGATTTAGTTCTCACAACCACATATGTCGCACACTAGGTGAGACTAGCATAGGTCGATCATAAAATTAGTTTTTAAAAATCTTTCATTAGAGTGTTACTAAGACCACATATTAACCAAGAAAGACCATGGAAATACCTTGATGGAGTAGGGGAAATGCTTTATTTTGATCCATCACATCACATTATGATTAAGTATGTAGATGGTCAAGGATATAGTAACCTATTTGAATTCTACGCCTTATGGATCCTACTAAAAAGAGTAGAAGAACAAGGTCTAAAAAATCTCCATGTATTTGGAGATTCCAATATTTTGATTAATTGGGAAAATAACCACCATTGCATAAGAAACTTAGGCTTCTAGACAATCATGAATCTGATCTAGGAGGTAAAGGCTTGCTTTGATTCTATTTCATTCACTCATGTATGTTAGGAATTTAGTTCCCATAAAGATAAGTTATCTAGAGAAGCTTTTATCTTGCAGGAAGGTACCTTGAATAATAATTCAGGGACCACACTCTCCAATTAGCCATTGAAATAAATTTATAATAAGGGGATCTTATGGATGATATTGTTGTTGGTTTGGTGCAAATCTATAAAAAAAATTGCATTAAGAGTGTAACTCTCACCTATATGCAATTTTGAGATGTGTTTTGTTGGAAGTAGTGGTCTTGGATACTAAACCAAGCTTGTTTTTATTGTTTTATGCTTTTGGAGGGTTGGTAGAGGACTTTATTGTGTAGTTTAAGCTGTATATGTTTGAAGAAGTTGGATTTGGTGATCTAGATAGGATTTGAGTCCGCCTAGAAAGGAATTTATATTTTGATTTCCTCCTCATAATTATCAAATATAATGCTTTTTCTTTAGGGAAAAAGAAGAAAAAACCTATCCCTCTAACATTGCATAATGACATAATAGCCAAACATCATTACAATAATTGTTAGAATTTACATACATCACCGCAACCTTGAGAAAAAAGAGAGAGATAATATATACAATGACAAGCTATGCTAGAGGAAGGGAAATGGAGGTCTAGTGCCGCTAACTCCCTCCTTAAATTCCTACATATGAATAACATCCACGTTGATTCAATCCCTTCTTTGGATAGCTTATATGCTTCTTGATTAATCTCTCTATAAACTGGCGTGGCCCTTTTTTGAGTGATTTGCATGAAAAACTCACTAATGTACCCTCCTTGGTCAGTTAACTATCTGTGTCTTCAGTTAACTGGGTTTTGGTTCAGTTGAGTTGAGTTTGGGTCTTTCGAATCACTCTAGTGGTGACAATTCCTATGCTAGACAAACCGAGACTCAAATTATCCTAGGTGATTCAAATTCTCTCCATTGTAACTGATAATAGCAAATAGAGCAGGGATGTGTCTACTCTAAATAAGCTATATTACTAAGAATTGGTGAAATTCTATGTCAAGAATGAAGCAATTATCACAAATTTCTTAAGATCTAAGTTCATTCATTAAACATTCATTGAGATCTAACAACATTTCAGAATTAGAATCATGCAAGATAAGCAAACATTCAACACTAAAATGGTAGAAACTTGAACTACTTCATATTAGAATAATGGAGAAATACATTCTTACCATGGACCTAGGTGAGAATCCTTCCTCCATTGCAAATAAGCTTCCTTTCCTTCACCCTTGCTTTCGAAGAATTTGAGCTCTTTTCCTCCTTCAGAATGTCCTCAGCATGCCTTTGCTCTTCTTTTTGTCTCCCTTTACCATGCCTCCCATGCCTTTCTTATATAGCACTGGGAAATGAGCCTTAGGTTTCTCTTTTGAGTGTGGGATAATCCCCTTTCCTGATTTTAGATCATTTTTACTTGAAAACCCACTTTTCAATAGTTTTTAGGTTTTTTTGCACCACTTAGGATGTTTCAAACACAATTTATGCATTTTAATGCATTTCTCAAAGAGAATTCGTCTCTGACTGAACTTGTGTCATGACTTTCCTGTCACGGGTGCATGGTAAACATGCTCCTTCACTTAGTTAAGGGTGTCAATTTGATTGTTAACAGTAACATCATTGTTGACTATATTGATTATTGGATCATGTGACATTATTCTGCTCCTATATGAGTTCTCATGCATGATTAATTGTCTACTCATTTTTACAGGAATTTTCACTGTAATTCATCTTTTCTGCTCATTCTTTCCCTGTGAGGTATACTCAGCTCCATGATCTGTTGTGATTTATAATTTCACATGGTATCAAAGCTCAGTGAGCGTGGGTTGAGCAGTTGCTTCAGTAGTGCACCATAAGCCTTTGGATTTCCACAGCAAATATTGGTGCCATTGCATTGAATTCATTGGAGAAATCCTTTGAGGTCTAGCTAGGTGTGAAGGACCGAGAAAAAATATGCCTATTTTCCTTAAGTAGTGCTCAGTAGTATTCTATCTGCAAAATTGAGAGTCTTTTGCAGGATACTGAAAGTTTTTCAGTGCAACAGTAGCAAAAGTTCAACTTGTATTCGCTCTAGCAGTTCATATGGAGAATTCGAATGTTCCTCTGTCTCCTAGGATCTTGACACCCTTCAGTTATCTTGAATGGAGGGATGATATGAAAATGGTATTGCACAACAAGTCACTGTACATGGTCACAATGGGAAAGGAGGTCGAACCTCAAGCAGTTGTTGAGAAGGCCAAGTATCTGAATAGATTTGATGAAGCATTTGGTTTCACATGTATTAATATTTCTAGAGATCTACTCTTCCACCTCGATGGATTGAAGACTCCAAGAGAGATTTGGTTGAAGCTAGAGATCCTCTTCGGAAAACAAGATGAGCTATGGGGCCATATTCTGGAAAATGAGTTAATTCCTCTTCAACCCAACAATTTCGAAACTATACAACAATTCTTTTATAAATTCAAATCTTTGGTCAAGCAATGTGGCATTGAGAAGAAGGATGAGCAGTTGGTGCTATCCATTCTAAGCAAGCTTGGTACGGAGTTTTCCATTTTTGTTTCTACCTTGCATTCAGGGAGATTGTCAATCCCCATCTAGAAAATTCCCTCCTTAGATGCATTCACCAAATCTCTCATCAGAGAACAAGACAAACTGATTAAGGTGGGCGCTTTGCAAGCCTCCAAAAATCAAGCTCTTATGGATGGAGAGTCAAAAAGTGTGAATGCAAAAGGGAAGAACAAGGGTAAAGAGAAGAAGCAATTTGAATCCACGCAGAATGCAAAGTCTAATCCATCAGAAGGAGCCTCCAGCTCCAAGAATGATAAGCAAAAGGGATTTGAGAAATACAAGTGTTCATATTTCAAGAAAGGAAACCATCCACAGAGTTCATGCATGAATAAGACGATAGATAAAATGAAAAAACTTCTTGAACATCACAACATTTCCCTCCCATAAGGAGCAAGAGTGATTGATTATGGAAGTGAGACAAATGATGATGAGAGATGCCATGCACTGAAGGTTGGATTCTCACAATCACAAGCCTTCCTCATCGATTCAAGAGCCTCCAACCACATGGTTTCCTTCAAAGAATCATTTTCTTCTCTAGATCTCAATGATGGTTCGATTATTCACATGGGAGATAATTCTCAGATCTGTGTTGAAGGGAAGGGCACAATACATCTAGAGAATGGGAATTTGAATTTTTTTCTATTTGTGCCTTCTTTGTCAGCAAATTTGTTGTCTGTTTATCAGATGACTCACATAGGTTCACCGAAGAAAGTTGTCTTTGGTCCCAACACAATTTAGATTGCAGATATCTCTTATGGGAATATTCTAGTGGAACAATTTTCAAACCATGCCTCAAAGGAATATGATTCTCGCATTTTTTTCCATACTCTATGCCTACTCCATTGGCATCTGATGAAGATCAGAATGATGTCTCTTCTAATGATATAGTTTCATATTCTAAATATGAGGACCAAGATCTTGATGTTGAGTATGAAGCTCAAGCAGATCCAGATCCAACACCTGTTCCCAATCCATGGCCAAGGCTAATATGGGCTCACAAAGTCCTTGAAGTTGATGGGAACATAGCTAGGGATCCATCTGACTATAGAACAAACAAATCTCAACATCATGCAAACCTTGCACTATGTCATATAGATCCAATTATCTCAGAGAGGTGCTACATGATGGTGGAGTTTGATCGACAATCCTTCAAAGAGACTTGCCATGATGGATGTACAACCAAGTACAAGGATCGGTTGGGTGTCAAAGGGTACTCAAAGGTTCATGATTTGGACTACAATGAGCCATTCGCTCCTGTAGCAAATATGGTTTATGAAAGACTTGGTTTGACAAATACAACTTCGACACAGTGGGAGGTACATCAGAGGAGCAGATCCAGACCCAGATCCAGATCTAGCACCTGCATTACTATCCTACGTAGGAGAAGATTTCCTACATTTTTACAAAATATTTCACTCACAAAGCTTTTTCACATGTGAAGGTTGTTTGAGTTTCCTACTGTTCATTTTTGAGGGGGGGTATTTTTCCCATGAGGTTTTTCCCCATTTCCTTAGTTTCATGAACAATTCTTTTATCATTTATTTGATTGTATGGGTGACCTTTGGTTTCAATAACCAGGGCCCAGGATGTCCAAGTTTGGATTAAGGGGGGTGTTAGGATAATTAATACTCCATCCATGTCCTACTTAGCATTATTTAATTTTTCCTAGTATTTGATGATGTCATTTTCCCTCTAGTGGTATGCAAAAATCATATAGGACCCATTAGCCACCTAATGTGCCCTGCATGCATAATTTTAGGACCACTAGAGTCATTTACCTACATCTTAGGATCCTACTTAGTGATCTGGTTCAGTCCACCTGAGTTAGCTGACTCTTGTGGGGGGTTTATGCTCCGATTTCCACTGATTGTGGCATTATGCTCCCTTTTCTAAATGATTTGCATGAAAAACTCACTAATGCACCCTACTTGGTCAGTTAATTGACCGTGTCTTTAGTTAACTAAGTTTTGGTTCAGTTGAGTTGAGTTTGGGTCTTCCAGAGCACTCCAATGGCGACAATTCCTATGCTAGATAGACTGAGACTCGAATTGTCCTAGGTGATTTGAATTCTTTCCATTGTAACATCATTGTTGACTATACTGATTATTGGATCATGTGACATTATTTTGTTCCCATATGAGTTCTCATGCATCATTAATTGTCTGCTCGTTTTTACTGCAATTTTCACTGTAATTCATGTTTTATGCTCATTCTTTCTCTGTGAGGTATACTTAGCTCCATGATCTGCTGTGATTTAGAATTTCACAATTTTTATCATTGATGAATTATGATTAATATAAGTTTCCAAATCAAACGAATTTAATATCAAATATAAGAAATATTTCATTTTAAGATTAAATGTAAATAACCCCACGGGGGATGGAGCAATTGGTAACGAGTAATTGAGTTGAGAATATGTAAATGGAAGGTCACAAGTTCAAATCCCCGTTGGTACTTACTTACAAAAAAAAGGATTACATGTAAATAATTTTATCATTAATGAATTTTAATTAATATGATTTTCAAATCAATTTGATATCAATTCCTAATGAATTACGACGACACAAATTCCAATGAAGAATTTGATACCCTACTTCAACAGAGGAGTAAATATGACATTTTTCCACATGGAAGAAACATACATTAGCACTTGGTAGTTTGCAATAGGGTTTGATAGATGATGAAAGATTTGATAAAAACATTCAATGAGCTTGTAATTTGATGTTTTAATGCATTTTGCATATTTATTTGTTGATTCTTTTGTTTCTCATCAAAGAATAAATAGTAATAAGGTTAGAGATTGGAGGCACCGACACAAAAATTTAAACAAGTTGTAACAATATAAAATATATAAAATCTAATTATATTGGGGAATAGACAATTATAATTATATTTATAAATATATATACTTTTTATTCATAAAAAGTTGTATAACTATACAAAAAATCATTTTTTTTATAATCCAGAGATCTTCTTTTTTTCTCCAACAAAATATCAATCATATTTTCATTTAAGTACATCAATTTAGAACCTAAATGTTGGAATTTTTCAAAACCAAAATGTACAAATAGAGATGATGATTTTTAATAGTTCAAACTTATTTTTACAAATTTCTAAAAGATATTTTTGAGACTATTTAAATTACTAAAGTTAGATAAATTCCTTCGATTACATCAGGTGTTATTGAAACATTTGAGAGGTTTTAATTACATCAAGTGTGAATAAAATTGGAGGGGTTTTAATTTTTTTCTTTTCAGTATGAAAAAAAACCAGTAACTTGTTATTCCATTCAGAATCAAAGTTACAAAATATATTCATGATCAAAATAGACATAAATGTCTTCCATCAGGCTTTCTCTATAAACCCTTAAAGGCAGATAAACCAAGAAAACCATATCAAATCCATAAGAAAAATTTATACATATCCACTTAAATATAATAAACAAGGACCTTCGATCCAAAGTAGAAATACAAAAGGGAAGCCTAAATGGTAATAGTGTGACCAGATTCAACTAGTGCACCATCAACCCATTCCTCATAAACGATAATACCATCATAAGGACCAATGGCTTCTTTTGAGAGACGGTATGCTTCGGAGTTGTGTACCTGTATAAGTGTTGAAAGGAGATCGACCCAAATGATATGATAATGATTCTGGTACGTGCCAACCATGGTTGTAGATGAATATCCTAGATATCATATTTTTCGGCAGCCCAGTCAACAATAAATTTAGAGTCACCAAATATGTTAATACTGAAGATACCTCTTTTAATAGCAAACCACAACAAACCCCAAAGTGCAAGTAACTCGGCTTCCATGTTTGTGCCTCTTCCTACCCCCATCTTCATAAAAAATTTATGATCCTCTTTGACCCCCAAAACCATTCCTGCTCCACACCAATCTCTTTTCGCAACCCCATCAAAATAACAAAATGATGTACCAAAGACAAGCACAAGTGCCCTCTGAATCCCCCTCATTTTGGATAGATGCTAAGTAGGATACTCATGCATTGTTAATAATTGCTTGCAAGTGATGAAAACAAATGGCTTAATGTCCTCGAATAACAACTAATTTATGCAATTCCATATAATCCAAATAGAGAAGACTGGAAGCATTTTGAACTTTGTCCTCTTCTGTAGCCATCTACTAAGACTATCTTCCATATTCAACCCCGACCAATCCTTAGAAGCACCCAATAAGAATAAAATCTCATTCCAAATATTTATGAAAAATGGACAAAAGATAAATAGGTGTGTAATATCCTCCTCATCATTCATACACAGAGCGCAGATGTGAGGCCCATAAAAGCCTATTTTTTGCAAATTGGACCAAGTCAATATTTTGTTATGTAGAAAGAGCCATAGGAATCATTTTATCTTTAGATGGATCTTCCAACGCCAAAGTATCCACTGCCACCAGTATGGAACAGGTATAGCATGATTTTTAAGTATTGAATCGTATATCGATTTAACATTAAGATTCCCATTGGCCTTCGGGTAATCCCGAACCAACATATCCTGCTCCTCGGTTGGATAAATACTAGATGAAGAGAGATGTCTAATGAAACTATTCCATTTTGTCACCTTCGCATCCACCAATCCTAAGACTTCCGCTGACGACCAATGTAACAAACAACAACAATCATTTATAGGGGTTGCTTGTGCCAAGAACACAATACCATTGTTATTTAGTTGTTCTACCCGGGACGGTGATAAAATAAAAATTTCCACACCCACCATAGGGTCAATACCCACATGAACACGAAAACCATTACCCACTTTCCAAATCAAATAACTACTGATGCAAGGGAAAGAAACAATAATTGATTCTCCAAATAATAGAGGCGCTCCTGTAATGGTAGGAAGGATTTCTTATCCATTGCAACGAAGATAATGTTTTTATGTATTTTTTTATGATTACATTACTCCACAAGCTCCGACTTGTTAGATCCCTCCATAAAATCTTAGTTCGAAGTGCCATACTAAATATGTTAAGATTTAGCAGACCCCAACCACCCAAATTCTTGGGCCAAGAGATGGAATCCCAGCTGGTTAGATGGAATTTTCCTGCCAGGGTATTGCCAGACCAGATGAAGCAGATAATATTGCTGCGAATAGCCTTCAAGATAGTTTATGACTGCTTCATAAAACGAAGCCAATAGGCTGGGATACTCATCAAGACTAATTGTGTAAGAATAAACCTTCCTCCTAGGGAGAGCCACCTATAATCCCACATGTTAATACTGCGATCAATTTTCTTTAGAAGCCAACCCCAACCTTCAGACTTGTAATTGTTTGGTTTTAGGTAGTACCCCAAGTACTTCAAACCCTGGTCCAAACATACCATATTATATGGCAGAAAATCCCCAATAGTACTAAGACAGGTCTCATCAGCACCATGATGCAAAAAATTTGATTTATGGAGACTAATGGCCATCCCCGAGGCCTTACAAAATACATCAAATATATCTTTGTAACATTTCCATTCAACAACAGAAGTTGCACAAAAAATAAGAATGTCATCTACAAAGAGTAAATGAGTGAGTGAAAGAGTCCTAGAGATTTTTATACCTTTAATTTGGTTTGTCGACTTGGCCTCCCCAATAAGTTTGCTAAGTTCCTCAATATCTAGAATAAATAACATAGGATACAGTGAGAAACCCTGAAAAAACCCTCTACTACCAGAAAATTGCTTGGTTAGAGTACCATTTACTAGAATGGCAAAGGAGACCGATGTAGTGCATTCCAGAATCCAATTCATCACCGCCACAAGGATACGAATCTGAATAAGAATCAACCAAAGATATGTCCAATTTATGTGATCACAAGCCTTAATGAGGTCCATTTTCAGGACCAAGGATTGCATATTTTTTTCTTTGATTGAATCTAAGCCATCTTGAGCCACTCCTACAACGTCAAGAACCTAACGGTTAAACAAAAAACCAAATTGATCATTAGAAATATGCTTTGCCAAGATCGGCTTGATACAGTTAGAGAGCAATTTGGTGATGACTTTGCAGAGCAGGTTACACAAAGATATTGGCCTATAGTCATTAAAGTCCTTTGCCTTGTCTTTCTTTGGTATAAGGGTTATGTAGGTAGTATTTATCCCTTTGGGAAGAAAAGCCTTTGTTATGGATTCTTCAACCGCAACATGTAGTTCGCTTCCCAGTAGATCGAAAAAATGGAGGAAGAATTCCACGGTCTATCCATATGGACCGAGACTCTTCCCCTTCACAAAGCCCTTCAATATATCTTTTATTTATTCCAAGGTTAACTCATCACCAAGCATGTAACCCTCTTCATCGGAAAAGATTTTATGAGAGAGCTTTACAATCTTTATTTTTTCAACCATGGTTGGAGAGTGTTCTTGCTCATAAATATTGGAAAAGTAGGAGACTGCCGAACTCATAATAGCAGTCTGTTCCTTAATAATTTTACCATCCCCAATACGGATCTCCCAAATAGCGTTGTTGTTCCTGCGGTGTGAAGCATAACACTGGAAGAATTTGGTATCTTGATCCCCACGGGAAACCCATAAATCTCGACTTTTCAGTCTCCAAGTATTCTCTTGTTGATTCTGGATCACTCCTTTTTGCTTTACCAGATTTATTAGCTCGACTTCCTTGATTCAGAGAAAAGATCATACCCAGAGTGATTTCAATATCTTGAATCTATTGTTTGATATTACATAGTTCTTCATTGATAGATTTCCTCTTATCTTTGTCCCATTTGATTACCTCACCCTGCATTATCTTATTGAGTTTGAGAATCAACTGTTGAAAGGGAGAGTCATGTTCAATCTGCCCCAGATTGTTCCATTGGTCCGAGACAAATTCACAAAAGGAGTCATCTTTAAGCCATGTGCTATTGAATTTAAAAGGGTAGAGGTAGTGATCATCCTCAAAATCCACCTGTAGAGCCACAACTTTGTGGTCAAATATCCTTGTGGAAATAATCCATGAGTGATATCTACTAAAATGACTTAGCATCTACTCATTTATCAAGTATCGATCAAGCCTCTTGGCAATCCCTACATTCCCCATCCTTCCATTTGACCGGGTTGGCACCATAGCCGTTGGGACAATATCAATAAGTCTTGCATTGTTGATCATATCCTTGAAATAATATGCCAAAGCCTCAATAAACTTTTTTGAGCCCCAGATATCAAACTCAGATAGCATTAGGTTAAGATCACCTCCAAGAATAAGGAACGGGTCACTAAGGATACCATGAGCACATATATTATCCCAGAAAGAAGCCCTATTATATTTATAGGGTCCATAGGTATTGATAATGTTGAGTTGATGATTGAATCCCTTGATATTACCTGTCATTTTGATACCTACAACCGAATTATAAGAGATAAAATTAGTGACCAAAGCATTCCATGCAATCAAGATTCCACCAGAGTGGTCATTAGCATCCACCCCACTACATAGCCAATGCGGTCTCAGTTTGAGCAAAAAGTCATAAGCATCCATGCCAGAACACATCGTCGCTTGAAACATAATGATATCCAGATTTCTATGATCCAAGAGTCTTTTGACAACAGTCCTTTTAGGTTGACTGTCGATCCCACTCACATTGAAGGACAAGATAATCATTGAGAAAACAAATCAAGGCCCACACTCACTCTAAGAGGCATGGTAGAATACGTAGAGTCAATCATAGTAGAAATGGAGGAGATCTTAGAGGATTTGGGATTTATCCATTTGTTTTTTGACAAACCCTCATTCCCTCGACCCAATTTGGATTTACCCTTCCTCTTCCTAAGGGTGACATGTTGACGAATGGATTTAATGGGAATAATTTTATCAGAGGTCCCCCCATCATTTTCAAAAAAATGAAGGGGTTCCATCATATTAGGGGGAATCTGATTTGTATCAGACTAGTCCAAACAAGGATCCACCGCTAGTTCATTTGAAACCCTAATGGACCCAACTTGAAAAGAGTTAGGGATTCCCAAAAACCTAGGTGAACTAGTAACCGACTGCCCACTTGAGTCTTCCAAAGGAGAGTGAGAGATATTGATCCCCGGATCAGTAGGAATTACAATCCGAGGGACACCATCTATGGGCTAGTCACACCTAGATTTTCCAGGTATGGGGATTCAACATGTTCCACATTTCCATCAGGTGGGTTTAATGACTCAGGGTTAGGGTTAGATGGGAAGAGACATCGTTGGGCAGAATTAGGTAACAATAGGGATTCCTTAGGGGAATTTACAACCAATTTCATCCACTCCAGAATATCATCATCATTAATGGATTTAAAAGCAATGGGAGGAATACGTTAAACTTACCTTAAAAATACTTAGGAGAAGGTTCATCCAAAGGAAGGGGAAAAGTAATGCTCCGTGAAGGGTTCTCTACATGCTCCGACACCTCACCCTCTGATAAAATTTCCTCTTGTCCCAGTTCCTCATGTGAAAGGGCCTTTTCACAATCCTATCGAAGATGGCCAGTAGCTTGACATTTGAAGCACCTAAAAGGAAATCCTCAGTAGTCCAATTTATGTATGAACACACCATCCGATCATCTAACTTCCACTTCAGCAGGTAGCCCTTCCGATGTTTCAATATCAAAGAGTACCTAAGGGTAGCGTTGGTCGTTTGAAAACATGGTATCTTATTCGATGAGGATAAATCTGCCTATGGAATTTTCCAGATCCATGAAGGCTTGCATGGGACCAACAAAAGAGTGGGAAACCTGGTAATTTAACCCATAGGTGTTGCTTCTGCAGCTTTTCCTCCCAGGGCTCAAATATCGAATTCCAACGGCATAAAACCATAGATCCCTTACCATATACCTAGTATCTGGATAATATAATTTGCATCTAATCCTCAGTAAGAAAGTGAAAGAAAACCTAGCCATTAACTAACAAGATAATCCCGGGGACATAGTGAATCAAGGGTTTCCAAATCCTAGTAACCCAATCAATGATTTCTTCACGAGGAAGCTTGGTATATTCAAAATTTCCAACTAAGGCACGAGAGGACAAATTTAAGACCATGTCCATTGCGATATCCTTTCCTAAGACACATAAATCCCTACCGTTCTTCGCTTTCTCAGTTTTTCATCTTCTACGAAGCTTGGCTTGTTCTCCCTTAAGTTTCGAGTGGTGTACCTGGAGACGCTGTTCATGAGGCTCCTTACTAGTTAAGACCTACTCGGACGGTCTTAAACTCGTGTCTGCACAAATCCGCTCTTTTGGAGCTAGTGAATAGTAGATGACCTCACAAAAAGGATTAACCCATACCCACGAAGGCATAAATTTAGGAGTTTCTAGTACATCCCTCGGTCCCGACACCTGCCGAGAAGAGAACGTGGTTCCAGACCACGACATCAGGGCACGAGTAAGCCCAAATTAGTAAACCCTGATCGAGCATATGAAGGTCAGTCCTGTCAAAGTAGACCCAAAAAATCCGGGGGTAAACAACACCTAACCAGGATGAAACCATAGGACTTAGTGTCAACTACTACAGATGAAAAAAACACGACATGAGGCTTCCCACTTTTTTGACTTGGTTGTACTAAGCCATTAGAGACGAATGGCAGACTCCAAGTCTGTAGTAGTTTAAGCACCACAATCACAGTTTCCAGGTATGCCAAGATCTCGTAGAGCCAAACCCTAACTCCATCTCCCACAACCCAAAGATTTTAATTTAGAAATTTTGAGGGGTTTTAATTACATTAAGTGTGAATGAAACATTTGAGGCGCTTAGCGTAATGAAAACAATTTTTTATAGTAAATAATAGTGTGTAGATCTTAGTTTGTAGTAGTGCAACACATAATTATATTTTTAAATATGGTTGATGAAATACAAACTATAGCAATAACAATAAACATTTGTATTTTTCAATAATGTTATATGTTGCAAAAAGGAAGGAAATGCCCACACAAAATCTACATAAAATCTACTAATCAAATTTGCAGACAACCACAATTTCATAAGACATGAATATGTGCAACATATTTAACAATATCATCTAAACTAGAGATATTGGTATGGGTTTGGACATTTTATAGGTAAGGGTTATGGTGAGGGATTAATAGTTATTAATTGTTATGGGTTATCAATTTTATAGGTAAGGGTTATATGGTTTATAGGGATTATATTGTAAAATATAAGTCAATGTGTATCATGTTTATCATTGTTTTAGTCGACCTTACATAATTTGTTTTTATTTTTCATTGTAATACCATTTTGTTGTGTTTTTTTTATAGAAGTGACGTTATTTTTTTTTCAAAAGAAGAAGTGACGTTATTATTAGTAATGATTTAATTAAAACATGTTTCAAAATAAAAATCCATTTTCACGATTAACTATAATTTTCGCTTAATTACATGTAAAATTAAGATGCATTAAATGTAAACTACAAGTTCACGATAAATTAATATAAACAAATATTTGTTATGGGGGAATGAAATGCATTGTATTATTAAAATACTTTTTAAAATTAATTAATTTAAATATGATTAAGATATTAGATGTGAAATATTTCTCTATTTTATTTTAACATAAGTTCACAAATTGTTTACATTAATTGTAACAATATGACAGTAATTGCACTCTAAGGAAGAAGTTATAATTGATGTTTTTTAATAAACACCTCTCGCAATTTTTCAAAATAAATATGCATGATGTTTTTCGCAATTTAATATGCATGATGTTTATACACAATATAAAATTGGAGGTATTTGTTTTCGATAGTACACATCTAACATAAACGTCTAGCAAACATGAACATTCACATTGAATATCACCTAACATCATCTAAGATAAACGTTTGGTAATTGCATCTAATATCACCTAACATAATCTAACATACCATCATCATCATCATCACTACCTAACAAACATAAACATCATCTAACATAACCATCACACACATCTAATAATCATCATCTAACATATACATCTATCACGACCTATCATTAAACATAAACATCATCTTACACACACATAAAAAATTAGCTAACATAATCTAACATACACATCAAACATCACCTAACATACACATGTAAACAATACCTAACATCATCTAACATATACAGTTAACATATTTAAACATCATCTAACACACAAATCTAATAATACCATCTAACAAAACACAAGCTGCACTATATAACATAACCATCACACACATTTAACAAACATAACCTACCATACACATCTATGAAGCACACCTAGCAAACATATCTAACCTGACCTAACATACACATCACCATCAGCATATAAATAAAAATCAACATCAACATATAAATAAAAATCAACATCAACATCAACATCAAAATGAAAAATGCAGTATATATATATGAACAATAATATCAAACTCATGGTACATGCTAAATATACATATCAAGTCCAATAAATTCTATGAGATAGCTGGTCCGCCTCTGGAACCATAGGCATAACTACATTTTCTAGCAGAGCCAAAGGCATCAACACCTCCACCAATAGAGCCAAAGGCATTAGACCTACCTCTGCCAGGAAAAAAGTAGACCGGAGAGCAACATAGATATCTCTAGATATCTCCATGAAGATGTATCTCACTCATTGTGACCATCTTATCTAGAAATGAGGCGAGTGGAGGAGGAGATGGTGGATGGTCAGGTCGGTGAGGAGGAGAGGTTGGTTGGTCGACCCGTGGATGATTCGAATATGGTGGTGGTCCAAGTGGGGGTAGAAGAGGAAATATTGGTTGGTCATCATGATGATGCCGAGGAGGAGGAGGTGGATGATATGTCAATTCTTAGTTGTCTCGATGATGAGAAGGAGGATATGGAGGAGGAGGATCATCGTCCTCATAAGATGTAAACTGGTCATCTCTCATAGTAGCTAGAAGGATGGATGCATCGACGATATACTGCATCAAATGTCTCGTATCACAAGGAAGAATCCTTCATAACTCTAGAAGGTTGGGGTCTCGCATGATCTCATGAACCTGTACAAGGTGGACTCCCTGTTGAGCCAATAATACATATAATCTGTCTGCGCAGACATCCTCCTGAAACCTAGCATATGTCCTACATCACAGGTTGGGTCTGGGTATCTGAGGCAACTCAGGATCCTCCATATCCTCATCTGCAT
The DNA here is from genome assembly GCA_027924585.1 of Larix kaempferi. NCBI lineage: Eukaryota > Viridiplantae > Streptophyta > Pinopsida > Pinales > Pinaceae > Larix > Larix kaempferi. The sequence goes on from BSBM01000674.1 coordinate 3,861,676, forward strand.
ACACTGGTGGAGGTCTCTCCCCATCATAGGTTCCAATATCTACAAAATATATAGTACACAACAATAATTAGACAATTTCATTAAATAATTTAATAAAACAATTTAAAGAAAATGTTAGAATGAATTTCATTTGCATTAAATAAGACAATAAAATGTAACTAGATTAATTTAAACATAATGCTAATACTACCTCTATCATTTGGTGGATCATCCTGGGTGAAAAATATGTTGTGACATCCTCTCTAGTCCAACCTCGTGTAAGGATATGGAACAAGGTCCAATGTATGGTCATCCTTGCTGGCTAGTGACTCTAGCACCTCTAATTGAGATCCCTGCTGGGAACTCTGGCTGGACCCTCTTGGGTGGCATTTGTCCCCACATATGTATCTGCAACTCGGTCATCTCCCTATGATGGTGGAGGTCAAATGACAACCTCGTGGCTAGAAACCTCTCAAAAAATAAACAAAAAATCTCCAAAGCAAAAGGGAAGTTGACCCTCCCCTAAAACTGTGCATGGCATCGATCCAAAGAAAAACAAAACTGCCATAAAAAATGGCAGATCACTTAATGCATCTCGGTATCCACACTAAAGAATCAACATAATATAATAGAGGGAAACTAATGTGCTTCCCATTAGTGGTGGAGTGCACCACCATCATAAGAAAAATAGAGAGGCACCTAACCTTGTCTGCAACGAAAGAGCAATACACAACTTTCCTATGGAAACTTGAAAAATAACAGGGTTAGTGACCTCGTCACTAATATATCTCCGAGAGTAAGCAAGTTGAATCTCTGAGTGACACTAAGTGGGACATCAGGGAATTGGTGAAAATATTCCCCTCTCTTGGATATCCCAATGCTGAAGTAGATTTCCTCCTCTGTGGGTTGAAACCATAGATCAGGACCAATCCAAAAGGCCTATCTACATTAATCCCAATGATGGATCAACTGCGCCAAAAAATATGAGTTCTCGTTGAGGGATGTAGCCTCTTGATAGAACCTTAGGAGGTCAAAAACCCTCAAGAGTTCTCATTTATGATCGGTAATGGGCCGATGGTACAAGTCTCTCTCCCTCTCTCTGGCCTCCCACAACATTGTACATGTCCACTCTCACCTGCTATTATTGCTGCTACTCTCTCCACTCAAGTCTCTGATTCAAATATAACTTCCATTGGTCTCATACATAGACACATACATGCATATATAAAACATAAAAAATTTCATTTAGTGATAATTTTATTTATTAATATGAATAAAAAGCATTAATTTACATAGCAATGTGCCCCAAATATATTCAAGCATCGCCAGTGGTGCTTTTCTATATACAATGCACCACTAATGTTGCACTACTAGCACGAGCAAATTTGAACCGAAAATCCGAGGATGTATTTGTTTGAATTTCGACAACACTCCGTCTAATATCTAACAAAGTTTTTTTTTTAAAAACGTTGGTGAAATCTCGTCGGATATCCGACCGACACAAACCTTGGTCGGATATCTGACAACAACTGATAGAATAAACTACTCTATTTTTTAGCCAATAATTTGAATAATCGACAACAAGGATGTCGAATATATGACAATGTATTCATACCAACATGTCGAATAACCGACAAGAGTGAGGTCGAATATCCGACAATAGGGAGGTATAATATTTGACAAAGTATTCATCCCAACATGTCGAATAACCAACAACAGTGAGGTCGAATATCCGACAACATATTCATACTGCCATGTCGAATAACTGACACCCATGATGTCAAAAATCCAACAACAGCTAGGTTGAATATCTGATAAAGTATTCCTCCCTAGTTGTCAAATAACTGATAATCTCATACCACAAGCCGTCAACAAAATCTGACGACATTTTCCGTCGTAGGTATAGCATACTTGTCGGATTATTGTTGTGTGGGCGTCGAATATGTGACAGATCTCGACCCCAATATCCGACGACTTTGTCGTTGAATGTATAGAAACATTGTTGGATCACTATTGTGGTGTTGTCAGATATTCAACAGGGTTGAGGAATTTAAAAAGAAATCTTGCCAATTTTTGAGTTGATTCTCAAGGAGATTGTAGAATCTTACCAATTTTTGAGTTGAATATCCAAATGCACTTGGTATATGATAGAAGTTTGCTTTTCTCAGTATTAAGGGCAATAAATTTTCTCATTATTTTTGGACTTCAAGTATGGTCAGGCTAGGGCTTATTGTAAGTTGTCATTTTGAATACAATTTTTGTTCTTGTAAAAGAAGGGATAGATAATGTAATTAGTTTGGCCTATTTATGGTTGTTTGTTTATTTTTCCAATTAAAAAATGATCAACCTTAGATAATTTTTAGCAGGCATGAGTTATTGCAAGGTTATAAATGAATGCAAATGTAAAGGTAGGTAAGCCTAAGAAATGCATTTGCAATTTTTCAAAAAAATGGCTTTTGGGAAGTTATTACTAAAAGAAAAATCTCTTGTTATTTTAGCATGTTGAATTATTTGTGGTTGTGTTTGATGTGGTTCATGGTTTTATGTGTATTGAAAAAGAATATTCATTTGAATGCTTAGAAGGATTTAAGAACATGAAACCCCTAGATATAAACTACAAACTTAGAATAGGCTATATTGGTCCTAAATGTTTAGGAATTAGATGGAATGAATGGCAATATTCTCAAGACGAGAATTAGGCTATTGTCCCATAGTATTTTTCGATTAAGCTAATGTTTATTTGAGGAATCAAGCCAATTTTTTATCAGACACATTCTATTGGTTGACAAGTAATTCTGCACCTAATACTGATTCTACTAAAATACCTTATCTCCAATAGAACAACAAGGGGCATGTTTTATAACATGCAACGATGATGGGTTTTGGTGCATAATACCCTTGGCTACATAGAGATCCATCTAGTGGATGAAATTACCTATCATGGACACGTGATGTAAACTTAGGAAACCTATCATGGCAACATTACCTTACGGATAAAGGGGTAAAGAAATTTGTTGGTCACTATTTTGCATCTGCAAAAGGGATGGTTAGATGTAGAGAAATACACTATAATATTAAATACAAATAGAGATTGCAATATTTTAAAAATGGTAACCATACATACCAATGAAAAAGAAGCCCCGATGGTGAACAATAGTGGAATTTTGTTGTGATCTAAGTCACCGAGAACTAAATAGAGATCTAGATTTAGATAAATTCATTTTAGCATTTGCTTGGTGACAAGCCTTAATTGAATTTTATAATAGTCTATTGGTTTTCAAGATTAACCCCATTCCACTTACAATTCACTAAGGCCTAATTTTTTTCTAATGTTCAATGAACCTTGCCAAAAGTATGTAGCCTATGTTATATTCTTATAACCAACAATGAAGGGGTGTGCCTAATAAGCATCATTATATCTAGACTAACAACCCCACATCTAAGATAAAATTCATAAGCCTTCCAATGCCTATGATCACTTGTTTCATATGCTAATATAGTAATACCCTAAGGATTGTTTGTTGGAGTGTCATGGTGTGCAAGATATACTATTCACCTAATGCCATTTTCTGTTTGCATGTTCACATATTTAGTCATTTAAATTTATATTCGTTTCCTTAAACTTTTAGTTGGTCAAAAGAGAATATATTTAAAAAAATAAATCAAAATCCAATTAATTAAAAATTCCATTAGAAATTTATTACAAGTGACAGAATAAAGAGATGAATGTGTATGGTAAAAGTTTAAGAATACATAACAATCTACAAGAACACTAAAGTCTGTTTGCAAGAGTATCCTAAAGTCAAATAAGTGATAATAAGTTTTTATACATGTATCTCTTGTAGTGTGTGTAATGCACTCTTAAGACAACACTAGTCTCTAGAGTTGAACTAGATCACTGCTAAAAAATGTTCTCACGTTCCCAATCAGTTCTAGATCACCAAAACAATCAAGATAATCATCCTACATAGGACACTAGGATTTTTGTTTTAGATAAAAACTTTATGACCAAGAGCAAGAAGAAACATAACAAGAACATGGGATGCACAACAAACAATGAATACAAAGCATAAATAAATACAACCCTAAATACCAAACAAACAACCCTTTTGAATATAAGAAGGAAATGGCCCTATTGGCTATTAAACTAGCCATTGAATTGAACACATAACTCTAGGAGTATCTCCATGAAAAACTTATAGAGAACCAATGAAAGTTCTAGTCGAGATTTGGATGATAATGAGTGAATTGATATGAGTACAAGTGAAGTATGTTGAACAAACATTGTGGAGTTTCGGTGCAGACTATTGGAAAGTGTAGACTTTGAGAAGTTATCAGTCAAAGTCCATACCTTATGAAGTACCCAATGTATAATCCTTGTGAAGACTCTTGTGCATAAATTGTGTAGATTTCATGAAGCTGACATTGTGAAGATTACATGTTACAGAATTTGTGAAGATTTGAGTTACATAACTTTTGGAGTATTTGATGTAGACTTCGTGAAAACTTTAGTGCATACCTTGTGAATATTTGAGAACAAATTTGTTGAAAACCTTGAGAGAAGACTTAACAGTGCATACCTCATGAAAATTTGAGAACAAACCTCATGAAGTATTTGTTGCAGACTTTTTAAATAACTAAGAGTAGACCTCGTGAAGATCTCATAGTAGACCTTGTGAAGATTCAATGGTGCAAACCTTGTAAGAACTTTGGAACATATAATTGATTTTGTTACGTCCATTCAGTAAGGAATAAATGTTTGAGAAGCAACCAACAAAAATGCAAGAAATACATGAAGCATAATATAGAAGTGCAACAATGAATAAGAAATCCATGCTGCCTATAGGTGATGTTGCTTATGCAACATGAGATTAAAACATGTTAGATTTACATAAGTATACATTTCCAACAAACATAAGCAAATATCAGTGATGTATTGAGGAAGAGTTTGACAAGTCAAAGGAATTTGAATAATACCTTAGAACTCTTTGAAGCAGTAGATCTGTAATTTCATTCATTGGCATGCCCATCTCAAGTTTATAGTATGCCATTACCTACAAACACCACAACAAGATTTAAGTTAGTATAATGCCAAGCAATAAATATGTTAAAAAGAAAAAATGCTACTCAAATATGAAATCAAATATGAAGTCAACCCAAATTCAAGCCAACCCACTTGTTTATATCAATGCTTTCCTGTGGAAAATCCTGCAGACCAAATAACTATTATGTAGGGTCCTGTGTAAAATCTTGCAAACCAAATAATAAAAACATCTCATTCGTTTACCAAAATATATAAAGAAAAAATATTATACGAATGATATGGCTTTATTGTTACCAATTAAGTGTGTTGTCGAACAAAAAACAACTAGAATTCCATATAACAATCGTACTGCTTCCCAATTCTTATTGAAGAAATGATTTGTAGTAACTCCTGCCTCAGTTACCAACAAGATAGAGAAAAATAGTAGCATTAAAGAGGTTAAAAACTCAAAACATCCACTCTACATGATCTCCAATAACTAACATCATTATTTGTTCATTACTATAAAGGAGACGTACTTGAATATTTGCATAGACTTGTTGATTTCACTGTTAAGTTGAATCTAAATGATAAACACAGAGGATAAATAAGCAAGATACAACACTTCATGTGGAATGGAATGAGTAGAGAACTTAAAATATCCACTCTACATGATATTTTTTAATGTTAATGCTACTGAAGAATTAATGGTGAGATTCTACCTCAAATTAGAATTGCAGTATCATGATTTCCACTCATGGTTCTACATTTTCCAGCTTCAAATTTACATAGTTTGTCTCAAAATTGTGTTATGGCTCCCGTAACTCTAGAAATTTAGATATCTCTCAAGATTTTGGTATTGTTCAATGCTTGGTATTACAAATGTATTAGCATTAACATTAACAAATACAACACTACATGATATCCAATAACTAACATCATTATTTGTTCATTGCTATAAAGGAGATGTACTTGAAAATTTACCTGGACTTGTTGATTTCACTCTTAAGTTGAATCTAAATGATAATCAAAGAGGAACAACAATAAATATACAACAATGTATAGGAAATAGAATGAGTAGAGAACTTAAAACATCCACTCTACAGGATCTCCAATAACTAACATCATTATTTGTTCAAGAGACGTACTTGAAGATTTTACTGGACTTGTTGATTTCACTGTTAAGTTGAATTTAAATGATAAACACAGAGGAATAGTAAGAAAGATATACCACTTTATAGGAAATAGAATGAGTAGAGAACTTAAAATATCCACTCTACAACATCTCCATTAACTAATATCATTAGTTGTTCATTACTATAAAGGATATGTATTGAAGATTTTCCTGGACTTGCTGATTTCACTGTTAAGTTGAATCTAAATGATAAACATAGAGGAACAATAAGTAAGATACAACACTTTATAGGGTAGAATGAGTAGAGAACTTAAAACATCCCTCCAATACCTAACATCATTCATTTGTTCATTGCTATAAAGGAGATGTACTTAAAGATATGCGTGGACTTGTTGATTTCTCTATTAAGTTGAATCTACATGATAAACATATAATTGATTTCACTGTTAAGTTGAATCTAAAGTTGAATATAGAGGCTATAAGGTTTCTTGGGGATATAACTGACATATCTAAGTTCAGTGAGGACTTACATTGCTGTAATATTTCACAAACCACTATAATAGCCTAAAAAGTAGGCAAACATCTACCTTCAAATAATATTGAAATGCGGGCAATCCAAATTCCCCAAAGAACTAGGAATGGTATATTTATGAATTTATGTAGTTATTTTCTGTCAAACCACTTCCTATACTTGTGATGTTTCATGAAGGTCATGTTTTGAAGACCTAGGGTTCGAGGACATAAACCCTAGGATGGAAATGTAGACTTAGAGGCTAGTGCTTGTCTTGTATGCTATGTGCTTGTTTGATGCAAGATAACTAGGGTTTGTAAACCCTAAGGAATACCAGAGCACTAACGCGAAGATCTTGAGCATGGTGAGATGCTTTATTTGAAGGACTTGGATCTTGATGTGATGTCATGATTGATGGAGTTTGGAGAGATTCCTTTCTTGGGAACGTGATGTGATGATGTACTTGGATGTTCACTTGTGTGATACGAATGACGAAGCGACCAAATTTGGTTGGAATTGATTTCTTATAGCTAGGGGGAGTTGGTGGCTAGGGTTTGGAGAGATTGAATTGTGACAACTTTGAGAGAAATCTATGGTATGCACTTCATCTTTTTAATACATATGAATTGTTCCAGGTTTCCAAACTTTTCATTCTAACAAATTCGAATTTCAACTTATGTTATCTTCTTGATTGGGTAGATTCCGGTATTGGTTGTCCACACTGATTTGACATAACATAGAGATGAAATGGTAAAGTGATTTATCACGTCTAAAAGATAAGGGAGAATATTTTTTGCTATTATAATATTCTGTGCTAAGACATTTCAGATATGTTATATGCTTGGAAAGTGTTCCCTAAGTGTTGTAGCTTTGTGGCACTAAAGTACACTTGAATGATATACATTGTATTGAGATCCTTTGTGAAATTGGGCCGAAGTTAAGTGAAATATTGTTTCTGTAAATTCATATTTCATATTTGGTCCCAAGGCTGAAAGTTCACAGGAAATAGATCCAGGAAACCTCAAGGTTGAGGATTTTTGAAATTGCATTAAAATTTAAAAGTTATATTCACAAAATTTTTACATGGTATCAGCGCTTATTGGGATGAAATTTCCTTCTTGCTATTTTGAAGGTCAAATATTTCAGTTGGTGAACATAGTGTGAACATAGGAGTGGTTATTTAATGGTGAAACCCTAGTGTGCTTGAGATGAGCACTTGCACGTGTGAAGGATTTGATGGGTTGAAACCTAGTTGATCTTGTGATCATAAGAGTGTGATCTCACCTATGATATGTACTGAAGCTACTTCATTGATGGAAGGTATAAATACCTCATTGAGATCCTCTTTGTTTTGAGAATAATTTAATATTCTCTATTGAACAAGTCCAACCAAGTGAAGGTGGAAGCTCTTATGGACCCTCTTCCCCCTCACATCACTCACAATTCCCCATACCCAATGCACGTATTTGAAAAAAAATTACATTTATGTGCAAACATTTGGATTTCATCATAAAGAAAAATTTACCATTCATTCATTAAAATATAACATTCATTAATTCACTCATTCATTCAGTAGGCAAAAAATAATGCATGACATTATAGTATCAAAAATAAGTAGACATAGTATTTTTTCAGTCACTTCTTTCTAGTTTTTTTTCATTTGACAAAATCAGCAAGCAACTCACCTTCTGCAACTTGTTGTTCAGTTCTTGTGGCATCTACAGCTTGCCGTACTGTCTTCCTAGTAGTGTACTCGCGATGTGGATGTTGTTGCAAGGGGTTGGGATTTGTTGCAATAATGTAAAAATGTTACATTGATATCTTTTGTTATTATAATGAAAAATATTTCATTAAAAAAACCATTACATAGGTGTTTTTTACCTAACGTGGCCACATCATGTACTTCATATTCCTGTCTAGGCTCATCTTGTATAGTATGACCCTCTACATGCTATGTAGTTGAAACATGAAAATGTACAATTAATATTCACCATTTGCAATGAAATATTTTAAACTGTAGCACATGAATACATTCATTACCAGGATTCAAAGCATGACCTTTGATGGGTTGTTCTCCATCCTCCGCATTAAGTGGTTCGTTGCTTTCTTGCTCAAAATAGAGTCAACATTTTATGGCAAATATTTATAACAAATATATTACACAAGTAATCAATCTTAAATAAACTTCATTGATTTTATTACCTTCACATAAGATGGATCACCAGAAGACTGTGTTCACCCAGGCAAGCTTTTTCGGTGTTCAACAACAGCTCCAAAGCTGTGCTGGAATCCAAGCTTCAAGTCTTCTTCCATGGGCACTTCCTTGATTCGATTGACCTGCATATTTGCATAACATCATGAATTTACTTTTTACGATGTAATAAAACGAAAATAGTTTGCAATTTATTTTTTGGATGCAATATTGGTTTTTTGATACTTACAATTCGCGCCGCCAAATTTGAATAACCACCAAGCCCAAGCTTGTTCTATCCAATTTTTTCTTGTCTTTCCATTGTGGCCTTTGATGTGTCTGACAGCCTATGAAAAGTTTGAAATACTTTAGATGTTTCAAATTGATCTAAGAATTAATAATAATAAGGTTTAGAATTACATTGTGGAAAATATTGCATACCTTCCTGTGCTCGGTGGTAGCTTTCCTTCTTTTCTCAAAGTCATCTCTTTTCCATCTTCCACTAGGGATTTCCAATCTCTTCCTAGAATCATTAGAGGGCACTCATACCTAGGTTTACTTTCTAGATGAACCCTATATTGGTCCCTCACAATCTTCATATGTTTTCCATCCTTCTTTAGAAACTCCGCTTAGTTGAAGGTGTCGCTGCCGAACAAGCCAACCAAGTGATTAGGGAGCTCATCTTTTAAATTTTTACTTTGTTTATCCCACCTTGTGTGGATGGTGGGCCCAAATATATCCAATGAAAAATCATTTAAATGTTTATAAAAACATCATTTCCTGCAAGACGATCATGTCATCATTAGTTGAGAAAGAATGTTTTATGAGTATATTACAATCATATTATAAACAATAACTTAAACATTGTATAAATATCTGGGATCTTCTCTATATTTATGGGAACGAGATATTCATCCACCAAAGATGTGGTATGTAGTGTACATGTGCTAGTGACACGGGAATATCCAGGAAACGCTGCTTTAGAAATATCAATACTAGTCTCTGCATTGACCCCTTCTTCTGTACGATCTAGCATGCGCTGACCATTAGCGGCTACACTCACATATGGCCTCGGGGGTGTCACGGAATGTGTTTCCGACTGTTCAGTCGACAACAATGGCACATGAGATGCAAGTGGGGTCATATTCTCATGTGACGAATCTCCATGAGCATCACTAGTACCAACACCGCCCTGACCACTAGTATGTGGGCGCAAAAACTCCTATAAATACAAACCATATTTTAGTTCACGATCATATACATGTAGAAATTATAAAATCCTAAATGAATTTATCTTCTAATTCAAGATCCTGCAACTTACTTTCAAGGCCTGAGATTTCTTTACCAAAACATCAACCTTTGCTCTAATCTCATTTGTCTGCGGCTGAATGAATAACAGATGAAGGATATTCTCATGATTTTTTTAAGGTCTTCTCTATCATCTTAATTGGGTCTAGCGAAGATGCAATGTCAACATTGCGCATGATCTCATCCACTTTAATATCTATTGATTGCTTTGATGCTATATCAAACGCCGAATCAGTAGCCTGCAACAAAAATATATAAAACATTATTGAAATGAAAGCAATAGATTGAGGAAAAAAACATAATAAAAAAACGTATTTCTCATGTTCGATTTGTATAATTACAATGAGATATACCTGCTGCCTCGAGGCTGGTGTCATCTGATCTATAGCTGGGGACTTGCCCCAATCATCACCCTGCAACAAAAATGTAGAAAACATTATCATAATGAAACCAATATACACAAGAAAAATACAACAAAAAAAGCATATTGCTCATATTATATTTGTACAATTACAATGAGGTATACCTACTGCCTCGAGGATCATGTACTCATCTGATCAATGGCCGGGGACTTTTCCAGATCACTTCATTGCAACAAAAAATGTATAAAACATTATCGAAATGAAACCAATATACTCATGAAAAAAACATAATAAAAAAACATATTTCTCATATAATTATATTTGTACAATTACAATGAGGTATACTTGCTGCCTCGAGGCTGGTCTTGTTTGATCTACTGCTATGGGGGTGCCCTGATCAATACCCTGCAACAAAAATATAGAAAAATTATCTAAACGAAACCAATATACTCGCGAAAAAAACATAATAAGAAAACATATTGATTGCATTTAAATTGTACAATTACAATGAGGTATACCTGCTTCCTCGAGGCCGTTGTCGTCTGATCAACAACTGGGTAGTTTCCTCGATAAACACCCTGCAACAAAAATATAGATAACATTATCTAAACACTTCCAATATACTCAGGAAAAACATAACAAAAAAACATTTTGTTCATACAATTACAATGATGTATACCTGCTGCCTTGAGGATGGTGTACTCCTCTAATCAGCTGTCGGGGATTTGCCCCGATCCCTACCCTGCGAAATAAATATAGAAAATTTTAACGAAATTATTACAATATACTCATGAAAAATACATAAGATATTATATTCATTAATTAAAGGTTGGGTAAAATGTTAGATGTACCACTCCCATAGTAACCGCGTTTGTATCTATTCGATTCAAATTGTAATTAATAAGTAACTCTTCCCTTGCAGCTATTGATTTAATGGCACATACAAAAACATGGTTTCTTTCGCGCCCCTCAAATATGCAATTGGGTTGGTTAATTGTAGACCCTGGTTGTGTATTGTTTATAAACCCTGCAATATTCCCTGTAGCTTTTAGCCTTCCGTCAATGTACATTGTCGCTCCTTTATTTTGATCCTTGTCTTTCAGCTATAACTAATTTGCAGACAGTCTGTATCTGTGCATACTTCGTGTATATTGAAACAGTTGCATCCAATATTTGTAATTGTAACAGTTTCCAACATACTCCATCAATTCAGTACATCTATCGTAACCGACCTTTATACCATCCATGCAAAACAACCCCAAACCATGTAATGATGATGGTGCAATCCGATATATCCTCTCATTCACACAAAAATATGTGTTTAGTTGAGGAAGATCCTTGGGTACCCATTGTTTCACTAGATATTTATACCTCAAGGGCACCTGGATGTCGCCTATGGTCTCATCATCGTAACATGACCCCCCTTCAACGAGAAAAATTTACATGTGTTTATGGAATTTTCTTCTGATCTTTTGACATCTAGTTGATCTACCTCTTGTACACCTATTGTATGTCTCACTTTCCTCTAGTCTTCCTAAACTCCCCTCGCTCGAGGAAGACAGATCTAACAAATACCTATTTGGTTCTATCTGCACCATGGGAAAAAATTTTCTCCAATAAATAAAGCACTTAAAGCACTTAGGCACATTGACATATGTAACTTGGGTTCCCCAACATTTCCATGCAAAACATCCAATTTCAAAAGGGTATCTATCATGTACCCCATTTTTTCAACACCATGAAAATCAGTTATAAGAATCAAGATCAAGCTACTATATGGTTACCCTCATTATGGAGCCATCATGACCAATTCAAGAATTATGAAAGATATCATATATGGGTAGCACTATGGCACTATGGCCATCAAAACATCATCAAACATCCTAACCATCAGATATGGGCAGGTTGAAGCCTAGACGAAAGATATCCAATGTCAAATCATTTTGCTAAAGTTGAAAGAGATGAAAATTATATAAAAATTCAACAATGCAAGGCCGTGTTTATAAACGTGACAAGCTAAGAGTTTTACATATTTGTTGCAACCTTATATAGAGATACAAAGGACTATAAGTGGCATAGATTTTCATGATCAATTTTGTATACCCATTCATGAATGCAAGTAAAAACCTTTCTAAATAGCATTCTTCTCCCTATATCAATATCATCATTGCCATAATACATTTTTTTTTAATTTTGGAAGGGGAGACTAAACATACTCTTATAATAAAAGCATTATCACTACTATAGATGAGGATTGTACATAATTTTTAGGTAACCCTTCTCCCCAATAATGTCTTTCTTAATACTAAGATGATACTTATTAATAAACTAAGAAGTGAATTTGAGAGGACATCTTTAAAAAGGAATAATGTGAGAGGTGGATGAGATGTGAAGTACCTCCATCCATCTCAAACAAATGAGAGATGTGGCAAAAATACAGCTCAAAAACCAAGCTAGGTACACAAGTTCCAAGGGTATAGTTGATCCAAGAAGAGGATAAGATTGTTAATGGTGATATTGTATCTCTCTAAGCGAAACATATATTAATATCCAAGTGGGTGTGGATCACTTTCATCATGCATATGCTAATTAAGAAACCTTAGAGAAAGTAGAAACATCAGGAACAACATGTCACATTCATGTCTATAGGTCCACAACAATGAATGTTTCCTAAATAAATCCTACATTCAATGTCATTTCTTCACCATATAAAGAGACATATGGGATAAATTAGTGAAATTGATCTTGGCCTTCGAAAGGTGAGCTGATGATGGATTGTGGAGTAAGGATGGTTAACCCTTATCCCTAGATAAATATCATCACTACCACACCCCATTTTATAACTAATTAGGAGAGGGGTTAGACAACCATTATTGATGTAGAAATTATCATTGTGCTAGAATATGTCATTTAAAGCAAAAAACTAGGAGGTTAAAGGGCGTTTTTGTTAGAAATAAATATGACTTAGGTGATTCTTAAAGGTTACCTGTTCACTCATTACTGGTTTCTACTACCACATATTACAAATCACATAAATTTCATGCCATGTTAATGCATGGCCTTCTAATTTTGGCTGAGGAAACTAGACCTTATAGTTTCCATTGATTTTCATTCCCACTAAAATAGATTTCTAATTTTTTTCTTGAAACCATTGATTTAGCTTAGGGGCATCAATTTCACCCACATAGGGATCAATGTCGATATTTGATTCAATCTTGAAGGGTGTTAGGAAATTATTAGAAATTCCCTTTTCTATGCTTAGAATATATTTTGATTCATTTTTTCTTCTAAACTAGAACTCAACACATGAGGTAGTTTATGTATTTTCATCTTAGACATAACTACTACAACTAAAAAGGTAGCATCCTAGTTCATATATGGAATGCTTATGAAATTTTTTCAGATAATAAAAGACAATTGGATCATGACTCTATATATTGGCAAGTTTGGCTTTCAACTCACTGCCTTCTTGATTGTCTCCCATGTCTTTTGATTAAGACTCTTTCTTTCTATTTCTTTCTTAAATATCAATATTTTATGGAGCTAACTCTCCACCTTATTGCAGTCTTATATGAATATAATGTGCATTAGCATATCTCCATGTATACCTTATAATGGTTTTCTTCATAACACAACTCTTTTAGTAAAGGTGTAGGTAACTCATTGAATTATAAACTTCTTCAACTTGCACATTCCATGCAAGTAGTGTCTCATTACTCCAACTTGCATGTTCCATGCAAGTAGTGTATCACCAAGGTTGCTTGAGTGAGTTGCTCACATGCACTAATATATGTTTATGCTCAATGGATTTGTTCACCATAACACTTTCTTTATTTTATTTAATATATATTAAAGTTCTATGAGTTTGTTAACATTCTATGACTTTGTCACCGTAAATCCTTTATGTCTTCAATGTTATGCACATATAACTAGTATACCCCAAAGTAGTGAATGTCTAAGAGGATCAAACATAATTATGTTGTAGAAAAAGAGGAGGAGATTGTGTCATAGTTGACTTTTTGTTCACATAATGCCTCACTGAATGAAATATAATGAAATATTTTAAACACCAAGACTAAAACCTTGTGTAATGATTCAAATTCCTTACTAGTATTATATTTTGGAAATTGATGTAGATTCACCAAGGTTTCACTTATTGTGGTAATGAATCCTTATTTACCTAGTAAGCATCCCAAGCCATGATGACTTGAATATTGGTAGAGGTTATTGTCCAATGAAGGTAAAGTGATGGATCCATTACACAGATGGAAACCACACAGATGGAAACCACGTTATGAAAATAATTTAACATAGTATCAATTATGAGCTCATCATATGTTAATCTTAAAATGTACCTCGTACTTCAAGTTTGACTATCATCTCTAAGATGGGTTTCTCTCAATGTTGCATAATCTTTGGAAAAGAACACGACATATAAGAGAGGATCACACCTCAAAAGTTGTATGGAATTTTGGTGTTGGGAAAACAAAAACAAACTTTTAAAGATAAATCCATTGGCCCAAAATTCAGGATGTAGCTTGATTCATTAGAAGATGCATACTTTATCATACCAATGAACATAATGATTGAAGCAAGGCCTATATTGTTTTTCACTTGTACCTACTAGGCCATGGGGGAGTATCTTTGTTGGAAAAACAATTTCCAACTTCCAAAGGTATGTGTACAAGCCCATGGAACAAGAAGATGCAACCATGCTCATTAAATGATGCATACAATGTGTAATAGTGAACACAACAATATGAAACAATGTTTATACCATCCCTTACACCTACTAAGCCATGGGAGAGAAGCTCCATAGATTTTCTCAATGGTTTGCAAAGAACTAGGCACAAACATGACTATTTATTTGTGGCAATGGACAAGTTTATCAAGAAGTGCATTGTCATCATGCCTTGCAACAAAATCATCAAGGTAGAAGTTGTATCACCCACATTTTTTGAGGGATCCTAGGTGCATTTTGGGATACCAAGTAGCATGATTTCATACAAAGATGTCAGATTTTTAAGTTCCCTTTGAACTATACTTTGGGAAAATATGGACACCATGCTAAAGAGATCTACAACATTCCATCCACAAATGAGTGGACGAACATAAGTGGTGATCAAAATATTAGTTAAACATTTAGTTACAATTAGAGGCATCCAAAATCTTGGGAAGAGAATCTAATTTGCAATCATCACTATTATAGTAGAGTAGTGCACACTACCACCGATGAGTCCCATTTCAAATGTGCTTTAGTTATTTTCCACCTTCACATCTAGATGTTGTATGTGGACAAGATTGGGTGAAAAGGGAAGAAAAAATAGTAGAAGCATTGAACACTAAATCATAAATAACATTAGGCGTAACGATTTGTAGGTATAGGGGACATTGAATAAATCACGAGAGAAGTATAAGGTCAAGCATGACCAACATAAGGTTGAGAAAACATTTAAGGGAGGAGATAGAGTACCATTGCACTTGAATAAAGAGATGTACATGACCTAGTAAAAAGATCAAGGCTCTAGGATATGGTCCTTTCCAAGTGTTGGAATATATAGGTGATAATCCATACACACTAATTATACCTCCATACATTCACATTTACTCAATTGTGAATTTGGAGAATCTGAAACTTTATGAGCCATCCGAGCTCGACAAGGAAAAAAAGTGGCAAGTGTTATGCTCCTTATTGGACATTACCCTAGAACCTCAAGTAGGGGTTAGCGGAAGATATGATTTTGCAAAATAAGTCTAGAGCAACTAAACAAGGGCAACAAGAGATCTAGTGGGTTAAGTTAAAAGTACAACCTCCAAGCAAGGCCAAGTGATACTCCAAGGAAAAATTTGAGGAATGATTTCCTTGTCTCCTCAAGTGAAAATTTTAGGGACCTGGGTTCCACTATGAGGTTACTCTAACTGTTACACCTAAAATCTTACCATCACGAGACTCAGTGTAAACATCCCTAAAGTTTCCTTGACTAAGTCATTAACTTGGAAGAGATGCAAACCCTTTTATACTAGGTTTTGAGAGGTCATCGCAGGTTGTCATCATGCAACCTGCGACGTCGCAGGTTGTCCTCTTACAGACCGTGACGATGTCAATTAATGGACTAAAATAGATTCTTTGAGCCCATTCTCGAAGCTAGCTTATGTGTATCCCTATCCCTAGCCTTTGGGGAAGCTGGAATTCGGTTCCTAGCCTCTTGGAAGGATCCCTTATCTCTCTCCTACCATATCTCAACCTACCCTATCCACTTAGTCCTATATAAGTGAAGATCACTCCCATTCCAAGGGGAGGAAGTCTATAGTATCTAATTGCTGGTGAAATTAGCTTAGGAGAGATCTCTACTGATCCCTTGAGAGATCCATCATCCCTTTGGAGGCTTTGGCATTGGCTTGATCGGAGAAGGATTGCTACGTTAAGTCATTGGTTGTAATCTCTTCATCCTATGTATTTCCCTTTTAATACAATAATATAAGTGCTTTCCACCAAATCTCATTGTGTTAATGATATCTTGTGTAGTTTGCTTACTTAGATATATTATTGTGTAGGTGCATTTTACCACTTGTTTTGTTGTGTTGTCTTGATAGGTTTTGCAGCTCAGATCTGAAGACCATCAAGCTTGGAGCAACATTCAAGGAGAAAGGATTAGCAATCTAAAGGGTAAGAGCACCTAGTTACTTGATCTCTAATTAGATCTAGGAGAGTTATTTATGTTATGTCTCTATTTGTTCTAGACTCACGTTGAGATAGGAAGATCAGGCCTCGAGTCCGCTCTTGGTAGATTGTCCGTCAAACAAATCTGGTAACCATACTGGGGAATACATTGTTTGTAGTTTTCAATTTGAATTCCATTTTCAGTTGATTTCTTTTGAAAGCCATCTTTTTGCCTCCTAAGTCTTTTTCACCATTAGATCTTCACTTAGAAGAGTCTGTAGTCCTCCTATGAGTCTGTACTCACTATTTTCAAACCATTTTATTGATCATTGTTTGGATATTTGTTCATTTTTGAACTTGGATCTCGCCCGTTGCACCTGGGCAGTGCAACCAAAGCATTGATTTGACCTTTGTTTCTCTGTCTTTTGGCCTGTCGTCGCAACCCATCCACTGGTGTACTGCGACATCATCGCTTTTCCCGCATTAGTGACCTGCGACGGTCGCTCTGTGTATACACACAGACTGTGCCAATATGTTAGAATTGGTATATGGGCATCCCCCTCCATTTTTTGATTTGAGTTTTGGTTTGGTGTGCAGACCCCTCTGTGTTGCAAGATCCGGTCAGAGACCCTTTTGATCAGTGTGTTGAAAGTGTTTGGTTTTTTGTGTGGGTTGTATTGGGCCTCATTTCTTGACAAACTTAAGTTTGGTAGTGGTGGACACCTTGGTTTACCCATATTCATCCACTTAGGCCTGTCATCATCCCTCTCCTCACATGATCTGATCTTTGCATTAGATCTGATCCCAAACTTCTTTTTGCACTTTTCATTAAGCTTTGTTCGCATTTCAGTTGTTTGATTGAGTGTTTTGAAGTGTTTTCAGTCCATATGAGTGCTTGTCATTTTCTGAGAATTTCTTGAGTGCTTAGGGTGCTGCAAATCAACTTTCTTTTCAGTTATCCATGCTTAAAAATATCACTGTTATCAAGTTGTTATCTTAGCATATCATTGGAATTGAAAGTGCATCATTTTTACTGTTTTCAAGTACATTTGGAAATCGTTGTAGAAATTACTTCATGCATTGGAATTGTCATTCAATAATCTTTTGGAAAAGTTTGAAGAAAAATTAGTCATTTGTGCTTTTTCAAGAACTATGAATCACTCATTTTCTTGAAGAATTCAAATGAGATCAAGTTTTTACAAAAGTAACTCCATGCTTGAGAAAATTGTATGCATTTTTGGTTTTGTGTTTTTAAGCTATCATAGTGAAATTGAAAAATTAGAGTGCTCTAGATAGGAATTTTCTCTCTTTTCATCTCTTAAAGTTTTGATTCAAAAAGAAAAAATAAAATGTTTGGATTTGGTTGTCATGATTGTTGATTTTTTGAGTTTTTCTTGAAAAATGGAAAAAATGAAAAGAGTATTCTTATCAAATTTGGTAGATTTTGGGATTGTGTTGCATTGTGTTGCTTTGGTAAAATCACTTATAAAGAAGTTTCTCCCTCCCATACATAGAGTTCATTAAAAGAAAATAATACTTTTTTGCATGTAGTTAGGGCCTGCATTATGTTTACGATTATGTACTCACCTCATGCATTCACCTAACCGTCCAGATAAAATTAACGGTAGAACTAGGGTAAATTTTTTAGTAACTTGTGTGTTAAGTTAGAGACGTGTTTCGGCGTTGTAAAACGTGGCAGCTGTCGTTACTTTATAGCACTGTATTCCGGGGGTATTGTAGTCTTCCATGTAATTATCGGTATATCGAAGCTCTTTCACGTACCAACCAAGTATGTCAAAGATCTTTCACGTACCCACCAAGTACTTCGTGTACTTGGCGTATATCGAAAGGTGTTTCACATACTTGGCATATATAGAAAGCTGTTTCACGTACTCGGTAGTATATAGGAAGGTCTCATGCCGTATGGTTGTGCATTAGACAACACCACTACGGATTTGATCTCCCACGTACCTTGAGTATATCGGGAGACACCATTAGGATTCCTGAAACCAACTGAGTCAACCATTTGGCCGTCTTGGCAGAGCAATACACCGAGAGCAACACTCGGGGAGATTACTAAGCACGTACCATCTAGGTAATTGGGTATTCAGGAAAGGGTACAGTCCCAATCCTCCTTGTCGCGTTTTACTGTTGGACCCTGCGGTATATAGCGATTTGCGAAGCCTTGACAATCCTGTGAGGTTCCAGAATTTTGAATCCACTCATATCACATAAGTTTTGCGTGCAGCCTTAGTTTGTGTAGGATTTTTTTTGGATTGCTTTTCTTTTGTTTAGCTTTCCCTAGGAGAAACCTTTGTTTCAGTCACTCTGGTTGATTTTCCTTGGAGAAGGTCCCGTAGGATTCATAACTTATCACCCGAATATCCCCTTAACCAGGAGGTCATTTCGAGGGTAAGGATGGACCCACCATCCACGATCGTGTCACCTAAAGTTGAAAACCCTACCTTGAATGTTGGAGCACATATGTTTCCTCCATATTCACCTGCCTCCATCCCCCCACCGGGTGAAGAGGCACAAACTTCTACTTCACAAGACCTACCTTCCGTTTTACCGGGAGAGCCAGGATCAGTGGAATGGTTAAATTCACCCCAGGACGGCCCTACAGTAGCTGTTGGTCCAACATCAGCTTATTGGACATCATCTCTAGGCCACCTAGTGGCTCATTTTGATGCTGCATCCCCACCTAGTTGGGATACTCTTGACAATCGTCTGACACCTTATCGTGAACAGTTGAATCGATTACGTGCCAGGGGTGAGGAGTTTCGAAGACAAAGTCTTCTATGAAGGGTAGAAGACCCGACATTACCTCCTTATCACAATCGCTATTTATCTTATGATTCACCAGAATCATCCACACAACACGTGACCACTTATGAGGCTAGTCAACCGTTGACTCCTACACATGTATCTCCTAGATAGGAGACCAGTCCTATATCTTAGACAACCCAACCTGTTGAAGGACAACAGTCCAACACACCTGTTACTACCACGGTTCCATTACCCATTCCTTCCCCACCTCAAACTTCGCGGTGAGGATACTCTTTACCCCTTACTTTCCTTACAGGTAATGTTAATCCTACGGTAGATAATCAACAACCCGCGTTGGGTCAACCTTTACTTAGTGGTCAACAAGTTGTTGCTGGGGGAAACCCCCATCTCTTAACCATAATACTGCAGCAGGAGTTCCCATCGGTCCTTCCGTTGGAAATTCCTTACCTCCTGGACCTTCCACTACGGGATTATCCCATGTTGGGGGACCATCCAATGTAATTCAACTACCATCGAGTCAAGTGTATCCAGGTTATCTTAACCTTGTGTCGGGACAACTCAATCCCGGAAATGCACTCTACGGGGTACCCTACCTCAGAAATCCATACACTCTATGGGGACAACAAAATGTTTTACAACATGGACCCCCACCTATAGTCCCTTAAGTCCCTCCACCCCCGTTTGGTCCACCCCCACCTTCTATTGGAGGCGGCGGGCCCCCACACAACTCTGGAGAAGGCGGACCTCTACCCTCTAGAGGAGGACCACCTCATTCCAAACATGACGGTCCACCCCCTCCTGGCAGCGGAGGTGGAGGCCCTCCCCCTTCCAGCGGAGGCAGAGAACCATCCCATCCCGGTGGTGGTGGTGGTGGCCCATCCCATCCTGGTGGTGGTGGTGGAGTACCATCCCATCCTGGTGGTGGTGGTGGCGGACCACCCTACCATGGTGGTGGTGGTGGAGGACCACCCTACTATAGTGGTGGTGGTGGAGGACCACCCTACTATGGTGGAGGTGGCAGAGGAGGCCCTTAGCCTTCCGGCGGCGGGGGTGGACCACCACCCCCTCCCAGTGGAGGCGGTGGAGGCCCACCCTATTCCAGCAGTGGTGGCGGACCACCACCTCCTCCCGGCGGAGGTGGTGGTGGCCCATCCTATCTTGGTGGTAGTGGCAGACCCTCACCATTTGGCGGTGGCCCATCCCCTCCCGGCGGCGAAGGTGGGCCCCCACCTTATGGTAATGGGCCACCTTATTATGGTAACAGACCACCTTTTTATGGTGGTGGACCTACTTACGGTCCAGGAGGCACACCCCCTTACAGTTAGTTTCCTCTGGAACACCTTATAATCAGTCGATTCAAGGTCCTATTGGTCCATACATGCCTTATCAGTACTATTAGTACCCCTAGCTGATCCAACAACTGCCTTTTTCGGCTACTTTGGACTTACTCGACTTGTCTCATCTGACGAACGATCCCATTTTCCATGGGCATAACTGGCCACCCATTCTGGTTAAGTTACCATCAGATATCCCCAAATTTGATGGAAATCTTGACAAGGATCCTAAAAATCATGTGATGACCGACCATTTATGGTGTTCATCCAACTCCTTGATGGATGACTCGATCCATCTTAGCTTATTTCAACAGACTCTCACCGACCTAGCTGCTAAGTGGTACATTGAGCTACCACCCAATTCTTTTCCCGATTTCTAATCTCTTTATATGTTGTTCTTGACCCACTTCTAGTTACCCATTTGCTATGAGACTGGTATGGACTTATTGATATCCCTTTGCCAAAACACTGCCACTCATATTTCTGATCATATCCATGAATGGCGGCGAAGACGACGTCTTATTAAGGCTCATATTTCGGACCAACTCTTAGTTGACTAGTTTACAAAGTTACTTCTACCCGTTGTAGCTCGAGACGTAGCTATGGGGGGAGCTGTCATTGAGGAACAAGCTATTGCCCATGCCCATTAATTAGACTTGGTCTATGCTCAATCTAACACATTATATGAAATTGTTCCTGACGCACCTCGCCCTATGTACGATCCCACGAAACCACCCAAGGGACCACAAATTGATGGCATCATTGGTTCCCTTTCCCATTCAAACTAGTGGCTCGTTGAACCCCCAAGGTTCTTCCCCATCACCACCACAGGTTGGCAACAACACTACAAAGCCCACCACTCCTGCTTCCACTGAAGAGGTGAATTTTGTGCAATCAGCTTCATCTCCGAAGTCCAGTGGTAAGAAGAATAACAAAGGGAAACCTAAGAAATATTCTAACCAACAGTAGCCCAAGCCCTTAGGAAGACACCAAACAGAAGAGGAAGTTAAAGTATCCTTGTTTGCTGTGCGGTGGAGACCATTTCTCCAAAGAATGTCCCCACCGAGACGAAGTTTAGAAGTTTCTCAAGGGAAACTCTACTACCACAGTTCTCAACGATTCCTTCCCCACTCAAAACCAGTAACTTATTGCACACACCTCTTCTTCCCAAGGAGAAGTATCCTCCACCGGACATGTTCTCATGATGCATAGTGAGACCGTCAACTTGAACACACATTCTCGTTCGTAGAATTCGTCCCGCTGAAAGAACCCGTTGGAAGTAATACTGAAAAAGCTTCCACGTCATTCCTGATGTCACTGTACTGTCCGCTTCTCTCACCATTGAGAAGCCCTCTTTCGATTCAGTGTTGCGTCCGCCCAAGAGCACGATTAGAAAATCTGTTTTCAATCCCAATGCTCGGGCCGCTCAGAACTACAACATTGTAGAGGACCTGGCACGAGCTCCTTATGCTATGTCGAGGGTCAAGGTCTTGCAAAACTGTCCTAACCAGCACAAGACCCTCGTCGCTGCCATCGGCGCGGTTGATTCGGATTCGTCGAATACCATTATGTTCCGGCTGGAATACTTTAAACCAAGGATTTCCCATTAGTTGGCATTTCAAGTTGCCACAAACATTGCTGGGAAGACAATCCATCGTATCGTTTTGGACGAAGGTGCCTCTACTTCAGTCATGTCGATCTCATGCTGGAGAGCCATTGGTTCTCCCGAGTTGAACCGTTCTCCTACCACCTTGAAAGCATTCGACAGATGTGGCTTTCAACCTCATGAGCTATTACAAGCTTTAGCAGTCAAGTTGGGGGGCAAGACCGCAACCATTAACGTGGAAGTGGTCACTGCCCCATTAGATTATAACATTCTTCTTGGTCGTAATTGGTTTTACGCCATGATTGCGGTCACATCATCTGTCTTTTGCATAGTACAATTCCCTCATCAAGGCCGAATTGTTACTGTCGACCAACTTGGTTTCTGCACACCTGACACCGCTACTCATCCGGGCGATAATGTTCCATTACTTGGACAATCTTCGCACCAGTATGAGAGCATGGGGGTTGGCCTCATAAAGGACTCATCCCTTATGGGCGTTTTTCCAACCTCAGATCCCCCAAATCATGTTGCCACGGTGAACATGATCTCCTCGCGGATTTCATCCATTCCCAACTCTATTGATTCATGGCTTGTACCTAATGAAGCCACCACACACTTGATTGGAGACACTATGCCTCTTTCACCCGCCAAACTCACATACAAGACTATCCAGTTAGCTCCGGAGGACCACTTAGCTGTGGCCTCCACCTCCTGTTCTCTACAGTGGAAATCATCCCTACCCGATCCTCGGCTGTGGACTTTTCATTCTGACGAGTCCATTATGGGAATCATGAGTGCGGATGATCCTTCGTGGGAAGACCTCCATCATCGGTTGTCTTTCCTTCCTTCATTGGATACTGTGGAGAATAGCATTTCCACCATCTTTACACCAGATGTATACTCTTGCTCTCAGCCCTTGATACTTACGTGTCAAACAGACTCTGAAGGCAACTTGGCTAACATTGAGCCTACCATTTCGGTCGACATATCGGTTACACCTGGTATAGTGGAACACATTCGTTTAGGCCAGAAGTGTTCCCCTGAAGAAATCACAATGTTTATGGCCTTGTTCAAGCAATTTTGAGACGTGTTTGCTTGGACTTACGAGGAGATGCCCGAGATAGACACCGCTATTGTTTCACACACAATTCAAACATATCCCGACGCCAAACTAGTCCGACAAAAGTTGCAACCGGTGCACCCCAGAAAGACTACGGAAATCAAGGCAGAGATTGAAAAGCTCTTGAAAGTTGGTTTTATTTACCCTATCCCGTTAACAGAATGGGTCTCGAACGTCGTCCCTGTAGCTAAAAAAGAAGGGTACCATTCGTGTCTGCGTCAATTATCGGGATCTCAACAAGGCTTGTCCCAAGGACAATTACCCGACTCCCATTATCGACTAGATCATTGACAATTGTGCGGGAAGTGTCATCTTTTCATTCATGGATGGCTTTTCCGGATACAACCAAATTGAGATCCACTCGGCTGATCAGCACAAGACAACTTTCATCTGTCCTTGGGGTACGTTTGCTTATTGCAAGCTCCCTTTTGGTCTTAAAAATGCTGGTGCCACATTCCAGTGGGCCATGTCGTATTCCTTTCACAACGTGAAGGACTTTGTGGAACCTTACTTGGACGATCTACCTGCCCATTCACGACAGCGCGAGTACCACATTGATCATCTGACAACGGTTTTCCTCAGATGCAGGTGGTATAACATCCGCTTGAACCCTCACAAGTGCTTCTTTTGCATCGAGTCTGGATGACTCCTTGCTTTCATAGTCTCAAAAGATGGGATCCACATTGATCCCCTGAAGGTGGCAGCCATCATCGCTCTTCCAACTCCCACCGACATAATGGAACTTCAAATTTTGCAAGGGAAGGCAACTTATTTAAGGCGTTTTGTTTGTAATTTCGCGTAAAAGACATAGGGCTACACGAGATTGATGAAGAAATATGTCCCGTTCATATGGGATGACCAAGCTCAATAATATTTTGAAAGCTTAAAACATGCCATCACGCATGCCCCTGTGCTCCAGCCGCCCAATTACTATAAGGATTATATCCTTTATCTTGCTGCTTCTGCCACCACAATCGCCATGGTCTTGGTTCAAGAAGACAACAACGCCCAGGAGCATGTGATATACTATGTAAGTAAGGGTCTCATTGACGTCGAAACTCGTTATTCACATGTCGAGAAACTCGCTCTCGCGACAGTCATTGCCGTCCAAAAGTTCTGACATTACATCTTGCTCCGCACCACCACCATCATTGCTGATTCAAAGCCCATGTACCACGTTTTGACATGTCAGGTGCTTGGGGGCAAGTATTCACACTAGATCGTGACACTGCAAGAATTTGATCTCCTTTTTGGAAAGGCTAAGTCTAAAAAGTCTTTGGTGTTTGCTGAGCTGATCTGTGATCTTCCCCGGGCTGATGTCGATTTTGAGCCCAATGATTCTCTTTCGGACGAATCATTGTTCCTCATCAGCATGTTTGATCCGTGGTATGGAGATATCACTTTATATCTTCAGACCCAACGTCTCATCCCCCAACTCTCGCGAGACAACTGTCATTGCATACACCACCATGCAAAGTATTATCTAATCATTAGTGATACTTTGTATCGTCGCAGTATCGATTCTATCCTTTGACATTTTCTCACTCATGAAGACGCTGAACATGTTCTAAATGACTCATGCTGGGGTGTGTGGTGGCCATCTCTCTGGGATGGCTACAGCCCATAAGATACTTCACGCAGGATATTTTTGGCCATCTATCTTCAAATATTGTATCGAGGCCATCAAAAAATGTCCTCCATGCCAGCACTTCCAAACTAAGAAGTGCACCCACCTCACCCTGTTACACTCGGTTATTGCCGTTGGCCCCTTCTCTAAATGGGGCGTTGACTTCATGCACTGTAAGCCTACCTCAACCGGGGGACATGGTTATGTCATCGTAGCTGTGGATTACTTTACAAAGTGGGCCGAGACTATGCCTACATACACGGACGATGGCAAAACTGCCGCACTCTTCATGTTTAATCATGTTATAGCGTGGTTTGGAGTTCCTCAAGCTATAGTTACCGACCACGGTTCTCACTTCATGAACCACATGGTTGACGAGTTGAGCACTAGATTGGGTTTTCGCCATGAAAACTCAACATCGTACTACCCACAGTCCAATGGACAAGTAGAGGCCATAAACAAGGTCTTGAAAACCATGATCCAACGCATGGTGGGTACGCACAAGTCCAACTAGCATAATATGCTCTTCTCCACACTATGGGCTTATCAAACTTCCGTCAAGACCGCCACTGGATTTACTCCCTTCCAACTAGTGTATGGATTGGAGGCCGTCCTTCAGATAGAGTGCGAGATTCCGTCTCTCAAACTCGCGGTTGAACTTCTCCCCAACACTACTGCTGAGGAAGAACGCTTCCTCTACCTAGCTAAACTCGACGATACCCGCCACGATGCTGCTCTTGCCAACGAGGCTCATAAGAAATGCATCAAACCGCAGTACGACAAGTCGGTAGAACCTCGCGTCTACAACGAAGGAGATTTGGTCCTTACATATGACCAAAGACATGATAAGATGGGGGTAGGAAAGTTTGAGTCCATGTGGCATGGCCCCTACATAGTGAAACGCATCTTAGAGAAGGGAGCTTACGAGCTTGAAGAGTACGACAGGATATATTTAGGTGAACCCCGTAATGGGATTTACCTGAAGAGGTACTATGACTAATTCTTTCATGCACAAGTACTTTGTATATACTGTACATGGCATGTGTGTTTTTGTGTGGTGTGATGCTTTGTTTTTTCATGCTTAGGTCTTGTTTCATTTCTTATACCTTGTTCTGTCTGTGTGTGTAGATGGAAACTTGCTACAGATTTGCGAACGGCACCAGCTGACATACTCGTAACCTTGCTTCGGTAGCCTGGGTGCTCTATTCTCCCACTGGCGAGCTTATCAGCTCAGGAGGAATGTGTCTAGGTTTCGCAACCAACAATGCTGCGGAATATCAGGCAGTCATTGGAACCCTAATCGACGCTATTTCTTTGGATATGGACCACGTTGTCATCCATATGGATTCTCAACTAGTGGTCTCTCATCTTAACTGAGTTTACACCATCTGCAATCCTACCCTACTCCGTCTCTACAGACGAGTTCGTCTTTTGGAAAAGTCCTTCGAATCCATTCAGCACCTACACATTCCACAAGACGTCAATACAGTTGCCGATTCCATGGCCAACTTCATCTTAGATTGGTACATTGCACACACATAAGCATAATCATGAATTGTAAAAGTATACATAACATGTAAATAACTCATTTTATAAGCAAACACATAAACAAGATCACATCATTCATCCATTAAAACACATAATGTATAAAACCGCCAAAATGTCTGTATATATATATAATCAAGATAATATAGTGCTGATACAAAAGTCTGAAGCACGACG
This sequence comes from Larix kaempferi, assembly GCA_027924585.1. Lineage (NCBI taxonomy): Eukaryota > Viridiplantae > Streptophyta > Pinopsida > Pinales > Pinaceae > Larix > Larix kaempferi. The sequence continues at coordinate 3,889,045 of BSBM01000674.1, forward strand.
ACTTTCAGTGAATATATACAAAATCTGAAGCCTAACAGCTTTCAGTAGTACAAAATCTGAGGCTCATGTAGCTCTTAGTACAGACATAATAACATCACTGGGCCTGACGTCTAGCCTGTGCACCTCTAGGTCTTGCGGCCCTCGCCTGCTGGATGTGGAAGTAGTCAATTGACCTCGCTAGCTTGCAGAGTAGCGTACCAAAATGTATAGTCACACCGACTGTGTACCTCTACATGGGCCTCGACAACTCATGTACCGCTGCATCTGGAACGTCTAATTTCAACCTTGTAAGGTTCTCATAGACGTCATCCATCTCCATGATGGCATCATGCATGGCCGGGGCTACTGGTGGTGCCTCTCCTCTCCTCGCTAGTAGTGAGACTCTCACTGGCCGTGAAGGGACCACCTCTGCACACACACGTTATTAACTCATCATCACTATCCAAAAAAAATTAAAAATACACAAAATTAAAAAGTACAAGGGTCATTGTTCTTACCGATGTCTCCTCACTCTGCCTCCTCAGGTAGCACTAGGTCTGGGTCTTCCCTGAAATCCATATCGCTGTACGGGTAGTCCTCTATCATGAGTAGTTGGATTTCCATGCAGGTGAAGAATCCAGGACAGTACTCGATGATAGGACCCCCGCCACCATAGCAGGCCATCACCTCTATTCATCTAACCATGTAAGAATCCCTGGGATCCCTCTCATCCATAGTCACCTACGAGCGTAGAAGGGGAACCTGCTCCAACAAGAATGAGATCAGTATCGATCCATACCCAAACTGCTTGATCTCTCAACGTCGAAAATTGGTCAGCTAAGCTCGTAGGTTGGTGAGGAGTCCCTCACACCAGTTGAACACCTTCAGAGACATGCAGTCCTCCACATACAACATCTGGGACCTGGTAGCTAGATGAGCCGCTTGGTTCCCTACTATCCTCGCTATGGTGAAAAGTATAGCACGCAATGGATGATCTCGCACCTCTTTGATGGGAATCTTCCCACTAGAGGCACGGGCATGTGGAGTACAATGCTAAACAATCAAGTCGTCCACCGTCCGATCACTCCCCCATGATCCGGTAAGAGCCACATTGTCCCCCCTCCGGGACAATCCAGTTAAGAAGTAGATGTCCTCAACATCTATAGTCAATATGTGCTCTCCGATCACGAAGTACTGCTGTGCTGCATCCCAACAACAGACCATATGTTCCAGCAATAGGACTTCGTCCCTCATGCCCTGGACCTAGAAGAACTTCAGTAGCCCACAGTTCCTCAATTCCTCCACACATAATGGGTCATTTTCTGCTTGCACATCATCCACCTCATGTTCTCGCTCGCGCCACTCTAGAACCATGTTGGCGGCCACAAACGTGCCAACAGGAGCATTTAAACATCATTAAAGCTCACCCAAACCATTAAATTTTTTTCTTGTGGCTTGGTTTTGATTTGTGGGATGGACGTTTCCGCTGTTGCACCCCGTCCTTACGGACAGAGTGACATCATCGCAAGAAACCCTTGCGGGATTTGTGATGACCCGGGTTCATCGCAGTTCCCATAAGGGAGACCTGCGATGACTTGAGGGCGCACAAACTCCCCACAAATCAACCCCAAAACCCTAAAAAATGAACACAAATTGAAATTCTAAACCACTAGAAATATGCTGGCTGAGATTTAGGGTTACCTGCTCCAAACGGCTCGTGAAATGGTTGCTCGTAGCTCCGGCAATCGATGAATGAAATTCTGCTCCAAATGGCACTTTCTTCTCCCCAATTTGGCAAATAAACAATGGTAATTATATTTGGTCATTTTTTCTATTTTATAAACAAAAAGGGAATATTCTTTTTCAAATATTAGATGCTCTATGGGTTATTTGCTATAGTTTGGATCATTTTATTGCATTTGAATGCCCGGTTGACTGTTTGACCTAGTTTTCAAGCGTGCATGAGACGTTAAGTGTTCCATTTGTGCCGTTTTCACATTGTTGCAATCATCTCAGGTATGAACAACCCCTCGAATATTTTGTTGTTATTTTTCATCCATTAGATTTTAATTATTTAATGATGGCGAGCTTAGTCTCTGTTCTTTCTTGTGCTCTTAAAACCATGAGAATAAGTCATCGAGTTGCGATTTATCACTTTTTCGGGTTCGTTAAACTCCTACGGAAAAGGAACCCCCCTGGAGTCTATCTTTAAGCTCTTTTCAGGCTCTCGAAATACGAAAAGATCGCCAAGCGAACTTGTCACGTTCATGCTTGCTAAAGGATTTGAACGGTCATCTCCCTGGTGATAGTCTACCCCTTTTTTAGACCAGGGGGCACTATTTACGAAAAAGGTATACTCTAGCCAATCATGACTGGAAGAGTCCTCTCCTGTGTTTTTTTACCATTTTTTCGGGCGATGAGGCTAACTTTACAAAAAAGGACCGTTGGAGTCTTCTTTAGTTCTTTTCAGACTCTCAAAACATGAAATGATGACCGAGTTTACCTTCTATGGACTCATTAAAATCTAACATTGAAGGGCCCGCCATGGGACGAACCCCTCCTCTCCCAGGTTCGAAAAATATTTGGGATTGGACTCATCTATGAGATGAGCTATACCGAGCATCTAGTTACCCTCATCAAGCTCATTAAAAACACATGAGGCACTCATCGTTCATGATGGGGAAAACGGAAAGCTTTTATGTTACACTCTTTATTTGTGGTAGTACCTAGTCGTTCTTGAACATGGCACTCATTTGCATTTGCATACTATACTTGGATCATCCTTTTGTCTTCGAGTCTTGCCTACTTCATGAGTCTAGTCACTCCTTTGAGTCATTCAAATAACGCTTCCATCATCAGTTGCATTAAGAAGTTGGTGTCGTACTCGTCATGTCAATACTGCCAAGTCATGCCATGCTCATGTTCAAGAATACTTTTATATTGGTCATGGCTATGTTATCATCTCATCATGGATCTATGCTTGTGTCTAGTAGCCATGATTGTGTTCAGTCGGTCATTACTATCATGGATCTGCAATGTATTGGTCGGCAACCATGTTGTGAGTCATATGAGACTGTGTGCTCAGAGTCAGTTGTACTATAGCAATGTCCTTCGTCCGATGAGCCATTGCCATTCCTTTTGTCAAAGCATTTTGCCTGTCCAGTTTCAAACAACTTCATGCTTTAGGGGGAATTCTGTTACACCTAAAATCTTACCATCATGAGACTCAGTGTAAAAATCCCTAAAGTTTCCTTGACTAAGTCATTAACTTGGAAGAGATGCAAACCCTTTTATACTAGGTTTTGAGAGGTCGTCGCAGGTTGTCCTCTTACAGACTGTGATGATGTCAGTTAATGGACTAAAATAAATTCTTCGAGCCCATTCTCGAAGCTAGCTGATGTGTATCCCTATCCCTAGCCTTTGGGGAAGCTGGCATTCGGTTCTTAGCCTCTTGGAAGGATCCCTTATCTCTCTCCTACCATATCTCAACCTACCCTATCCACTTAGTCCTATATAAGTGAAGCTCACTCCCATTCCAAGGGGAGGAAGTCTATAGTATCTAATTGCTGGTGAAATTAGCTTAGGAGAGATCTCTACTGATCCCTTGAGAGATCCATCATCCCTTTGGAGGCTTTGGCATCGGCTTAATTGGAGAAGGATTGCTACGTTAAGTCATTGGTTGTAATCTCTTCATCCTATGTATTTCCCTTTTAATGCAGTAATATAAGTGCTTTCCACCAAATCTCACTCTGTTAATGATATATTGTGTAGTTTGCTTACTTAAGTGCTTACTTGGATCTATTATTGTGTAGGTGCATTTTACCACTTGTTTTGTTGTGTTGTCTTGATAGGTTTTGCAGCTCAGATCTGAAGACCATCAATCTTGGAGCAGCATTCAAGGAGAAAGGATCAATGATCTAAAGGGTAAGAGCACCTAGTTCCTTGATCTCTAATTAGATCTAGGAGAGTTATTTATGTTCTGTCTCTATTTGTTCTAGACTCATGTTGATCTAGGGAGATCAGGCCTTGAGTCCGCTCTTGGTAGATTGTTCATAAAACACTAACAAGCAATGTCAAGAAAGAAGTCAAACCAATCAAATGATTTCCACTAGACAACAAAATTGAATTTCCATGGGATTCAAAGATAAACTACTCCTCCAAAAAAGTATAAACAATGGTCTCTCCTATGATATTATATTAGATGAAACATCTAATTTATAAGACAAATCCAAGAGTATGTCCCTCGTCAAGTCATGTAATGACACTCTTATAAAGGTGGAATTGTCCTCATAGTGTTCCAAAGGCTAGGTTTCCCCCTCAAGTGTGGAGCAAAACAACTGCCAATGGACAATGATATAAGGTGATGAAGAAGTTTATGAAATGGCTTCCAAAAGGCTATGTCCTTCACAACATCTCCAAAGGAAAACCTCAAAGGAAACACTCCCCAAAATCATGAATTAAGGCACATGATAGGTCTTCATGATGGAATATTTCTTACACAACATGCTCAACATGATGGACATCCTCAACAAACTCCTCCAGATGACATGAAATCTAGCTCCAAAGAAAATGTTTCTCGATGATGCCACTACAGGAAACTACATCACAAGTACCTTTTAAACCATGAATAAGTGTTCTAGTGGCCTCTAGAGGATGAAATTTATCATTTTATATAGAAAATTATTTGTTTTTACTTCTTCCATGACTATTCTTACACAATTATGAGCCTTTATATTGTTGTTATATGGTTGAGAATTACTTATTTTACCATCAAATTGACCTAGCTTTGAAATTGCTTCTTCTACCATCATTATAACAAAAGGATAAAGGCTGGACCTATGGATCATAATGGTTTTACAACATTTTTCATGGCCTATTGTTCAATAAGGTAATTTGGTAGTACTCATCCAATTAGATACCAATTTTATAGGGATACTAAAGTGAGTGATGATGTAATTAAACAATAATCAATCCTATATATGAAAAATGATGTTGAATGTTGTCATAATTTTGGCACACTTCATGAACTAATAAACACCAATAATCATGTACTTGTGGCCACCATTGTATGTTGTATGACACTATATAAATTTGATCCCCCATTTGCAATATGGATCTATGGTGCGTGCTCACACCTTCTTACTCTTGGGGGTGGTAAATTAAATATTAAATCCTAGAGGAGAATTATGAAATGAGGAAACTTAGTGTTGATAAGGCATAAACCTATGATGTATTCCATATAAGTTAAATTAGCTACAACCTTCATTTGATGAAACATGATGTATGGAAACCTTTTGGATAGAATAGACCATCGCCAAGGATAAATTCTAAACATTGTTGTAGTTTAATGAAATCCTAATACTAGTTCTTCTAACATAGTAGTTGGCATGCTCACAATAGTCATATATTTTTTGAACTAACACTCTGTTAATGGAAAAACTAAGGCTCAAACATAATGGTTCCAATGTGTCAAATCAATGTTGGGATTGATCATCTTATGTGAAGTTGATATATTGGCATAAGAAATGAAAAATTACATGATTGTGTGTTGCATAATCTGGAAGGACAATGTATCATAAGAAGTTGGATTTGCGTTGAAGGATCTGGAATATGTGCAAAGTACATGGTGGGGTTAGTTTGATTATGACCTGTAATGCAAATATATGGCAATGTTGGGTGATAAAAGGATAAATCATAATGATTATGAGGCTTTACAGTAGATTTGATTTGTTTTTTTTATTATCATTTTTCATATTTCCTTGTGGTGGATTGTCCCATTTCTTTATTGTAGCAATCTATTCTAGGGTTTGATTAGAGAATACAATTAAACCTAAAAAAACCCTTGTATGGACTAGAGTTAGCATGTAAAAAAACATGACAATGAAATATCCCATTTACTATGGAAAACAACCACTTTAAGTCCATGGATGGTACAACTTACTTGATTAGCGGACATTGTGAGGGTTCTCTTCTCGCGTCTAGATGTCTCTGCTTCATCTATTCTAAATCCCCTGTCTATTCTCTATTCGTGTCTAGATGTCTCTGCTCTGTCTGTGAAATTCCCTTGATCATGTCCGAATGTCCCTCGATCGATGGTTTAGTAAGGCCTGATCCTTTTCTATAGTTCGAATATACCAACTTCGAATTGGGTCTCCTCCACGGGTTTGGGTGCAAGGCAGGTCTGTGACTTGGCTGTCATATGCATTCGAGGGTATGCACTAGTTTGAGGGTGCAATGTAGCGGTCCTCTCATCTGCATTTGAGGCTATGCAGTAGTCCGAGGGCGCAGTGTAACAATACTTTCATCTGCATTCGAGGGTATGCACTAGTCCAAGGGCGTAGTGTAGCGATCCAGGGCGCAAGAATTTCAAAAATCAAAGGCCACTCAACTAGATCACAACCAAATTGTTGCTCTTTAATTTTCTTGGGTGATATAATCTAAGTTGGGCGCGAGGGTGATATAATCTAAGTTGGGTGCAGGGGTGATATTTCGAATGGAACATTGATACATTAAAACTTTCCCAAAGGAGAAAACTTACCACCCCTATCTATATTTATATACACATCAATTGTATTTCATCATATGTCAATTAATATCAATAATCATTATTATACCCTTTGTGGATTATATGTTACTAAATGAATGAGTTTTTTTAAAGAAACATGTAACTAATGGAGATCTCGATAGTCGAAAAGAAGGTTTTTGCCCCATAATCTTCATTTACAATGGGGGCTCGATTCACAAATATTTGGTATAAGCATGGAGCAAGAGGAGAGCATGAAGAGTTTGATTGTTACTCAGATGTCTATAAAGTATTTTAGGAGTTGTCATGGTAGTCAAATATTTGTTTATAATACTAAAACCAAATTTGGTAGCCAAGAATCATCACAACTTTGAAAGATAATAAATTTGAAGAATAAAATGAAGTATCCCTATATAAAATTCGATTTTCCTTAGCAAAGATACCCACATTGAAATTGAATGGGAAGGAAACAAGAGAAATGAAAGGGAAGAAGGTCAAAACATTGACCACACAATAAAATAATGAGTCAAAAGAAGAAGAATTGGTAACTACTTTGGAGACTCAAAGCAAATTGACTTCCAAAACCCTAAGAATATTGAGACCATCGAGATGATAAAATATTCAATGGAGGGGGATCCCGTACAACCTACACCTATTGAATAGGAGAAGGTACTAACTAAACATGAAGAGGGTGGTGGAGATTTAAGACAAGAAGTGAAGACAAAAAAGGTTAACAAAAGAAGTATAAAAGAAAAATAAATGAAAGGAGCTGAAGAAAAGTCAACAAGTCCACAAGATGAAACAATAATAAAAGAGAAAGAAAAATCAACTATGTGAAACAACTAAAAAATCCATAAGATACTTAGCAAATAAAAAATACAAGAAGCAAAAGTTGACCAAGGTGCAAGAGGATCAATTTGAGAAGTTTGTATTCTCATTCGACCCCAAGGACATGTTAGATAGTGATATTCAAGCATTACATAAAGTGTTATTCAAAGAGAAAAATAAGAGAGGGACTGGAGTGATGAAAAATAAGAAAGATAAGAAAGAAAAGGATAAAGTAGTGTGGAAAGCATGCAAAAGAGTGCAACACAAGCATTGAGCATGCTAATGATTGCAAGGGATGTTTATCCTACCGATAGTCTAAAGAACCTTAGAATATAACTTATTAGTCAACTTCATGAACTTATGAAAGAAAATAGAAGATTACAAGATTAATATTAGACAAGTGGAATATCATATGCAGAATATGTGAACTTTGAGCATCTTCAACATAAATTAAACAAATGAAGCATGAACAAATTTATTGACATAGTACTAGACAATTGGCCATCATATTATACCAATATTTATAGTAGACTAAAAGTCATCCAAACATTAGTTTGTCAGCTGGAAGACAAAATTCAACAACCATAGATGCAAGAAGTTGGGATGGTTGAGCACACAACTTCTATGTGAAAGAAAAAATAGAAGAGGAGTTGGTGGCATACGAAGGAAAATGATTTCAAGAAGGGAAGATTGCACATATGGATATTTCTAAGGTAGTCTCACATATTTAGAGAGATTTTGTAGAGAAGCTAGGTACATGAAAAAGATACTAAACTCCAAGATGGAAGAAATACAACATTCACTCTTGAATGTTAAATGAAATTCTTAGTTGACTTGAAGTGCACCAACAAAATAGTAGAGAAATATTTGGAGGAGTGGAATTTTTTTCAAGAAAGGTTGAAGTCCATTACATCATATATTTAAGATATGCTAGGAAGACAAAGACAATTGAGCTCGATGAGCCACCACCAAAACTTGCAACACGAAGGAACCTATTGTTTGAGCCAAGGCATTCATTGAATAAACCACCATTTACAACAAACCTTGTAGAAACAGTCAACATACAAATTGAGAAGTGTTAAGAAAGATCCACAACCAGATTTGAACACAAAATCCAACGACAAAAGCTGACGAAATCCGATGAAATTGACCTTGTCATCGAATTTCACATTTATAATTGCGAATTTTCCCTAGATTTTTTTTTTAAATTGACACCGTCAATGCATGCGTCTAGTATAACCATGCCAAATTTCAGTCCATACAAGCACAAATTGAAAAAAATCAACGTTGACCCCGTTCAATACATTAATTATTCTTTAGGTTTGTTGTTTGATTGTCGAATTGTTTGTGTGTGTCATGTTTGAGTCTGGAAAACCCTCCCACATTGTCAATGCATGTGTCTAGTCTAACCATGCCAAATTTCAGTCCATACAAGAACAAATTGCAAAAAATTCAACGTTGGCCCCGTTTAGTACATTAAATGTTCTATAGGTTTGTTGTTTGATTTTCGAAATGTTTATGTGAGTCATGTTAGTCTAGAAACCCTCCCACATCCTCAATGCATGCGTCTAGTCTAACTATGCCAAATTTATGTCCATACAAGCAAGAATTGAAAAAATTTCAATGTTGGCCCCATTCACATGACAATTATAATATGCAGGGTCAAGTACATGAGCAGGCATGCATTATTTTTGGGTTATGAAATATCATATAAAATAGAAGGTGAAATAATTAGCATGATAATTGTGCATTGCCTTACCAAGTTTCTCTTTGTTTTGAGAATAATTTAATGTTCTCTACTAAACAGGGCCAACCACGTGAAGATGGAGACTCATCTCCCCCCCCTCATGTTACTCTCAATTCCCCATAACTTGACAAAATCTATGTACAAAAAAAAATTTATTGTGTTTTTTGTCATACTTAAGAAGCAATGTCTCTTATAACATATGCCAACATACAAGAAAATGGCAAAAAAACTTTAAAAAAAATAATTTATGTGTACTAATACAAGTCAATAATTCTATCGCAATATTAATTCAATATATATAGAGTAGATATATTAAGGCATACCTCATACACTTCAATGTACTTCATCATCTTCTTCATTCAAGTCATCATTTGCATCATCTGATCCAAATTCAACATTGTAAGGATTGTCCATATCATCATCGTCATCGATGTCAGTGTCGATCATCATGTCATCGTCGATATCATCTTCATGGACATTGTCTGCTACATCATCTGATTCAACTAATTCTTAGACATCTTCCTCTAGAACATGATCATCTAGCTCATGTTGATCATCCTCATCCTCATCTTCTTCTTCAAGACCCTCTTCATTATCTTCCTCTACATTATACTTTACCGGCCTTCCCTTGGATCGTGTCTCACAACAAATGACCAACCCCCTCTACCTAGAACCTCAAAGTAAAATACATGTTCACATTGGCTTGGAAGAACATAGGGCTCCGTTCCTGGATCAAACAACCTTGTATTAAACATGGTAAATCCATTATCATGTTCAATAATAGTTCTATCGTGATCATGTTGATTCAATCGTAACCTGTACCATTTGTCAACGAACATAACTAATTTGAAGGAGTTAAAGTCACATTGAATAATATCTTCCAAATACCCATAGTATCAATTTTCTAAGAGTTATGGGTGTCGGTCACTTCTAGAGGAAACATTGGTCACCTCAAAGACTGCAGTTATCCCACAACCAAATGTTTTCTTCATTTCATCCAACTTTTTGATGCGAAATTTACGGCCATTGCACCACATAGCCTTATGGTGTTTTACCTGCAACAAGACATACACATAAATATTACATCGTAAATCGATGATTAAGTGCATGTTTATGCTCTACAAGGAAAAAAATCAACGTGTACAATAGTATGTCTAATTAATATGCTTTCCTTCTTATCTTTTAAACCATATGCTAAATCGATTTCCCTTTGTGTAAGATTGGTATCTCCATCGCGATGAGCTGCTTTAACCAATGAAGCCACACCTTCCCATGATATTCCATGACCAGATTGTTCATATCGTTCAATCCATACATTCATCCATTCAAGATGATTTGTGATGTATAAATGAAGTGAATCCCACTCTTGACCAACTGCTTGATGAAAATACAATTACAATTCAGTACAAATGTATTTTCACTTAACACAGTATACACTTTTAATTTATGCATATTGAATATTAAAAATGAAATAAGTATGATATATACATAAAAAGCAACAATCAAATGTACTATAATTACTCTCCACTAGCTAATAATTATCTTCCACCTTCCTCAATTTACCTTTCCCCTTTAGGTACTCCCCTTCGAAATTGTTATTGGAGTCCGAATCACATATGCAACTTAAATTGAGCCTTGACGCTAATTTAGGAAGATATTCACTAATATACATCATGTTATGGTATTCCATATATCCCTCCACTATATAACCCTCAGGATGTGTTCATTGTCTAACCAAACCCTTCAAAAATTTCAAGTGCCTCTCAACCATCCACATTGACCTTGAGTGTATAGGTCCACACAATTCAATCTCCTCAACTTGGTGTATGAGGTAGTGTTCTTGTGCATTGAAAAATGCCGAAGGTAGATCCTTTTGCATTTCACACATGAGACGAGGAATTTCTCTCCTCCAATACTTTATCTCTTCTTTATGGATTTCTTTAGATGACAACCATCTACAAGTGATGCAAATAAATCATGAAATTTAACAAAAATAAACATTATATTATATAACAATTAGTAAAACAAATGTCAAATATAAGTTCTACAATGAATTAAACAAACACTTTAGGCATGTAAAATATCGCTAATTACCTCATGTATTTTCCAAGATCATATATAACTTGTTTGACATTGTTGTCGAAGTTGTCTGGGAGAGATAGAGGTAGAACATACTGTAACAATATAAAAATCGTTTCATTATTTTTTACAAAAAGTAGACAAAAAATACCAACAATATGCACTACTATAAAAAAATATAGCAATATATATACCATAATAATTACATTGATGAAGATATGTCAATCATGCGTTTTCACCCCCGCAAAATCACCTTTCTTTGTTATGATATTCTTCATGTTCGAACAAAATCCGATGTGAAATTTAATTTTTTGCATGACTTATTTTACAACATTGCTTTGTTGCTCCGTTAACAACCATGGAAGTGAGTGTATATTAATTTGGTCTTCATTGCTATGTATTTGAATGACATATTTCATTGCATGATTTAATTCCTGGATGTCATTGCAAATTTTGACAATTTTTTCTTTGTCACTCCTTCCATCCAATATTCGCCATAATGTTTCAGCTACATTCTTTCCGATATGCATTGTATCAAACATATGAGCAATTTGTAGGTGCTCATAGTAGGGAAACCTACTGAATTGTTTAGGATAAATTTTCATTCCTTGTGGAATCCCATTAATTCCTTCATGATCACAATGACCATCATGAATCATAGTTTATACAGAAATTACCGAAATCAATGTCAATTATAGTAAACAACACACAATTCAAAAAATTCAAAACATTTCATATATGATGATAGATAGACAATTTGATTCGTATGTACCTTGATGATTTCTATTATATTGCAACTTCCATAGGTGAGGTGTCATTCTCCGTGGTTTTAATGCAGTCTTCCCATTGAATAGATGTTTTTCGGTAGTTCGATACCTATGATTCTTAGAGAGGAAGTGCCTATACTCATCAAACACCTCCTTTCCTAAACTTTTTGAATGACGATATTTGATCTTAAGACCACAAACTGGCCATGCAAATTTTCCCTTTGTTTGAAGACCTACATGAAGAGATGGATTAACTATGTCAATTATAATTATATAAAATGAATGGATTATTTAAAAAACATGCATGCTTAATTTATCAACTTCATAAAATTAAATACTTTTAAAGTGGACGTTATAATTACATACCACAAAAACGGGTTAACCCTGGGGCATCATGTACTATCCATACAAGCATTGCATGGAATTGAAATTGCCTTTGTCATATTGGTCTAGAGACATCATATATAGTGATGCCATTCCATAGGTTTAGTAGCTTGTCAATAAGAGATTCGATATATACATTCATATCTTTAACTTGGTACTTACCTGCTTGATTTGAACATATAAAATATATAATTATTACAACCATTTTAGATATATAAATAATATACACGAGTAAATGAAAAAAAACATATGACATTATGCAACAAAATACAACAAATGAGATGCCACTAAATTAAAAAAAATTGTTGTAGACACATACTTGGAATAATCATTTCCAACACCGAGTAAATAGATATCATCTCTACAAATGGATTGACACCATCTGCTGCCAAAGAAATCCTAACATTACGAGGTTCTTCTTTAAAGTGTGGACATTTTTCCTCCATATCTCTAAATGCAGAACCATCTGTAGGCATTCGAAGAATGTCATATTGACTTTTGTTATGTGCATGGTAATCCATAAATTATGCTATGTTTTTTCACCTAAGAAGTCGTTGCAAATGTGAATAATGGGAATATAACGAAGAACCTTGCGAGGCATCTTTTTTGTTACTTGATCTCTTCAATATCTATTGATATGACATTCCAGACATTCTGTTTCAAATTCATGATGTTTATAATATATAATATGGTCATCGGGGCATGCATCAATTGCTTCATATTGCATTCCAATTGCTTTCATGATGGCATATAAATCTCAATATGTGCAAGGTAAAATATTTGATGGTGGTAACAAAAATTCAGCTATCAAGCTACAACAATTAAAATAAAAAACTAGTTAATATAATATATAAATAATATTAATGAAACATATTTCATCCGTATTAATTTTAATTATGAATTAACAATAAAATTATTAGAGGAACAAAGATAACCTTTATCATGATCATATATGCGTGATGGAATATATTACATACCTTAACATTTCTGTGATTGATGTGTTTGAAATACCATTCATAACCTTCAAGTTCATTATCAACAATATAGCAGAGAGAAGATTTGTGTTGGAACCTTCATAAAGGGGTTTGTATGCCTTCTCAAGAAGAGGTAAATCATGAACATCATCAAAGTCATCATTTTCATGATCATCATCATCGTCATCATCCATTCTAACATTAAATGTATCATGGATCAATGTATTTGTACCATTATCTTCAACTATGTTATCAGTATGATCATCTTCTTCAATATGATCATTAACTTGTTCTTCAATATTCATAGCTCCATGTTCCTCCGGTGCTTGTTTTGCAAGCACATCCTCCGAGCGAGATGCCACATGAGGTCTTTCCTTTATAATTACATACCATCAAGAGATATTAGTAAATATAAGAAATATTAAAATGACACACACATTTACAAAAAAGATCAATATAAAGACATATATAATGAACAACTTACCAATGTACGATAGTCATGTCCCCCCTCAACGTGTCCATGTTCCCTACAATGTCTTTTAGCTGTTGTGATATTTATTCTTCTCCTTTTAAATCCCCTGCATTGACTACATGGACAATAACATTTCCCATCACCCTTTCTTTTTAGTCCATCCCACAAACTAGCAAGCAATTCTTGATTTTGTTCGTCTGGATCAGGAATATTGTTATGTGACATTTTATGATACCAAGCTTGACTGATGATTATAGATCTTAAAAAATCAAGCTCCACACTTCACTATTTGTAATCACAGTAACAATTGAAATAATTGTGCCTTTTTGTATGGAAAACAATCTATGCAAATAATATAATTTCCGCAAACCATCGCTTGTATAGAAAACACGTCGGAATATTCCTATAATTTATAGTTTCTAAAAATAAATTATCGTCGGATATCCGATGACATTAATATAGTGACCGTTATAACCTGGCCACGTCGGATATCTGATGACTCTAATCTATTGACCGTTGTAGTCGGATATTCGACTTTGACACGGAGACATCGGATATTCTACTATACAAGTCGAATATCCGACAACTCTAGTAGGATATTCGATGGTCGTAGGAAATTTGACGAACTCCGGGGTCAATTTAAAAAAAACTAGGGAAAATTCACAATTATAAAGGTGAAATCCGACGACAAGGTCAATTTCGTCGGATTTTGTGTTCAAATCTGATTGTGTAGATAATGAACGCACCAAAGACACAAAACAATTAATTTTAAAAATGAATAAACAATTATATAATTCTTATAAAGGTGCATCCCAAAGTAGCGAGTGTTGGTGTGTTATATAGACGTGACCACACCGCAAATAGTGCATACACAAGTTTTTAATGCACCAGGACCAGTGCGACCATGTGTGAAAATAGGGAGGTATACATTGATGAAATATTTTTTTAAAAGTTGGGTCAGTGCATATTATAAGATTGAACACACTGTTTATAGTGCAGACATATTAATAATATGCACCGATGTATGTTTTGAACTATTTTTTCATAAAAAAATGAATTTCCAAATCAATGCACTTGAAAAAATGTGAAGCATTGCTTGCGGTGCTTTGAAATCTACAGAGCACCATTATCAGTGCACTACTAGACCATTAATGCACTCGAGACACAAAAATTATTTTTAAAAATAACTATACATGGCGCGCTTTATAAAATATATGCACTGGTGCATGGTATTAATATAGGCACAATAATGGTGCTTTTATGATTCTAATACGCATCGTCCAAAACATTTTTATATCTCTTATAATGGTGTGTACCTAAGTAGGGAGCACCAATGCTTTATAAAGATTTGTCTGCATCGCGAATGGTGCGCACAATAGTTTTTAACGCATTAGGACAAAAGGTTATTTTAAAAGTTTTGTCGGTGCATAATATAAGAATGAATGCACCGTCCGAATGGTGCACTTACTCAACAATAGGCCCGATGCGTTTACCAATGCTCAACATGATTTATGATGCAAAAGTACTTATTAAACGCACCGGTATATGTTGTGAACTATATCAATTTGTTTTGGTTTGTGTTTTTATCGGCGCGTTAAAAATAATATGATGCACACGTGCTTGTTGTTCCTATTGGCACCAGTGCACCTGTAAAAGTGATGCACCAAAAACATTGATGTTATTTTTAATTTAGTTTATGTGGTGTGTTATTTAACATGTAAGGCACCATAGTAACATTGCACTATGTTTTACAAGGATTGGCCGCCCTTCTCCTATTGCAGCCTGTAAATTTTCAAGGTGCACCGTTATCGTGGTGTGAGCCGAACAGGTCGAATGCACCATGCGAAAATTTTAAGTTTTATTTGTGAAAGCATGCAAATTTAAAGTGAATTTTAAATTTTAATCCACTAAACGTTCAAATTAGAAGGTCACAAAGACTTTAGCTAGAAATTTGCGTGTCGGGGAAGCATGGTTGGCATGTAGACCAAAACTCCAAAATTTCCCACTATTTGGCAAAAATCCAAAGCAATGTAGCAAGCAATGGACGAGAGAAATTCAAGCATGGGAAGCATCAATGGTAGGGAACTTGAGGGAGGAAAGACTAGCATCGGTGCTTAGGAGGTCTACAACATTCGAAGATGATAAAAATGCTTTTATTGTCTGGTAATTTTTTTTTTACCCTGTAACGGTGTGCTCGATAACAATACCCACTAGTGTCCATTGAAGTTTTAATCGCACTGATATTCAATATAAACATAAAGAATCCCAACCCGCAATTTTAAATGTAACCCTAACACGATGCTCTCTACTACAATATGCACTAGTTTGTTTGAGTTATATAAATGCACCGATAGTGAATATTAAATAGTTTTAAAAATTTACACCGGGTTTTTAATTTTAAGCTAATGCGGTGCTCCCAAGTGTATGCCACATTGCTATGTTTGTAAGATACAAACACACAGTTAAAGAATATAAAAAATATAAAAAAATTTGTTTGACAATTGTTTTAATTTCACCCTTCGTTGGTGCCCTTAAGTACAATATGCACCGGTGTTGTTTTAACAACGAAATGCACCAATGAGGGATCTAGGAATATAAAAATCGTTTTCGTCGGTACTCTAATATAAACAATGCATTGATACTTTAGGATATATAGAATGCATCGTATTTGTTGTTATTTATTTTGAAAACATATATTTTTTTTCTAGGTAGAGGGTTTTTTGGCTAATGCCAGTGTGTTAAGTGTAGTTATGCATAGGTGCATAAGTATGTATTGAATGCACCGATTTGTGCTAGTTATACACTGGTGCGTAAGTATGTATTGAATGCACCGATTTGTGCTGGTGGTTGAAACATAAAAGAAATATTTTTCTCCGCATTGAGTAGGGGTTTTAGGCAACGATGCGTTGTTTTAAATGGCGCATTGGTGCATATATGATTAAGGTGCACTTGTGAGTTTCATATGTATAAAAGCACTATACAAAAACCTCCGCCCGCTCACCTCTGCGAAAGGCCTTTGCTATAAATGGATATTTGGGCTCTTTTATAGGACATTCCGAAAAAAACTCCACTAGAGGGTATTTTCCTTGTAGTGTATGAATTTTCTTAAGGGATTAATTAAGACATTTACCTTTGTTAGGAGTTGGTTTGTTTGTTGAAATAGTCCTACATTGGCCTCCTTGAGGGAAAAAGTACTAAATTCACCCTACCCTTGAATATTTGTAAATGCAATGCATAAATTGAATGTGTAACCTATATGAACAAGTTTAAACATTGTTATGAGGTAAAGTTAACTTTGTTGTATAATGATTTGTGTTATTTACGGGCCTCACTACTAGTGATGCATATGTTATAAGGCCTTGGGACAATTGGTGAAACTTTGTACATGTAGATGATGAGGCAAGAATCCTGTAGAATATGAAATCATTTCTTGATGATCATGGAAACATACTTATAAACATTGAACAAGATGTTACATGCATGAATCTAATGGCATTAACCCTAAACCCTAGAATTGTTTTATTTAGAAGTAAACAAGATCTCCATCCAAGACTCTAAGTAACCATTGAGCTGAAGTAGTTCATGGTCTTCTCAAATGAGTTTCATGTATGAGTTATGATTGATATGTTGTATGAATTATGCACCTATGCTTGGTAGCCTTCATATTAAAAGAGTCTTACAAGGAAAATTAGGAATGGTGAGTTTTGATTTGAAGTTTTGATGTTGATTTATTTGTAAGAGTTATGTTAACTAGACTTGGCATTTAAAGATTGGAAGTTGGTTCATGTTGACTATTGTAAATCCAAATTCTATCATATAAATGAAGAGGAAGGTTTTTTTTTAATGGTTTGTTGTATTGTGGAAATTTTTCTTACATACAATTGCTCACATTACATTATTAGATCAACTAACCCATCCTTTCTTGTTGATAATGTAGGTATCGACAAATTGGTATTAGCGAATATGATTACACCAGTAGGGGATGTATGGGAGCAAATAAAATGACTAGTTGTTGAGTGGGACATCTATATAGAAAATAGTTTAGAACATAGGCAATGGAAGAAATCCCATAAGAAGAGAAAAATCATTTTCATCTAGTTAAAAACTAAGTATTATGATAACATGTGATCATATTTGAATATGATTGTTATGAGAAATATTTGAATTTGGCTTTGATTGAATATGCTTGATGGACAAGATTTCAATAAATCTGTTTTGCATATTATTGATATGTTCAATATACATCATTCTAATTGAACTCTGCAGGTTGTCTTTGTTGTTTTGATATTCCAATTGCATCAAGGAAGAAAACCAAGTAATAAGGTCTATAGAGCATGATTCCATGCATACTAAAAAAGGGGTCATTGAAGGCCTGATTAGATGATGTTTGAAGCTGGGCTATATTGGGAGTTAAGACAAACTACTAAGAATCAAAGCATATCTTGAGTGAATTTTCCTAAGGAATGTAGAATGATTTCCAAAATGGATAGTAAGAAAGGATAGTGCAAAGGATTATAGGAAGCTACAAATTTTCCAAACATTGGATTTTGATAATAAATGGAATATGTAGTCAGCCTTTCATATAGGAGAATTTGGAAACCATTTGCCTCTAAACTCTATAGACTTTTATGTTTTTAGAAGTAACAAATATAGCTTTACATATTTGAGATACGTATTGCTATTTGGGTGAAAAGATACCAATTAATAATCTTTGGTGTGAGTGGTAAGAAGGTCATAAGATGACTCATGCTATGGATGTTTGATACTATGATGAACAACTAGAAAGGATAATTATTTAATCTTTTTGTTGCTATATTTTTCTTGCTAGCATGTGCCAAAAGGAACCTACTAAGGATAAAGAACAATAAAATAAATCTACACTAAACATGCATTGAGCTAATATTAATTTAACAATGGAATATATAACATAAAATGATTTTATATTATGAGAGCACAATATAGGACCATAAGAATACATGGAAATGGGGGCCCTTGTATCCTTACTAATTAGTGTGTCCTTCGTCTCCTAGCAACTCCACAATCTCCAACTACACGTCACAAGGGGTGCCAAATCTCAACATAAGGGTAATAAGGACTCAATGGAATTTTGACAGAGTGATGGCATGCAAAAGGTGGAGAATGTTTGGATATGGAAATGAGGGGCCTTCACATGTATATATAGATATTATGAAACATGGTTTGTGGCCCATGGGATTGGAAAATGGTATTTGGATACACATTATGAGTGGGTTAAGATCCAACTTAATTTTCCTTTTTTTATGGGATTTTTCTTGTTTGTGGGAGTTTCTTATTTTTTTGGGGTTTTCCCTTTTTCCCATTTTTATAAATGTGCCAACTTCCCTCTTTTGTGGAAAAGGAAATAATAATGATGGGCCATTTATGATATTTTTGACATGCGAAGGTCAAAGTGGTGGAAATGGAAAGTGGGCATGATGTATGCCATGGTGTGGCTAGTGGATAAGCAAAGTGGAAATTTTTTTGGTGTTAACAGATTGCCCCCTGATGTGTGAGGTCAAGATCTCATCGTATGGCTGACATACATCATAGGATACTTCTTTTTTCCAAGGGAGAACTATGACGGTAGCATAGAGACCAAAAACTGTGTCAGAGGGTAGGACACACCATTCGTCGGAACAAAAAGGGTTTGCATATGCATATATAATCACTCAAAATGGATGAGGTACATATAATCTCAAATATATGGACAAGGCAGGAATACCCATGCTCGTATCGATGTCTCAAAAAATATAAAAAATGGATCAAGGGCCAAAAGGGGGCCAATTAATACATAGATAAATGCTGTGTACATCATAGGTGTCCAATAAGAGATTGAATACAATGGACTGTAATCATGGTCCAACCATGGATGACATGAAGAACTAATACATGGAAACAATGGCATTCACCAAGAATGCAAGATCACAATAACTGATGCTCTGCTAGATTTGAAGGGGTCCAACAGTTGTATGGACTCAAAAACTGAGAGTTAGAATCTCAAAGGTACAATGAACTTCATCTGAAACTCAATACACTAGGAAGCATGTAACTAAGGGGCTTCCTCAACACTATCGCCAATGCATCCCGGATATCACAAGGAACATAAGATTGTCAAAGTTCTAGAGAGACTCACTAACACACTAGAGTCAGAGGATATTTGAGGTCTTCGACCAAATAATGAAGGAACCAATACCCTGTATGAATATCAATGGTGCGATGATGTAGCTGAAGTCGAGCACGTGAGACACAACCGGTCTAAGTGGAACCGAGGGATCCCCTCAGGTGGTCCAAGGAACTCATCAATGAGGTGTATGAAACCAAGGTACAAGTAATTCTGGGTCTATCCTTTGGAATAGATGTGATGATGTCGACAAATGGAGACCTACAACTACCAAGGAAATGAGATTTCCTTGATAGGAGCGCGAGGTATACAACCACAAAGGAAATGGAACTGAACATGGGACTAAGAAATTGAATGGGAATACAAGAGAAATAGAGTAGGGGGACTCAAAATTACTTTGTTCAGAGTATGATGTCAGGGTTGACCTAACGACATATGAAACTGATCTTGGGGGAAGGGGAAGATAGCTGGGGTTACTTGGTGGGGATGACTGCAATGGTTGATGCTAGGAGAGGGGGGAATTGATACATGACAATAGAGGGACTCCAAGGAGGACTCATCGTAGAATACTCCAAAGAAAGGCGACCATAATGGGGAATGATGCCATGATATGAGACTATATGCAATATGCAGGGGCGATGAAAGGCACCATTTGGGCCTTCTTCATTGTTTAATGAGCTTAAAGAAGGGATAGAAGAGTGCTCAATAATGTAATTACCAGTGGATTTTGATCGAGCCCGGGTTAGTGAGTGCTCATTGGTGTTTTCAATTTTAGAGTGTCTGAAAACATGAATGTTGTGCAGGATTATTAACTTATAGTGAGGAGAAGACACTACCAACTTGGGTGGGGTGACAGGTAAATACATTCATTGCATTGCATTTAGTTCCTACAAATGAGAGAGATCAAGATATCGAAAGATGTACCTTTTATCGATGGCTGGTCCTAGCTTTCACTTGGTCTTTCACTTGATCTTCCGCTACGATGAACCTGCAACACAAAGGAAACCTTCCTCAGTATATCTTGACTGTAATAAATATGATGAAATTGAAAGCAATTAAACATCAATTACAATCATATATTAAATCAAATGAACATACAATCCAATAGACATTCGATTTGGGACAGGAAGGGTATTTCCACCTTTTTATTGTCAAAGAAACATGAATCAGTACAAATATACCTGATCGGTCAAGATGCTTCTACAACCAAGTCCTGGGCTCCTTCTCTTCACAATGACTTGGGAATTCCTCTAGCGTAACAACACTTAAAGCATTCCTTCTAGGTTCCTCTCTCATGGATCCTCCTTGTATTTATGGGACAAGGTAGGCAGTTGGATTCGAGAGGTGGTTGAATTGGGAGGTTGGAGAAGTTGAAAAACCAACTTCAACTAATCCCAATTCGTAATCTTAATATATTTTTTGATTTCATCTTAAGATGTGCATGGGTTTCATACAACAAGTGTAGCGCACAGAGAGCAACTTTTGTGCTTTGCAACAAGCGTTTGCAACTTTTTTCAAGGTGTGCGCTGGTTGTCCTTGAGCAAAGCAGCGCATCTTTTGAGGTGTGTGCTGGTTTACTATAGCAAGAGTAGCGCACATGTGGTGAAATCAGGAGAAACATTAAGATTCTTAGCTATAAAGAGTAGTTCCAACCATAACTCATCTAAGTCAACCTAGCTCTTCAATCCATGGTGTCCTTTTGTGTGATCGACAGAGCAATGTGATCACGGATGGAGAAGTGCAGATTTGACCTATAACAATGAAGAAAACTCCATTGAGGTTCTTTTTCATAAAGTTAGTCTCCCAAACCCGAAAAAGAATAAAAGTATGCAGGTGAGAACTCTTCTAGCCAAAGGGACTAGAGTATTCCTTTTTCGTAATTAGTCCATTCGGTCCGAAAAAGGGGTAACAGGCATAGTGAATGGATTCACTTTCAAATACTTTAATGAGCATGAAAGGAAGTAAGTTTGCTCAATAATCTTTTCGTTCTTTAAGGAGTCAGAAAATATCTTAAAAGAAACTCCATACCCGGAGTCTGTTTACAAGGACTGGCCAATGGGTGATAATGTGAATGGAATGCATGCGGATTCATTTTTGGATGTTAGACTACGAGGACTCCCAATACAATAGAGATTCGAATGGCATGCGTGCCAAATACAAGGGGTGCTAAAATGGACACCCATGTAAGGTAGGCTCTATTGTCGAGTAAGGGAAAATGCAATGGTGGCTAGGATGGGCCACTTACTTGAACATGGGGGTCCTACAAGCATAAATGGTAAACTGGATCAATGCATCAGATAATTTGGGGGAGAAGATGACCTATATTCCATTTAAGAGGTTATACCTGCAAGGATCGCCTGTTGACTGAAACACGTGGAGTTCAATGCAACTTGGACCTATACACATGGAAATGAAACCCAAGCGTAAAATGTGCATTTGGAAATCAAACCAAATATACAAGTGACATGTGACCTCAGAAATGGTTGAGATCATGCATGTGAAAAAGTGAGCAAGGTTAAGGTTCTGACCCCATGATATGGGCATGGGGTTTGTGATTATGGATCACATATATGTTGGATTGAGCTATGGGATCATTGAAGAATTGAGATAGATGTGACGGGGCAGGATCAAAATGATTAATCATGCACTATATCCCAGGGTTGAGGTCATCGAGTATGCCCCCCAGCCCAGAGGTGTTGATGGAGTGAAAATGCTTTCCTGGGGAGGTACCAACAGGGCATTGATCAACTGCTAGAAGGGGGGTGTGCCATAAGGTTATTGGCCATGGTGGTACAAATCATTGGTGATATGATGATGGGGGATTCCCCCTATGGGGTGGATGTCCCTAGTATCGTTGACGAGAATGACGATGATGATGAGTAGCCAAGTTTGGGGGCCTACCCCCATGCTGTGAACATGGGATTTTCTTATCAGTTCAAAAGGATCGAATAGAAAGGTCAGAGAGACTCGTATCTGATGACACAATCATAGTGGTATGGGATGATGAGGAAGGCTCATTAGAATACGAGATGAAACAAATGGTGTTTGTATCACTTGAAGAAGATGTTGGAGGGTGAACTTATTTTATGACGGTGACTTCCGATTTGAGAGAGAACCGACGTAAGTCAACAAGGGTAGATTCATATGTCCAGATCATTATAGTGGTGGGAGTAGTGACCATAGGGGCCACAAACCACACACGAATGGTTTGTACGTAGGGACTTGTTGTGCACTTGGGGAGTGTCAGGTAATTGGACCACTGGAATGTATTCACTATCATTGAGCGTCTGCAAATGCGTGAGTAGGATGAGAAACTATGGACAATTATGGGTGGCGTGACTTGAAACATCGCATAAAGCACAAGGAGAAGGTGCTTACATTGTAGCTGGGGGAGGCAGTGTCACAAATTTCTTTGTCTTGTCGTCATGGTTGGTTTTAAGGTCTTGCCCCAAATTTCATAGCCGGTGGGGCAGAAGGGGGAGGTGGTACTGCATTGGACACACCGGGAGGCGGGTTTTGGGTAATCTCGATTGGTTGGAATGGTTGTAAAAAAATTTGTGGGGTCGGACATGGGTTAGGTGTGGGTAAATACCACATGGGAATGCCTAACGTCAATCTAGGAAGGCTAAGAGTAGCCATCATTGGAATATTCACAATGTTCGATGGAGGAAACATGAACGAAATCATATCGATAGGCGTAGCTCCCACCATTATGGGTACTGATGCCAGTTGCGATTGATTTTGCAGTGGGTGTTGAGGTTGCAAGTGTGTTTGCGGTGTGAATGGATTTTTACTAGATGAAATGGTGCACAAATCCGATATCTCAACGGTTGTAGGGGGCGGGGGCAAGGGCTCGAAATTATCGGTCAATGTGGTGCCATGGAAGAGGCCTCGCCCAATGGCAGAGAGAAAGGGGATGGACGCGCTGTCAATAGAGATGTCAATGATGGGGAGGACATTTTTAGGGGTAGTCAGTCCCTTGGGATTGTAGTAAATCAATTGGTCTATCTTGACGATCTTCCCTTCATGGCATACATGTAGCTACATCCAAGGACGAGGTTGTAATCAAGCTAGGCATTGACAACCTCAATGTCAATGAGGACCATTTTTTTCGGTTAGATCCACAGGAACATTCACGTTAAGTGCCTAGGGTTTGGGAATCGTGACCATCATAGGAACTTATGCGTTAGTAGAGGGTTGTAAGGGAGGTGACCCAAACTTCTGCCAAACAAAGTTTGACATGATGCAAGTGGATGCGCCTTCATCGATGATACATTGATGGATGAAGAGGTTTTAGATTGACATAGGAATATGGAACGTGAAAGACGAAGGCATGCAGGGTTCTGACTAATCCAAGTCAAACATGATTAAATGTGAATCAAAGGCGTCTATAACACCTAAAGCTAATAGTAAGGCTTTGCATTGCGTGGGGTAGTTCCTGAGAACCTCCAAGGTTGACATGGCGATGGGTGATTGGGCCAAATCGTCCACAATGATATAGTTAAGTGAGGCTTGAGCATTTGGATTGTTTGCAACGTGACATAAAGGAAATTTTGGGACTGTGGGAGCCCCATTGGTAGGTGGTGGAGGTAGGCGCAAAGACTAGTGCACACGGGTGGATGCAATAGCCTTATTTGTGGGGATGTTTTCGGTAACTGAACCATATTAGTTGCATCTAGTCTGAAGGTTGACATCCAACGAACATAGCAAGAGGTACTGAACACCCGAATCAGGGGGATGACTCGATGAAGTAGGTGCGGCGGTGTACGAGACCATGGGTTGTGCGAAAAGGGCCCCTTGAGTAGGCAAAGGGTTCTGTAACACCATAGGATGTTGACCTGGTTGAGGTGGGGGGTTAGGTTGTGCCTTAGGGGTAACAATACCTTGGCATTGGTTAGCCTCATCCCAAAGTTGTTTAGCTCTAGCCAAGTGGGGGTAGTGATGCTTATAATGGCCATACAAACCATAGAAGGAAAACATGTGATTGGTCCAAAGTTGTGGGTTCTTTCCTTGCTTCAGTCGTTTATTAGGGTTCTGAGGTCCACGATTAGATCTGTTATTGTCAATGGTTTGTGGAGGTTGGCCACCCCCATATTGACATTGATTGTTTCCTCGGTTCTACCCTCTATGACGCTTACCCTTCCCTTGTTGGTCATTGGGGGAGGGTTGAGCGGGCAGGTTCTACTATGCATAAACTTGCCCTTGTAGAGAAGGTGGAACGGGGCAAGGAATTGGCATTGGAGCTGTCACAGGTTGTCTAGGATAAGGATAGTAAATAATAGGTGCTTGAGGGGTTGCATGTCCTTGTGAGGTACTGCCACACGCGGATCCAGAATAGGAAGGTCCATGAACGTGTGTGGTAGGAGGCACATAAGAGGGTGTCACTCCTGATTGGGATAAGGCACAGGATAGATCGGGTCCATAAATCTGTGTAGGAAAGGAACTAGATGAAGCCTGTGCAATGCTAGGGGAATTTCTGTATGCAAGGTCAGTTGTCATGGAGGTGATGGGGGAATGCGACCTAGATTATGATGCGATAGTTCCAATAACACCACCGGCGACATGGGATGCACTTGGGGCATCTTTTCGGTAGGAGTTTCCATGGGGGACATTAGGAATAATGGTGTATGGGTAGCCAGACTATGCATAGATAAAGTTGAATTGCTGGGCCTAGAGGATCGCTTCTTCCTCAAATTACGGGTGCTCATAGGATACATCCTTTGCGATGGGAGGAAGTAGGGATTTGAGGAACCAATATAATAACATCCGGTTGTCGAGCTTGATTTTACACAATCTTCAACGTTGACGCCACTCATGGATGTGGTACGTGATGTGGGTAGAGGTATTCTAGGGGAAATACAAGAGAATATCAACTCCCTTGTCATATCATACAGGTAACTGGAAGAACTATAGGAAAGTGGAAGCTAAGGACACGAAGTTGGAGTGTTCCTCGTGAGGTAGTTCAATGTACCACTTGGCTGCAACATGGGTAAGGGTGCACTGAAATAGCCACAATCTAATGGAATCATCCACTATGCTATTAGAGGAACACCATAAGTGGAAGGATATAATATGGTTCTGGGGGTCTTCCCCAGCCTTCCCTTCAGAATTAGGGATGTCCAAGGGGAGTTTGCTAGGAATTGGGGGCTACATAGGATAATTCCTAATAGGTTTGTGTTAGGGTTAACCTTGAATCGGGAATGAGTCAAAGGTGGTTAGGTCCAACACATGGTTTGCTGTAGCCCATGGTATTGGCCTAAGGTATTGCATGCAATGAAGCTTATAAGAAGGCTTGGCATACTCCATTTTAAAGTGGTCTGGAGGTGAGTGGTGGCTAGCTCACTTGGCCCAGTTGGTTGGTTTTGGCCAAGGTAATGAGGATCTTCATTGGCTGGTTTTTCCCTGCATGGGGTTTTCCAGGGTAAATTACGTGTCTATCTTAAATGGTTGCTTTCTTATTGTTAATTTTCTCTCGCATATCATTTATTATGCTTGCTTTAATCTTAACAAGTGGTATCAGAGATTAGTTGTAATAGTTGAGAATACTGGTGTAAGTGTGCAGAGTTGAGTGGCCTGTCAAGGATGAAAAGAATGTGTTGGTTTCCAAAGGGAGCCTTGAGGTTGTTGTATGCATATGGTTTGTATGTAGGTACAAAAGTAACACGACAGAAAATGATCAAGTAAATGAGAAAGAAAGCGAGCATGGAAAAGTGAGAGGATGAAGCAATAGATGGTGATGGTGTAGTCACCCTAAAGACACATGAACAGAAAAACAAAATTGAATGGATCAGTTTGCATGTAAAAGGGAATATGGATGTAAGACCTGGTAAGGCATGCATACCCTTGGTAACTCACTAGTAAAGTCAGGATATAGACCTAGCTGATAGGGAGGTGTATGTGAGATCCCCAAGTCAAGCTTAAAGGAAGGATTGTTAGGGTTAACCTTGAATTAGGAATGAGTCAAAGGTGGTTAGGTCCAACGTATGGTTTTGGGCACATGGTTTGTTGTAGCCCATGGTATTGGCCTAAGGTATTACATGTAATGAATCCTATAAGAAGGCTTCGCATAATCCATTGTAAAGTGGCCTGGAGGTGAGCGATGCTTAGCTCATTTGGCCTGGTTGGTTGGCTTTGGCCAAGGTAATGAAGATCTTAATTGGCTGGTTTTTCCCCGCATGGGGTTTTCCAGGGTAAATTATGTGTCTATCTTAAATGGTTGGTTGCTTATTGTTAATTTTCTCTTGCATATCATTTATTATGCTCGCTTTAATCTTAATAGATCGTTGGTCAATCTAGCCAAGTCAGGGAGGTTTAGACTGGCCATAAATGGAAGGCTGGCAGTAGGGTCTGATGTGGTAGGGCCATCATGGGTGCTGGATACAAAAAAAAAGCATGGGGCCACCGGTGGTGGAGTGACAGTAGGGTGAATTATGGTGGTCGTCATGAGTGAGGCTGTAGAACCGCCGACAAAGGTCGGGTTGATTGTAGCAGAGGGGCCACTACCCCTAGGAATATATACAATGACTGTATGGACTATGGTAATGGGGGTGGGACTAATTCCAGAGGGAATAGAGTTGGTAACCATGTGAGCTATAGTGGCGGGAATAGGTCTTGATGCTACCAGGAATAGTGGTTCCCATGGACTAATAACCGGAGTGGTTGGGGTAGTGACTATAGGGCCACTGCCATGTCCACCAACACAAATCCCTTCAAAAAATGGGTTAGGATTCATGCCAGCCATATGGCTATGTGTAGGTGAGTGTGTGGGTGACTATGAGTGGGAAGGGTCAAAAGTGAACTTGGGTGCCTTGGAAAAAGGTTATGGAGACGAGGAAGTGTGCAGCCCAAGAAACTGTACTGAGGTGATTTCCCCCAAATTATATGAGAGTACCTCAAAGGAGATATGGTGACAGGAACGTGCTATGGGTATAATCTCAATGAATGAGAAAAAAAGGCTAAAAAATCCCAATGCAGTCGAGTGTGCAACAAATAGGCACTCCAATAAATAGGCTCGAAAATCCCATTGAAACCGTGTGTCACAGCAGGCGAGCTACAACAAAATGGCCACAAATCCATCAAGCAACACTGCCTATCAAAAGAAAAAAGACCCACTAACCTATGAGGCATGGGAGCAAGAAGCCACCTACCTAAAATATGTAAGGCCTTCTAAAATCACTTCCTCTATGGGGGTCTCAAGTCCCATCAAACAAAGCAAAATGGAAAACCAAATATGGCCAAGGGATATCCCCATACCAAAGGGGATCCTGGGTAAAATAGACCTAGAAGAATGGAAATTGGGCTACATCGTTCAAGGAATGTCTGGAAAGGTTACCCGGAGCTTCAGTTCATTGACAATGAGTAGGTGTCCTTCAGTATAGAATAGAGAGAGACATTCCACCCAAACCTCCAGATCCAGTCTTGCCATTTTGCCTCCTAAAGGAGAGCCCCCCCGAAAAATCAGTATCAACTGTGCCAATAAATACAAGAGGATTTTGGTCCCCTAATTGGACAACTTCTATGTCTCAGATGTAAGTGACAAATGGGAATTATTTGGATGCATATCCCTAGTGTCTTAACCTAATTACCAAACTCTTTTGGTCGTCAAGTGAGGTTAATGTTGGTCTAGTTAAGGTTAATTTGTAAGGCTCTGCTTGGGGTCAGGACCAAGCATTTTGCTTTAAGGTGTGAGCTATGTGCACAAGTGGTGTGTATAACCTAGAGAGATAGCCGATAAAATAAATTTTGAAAGGAAATAATAAACGATGCTATGTAAAAAATAGTCTTTCATTCATCATTTCAACTAAATGCAAGCACTTCTCTTCACAACTAACTACGAGCAATAATTTATTACCATACAAATTACTGACACAAAAAATGATGCATGAAAAACAAATTTGGATGGAACCAAGAGGTGCATCAAAGACACAGAAACTGGTTGTTCTTCACTAGGGGGCTCAACAAAGGCAGACTAATAGGCAGCTACAACAACCAAATAGGTGCAATTAGAACAATAGGGTACTGCAAACAATTAGGTATGGAAAAATTAGAGCAAGCTGAAGGGGAAAGAGACTAGATATAGGGTCTAGGGGGATCATAACAATGATCGCACCTGTAGAACAGAGAGAAATGAGATTGAAAAGGCTCGATCGTGACCTTTGCAAGGGAATAGTGTGATTGAAAAGGTAGGGTTGCAGCATGCAAAGTTGGGTCACACCCACTAGGCAGGACAAACTATGTTCAAGGGTTTGGATCGTGACTTTTACATGGGAAAAGTGTGACCAAGGAGGTAGGGTCGTAAAAGGTAAACAACAAAGCAGTTCGGTCGCAATCCATAAATAGAGCAACCATGAGCGAAAGGGACGACTGCACTTGATGAACAAAAAAAAACCGCGAATGAAGAGGCTCGATCGCATTGTATCTAACTAAGGAGGTATGATTGTGTGATTGCCGATCAGGGTCAGATAGATGGCAATAAAAAAGATATAGATATGACCCAAAATTGTGAGATCCAATAGGGACCACTTAGCATATCCACAGATTGCCTAAAAACAAAATAACCCAAGAAAAATAGAAAGAAAAACAAACGGGTAAGGATGGTCAAATGGACCCACATATATGCATAGATCGAACTAGGTGGGAGTCACCAACAAATGTGGGAATCCCCAACGGAGTCACCAAAAACTGTTGCTATATTTTTCTTGATAGCATGTTCTAAAAGGCACCTACTAAGGATTAAAGGATCATTAGCAATCAAGCCAACAAATAGAACCGACAATAGGCCCGGTCCATGATTACGAAGAGCTTGATTGTTATGCATCCTTAGAGTATCCATAACAATCAAGCTCAGTATCGGAGCATTTACTACCTGGATCATGCTTTTCCCATGTTCGCCACCTTTTGAAACTTCCAAATGTATTATCCAATAAAACCACAACCTTTGATATCAATCAACATCCACATAGTGTTAGGTTAAACATACACTTTTCCCATTGAAACTAAAGCCAACCATCATAATGACAATTCATAATTCAAATCAATTTGGAATCTGATATATATACATGTTGACCCTTCGTGAAATGATCTTCTCATTAACTTTGGTCACGTTCCCATGGTAAGTAAAAACATTTAATTCATGAATTCCATTACTCATTTAATTCATGAATTCCATTACTCGAACCTTGAAGTGATAGCATTTAAAACCAAATGCATGGCGTTAATATCAATGTTCATATGCCTTTTGTTCTACACAATTTACTCATAGTGTGCTGTATATTTTGCATAACATGGACAAAAATCAAACTTCAATGATATATATATATATAAACTTTAATTCTTGATACCATAGCATTCACACTATAAAGGAGTTAACCCTTCTCCTTTGTATCCTGTTCAATTATTCACAAGCCTTTAACCATTATTCATCCACAATTCCCATTTCAAATAACTGTGATCTCCTAGCATCAAAAACATATTATTATTCATTGCATTCGAAACCAATCACTGAACTTTGGAACCAAATGCAAACATATAACCACCTTATGGACCAAGAGCATCAAATGAAAATACATATGCATGTTTTGACTTATAACCTTGCTTTCAAATTTCAAACCGATCTCTTTAAGGGGTCCCACCTATTCTATACTATCATATAGTATAATAATAATATGCCTTGAAATAATTTGTGGGCTTAAAAGTAGGTAACAAAAATTGAGTCAACATCTAGCGACTCCACAAGGAAGTCAACGTAGTTGACTAAAACTCATAATTTCTGGTGAAAGTGATATGCCTCTGTTGATTTCAAAAGACCTTTTGAAATAAATTTATGATATGCTCTTGAGGATGCATGGAGGAAGAAGGGGATTGCAGAAGTGGGAATGGGATTTGAAGATCAATTCTAAGAAAATGACTAAATACTTTTGGCAGTAGTTTTATCACTCATGTATGTAGAATAATGAACATTGTTTGATAGTCTTTTCTTGTAAAAAAAAAAAAAAATTGCAGAAATTGACATGTAAATATTTAATTGATCCAACTTTGACTCTAAATAGAAATATGCCAAGTCAAGATGAAAGAAAAACAACTAAATAAAATAATAAGACAAATAAAAGACAAATATAAACATAAAATATATACAAAGAATCGATGAAAACATACCTAACTTAAATATGGCTCATGATAGTGTTTGAGATGAGATCCATTGGTGATATATGAGAAAAGCCTTTCTTGCATATCCTTTAACAAATAAGAATTCTTTCCTACAACGAAAGCTATCTTGTAGGGTCCTAACCATAACCTATGAAATTTGGTATGCTTACTTTTTTTCAGCATGTGTAGAGTCCCATAACGGTACATTTTCATTCACCTTAAAAG
Organism: Larix kaempferi; assembly: GCA_027924585.1. Classification (NCBI taxonomy): domain Eukaryota; kingdom Viridiplantae; phylum Streptophyta; class Pinopsida; order Pinales; family Pinaceae; genus Larix; species Larix kaempferi. Next base: position 3,920,307 of record BSBM01000674.1, read on the forward strand.
AATCTTACTTTAATTTCTTGTCAAAATGCTTTTTAACATTTTTTTTGTCTTTTTTCCAAATTATCTAGGGAAATTTTTCTTTGTTCTTCTAAGGCTAGGAAGGAATTCAACCTCCAAGGAATGGTAATAGAATTGAGTTCTTCTACTTGGATTGCTAATCTAAGGGAAATCAATTGAAGTTCAATGGGCATGATAGCTTCTTGATCATACAACAAATTAAAAGGGGTGTGTCCCGTACTAGTTTTAGCAGTTGTCCTATCATCCCACAATGCGGAGATAAGTAAAGCATGCCATTGACATGGATTTTCATTTATGAACTTCTTAACAATTTTGATGAGATTTTTATTAGTGGATGCATCCTATTTGTTTCCCTGTGGGTAATATGTTGACGAGGTATAATGTTTCACCATGTATCTATTCAAAAATTGAGTAAATTTTGCGAAAATAATCTCAATTGGGAGACCAAATCTTGAAAATATGTAAGATTCCAAAAATCAAGTTACCTGTTCATCCTGAGCATTCTTAAGTGGAACAACTTCAGTCCATTTTGTGAAATAATTAGTCGTTATTAGTATAAACACATGCCCAGTAGATGAAGGCGGGTTCATAGGACCAATGAAATCTAAACCCCATTTTTGCAAAAGGAAAATTGGGCCAAAATGCTTGCAAAGGCATGGCTAAAAGATGTTTCCTTCATTCGCATTTTTGGCACTTTTCACAATATTGAACAAATTTATAAGAATCACTGAAAATAAAAGGCCAGTAAAAACCTGTCCTTGTAATTTTAAAATCAGTGGTTCTTGTTGCAAAGTGACCACCAGTGTGCAAGTTAAAATCAAGAGATCCATGAACTTGATTCAAAATTATTTGCACTATTGGTTCATCAACGCAACACAAAAGCATGCCATCAAAATTTCTTTGAAATAGAGAAGTCCCATGAATTAAATATTTGGGATCTTCCAAATGCAGTCTCCTTTGTTGAAGAGCTTTTGGATTAATTGGGCACTTCTGAAACTAAAGATAATATATTATGTCTTTATACCAAGAATGATCAGCTGATGCAATGTTTTCAAATTCAATGAAAAAGATTTCTGAAAGCAATTCATCCGAATTTTCAGAATATGTTGATGGTTCGAGGTGTTGATCCAGATGTATATCCAAGTCATGTCCCTTAATAGTGTTTGAAGTTGTGATTGAAAAATCATGCTCTTGAATTTTGGCAAGCCAATGAGCTAATTTACCTGAAAGATAGGTCCACGAAAGCAAAAGTTTAACAGCAGGAAAAGGGACTTTTACCTATGTATGCTTGCCAAGAATAAAATGTTTGAACTTTTCAACAGCTTTAACTAAAGCATATGCATGTTTTTCAATTAATGAGTACTTCAAATCGTCATCTGACAAGCCTTGACTCATATAAGCTATTGGTCGTTCGATTTTATGATCATTTATTTGGAGGAGAATTACAGAAATAGCCTCTTAAGTTGCATTAGTATAAATTAAAAAATATTTCTCGAAATTAGGTTTTGGAAGAACAGGGGCATAGTTGATTTCCTTTATAATTTGATTAAAATCCTTTTCTGTATTTTCATTCCAATTGAGGATTTGGTCTTGTCTAACCATGTGATGAATAGGATTGGACATAACTACAAAATCAGGAATAAAACTCCTAACAAAATTAATTTTACCCATAAAGGATTGAATTTGCTTTTTAGAAGTAGGAGATTTAAGGTTTTGAATTGCAATAACCTTTCTGGATCAATACTTATCCCAGAATTTGAGACAATATGACCAAGCAGTTTACCTTGTGTTACACCAAAAAATGACTTAGTAGGATTTTGATACATACCAAACTTTCTACAATGCAATAATACTTGTCTAAGATGATCAAAATTATCTTTCCAATACTTAGAATAATATGTTAGATCATAAAGGTATACTTGAATAATTTTACCAATAAGATCATTGAAGGTTATCTCCATATCCCTCTAAAAGGTTTCACTTGCATTAATAAGGCCAAATGGCATTCTTTCATAAGCAAAGGTGCCCCAATGACTGGTAAAAGTGGTTTTGTATTTATCATCCCTCTTATCTTTTATTTGATTATAAATAGAAAATCCGTCAAGGAGTGACATCATTTGGGATCCTGCTACTTGTTGTAGAATTAATTGTATGTTTGGAAGTGGAAAATTGTCCTTAACACTTGCTTTGTTTAAGACACGAAAATCGATGCAAAGTATGTTATCCCCATTCTTTTTACGTATAGGAACATGATTAGATATCCATTCAGAATACTTCACGGTAAAGATTATATGGACATTAATTAATTTTTTGACTTCTTTTCTTATTCTTTCCTTAATGGCAGGATTGATTGGTCTTTTTCTTTTCCAAACATGTTTTTCATCTCCCTTAATCGGAATGTCATGCTAAATTATACAAGGATCAAAACCATGCAAGTCCTCATATGACCAAGCAAAAAAATCCTTAACTTTAAACAATTCGATGAATTTCTGTTTTTTGTTTAGTTTTTATTTTTTATTTTTATTTTTTTATATTTTATTTTTGAACATTGAGCTCCGATTTTAATAAGTTTTGGATTATCTGAAGTTCCAATATCAATTGAAATTATTTCATCGACCTTTCTCTTTTATTCTTCATATTTTCTAATTTTTTGATCGCTCACATCACTAGAAGAAAAGGAGTTTTCCAAATGAGTTAGGCCCTTGGTAAATTTATCATCTTCTAAAGAAATAAGTTGTTTTTGTTTTGAATTTTTATTTTGTACAGATGCACAAATACTTTCATCATTTGAAAATACTTGCCAAGGTTCATTATTGTCGGGTATGTGTGATCTATATATAGACAAAAAACTACAATATGGTTTTTCTGGAAGCAGATGCCTAGAAGGATAGGCAGCTACACAACAAGCCTATCAGCTAAAGAATTTAACTCTCTCTTGATATAAGTAATGTTAAAAGACATGAAATGAGAGATTAAAGTTTTGGTTGCTTCAGTATACCTTTTTAAGAATTTTTTTGAAGGGACATAAATTCCTTTAATAAAATTTATAATTAAATCAAAATCTCCAAACACAGTAAGATGATAACAACCTAAATTAGAAGCATTTTCAAGTCCCAAAATTAGAGCTTCGAATTTAGATATGAATTTTTATTTTGTACAAATGCACAAATACTTTCATCATCTGAAAATACTTGCCAAGATTCATTATTGTCGGGTATGTGTGGTCTATATATAGACAAAAAACTACAATATGGTTTTTCTGGAAACAGATGCCTGGAAGGATAGGCAGCTACACAAGAAGCCTATAAACTAAAGAATTTAACTCTCTCTTGATATAAGTAATGTTAAAAGACATGAAATGAAAGATTAAAGTTTTGGTTGCTTGAGTATACCTTTTTAAGAATTTTTTTGAAGGGACATAAATTCCTTTAATAAAATTTATAATTAAATTGGAATCTCCAAACACAGTAAGATGATAACAGCCTAAATTAGAAGCATTTTCAAGTCCCATAATTAGAGCTTCGAATTTAGATATGTTATTAGTACATGAAAAATCAAGCCTTAATGAGAAATTATGAATTTTTCCAATAGGAGAGATCAAGATTATACCTACTCCATTGCCTTCATTGGAACAAGCACCATCAAAATGCATGTGCTAGATTCCATCTTCAAGCTCAGATCTAGGCATCATAGGTTTTTCATACTCTTCTAAGAAAATAGAATATACTCCTAAATCTTCCTCAATGTAATTAACATGAGGTTGAGGTACAACTTCACTGTATGGATATATCCTATCTTCTCCCAGAACAATTATGTTTTTTCCATTTTTTGGGAGTGACATATGTGTCCCATCATTTGAGATGTACCACCTACCAAAACTTGCCAATCTCTGCCCAAAATAATTGAGAAATTGCTAACATGCATGTCAATGACTTGAATATTACAGGTGGTTTTAATTTCAAGATGACCACATAAGGATAATGTAATATCTTTGATTTCTCCTATTGTAGCTTATTGTTGGATATTATAGGACAATATATTTCTTGAGCATTCATTAGTACAAGATGAGCCTAATTCTTCCATTATTTTCTTGGGCATCACATTAGGACCAAACCCACCATCTACAAGACATCAATGTGCAATTTTATCATAAATTTTTATAGAAATATAAAAGGGAGGGTTTCTAAGATTACCCCTAGGATTATATATAGTTAGTTTATTTACATTTGTATCTTCTTCTTGCTCTTTTTCATATAAGTTAGCCACGATAGGATTCTTTCCTTCCATAAAATATTTAAGATGCTTTTGTTGTTCAGGAACAGTAATCATATCCAACAAAGTTGCATCATCTTTAATGGTAGCCAACTGTCTTAAAATGTTGAAATTAGAAGAAGGTAAATTGGAATTTTGATTTTCATGATTCGGATTATTCAGATTTAATGATTGAGTAGGTTGTTGGGAAGATGAGACTTGAGAAGAAAAAAATTTCAAATAAGAACCTTTATTATTGTAGAATTTATTCCTAGTGTTAACAACCATGCAGTCTTCTTCAGGAGTCCAATCAAGAGTTGATACAGTAGAGTCAGTATTTTTCCCAAAACATTTATCCCTAGAAATCCTTTTAACCTCGCAAGTGTTTTCTTCGTGATTTTCTTCACAAAAAAGGCACCAAGCTTGAGACATAATTGTCTTTGGCTGTGTAGTGTTGATATTTCTAAAGGTTCCTTGGTTTGAAGATTCTACATTAGAGATAGGGTTTGACCCTTTTCGTACATAAGAAATCATGCAATTGCTCATGTCTTGAATCAATTGAAGGACAACTGAGATTTCATTATGTATAACATAGTCTTCGTTTGGAAATCCAACCCTATTAAGTTGATCCTCAAATTATAAACAAGTTTGTAGTGCTGATCCTAAGTTTTTAGCATTCTTCTCTTCAAACTTTTCTTTAAAAGTGGGGCGGGTAAAATATTATAGTAATGCATCAAAGTAGCCTGATTTTGTGGTCTAATTAATTCCGGGATTTGATTTTATGATTTTGTGAAACAAATATTAAAATATTTAATTGGTTCTCCATTATTATAGACCAAATTGTTATATTCTTTTAATTTATTAGCAGGTTTTGAGGTTGACCATATGTTGTTTTAAACCAATAGGATAATTCATCCCAGGTAGAAAATATTTTGGGATGCATATCGAAAAAATATACAACATCTTTACCCTTGAGTGAATTAACAAACAATCTCATACAAGTGTTTGCATCATTGGCCACTATATTATGACATGCATTGGAGAAAGCAATCAAATGTTCATTAACAGTAGTTGTCCCATTGCCTGAAAATTTGGGCAAATGATCCTTAAATTTTGGGAGAGGTCCTGGAGCAGGGGGTAAATTCAAGGGTGAAGATGCATGCCAATGGGTATTATCGATATCTTCTTCAAATTTCAATAAAACACATTGATTAATTACTTTTGTAGGATTGGAAGTTGATGTTTGTGGATTATAATGAGTATACATGCTACCAATCTGAAAAGAAGATGAAGTTGAACTAGAAGAACTATTGCTACTACAGGAAGAGGACATATTTACCTTAGTAAAAGAAAGACTAGGTACCAAATTTTCTATGGATGAAGAGATATCAGAAAGAGTCCTTCTAAGTTTTGAGTGAATAAGACGAAAAATATATTTTCTTCTACCAATTTCAGCAAAAGGATCAAACTCGGTTGACTCACCTGAATTTCTTTGAGAGTGCCTAGAAATTAAGCTAATGATTAGGATGTTGATTTCTTACTTCTCTTGCAACCCTTTCTCTTTGTTCTTCTCGGTCAATATCTTGTCTAATTGCCTCCCAAGAAGCTTCTAATTCCTGTGCAGATCAAGCAGAGTCAAGTATATAATCAAATAGACAAGATTTTATACTAATTTGATCTCTAAAACCAACTCTAATATTAGGTTGAATACACACATTTAAATTCATGAAAATCTAAAAAGGAAAGAAAAATAAAGAAAGAAAAAGAAAGAAAAGAAAGAAAAGAAAGAAAAACAAGAATCTGGGAAAAATATTCGTTCCCTAGTATGGCCGCCAAAAATTTGTTGATGCAAGGAATGAACCTATTTAACCAACAATTACGAATTTTACTTGGCTGGGATAAAATCGATGGGATTATAACCCTGATTTTAAGACTTTTTACAATATTGACAATTAGATTATAGGAATATAACAGGTAATTCGATGTAATGTAACAAATTTGAGATATAGAAGTGTTGATTCAAAATAAATGCTAAACAAAATTATCACAAATAAATTTACATTCAGTCATATAAACTGGGAAAATAACATAAATCGGTCATTCAAGACTCAATGTTGAGACAAAAAATCAGTAGAGTTTATTAATGAGATATCTGAGTTACAAATCTGAAGAATTTCTTTCACACTTCTACGAAAGTGAGGACCAAATGAACACTTAGAATTCTAGGATGGTATTGATCATTTATACAAAGAATTATGTTTTCCAAGAAGACAACATGATAGATAATCGCTGGATCAAATAGAGATATGGGATACCACTTCTTGATTATGCAAAATCAATCCTTATTATTACTTGAAAATGAATTCAAATTCTATAATAAATGAACATACTATCAGATGTGAAACAACCTTCTAAACATGAGTAATAATTATGTGCAAGATCCTCTTAGGACACCTTTAGTGCTCTTTTTCTGCCAATAAGATCATCTCCAACCTTTTAGTTGAAACGCAGAGATGAATGAATGATTAGAAAATATCAAGATGAATCAAGAGCTACCTTTATCAGAATTCTTTCTCTCCCTTTCCTCTCTTGCCTTGTAACACCTTTTTCCTCCCTCTTTATACTTTTCTTTGGAAAGTTGAGGTAGTTAAAAACAACCTTTTAGTTATAAGAGCACTAAATAGGTGGGACCCCTTTTCTTATATTTATATTATCCCATTTACGTCTCCTTTTTACTCCTAACAAATAAGTAGGCATTTGTTGGCTCTAGATGTTTTATTTAAATTCAGAGAGGTAGATAGACCCAGGTTCTGCGCGGTTTAGGGAACCAACAAAACCCCTTTTCACCGACCCTTTTTGAAATAGTCTGCAAATAGACTGAGGTCTCACCTGAGGTGAAGTTATGGGGAGGTTGTAGAATCAGGTTTCCACAACCAGGTGATGCGCGCTTCAATGGAATGGGAGACTACGCTAAGTTCACCTTCTTCGTGGTTAATACTTATACAATAGCGCATCCGCGGATTGCGCAGCTCGGAATGGCCCTTCGACAATATGACAGCGCAACTGAGACTGCGCTTCCTCTTCGGTACTTAACCACTTCAATGGACTTTACTTAGTGTAATTTTATGCATTCAACATGCATCTTAGACTGTAACCTTGCAAAATTATACGCTATAACAACAACACTGTAACTGCGCACTTCCGGTGTTGCACTCAGGGAATCACATTATACAGACTTCGCTGGCTAAGTGTTTACCCGATTAACTTATGCATTCATCTGACTTAGAAATACTGGTGCATTCAAAATTCATTCACACATGTCGATACTTAACATATTATTCCCATCCTTATCCTTATGGTGAATACATATAAAAGCAAGAACACATGAAATCATAAACATGATCTTAACCATTCAACATAAGCAAATACATAGATATAAATGCATAATCAATCACATAACACAGAATTTAATGTGATTCACCCTAGGATGAGAGCTACATCCACAAGAACTGTTGTTATATTATTTATGGGAAGGGTACAACAGTTCCAGTCTGCGCACTCAGCTGTAGACTCTCTTCTCTCTCAATAGGTATCTGCGCACGCAGCTGCAGATCCTTTTACAATCTTCTCTCAACAAAGATTACTCTTCAACAATAATCAACTATTCATGATTAGAGATTCAACCCTTTCCCTTACAAAAATGCCCTTTATATAGAGATCGTGCTCGTAGGTCATGTTTGTTACAATGCATAGGCCAAAACCTTAAGGTTACTCAAAATGGTGCGGTTACCCATCGACTCGACCTATCGGAGTCGACAACTACTCCACATGCTTTTGGCCATTCTACTGGGCCACTCGCAGCTCGCATGCCATTCTGACATTCGCAGTCTTCACAAAACGGTTATACAGCATCATGGCGTGTTGATTTTCGCCCTTCTAGCCTGCCTATTGCTGTTGACTTCGTGGCTTAGATTCTAACTATTTTCCACCACTCCAGTTGACAGGTCGCTTTCATCTACCTTCACGCTTCTCCATACCCATTCCCAGGAATTGTTGGTAAGCAGTTTGATGAGTCAGCTGCGCAGCATCGCGATGCTACGCAAGGTCAAAGATGCCGCGCAAGAAGGAAGACGACGCGCAAGTCGATAATAGCTTATGTAGTTTTGGGTCATTTGGACCACATTATGTGTTAGTTTTTCATCATTTAATTCAATATGATCTAGGATATTAATTGAGAGAACAACATGTACAACATATCAAACATAAGAGACAAGAGACACAAAGCATTTCACCGCGGAAAACCAAGAAGGTGAAAAACCCCGCAACTTCCTCAGAGATAGAATGAGCACCAATACAAAGATCACAAAGATGAATCCCCAAAAGATAGATGTCTGCAGCAGCTACTCCTCCTCCACTTGTGCGCACTTCTCCTCTCTCTCTCTCACTAATGCGAAGTGAGTGAGTGAGTGAATGAATAAATGAGAGAGTCATACTCTCTATTTATACTTTACTTTGACTTGCCTTTTACTCTAACTAGGCTGACCTCCCTTAGAAGAGTCTAATAACCCATTACCACTTGTCACTGGGCCGACCCCAATAGGGTGGTCTAATAACCATTTAACCCACACTGGGCCGACCCCTCTAAGGTGGTCTAATAACCCATCAAATATAAGTTGCAAAGCTTACAATAATACTTGTGACACTTGCAAATACAAATGACGACACTTCTAATAGGAGGAATAATACATCTCCATCAGGAATACAATAAAGTACAAATGTAATACATAGGAGAATATCTTCCGAAGTTACAAATACATCAACACTCCCTCTTAACTAGGAAGGTATTCTCTCAACACCAACATCAATACATATAGGCACAAGTCTTCAATACTGGAACTGGATCATCATCACTGGATCACTGGAGTATCATCGTCACTCCTGTTGTACTGGTCATCTTGATCATTGGTGCTATCTCTCAATTCTTCTTGTCATAGGAAGTTCTATAGATCTAGCCCCTTTTCATGCTGGATGTAGGCCTAGCCTCCTGTAGGTCTTCATCATCTCTTCGAGCTGGCCATCCTGTGGAATCCTCAGGGCTGATTACGTGCGTCAACAAAACCTCAAAAGAGCATCCCAGGACTGATTACGAGCTTACTGCTCAACCTATCATATCTCCCAGGAATTTTACATGTGACCTCCATAAAACCTTAAAAGAGTGTCTTGCGACCTGCAATATCTCTAAAGAGCATCCGAGGAATTTTACGTGCCTAGCAAAACTTGCATGGATCTCCAAGACTGATTACATGTGATCTCCACAAAACCTTAAAAGAGTGTCTTGCCCTGCAAGATCTCTAAAGAGCATCCGAGGACTTTTACGTGCGAAGCACAACCTGTCCGGATCTCTAGGACTGATTACATGTGATCTCCATGAAACATTAAAAGAGTGTCTTGCCCTGCAAGATCTCTAAAGAGCATCTAAGTACTTTTACGTGCCTAGCACTGTGAAGCACTTGCAACAATTAATTAATACGAATATGCGAAATAGCAGAAATGACAGAACTCAGAATCACTTTTATATTGATCGCAGGCCACTTCGAGGGGGCAACCTCCTTTGAGCAAGCTCAATACAAATAACTTCACGGTACCTTCATAGGCCTCAACACACACTTATATACTAAGTCTAGGCACCAATACTATGGGTCAAAACCATGGGCCACTACAAACTATGGATCAACAATACTACGGGCGACTTACAAAGAATATGCGCCAACAACAATAACACAAACTATTGATCAACAAATACTATGGGACGACTTACAAAGCATATGCATCCAACAACAATATACTAACAAAGTAAGTGATCTCATAGTCATAACCCATGAGTTTGATAACCCATTTCTGTTGTGCTGGGGAGGAGACACGCTGTTCCAAGAAATATTTTAGACTCTGGTGATCAGTCTTGATGCAGAAATGATTCCCTAATAGGTATGGTCGCCACTTCTGTACTGCATGCAAAATAGCCATCATTTCCTTCTCATATGTAGAGGTAGCTAAATTCTTACTTGAAAGGGCTTTGCTGGTGAACGCAATGGGGTGTTCATCTTGAAGGAGAACAACACCAAGTCCATTGCCGCAAGCATCACTCTCAATAGTGAAGGGCTTGGAAAAATCGGGCATAGCTAGAACAGGTGTAGTACACATAGCTTGTTTCAGTTTTTCAAATGCACATTGACCAACATGTGTCCAGTAAAAGCATCCTTTTTCAATAGAGCAGTTAATGGAGCTGCAATCTTCCCATAATCCTTGACAAACTTGCGGTAGTAGCCAATCAACCCTAAAAAACCACGAAGGCTCTTGAGTGGCTGAGGATGCGGCCAATTGTTCATGGCATCGATTTTGGCAGGATCCACGTGAACCCCTTGTGCTGAGATAATGTGCCCGAGATACTCAACTTCCTTCTGTCCAAAAACACATTTAGACTGCTTGGCATGGAGATGATGGTCAGAGAAAAGTTGCATGATAAGATCCAGATGCTGGAGATGTTCATCCCATGTTTTACTCTAGATGAGGATATCATCAAAGAATACCAGAATGAATTTCCACAAGTAGGGCTGAAATATTTTATTCATTAAGGCCTGGAATGTGGAAGGAGCATTAGTGAGGCCAAAGGGCATGACCAAAAACTCATAATGGCCATCATGTGTGCGGAAAGCTGTTTTAGGCATATCATCCTCATGAACCCGAATTTGATGATACCCAGAATGAAGATCCAACTTGGAGAAAAATTGAGCCCCATGAAGCTCATCAAGAAGCTCATCAACAACAGGAATGGGAAACTTATCCTTGATGGTGAGGTGATTAAGTGCTCGGAAGTCAATGCAGAGGTGCCATGACCCATATTTTTTGTGGACAAGAAGAACTGGAGAAGAAAAGGAACTAGTGCTTGGGCGAATAATACCTTGCTTCAATAAGTCCCGAACGAGCATTTCAATCTCTGTTTTTGGGTGAAATGGGTAGCGATAGGGCCTGATTTTGGGAGGAATGCTGCTAGGAAGGAGCTGAATACGATGGTCTTCTGGACTTGAAGGTGGCAATCCCACTGGTTCAACAAAGACACCTGTATATCGATCCATAATTTGTTGTAGATGCAAAGAGAGTAGTGGAGACTGTTGATGGTTGCATCTAAATGGAATGGATCTGAGCGATGACACCATGAGAATTATTCTTGAGGATTTTTTCCATGCGATGTGAACTGATGATGCTGAGAGACCCTGGTTGTAATCCTGTCAATGTGTGTTTTTGTCCATTGAGGGGAAACTGCATCCAAAGTTAAGCAAAATCCCATAAGATAGGGCCAAGTGTGTGTAGCCATTGAGCGCCCAAAACCACATCACATCCGCCTAAGGTCAAGGAAAACATGTTAGAGCGCAAGGTATAATCTCCCATAGAGATACGCACATTTTGACACTTCCCTTTGCAAGGTAAGGTGCCCCCATTGACAACCATGACTTCAAAGTTGGAGCAAGGATGGATAAAACAATCAGCTTGTTTGGCGATCCGAGGGTTAATGAAATTATGAGTGCTACTAGAATCAATGAGGATTGTAAGAGGAAGCTTCTTGAAGTAACCCCTGACCCGCATTGTTTGGGGGGTGGTGATTCCAGCTAAAGCATGGAGAGATATCTTTGGCTGGTCATCCTGAGATGGAGGGTCAATAGGAGGCTCCTGAATGTTGACCTGAGCATCCATTGTTTCTGGATCTTCATCACCAATTTTAGAGGCAGGCAGAGAATCCACATCCAAGAGTTAGATCTTTCGCTGAACACATCTATGTCCCCGAGTGAATTTGTCATCACAATTATAGCAAAGCCCCTTTTCTCTGCGTGCTTGCATCTCTGTTTCAGACAACGCTTAATAGGAGTTGGTCGAGGAGCCTGCGGTATGGGTGGTCATTGAGAAGCCATATTTCGGAAGGGAACAAAAGTGGGCTTGGAGCACTGTTGGGCTGCAATCTTGTCTTTTTCCAACTTAGCCAACCCTAGGGATTCCATCATTGTGTTGGGACAGAACATTTTGACCTCAGAGCGGATGGCATCCTTTAGACCACTGATAAAACAACTCTGGTAAAAGTCATCAGACAATCCTTCAGTGTGGTTGGCTAGTTTTTCAAATTCGGTTTGATACTCTCTCACAGTGCCAATTTGGCGAAGTTTAGTGAGGGCTCTTGTGAAGTCATCAAAAGCACTAGGACCAAATCGTTGCAAAAGGAGCTAGCAAAAGTCTGGCCATTTTGGCTCTTCATGAGCCTTGATGTACCAACGGTACCATTGAAGAGCTTCCTGTTCCAAATGAAAGGATGCAAGCGAAACTTTGTTGAAATCAAAAGTATTATGCAGACTGAAATACTGTTTTGCACGATAGATCCATCCAGTTGGATCAGTACCATTGAAGAGAGGAAAATCAAGCTTCAGACCACGAAAATTGCTGGAAGAAGAGAACCCATTATCTGAGGAAGACTCGGACTGCCGTTTGTTGTTCATAGCTGAATGTTCAAGATGGAGGCCGAGAAATTTTTCATCCAGATCCTGGAGTTTGGCTTGGATGGCTGCAAGTGCTTCTTCCATGGTTTTTGCTCCTACGCGGGTGACAACCATAACTAGGAGTTTTTTTGGTTGACTGGGTAGAAAAACAAAAACAGAAACTGCTTCAGTAAAGGAAAATCTGGATTTGGGAAAAAATTTGAAGGGTAATTGGGGTTTGACTAGGTTTTGGACACTGTCGAATAGAGAGGGAAGCAAAAAATGAGGATTTCAGAAGCGGGGTGAAAGAATGGAAAAATTTGGCAGAGGGGGACAAAGAAGCAGAATTCGGAAAGGAACTCTGTGGTAAAATTTGAAGGTGATTGGGTGAAATCTAAGGAAGTTATGGCAAGCCCTAAAAATAGACAAATGTGGGATTTCGGGCTTTGGGAAGTGGAATTGGGGATAGGGTCCTCAGGAATGAAATATGCATAATGGGATTACAGGGGTTCCTCGAAATTTTCAAGGGAAATGGAGTGAAAACAAGGGAGATATGGAGAAAAAACTGAATTTTATATTTTATATTTTATATTTTTTATATTTTTATTCAGAATGGAGCGACTATGGCTCAGAAGGGATCTGAAACAGATAGATCTAGAACGGCCTGGAAGTGAGCGGAAACAGAGGGATCTACAACGACGCCGAATGGATTGAAAATGGCTGGATCTGGAATGGTTTTAAGAATGGATCTGAAATGGCGCAACAGTGATCGACAATAGTTCAACTGAAAATAGATATGGATCCCAAGTATTTGCAGCTTCCTAATAGTTCAGAGGTTTCACTCGGCCACCAATGCTGTCTGACGGCTTGCGTATTGGGGCAGTACCCCTCACTCCATGGCTCAGGTAAAACTGATAACCTCTTTGCCACAAATGATAGCTCTTGGTGTACCTCACGGGTGGGAACTAGTCAATCAGGTAGGGGTCGTTGCCCTTTTCGCTGGCAGGTCCTCTCAATGGGCCAGCTACTTCGGGGTTCCTATGGTACTCCTCACAATGAGTCTTAGGGATTATGCCCAAGTACTTCACACAGTTAAGAGGATAGGGATTATTCCCAAATCCGAACCTGCAATAGATGCGAAATTTTTTTTTGGCAGAAATTTCACCTAGCGAGCCCAAGAAAGTGCTTTGATACCAGATGTGAAGCACTTGCAACAATTAATTAATACGAATATGCGAAATAGCAGAAATGACAGAACTCAGAATCACTTTTATATTGAATGCAGGCCACTTTGAGGGGGCATCCTCCTTTGAGCAAGCTCGATACAAATAACTTCACGGTACTTTCATAGGCCTCAACACACACTTATATACTAAGTCTAGGCATCAATACTATGGGTCAAAACCATGGGCCATTACAAACTATTGATCAACAAATACTATGGGACGACTTACAAAGCATATGCATCCAACAACAATATACTAACAAAGTAAAGACATGGGTTCCTAACAAGCATAACCTGTCTGGATCTCCAAAACTAATTACATGTGGTTTCCACAAAACCTTAAAAGAGTGTTTTTCCTTGCAAGATCTCTAAAGAACATCCAAGGACTTTTACATGCCTATCACAACTTGTCCATATCTCCAGGACTTATTACATGTGGTCTAGCAAAACCTTAAAAGAGTGTCTTTCCCTAAAGAGCATCCAAGGACTTTTACGTGCCTAGCACAACCTATCCGGATCTACAGGATAATTACATGCTACCCTCGCACAACCCGTCCACGGCCACAGAGTATCATCCTGATACTTATGATCAACCTGATCATCCTCGCACTGAGCATCATCTTGGTGCTCATGATCATATTGATCGTCATCATACAGTGCATCATCCTGATGCAAATAATCATCCTAATCATCATCATAACCTAGCATCGTCCTGATGCATATCATCATCACATGATCATCCTGATCATATACATAGCATCATCTTGATGCATATCATCATCACATGATCAATCTGATCATCTACATAGCATCATCCTGATGCATATCATCATCACATGATCAACCTAATCATCTTCATAGCATCATTTGGAGCATCGTCCTGATGCTCATCACACAACACTTACATCCACAACCATGGGAAGGATCCTCCTACCACCACCATGCTTGGAATGGATCCTGCAAATGTGTCCCATCACTTCCTCCTTGAAGTATCTTCTATCTGAAGAACACCAAGCCTCTCTCTGAAGTACTCGAACTTCACTCTGGCTGGTGGTTTGGTCAACACATCTGCAATCTGCTCATCCGTGGCAACATACTGGAGCTTTACTGCTCCTCTCTGCACCATATCCATGATATAGTGATATTTGATCTAGATGTGCTTCGACTTGTCATGGAACACCGGGTTCTCTGACAACTTCACATAACTCTGGTTGTCACAATAGATACAAGTAGCATCCAACTAGAGATCAAATAAATCAGACAATAACTTCCTTAGCCATACTGCCTCACAACTAGCTGAACAAGTTGCGACATACTCTGCTTCGGCTGTACTCAGTGCTATGAGGATTGCTTCCCGCTAAACCAACAGATCACACCTGATCCATCTCGAAGCAGCACCCCGAAGTGCTCTTCCTATCTGCAGCACTGGCTTCCCAATTTGAATCAACATAACCCTCCAGGTTAAACTTTTGATTCACATCATACTTGAGCTCATAATCAATCGTACCCTTCAGGTACCTCAGAATATGCTTTACCGCAATCAGGTGAACATGTGGATCCGTCAGGAACTGGCTCAAAGTGTTCACCGCAAAGCAAATATCTGGTCTCGTATCAAGGACCCAATAATATGATGATACATCGTGGCATCAACCGACTCTGATGAAGCATCACTCAATAGCTTCAGGTTCGATGCCATAGGTGTGGCCATGGTCTTGTAGTCCATCATCTCGAACCGCTTCAGGATCTCTACTGCATACTTCCCTTGCCCGTGGAAGATTCCATCTGCACTCTGCCACACCTCCATACCTAGAAAGTAATGCATCATACCAAAGTCCTTCATCTCGAACTCAGCAGCAAGCTTCCTCTTCATTTCAGCAATCAACCTATCCTCACCTGTCACAAATAGATCATCCACATACAGTAGGAGTATCACTGGATTGCCTTCCTCAATATTGTAGTAAAGGTTGGAATCCACTTTACTCTTGGTAAAGCCTAAACTAGACAGGAAGCTGTCTATCCTGTCGTACCATGTCCTGGGTGCTTGCTTCAAGCCATACAAGGTTTCTTTAACTTGCACACATATGACTCCCTGTCATGTGTCTCAAAACCGAGTGGTTGCTCCACATACATTTCCTCTTCGACTACACCATGCAAGAAAGCTGTCTTGACATCCATATGGTGTATCTTCCACTTCATCACTGCAGCTAGGACAAGTACTGTTCTGATGGAAGTGTATCTAGCTACAGGTGCAAAAGTCTCTTCATAATCGATCCCTTCTTTATGAGAGAAGCCACGAGCCACAAACTGTGCTTTGTATTTTTCTACGCTACCATCTGCAACATGCTTGATCTTGTAGATCCACTTGGAAGTCACAACAGACTTCCCTTCTGGTCTTGGGACCACATCCCAAACATAATTCTTCATGATCGACTGGTACTCCTTGATCATGGCATCCTTCCATTACTGCATCTCGGATCCTGGGAACTTTAGATTCTTCAATATCTTCAATAGATAGTTTTCTTGAACTTCGTTGCTGGAACAAATGTCGTTGTTGAGTCTTCGTTGCTTGTTCTTCGAAACAAGTCTCTCTTGTAGGTGATGGTACACTATCTTTCCTACAAGATAGATTCAATTGCATGATTAGAAACATCTCATAGATTTCATAACAAATTCTTACACATAAAGATATATGTCATACAGTCATGCAATTATCTTAGCCAATGCTTCAATATAACATTTATCCATATCCCGTAACTTTCTAGATGCCTTCCATCTCTACTAAAACATTGTTAAGAGTGTGCACAACTCCCAACATGTCAACAAAGAGGTTTCATTCTAGATAAGTAGCAATGGAATGTTGTACAGTACCATAGGCCACTTACCCATCACTTGCATATTAGTAGTATCTTGTTCATTAATGCAACTTTTCTAAAATGCATAATATACATCCTAAATCTAGGAACATAAGTATGTACATGAATGAACAACATCATTTAAGTAATCATATATACAGGAAATAACAATTCAAATACTTATCTTTGTTTGGTTGTTGGGTGGACTCCCTCTCAATCTTTGCTTCCTTACATGAATTTCTTGGAGTGTGCTCCCTGTTAACACCTAAAAAGTGCTCATTACCTCATCTCCCTCACCACATGACTCATTTGTCTATTTTTCCCACCATCTTTGCCTCCAAAACCTCAAAAAACCATTAAAAAGCCACCAAAAGCCACCAAAAGGCCAAAAAACCCATTTTCCCCCCAAAATAATTTAAATTTCCTTAAAAGATAGCAAAAACCCTCTAAAAAGACTCTAAATTCCCAAAAATCAAATAAAAGGGAATAAAAAATATAAAAAAGAGGAAAAAGAGGGAAAAAGGAAGCAAAAACCCTAAAACAATTGACCTAAACCATATGGTGCCAAAAACCATGGGTCAACACTCCACCACTAAAAACCTATAAATAGGTGATGGAGGCTCCCCATTTCATATACACAATCTATCCTATCCTCACTCTGCCAAAATCACTCTTGAAACCCTAGCTTACCATTTGAGTGCCCCTTTTGGCCCATTATCCAAACACCTTGGAGAAGGAGAAGGAACCCATTGGAGCACGGAAGTAGCCCTCCTGGACTACTGCAAGAGCTCCACCAACCTCAACATTTGAGGTAAATGTAACTTTGTTCTCATTTTTTAATACAAAAGAAAAATTCCCATTATATTATTGTCTTTTTATTTTCTGTTGATGCACATGTTAGCTTAGATTTTACCTTGTTTTACTTTGAAATTTTACTGTTTTACTAAACTGCTGCTAAGGAGGCCCTTCTCCTTATTAGGTGCTCATTTGCACAAGCTAGGGTGAAAACCCTAGCTACAGTTTTGGCGACTCCACTATTGGCCTTTGAATTTCTGGTTAAAAATTTAAAAGTTTTTATTTTCTGCAAGTATTTTTCTGTTTTCCCAGTTTGGCTGTGGCTTCGGCCAGTTTGGTTTCCTGCCACAGATCCCAGTTCCGTTCCTCGCAGCCGCGACCCAAATTGTAGCTTTCGGCCGTTTTTCTGCGATCTAGATTGCAACTTTCTGCCCTTTTTCTCGAGGTCCAGATCGCGACTTCCTATCGTTTTTCCAGGCCCAGACCGCAACTTGCTGCCTCTTTCCTGCGACCTAGACCGTAGATTTATGCCCCTTTGCCATGCTCCAGACCGCGCATTTTGGCCACAGACCTGCAATCCGACTGCAACTTTCTTCCCTTTTGCCGCGCCCCAGATCGTGCATTTTGGCCACAGACCCGTGATCCGACCGTAGGTTTCACCCCTACAACCATGCTCCAGACCACGCATTTTAGCCACAGACCCGCGATCCGACCGTAGGGTTCACCCCTACAGCCGCGCTCCAGGCTGCGCATTTCAGTCACAGACCCGCGATCTGTTTTCTGCATTTTTACTTTTTTGAACCCAAAATTTTTCCGCACCTGCACAACCACCTATTCTGTCTGCAGCCATAGTTACCTACAACCTTTTTCTGCAGTTTGCTTTCTATTCCATTTACAAAATTTTTAAGTTGAATCATTTACATTGGAAAAAGAAAATTTTGCATTGCAAGTTTAATTTTTGCATTATTATTGGTTTAAAAAGTTTCCCACGCATGGCACTTTTGATTGGGTTCATAACCTCACACGCACACACTCTGTCACCTAATTCAAGTGAGCCTTAAAACACTACTTAACACAACCAACATTCTAACCCCACTTGGGGAACACATAAGAATATTGTAGTTAGGTAGGACATAGGGGATAGGCATCCAAATAACACCCCTCGGTCGCTTACACTTGAGACATAGTGGTTGTCCCTTAGGGTACCAAAATCCCCTAGTATTTTTTGACACGGTCTCAACCAGTTTATTAGAGGGCCTCTCCCTTAGGAGGGTTGAAGTAGCCAGACTGGTTCCGGAGGCCTGAGTGGAATACTGCAATCCACCCAGTAACCGAAGGCTACCTACTCGTTGGTCCGCGTGTGGTGATTCCTTTTAGGCCCACATGGTGATAGGACTGGAGCTGCAGATTCACCTTTCTGGACATGTTATGAACGAGGTATCTTAGTTTCCTTTCTTCTAGGATTGTCTTACCCGGTGTCCCTCCTGGTAGGGGGATATCTTTAGCCACTTGGTTCTACTATCCATATTGTCTGACTTGGATTTCATCACCTTGCAGAGGATATGTCTTGTTGAGTCAGAATACTATTTAGCTAGGTGTTTGCATGCTCCCTTACCTCCCTTTGGTCTAGTGAGTCCACTATTTTTATTTTTTAGGAAACCCGCTGCTTGTTGGTATTCTGACCATTATTGTTGACACTCCGCTTATTGTAGCACATCTATTACAGTGAGCATTTTGAGTTGGTTGTTGGCCTGAGTGCCGTATTTTTTGCGCTCTCCTTCTGCACACTCGACTACATTAGGGTTTTTGAGCTATTTTTCACTCAACACAACCCCCAGGTACTTGACACCATCTGTCACCATTGAGTCCTCGAGACACTCTCGGTGCCTCCGGGGTGAGCCCCCGCAGCACGGTTCACTTGACATCACCCGTCATAGATGTAGAGCTGCATCACTTGACACCACTCGTCATAGACCTAGAGCTTTGTCACTCAACTCTATTCATCGGCACCATAGAGCTCTGTCCCCTAACTCTGATTCCCCTTATTTCATATTTGATTCCGAGGTAGAGTCAGAAAACCCTACCTACACAGCACCAACCAGCCCCATGGATGGCATGACTTCCAACCCTTTCTTTGTAGGGACCATTTGTGGAGCGTCCATAACCACCCCAGCCACCACACCTGCTTTGGGTATGCCCTCGATGGGGCCCACACCCACCATTCCAGTCATTATGGCAATTCCAGTGGCTAACATACCCAACCCAACCCGATTGGTGACTCACACTACGCTTAGTGGCGCAGGAGCCTCCCATACCACCTCCACACCCCCATTTGGGGGACACATCTCTATCACAAACCCAAACCCTACACTTGGGGCCATTGGCCCCAACGTGGCCGACACCACCAGCATGTCACATCCTTCTAATAGTTTTCCATTCATGGCTAGTCTCAACCTTCCTGACCTGGCCAGACTGACCAACGATCCCATTAGACACGATCCTACGTGGCCTCACATGCCCACCAAGCTCCCATCAGACATCCCTAAGTTTGAGGGCAAGGCAGGTGAAGACCCATAAAATCACATTATGTCCTTCCATCTATGGTGTTCCTCCAACTCCATAGTGGACGACTCTGTCCGACTCCATCTGTTACAACAAACTCTCACTGGCCCTGCAGCCAAGTGGTACATCGAGTATCCCCAAGGGACCCATGCCACCTTTACTTCCCTTGCCTCGACCTTCCTGCAGTTCTTTCAGTTACATGTCCGCTATGACGCGGGAGTTGAGATCCTACTGTCTTGTAGACAGAATACGGCCACCCACATCACTGACCACATTCATGAGTGGCATCGACGCCAAAGCCTGTGCAAAATCAGGTTAGATGATAGTATCTTGCTAGATTGGTTTCTCAAATCTCTCCTTCCTATCATCGCTAAGGATGTGGCATCCGAACGACCCCAGTCCGAAGAAGAAGCCATCTTAAAAGCCCAGTAGTTTGACCTTCTCTATGCCCAGTTTGGTTACTTATATACCATTATACCCGACGCCCCCCTCGGCGATTCCTCCCAAAACGATGAGCCGGGGGAATCCCATGGCGCCGAAGGCATCATTGGGCCATGTTGCATCGCATAACCAACCCTTTTCCATGACACATACTAGTAATGGCCCCGACCTTTTGCGGGCTACATCCCACTCTGGAGCAACCAATTCGTATGCTCCCATGGCGCATAACCGCCATTCCCACGGACCCTCATGTCCACCTCAGTGCTTCGACCACACATCCCCTGCTTACGTTCCCTCGGTTGCACCTCAACCATATTACCACACGCAGGTCCCGCACACTCCTGTATCCTCTCAAGCCCCCCCTCTTATTATCCGTCACAGGTAGCACCTATGGCAAATCAACCACCCGTCCCATAGACGTATCAACAACCCCCAGAAGGTCCAACACCTGCACCACCTCCACCCCCACCCACTTATTATATGCTGCAGTCTGCTCTTGCAACTGCACAACCCCAGCACCCACCTGACGCCAAAGGGCAAGTGTACGCGCAACAAAATCCGTAGCATAACCAAAATACCCAACGCCAACAAGGCCAACAAAACCATGGAAAAGGACGTAACCGTGGGAACAACCCCCATCCAAACCAAGGCAGCCAGCCACCTAATCCCCCAAACAATAATAACGCGGAACCTGCCAACCAAAACCCCGACAGGCCGCTAAAGCAAGCTAAAAACCCTAACTTACGAATGAACCACCCTTGTTCTATTTGCGGGGTCTATGGCCATTACACATACGCTTTCCCACATTTGAAGCGGGCATGATAACTCTGGACCGATGATGCCCACCGCCAAGGGCACATGGCACCTTAGGCACCACCTAACCCCCCACCACCTCAAACCCAACCCTTGGTGTTACAGAACCCTTTAGCAACCGAAGGAGTGGTGAACACTCAACTGTTATCTCCCCCTCAAGGAACTGCGCCACCACAACAGCAAGTCACGTACGCTGCACCTGCCCACCCCACTTTAGACTTAGGCACCCATCACTTGTTAATGATGTCCTCCGCCGATGTCAACCTTCAAACCCACCAAAACCAATATGGCTCCACCCTTGAAGCCCCTCCCATCGACAAAACCACCAACACTCTTCCCACCAATCAACCATTACGCATACCTCCGGCCCCATTAGATGGAGCCCCAAAATCCCCTCGCTTCCCACTTCGCTGCATCAACAATAACCCCAATGCTCGCGTTGCGTCCAATTACAACATTGTGGACGACTTAGCTCAGTCCCCTACAGCCATGTCTGTGTTAGAGGTCTTAAAAAACTATCCTACACAACACAAGACTCTGTTATTAGCCATTGGTGCTATCAACCCGACTGATTCACGAATGATGGCCTTTGATTTGGATCAATCTGAACCACACCTGCCTTCCACATTAGCATTCCAAGTTTATGTATTCATTCAGAATCTTGTAATCCATCGGTGCATCATCGATGAGGGTGCCTCTACATGCATTATGTCCACATTCGTTTGGCAGAAGTTGGGATCCTCTACTCTCCAGCCGTCCACCACAGCGTTGCGAGCCTACGACGACCGTTTGGCTCAACCCCAAGGTACCTTAGCTAATGTCCCCATCCAGTTGGCTGGTAAAACAGTGCTTATTGACATAGAGGTCATCAACACCCAACTTGATTATAACCTCTTACTTGGCTGCAGTTACATGTACGCCATGTAGGCGGTTGCCTCATCCGTTTTTCGTACCATGATGTTCCCCCATGAAGGATGAGTGGTCAAAATTGATCAACGCACCTATTACGATCCCAATGCCCCCGTTGCACCAGAAAATGTTATTCCCATGGTTGAACAACCTGTTCGCGGTGCATCTACCTTGTTGGTTTCCTCAGTTGGACCCAGAGTCTACTCAGATACGTCGATGACTTCCACATTCCAATCCATTCCACCCCCGTCACCAACGACCAAAATATCTAACTTATGTACCCTCTCCAACAATACACAAACACCCAACCATCAACCGCCCTTGCTACCCCAACCACCATTGGTACCCAGTCATGTCGGCACCACACCTATCCATACAATCCCCTTCCTATTTCCCCCTTTGAAAGTAGTAAGCGCTCCGGTGATGACCACACTAAACCTCCTGGGGTTAACTGCCACTAAACCTCCTGGGGTTAACTTTAGGGCTACCTGTATGGTACATCACACCTCCCGTTTCCCCTCTGATGCCCAATGTCATCTTACAGCCAGTGCAACCTATCACCACTGCTAGTCGGCCACCTCCCGGTGTCACCACTCCTTCCTCCTCTACTAACCCACCCCCTCTTGCCAAATACATTGGGGGCAAAGTCCCACAACCTTACACCGCTCTGCCTATGCCTAAAGCCACTAAGAATCCTCCACCATTTTGCGCTCCTCCCAAATGCTCTTTGTGTGATGATTTGGGCCATGCTACCCATCAATGTCCATAATTGCCTGCATTACAGGAGCACATGCAAATGCTTGACGATGAGCCCAACATCCCGGTTGTCCAACTCGACCCTACTCCTAAGCCTCGTGATAAATCATTGCGTACCAATCACCCTTCTGCAATATGCGGTGTTTACTGCCATTACTCACATCACTGCCCTGATCTCCTAGATTACAGAGCTGCTCTCTACAAGATGAATAATTTGGACCTCAAGACATCTCCTCCCACCATTGAAGAGATCCACCCCCGAGAATCTCCGCCAATAGGAGAGATCAATACCATTTCTATGATCTCTACTGCTAGCATTCCCTCATCAACCGATTTAACTACAAAAAATTTCCGCAATGATGAGGAAATTCTCGAGGCTCTTACTGCACCTGATTACCCCTGGGAGGATATGCACCATCATTCCTATTTTCTCCCACAGGAGTCCTCCCCCACCACAACCACCCAATTTTCGGTTGAGTCCAAAGATTTCCTCCCCACCAAGGTCAACTGGTTTAAAGAGCCCAATCCTGCTCCCGATGCCTTCGAGGAAGGTAACATGGCCAATATCTCACCCACAATCCACATTGATATCTCTGCCCCTGGCGGTGCCCCTGAAATCATTGCTTTGGGAGCCTCCTGCACTGAGTATGAGATCGGAGAGTACAAAATACTTTTTCAGGAGTTCCACAATGTCTTTGCCTGGTCCTACACCAAAATTCTTGGTCTTGACCCCTCTATCATCGAGCACCACATTGACACGTGGCCAGATGTGCCCCCTGTTCGCTAAAAACAACGCCCCATTCACCCATCAAAGCTCCCCGTCGTTAAAGCAGAGATTGAAAAACTTCGTGCAACAGGTTTCATTTACCCCATCGCATACACCACTTGGGTTTCTAACCCCGTCCCTGTTAACAAAAAACAAGGCACCATTAGAGTATGTATTGACTTCCATGATTTAAACCAAGCATGTCCCAAAGACAACTTCCCGATGCCATTTATTGACCAACTCATCAATGCGTGCGCAGGGCATGAAGTCCTATCCTTCATGGACGGGTTCTCTGGTTACAACAAGATTCAGATCCGCAAAGATAATCAATACAAGATTGCCTTCGCCACCCCATGGGGTACCTTTTCCTATCGGGTCATGCCGTTCGGCCTTAAAAATGTCGGGGCCACCTTCTAGCGAGCCATGACCTATTATTTTCATGACTTGGTTCATATCCTATTAGTCTATCTTGATGATCTCACCGCACGTTCCAAGAAACAATCCGACCACCTTAACGACCTCCGGCAAGTTTTTCTGCGTTGTCGCAAGTATCAGATCTGCTTGAACCCACTCAAGTGTGTCTTTTGCGTTCCGACAAGCCGGTTGTTAGGTTTCATTGTTTCCCACAAAAGAATCACTGTCGACCCCCTCAAAGTTTGTTAAATTTTGAGCATTAATTCACAATACTCTAGGATCTTTACTGAGAGAATAACATGTACAGTATATCAATGCATATCAATCATATCAAGCATGTCAATCATCACAAGAAGCAAAAGCATGAGAGACAATAGACACACAGAGTTTCCGTGGGGAAAATCCTAAGGTGAAAAACCCCACAACTTCCTCAGAGATAGATAGAGCAATAGCACAACCAAAGTACAACCAAAGTATAAGAGATAGACTCATCTTAGTAGCTCATCCTCCTCCTCACATGTGCACCACTTTCTGAGTGAAGGAAGTGTGAGTTCTGAAGTGATCCAAATAGAGATCTCCCGATCTCTATTTATACTTGTCCTGTTTTCCCAATAACCTTATGGGGCCGACTTGTCTAGCTAGGCACAATAACTTCATATTACATTATATCGGGCCGACCCCTTACAAGGTGGTATAATAACCCATTGGCAAGTTAACATACTTGCGACACTTGTCAATACAAATGACGACACTTCCATATAGAGGAATAAAACATCTCTATAGGAGTACAATAAATATATAAATGAAATACATTCCGAAGTTACATATACATCAACACTCCCTCTTAACTAGGAAGGTATTTCTCGACACATATCATCTAGCACAAGTCTTCTTCTCTGGATCATCATAAGCGAATCGTCATCCTCGAATCATTGTCATCATCACTGCTGCTGCTATCTCGATCAATCTCTGAATCTACTCGTCATAGGAAGTTCTACAGAGCTAGTCCTTTTTCATACTGGATGTAGGCCCACCACCTGTAGGTCTTCATCATCAGTGGCCATACTGTGGAACCTAGGACTGATTACGCGCGTCAACAAAACCTAGCATAGACTATAGGTTCTTTTACATGTTGACCTTCACAAAACCTACTCAGAGCATCCCAGGATGTTACGAGCAAACCGCTCTACCTGTCTAGATCTCGATAGAGCATCCCAAGCTATTACGAGCACACCATTCTACCTGTCCGGATTTTAAAGGATCTTTTCTATGTGAACTTTCACAAAACCTACTTACAGCATCCCAGGATGTTACGAGCACACCACTATACCTGTTTGGATCTCGATAGAGCATCCTAGGATGTTACGAGCACGAGCACACCGCTCTACATGTCTGGATTTTAAAGGATCTTTTCTATGCGAAACTGTAGCAAAACCTACTTAGCTCATCCCAGGATGTTACGAGCACACCACTCTACCTGTCTGGATCTCGATAGAGCAACCCAGGATGTTACGAGCACACAGCTCTACCTGTCTGGTTTTTAAAGGGTCTTTTCTATGCTACCTGCACAACCTGTCCACGACCATAGAGTATCAAACCGATACTCACGATACATCATCCTGATGTACATCATCACATGATCAACTTGATCATCATCATACCATCAACCTGATGCGTATCATCTGGAGCAACACCTGAAGCTCGTCATCTGTGATCATCCTGATCATCATCATAGCATCAACCTGATGCATATCATCTGGAGCAACATCTTGAAGCTCGTCATCTGTGATCATCCTGATCAAATAGTATATCCATTAGATGCATACAAAGTATCTACCTAATACATATCATCATACATGATCTACTTGATCATACAAATGCATCCACCTGATACATATATATGATCTACCTGATCATACAAGTATCCACCTGATACATATACAAATACATGATCTACCTGATCATAAAAGTATCCACCTGATACATATACAAATACATGATCTACCTGACCATACAAGTATCCACCTGATACATATACAAATACATGATGTACCTGATCATACAAGTATCCACTTGATACATATACAAATACATGATCTACCTGATCATACAAGTATCCAACATGATGCGTACATACATACATATAAATGATCCAACTGATCATATGGATCAAAAACTAGAACATCATCCTAATGCTCATCATCCAGCACTTACATCCATAGCCATGTGAAGGGTCCTCCTTCCACCATACTTGGAATGGCTTCATCAAATGTGTCCATCACTTCTTCCTCGAAGTGTCATCGATCTGAAGAACGCCAAGCCTCTCTCTGAAGTACTCGAACTTCACTCTGGCCAGTGGTTTCGTCAGCACATCTGCAATCTTCTCATCCGTTGCAACGTACAGGAGCTTCACTGATCCTCTCTACACCATATCCTTGATATAGTGATATTTGATCTCAATGTGCTTCGACTTGTCGTGGAACATCGGGTTCTCAGACAGCTTCACACAACTCTGGTTATCACAAAAGATACCAGAGTAGTCTCCAGCGGGAGATCAAATAACTCTTATAGTAGCTTCCGAATCCATACTGCCTCACAACTAGCCAAACAGGTTGCAAAATACTCTGCCTCGGATGTACTCAGTGCTACACAGGACTGCTTCCTGCTAAACCAGGAGATCACACTTGATCCCATACTGAAACAACACCAATATGTGCTCTTCCTATCTGTAACACTGCCTGCCCAATCTGAATCAACATAACCCTGCAGGTTAAAATTTTTACTCACTTCATACTTGAGCCCATAATCAACTGTACCCTTCAGGTACCTCAGAATATGCTTTACAACAACCAGGTGAACACTCCTTGGATCCGTTAGGAACTGGCTCAATGTGTTCACTACAAAGCAAATATCTAGTCTCGTGTTCGTCAGGTACATCAAGGACCCAATCATCTGATGACACATAGAGACATAAACTGGCTCAGATGAAGAATCACAAAGAAGCTTCAGGTTTGATGCCATAGGTGTGGCCATGGCCTTGCAAAACATCATCCCGAACCTCTTCAGGATATCTACTGTATACTTCCCTTGTCCAAGGAAGATCCCATCTGCACTCTGCCACACCTCCATACCTAGAAAATAGTGCATCATCCCCAAGTCCTTCATATCAAACTTGGTAGCAAGCTTCCTCTTTGTATCGGAAATCAATCTGTCATCTCCTGTTACAAACAGGTCATCCACATACAGGAGTAGAATCATAGGATTTCCTTCCTCAACCTTGTAGTAAAGGTTGGAATCTGCTTTACTCTTGGTAAAGCCCAAACTAGATAGAAAATTGTCCATTCTACCATACCAAGTTCTAGGAGCTTGTTTTAAGCCATACAAGGCTTTCATCAATCTGCACACATATGAATCCATGTCATGTGTTTCAAAACCGAGTGGCTTCTCCACATACACTTCCTCTTCAACTACACCATTCAAGAAGGCAGTCTTGACATCCATATGGCGTATCTTCCATTTCATCGCTGTAGTCAGAGCAAGTACTGTTCTGATGGAAGTGTACCTAGATATAGGAGCAAAAGTTTCTTCATAATCTATTCCCTCTTTCTGAGAGAAGCCACGAGCTACGAATCTTGCCTTGTATTTCTCTATGCTGCCATCTGCAGCATGCTTGATCTTGTAGATCCACTTGGAAGTCACAACAGACTTCCCTTCAGGTCTTGGGACAATATCCCAAACATCATTCTTCATTATTGATTGGTATTCTTCGACCATGGAATCCTTCCATTCTTTCTTTTCCGCTGCTTCTTCATAACTGGAAGGTTCTTTGTTCATGATATCACAGAGTAAAGCAACATAGCTGGTATGTGATCTAGTTCTCTTCTTTGCTCTGTGTTCTTCTTCTGGAATGCCATATATTTCTGCATCTTGAATGAGCTCTCTAGCCCATGCAGGTTTTCTCTTGTGAGAGTTATTCTCACGGGGTGGATCTACTGGTTGTTGCGGATCTTTAATTTCACGATCAACATCTGGAATTGCTTCAATCATGGTAGTGTCTTGAAATCTAGTTTCCTTAGGTTCTTCATAAACTTCAACAGGTGTCTTCCTTGATTTGACGAATGCTGAGTTTTCATCAAATGTTACGTCCTTGCTGACATCAATCTTCTTGAACCCTGGAAACTATATTCTGTAAGCCTTCGAGCTTTCATTGTAACCCACAAAGATACCCTTCTTTCCTAAAGGATCTAGCTTGGTCCTCTTTTCTTTTGGGACATGAGTGTATATTGGACAACCAAATATTTTGAGATGGCTGACTTCAGGTTTCTTACTAGAGAAGACCTCTTCTGGTGTCTTATTGTCCAATATCTTGTGGGGTGTTCTGTTCTGTACATATATACAGCTGTCCTAGCTGCTTCTGCCCATAGATGCATAGGTAGATCTTGGTCATGCAGCATTTCCCTTGCTGCTTCCATGATTGTTCAATTCTTTCTTTCTGCAACTCCATTCTGTTGTGGATTGTAAGGAGTAGTCAACTCCCTCTTAATCCCTGAGTCACTGCATAGCTTCTTGAAGTCACCTGAAGTGAATTCTCCACCATTTTTGGATCTGAATGTTTTGATCTTCTTATCAGTTTGGTTCTCCATCAAGGTTTTGAATTCCTTGAACTTATCAAACACTTCATCTTTGTTCTTCAAGAAGTAAACCCAAGTCTTCCTGGAGAAGTCATCAATGAAAGAGACATAGTAAACATACCCACTCAGTGAGCTGGATGACATAGGGCTGCATATATCGGAGTGGATAATTTCCAAGATACTTTTTTCCTTGCTTTCACTACTTGGAAATGCCTTCTTTATGTTCTTTCCTTTTGCACATCCTTTGCAAACACCTTCATGCTTGGTCTTAATTTCAGGAAGACCTTCTACAACCTTACTTGCAATTGGTAATGCTCTATAGTGCATATGTGCAAGTCTTCTATGCCAAAGTTCACTTGGCTCCATGGCATGCTCAGGTTGTCCCTTCAATTTATACAATCCTCCCTCTTGCTCTCCAATCACCACTGCATCATCAATAGTTTTACCTTTTGGCTACATTAGGACTTGTCGATCTACAAATGCAACCCTCATACCTTTTGCATCTAATGAAGAGATGGAGAGTAGATTCTTCTTGAGCCTAGGTACAAATAGCACATTTTTCATCTTTAAGGACTTTCCAGATTCTAGGTTGTAGGAGGCTTCCCCACTTCCTTTGATAGGGTATTGATAATAATCCCCAAGTTTCACCTTATGGGGTGATTCATATTCAGATAGGTTTACAAAAAAATCTTTAAACCCAGTCATGTGTTTGGAATCCCCACTGCCAATTAAGCAATCATTACAACTATGAGAGATAGTACCTGTGAGGGCAGATATTAGAACATACTCTTCTTCACTTGATGAGTCATCATCATCACTTTCTGCTCTATCTTTCTTCCTGGGAGGTTCATCATCCTCAACAGCATGAGCATGATATCTTCTTTTGTTATTCTTCTTCTTCTTGTTGAAGTTGTTGTCTTTCTTCTTCTTGGGACAATCTGAAGCAAAGTGTCCCATTTCATTACATTCGAAACATCGAACATGAGATAGATCTTTCTTCTTGTGATAAGGGTGAGAATGTTTCTTGTTATGAGATTTCTCCCTCCTAACCTTTCTTCCCTTGGTGTGAGCTGTGAGAGCTCGATCTTCATTCCCCATCTTTTCTTCTCGTGCCACAAGCCTAGCTTCTTCTTGAGAGCATTCCTCCCACAGTCTACTGAGAGAGATCAATTTCTTTCTTGCACAGATGCCTTGAATAAAGGAGTCCCATGACCTAGGTAGGCCATTTAGAGTGGTCATAACAACTTCACCATTGTCCACTACTTCATCCACAGCTTCAAGTTGTTCCTTGATCCGAGAGACCCTAGAAAAATAAGATTGAATGGATTCTCCATTTTGAAGCCTTACCCCTTTCAATTGGTTCCACAAAGCCATCTTCCGATTTATGTTCTTCCCTTAAAATAACTTGGAAAGGGAATCAAACATCTCTTTGGGTGTCGTCAGAGATGACACATGAGGGATGAGATGTTCCTTGATAGAATCAGCAACGATTCTCTTTTCCTTGACCAATTTCTTCTTGTGGAGGGCTTTAGCCTCTTCTCCCTCTGGGACAGGGACCTCTTCCCTTATGTAAGTATTCAATTCATTTTCTTCCAGGATTAACCCAATCCTATACTTCTAGGCTCGGAAGTTATTAGCCCCTTCAAGCTTATCCTCAAGCTTGTTGTGGTGAGACATTTTAAAGAGTAATTCAAATGAAAATAGAAGAGATTTAGGTCTTACCACTTGTTTTGCTGAAAACTAGATCTGGTCCCGGATTAGGGTTTGTTGGAAAAACACTAAAAATTCAAAATGTGAATTTCAACTTTTTGAAAGGATAGAAAGATGCGCCTTGATGAGCTGATCAGCTTGGTGAATTCAGAATTTGAGATTTGCAAAGTTTCACCCTTCAGAAATGCCTTTTAGTCTTCCCGGATTCACTAGGGAGGACCCTGAATTAGGGTTTGAGTTTCCTGGAGATTTACCCAGCCAAAAATCTCGATTCAAAGCTCTAAACTTTGATTTTTCCAAAGAGCTTCCAACTATGTCTTCAGATTTCAGAAGTTCCTATTTTTGTGGAAACCCTAATTTTTAGGGCCAAATTTGAAAATGCTCAGAATTGAATTCTAATTGGATAGATAGATTCTCCTTGATGAGTAGAGTCAATCTACTATACTGCTTTTCCAAAACCTGTGGAGAGAAACCCAATAAGCAAGAAACCCTAGTTTCCGTCACTGCATAATGTCTTCTTCTCAGGTTAGCTTTGATACCATGTTAAATTTTGAGCATTAATTCACAATACTCTAGGATCTTTACTGAGAGAATAACATGTACAGTATATCAATTCATATTAATCATAACAAGCATGTCAATCATCACAAGAAGCAAAAGCATGAGAGACAATAGACACACAGAGTTTCCATGGGGAAAACCCTAAGGTGAAAAACCCCACAACTTCCTCAGAGATAGATAAAGCAATAGCACAACCAAAGTACAACCAAAGTATAAGAGATAGACTCCTCTTAGCAACTGATCCTCCTCCTCACATGTGTGCCACTTTCCAAGTGAAGGAAGTGTGAATTCTGAAGTGATCCAAATATAGATCTCCCGATCTCTATTTATACTTCTCCTGTTTGCCCAATAACCTTATGGGGCTGACTTGTCTAGCTAGGTAAAATAACTTCATATTACATTATATCGGGCCGACCCCTTATAAGGTGGTCTAATAACCCATCGGCAAGTTAACATACTTGCGACACTTGTCAATACAAATGATGACACTTCCATATAGAGGAATAAAACATCTCTATAGGAGTACAATAAATATATAAATGAAATACATTCCGAAGTTACATATACATCAACAAAGTTCAATCCATATTAGACCTTCCCACACCATGCACGCTCCGGAAGCTACAGAGCTTACAGGGGAAATCTAATTTCCTCCGTCGCTTCATTCTTGATTATGCCACCACAGTTCATGGTTTCTTACGTCTACTTCGTACTCACATACCCTTTGTTTGGGATGACCAGGTGCAAGCTGCATTCGAAGCTCTTAAAAAATCTCTCACGAACGCCCCTTTGATCTCCCCTCTGGATTTCTCTTAGGACTTCATCCTTTACGTCTCGGCATTCGACCACGCCGTGTTAGGGGTCCTTGCTCAAGAAGACGCTGCTCGCCAGGAGCATGTCATTTATTACGTTAGCCAAACCTTGTTTGGACCACCCCTACGTTACCCATATAAGGAAAGACTGGCCCTTTCCATCGTCTTTTCCGTACAAAAATTGCGCCATTACATTTTACTCAGTCATACTATAGTTGTCACCAACTCCAACCCCATGGTCTACCTCTTGAACCAGCGACTTCTGCAAGGTCGTGTCGCTAAATGGGTAATTATCCTCCAAGAATATGACCTGACTTTCACAACCCCTAAGAGTACTAAAGCCCTCGTGCTTTCCCAACTCATAACCGACCTACCATCTCTTTCGCCATCACCACTGATCACCACTGAATTACCTGATGACCATTTGTTTATCATCTCATCAGACGACCCGTGGTACGGTGATATTTTGTTATACCTTCACATGCAGAAGTTTTGACCAGACATAGACCGTGATGGACACCGCCGTATCCATCATCATGCCTCTCGGTATCTCCTCTTGGGTGATGTCCTTTACCGGCGAGGGGTTGATACTATCCTCCGTTGTTGCCTCACACGAGAGGAAGCCGAACAAGTCCTCAATGACTATCATAGAGGTGCCTGCGACAGACATTTCTCAGGGATGGCCACCTCCCAGAAGGTCATCCACGCCGGATACTTCTTGCCCACACTGTTTACCGACTGCATCACAACAGTCAAGCATTGCCATAATTGCCAACTCTTTGCCCCTAAGGCCTGGACACCACCCGCCCCACTCCACCCAGTCGTCACCGTTGGCCCTTTTTGAAAATGGGCCATCGACTTCATGGAATGTAAACCCTCATCCGCAAACGGCCATAAGTACATCATTGTCGCCGTCGACTACTTCACCAAATGGGCTGAAGCCATGCCTACATTCAATTGTAAAGCCGACACTGCTGCCCGTTTCTTTTTTAACCATGTCATTACACGATTTGGGGTCCCAAAACAGCTTGTCTCAGACCATGGTTCACATTTTGAAGATGCCATTTGGCGCGAGTTGTCAACTCTCCTTAAGTTCAAACATCAGTACTCCTCTGCTTACTACCCCCAAGGGAACGACCGAGTTGAGGCCATTAACAAAATTTTGAAAACAATCCTCCAATGCACCGTTGACTGGCATAAGTTCAATTGGTCTCACATGCTTTTCCCCACATTATGGGATTACCGTACATCAACTAAGACTGCCACCGGTTTCACCCCTTTTTACTTAGTTCACGGTGTCGAATCTGTCCTCCTCATCGAGTGTCAAATCCTTTCCCTACACATCGCTATTGAACTTCTCCCCGACACCTCCCCACTTGAACAACGTCTGCTGTTGTTAGAAAAAGCTGATGAAGACTGTCGCGCAACCCTCCAAACCATTGAGGCTGCCAAGAGCCACTCTAAAGCTGGCTATGACAAACACGTCCACCCACGAGCCTTCCATGAAGGAGATCTAGTCCTCGTTTACGACCAAGCCCAGGACAAGACAGGTAAAGGGAAGTTCGAATCCATGTGGCAAGGCCCTTACATAGTGCATACCTGCCTTGGACATGGGCAATATATTCTAACTGACTCAAAAGGCCACCCCTCTTGCAACCCCCATAATGGGTTGTATCTTAAACGCTTTTATCCTTAGCAATCTGGTGGACTCGCTGGTCCTTATTGTACAGTTTGATTTCTTTTTGTTTTCCACTTTTTTTCCGCAACCTTACATTCATCATTTTCTTGCATGATCACAGATGGACCATCTTCCACCTTATTACGTTGGCTTCGCCGATGGAGCAAGCCGCTGGTCTCCAAACCTGGCCTCTGTAGCTTGGGTCTTATATTCCCCTTCACATGAGTTGATTCACCTTGATGGAATGTGCATAGGCGCTGCTACCAATAACCAAGCTGAGTACTATGCTATGACCGGTCTCCTGACTGCTGCCCTTCAGATGGGTATATGTCACCTTCATGTGTTCCTTGACTCCCAACTGCTTATCTCCCGGCTCAACAACTGCTACTAGGTGCGTGATCCTTGCCTCTTTAGAAAGTTCTTGCGCACAAAACAGTTAAGCCGACAGTTTGAATCCATAACATTCACTCATGTCCCAAGAGCTCACAGTAGTGTCGCAGATCAAATGACTAACAACATCCTCGACTGGCATATCAATCACACCATGTAAATCATCCATCATGCATAATCATCACATAATCAACACATAAAAAACATAAAAAATCCCAAAAAGACTACATCTACAACAAAGGGCATCCACGTGCCTATCATAACAAATCATTTGCATCCATATGCAATAAAACAACACCAAACAATACAGGCGCATCCACGTGCGTACAAAAAAAATCACCGCAAAAATGCATCCATGTGCATATCTATATAAATATATCATCGTCATATAAATGTCATGAGTGTCCCAGCACTCAGATATACAAAAAATATACATCGAGGAGCCTCAATAGCATCCCTGTCATAAAATACATGCCGTATATATGAAAAATCCTGAATGCCCATACGCATCGAGGGGAGTCCCCAGCACTCCCTAATGAGAGTCATATCCCCCATCTGAACCATCATCACTCTCTGTCGTAGCTGCCTCTGCTGCGGACTCATCCTCTCCTCACTCCTCCTCTGGATCCTCCTCATCCCCCTATCGATCCTGAGCCCTCCTCTCCTTGGCCAATACTGCCACTCGAATCAGAATCGCCCGCCCCTCCCATGGAGCCTCATGACAGGCCTCGACCACCTCCCAATCAATCTCCTGCCACCACTCGTCGGAGACCCCAACCAGTAGCCGGTCGAAGGTAACTCGCAAGGACTCCAAAGTCCCGTCCGCATCCCGTTGTCGCACCTCCCGCTGGTCTGGCAAAGCTGGCACTGCTATGCGACCCCGATGGTCTCTATACCCCTGTGGTGGCCTCGGTCCCACATCTGCATCAAACCACATCACCAATAGTTAGGATCCTCATATATATCTCAAGCAACCAATCTAACATAAAACCAACAATCACAAAGCTGGATACATACCATCTAGGCCCCAAGCCTGCCCTGGAGGTCGTGGCGCCTCTGGATCTCCCCAGTAGTCCATCTCACAATACAGGTAGTCCTGTCAAAAAATACACATCTACCAGGGTGAGCTCCAGCCTCTCCCCCTGCACCATGAAGCACTGTCTATCAGGATCCTAGAAGCCCACCAGCCTGTTTAGCAGCAGTATTGCTGAACGCATCATCGACACCTGTGCAAACTTCAACAGGCCGCACAACCCCAAAGTACCCTGGACATGTCGATCATCCCGTATGTACTCCAAGATATTTTCAGGTATCTCGTGCTCTCACCATAGTACTCTCGGCATCCTGTCAATCCCATAATGAAAACTCATCAGAACATCATTAAATAAACTATCATCCCCCCCCGATATGACTCCACAATCCCGATCGAGATCGCGATTGTGGGGCCCAATATCGTGATCCCAAATTGCGGCTATCGGGACTGTAGATGCGATCGAAGATTGCGCCTGTGGGATCCATAGTCGCAATCACAGATTGCGGCTATCCAGGCCACAGCCGTGGTCGCAGACTGCAGCTATCTAGGCCATAGTCGCGATCTCAGATCGCGGCTGTGGAGGCCACAACCGCGATCCCTGATCATGGTCATCACCTAGAAACCCGCGATCCACACCCCTCGTGGACGATACCCCCACTACCCACCCGAATCGAGAAAACATTTAAGGTAGAAGTTCAGTGAAATACCTGCGACTCGCGGAACTAAAATTGACCGGTCGGATCACCCAAAAATGCCAAATCCACTCTGGCCCACTACACGCTCCTCTCAAAGTCAACTGCACAAATGACACTTGGCATTATGGGTCCACTTACTATTTATAGACAGTTGACTTTTTCTTGATTAGGCCATTTTGGATCCATACGGAGTCCATTTTCCAAACCGTTTCCACCACTGGAATCAGAACAACAAGACCTTCACAGAATGGTCAACTCAATTTCTCATTTTATCTGAACCCCTTTTTTGGAATTTTTTCCGTGCACCTTACCATCTCGATTTGGACGCCACATCAGCCGTTATCATTTTTTAGCATTCCTTATACCATCAGATTCAGTTTTCCGAGCCCGTGATGATGCTTGAGATCATTTATCACTCTCACCCCCAGATTTTTTGGGCATTTTTCACCAGCCCCTAGTCATCTCGGTTTATGTGCCACCTCGATCGATCCCCATTTTTGACATTTTTTATATCACCGAATTTATTTTTCTGCACTCGTGATGATGCTTGAGATAATTTCTCGCTGTTACAGTCCCCCCTTTTTTGACATTTTTTCTGTCCACCACACAACCGTGGTCTGCGAGCCACATCGGCCGCCATTACCTTCCACTTGCTTTAACACTGCAAGCATATCCATGAACTTTCCACTCCCTTCATACTGTAGTTATTTCATTATTTTGCTACCATTCACCATCCCGCAAGGAGGCACCACCAGTGTTCCCCCCAAACCCTCGTTCTTGGTTCTCATCGATGTCCCTTGATTGAACACTCTCTCCTTGCTTGGCCATTCCTTTTGTTTGGTATAATTTTATCCCTTTTTCGGGCCGGAAAAGGCCTTTACTAAAAGGGCACTTAGGGAGTTTCTGTTAAACTATTTTCTGACTCCTAAAAGAATGAAAATATTGCCGAGCAATCTTGCTTCCTTTCATGCTCATTAAAGTACCTGGAAGGGCATCTATCTGGTATAAGTTTAACCCTTTTCTGGACCTGGTAGACTAATTACGAAAAAGGAATACTCTAGTCACACCGGCTAGAAGAGTTCTTCATTGAATCATTTTATGCTTTTTCGGGCCTTGGAGACTAACACACGAAAAAGAACCCCCCTAGAGTCTTCTTATTTCTTTCAGACTCTCTAAAATTGAAAGCAACCACGAGCATGCACTGTCCTGGGCTCGTACAAATCCACACGATGGTACCATTCCATTATTTCAGAGTCTTCTTATCGCTTTCAGACTCCTTAAAATTGAAAGCAATCACGAGCATGAATTCTCCTGGGCACGTATAAATACACATGACAATACCATTTTGAGCACACTTCTATCCCTTCTTCCAGCTCCTTAAACCATGAAGAGGGCCCCCACCGTTGTCTCTCGGCACTATGATCAATCATCTCGGAAGCACCCCCAATAAGGTCGCGTTTGTTCAGAGTATTCTGCGATATACCATCCTTAGAGTCTCCTGTCATCCTACATCAACTTGAGTATCCCTCATTACAGTCACACTCCTTGGTCCTTTAAAATCTATGATCCCCTTCCCCTAAGTCAGTTTCATATGCTCCCCGATCATCCCCGCCATCATACTTTGAACAAAGGAAGTTTGAGTCCCCCTCCCACCGACCCGTGTTCCCTACCCTCACAGTATGTCAGTTACACATCCAGTCTTGTCACCTCTTGGTTAGCCACCTCGTGCTCCTATCAAGAAAACATCATTTCCTTACTAGTTGCAGGTCTCCCTCTGTCGATGCCAACTAATCTATTCGATAGCTCCTTGTGCCTTGGACTCATCACCATTAGTGGTGAGTGCCTATGGATCATTTCGGAAGGAGTCCTCAGTGCCTCTCTAAATGATTATTTCTCACATGCTCAACATCAACACCTTGATCGCATCGTTGAGACTCGTACAGGGTATTAGTCCTTTTAGTTATTTGTCGAAGACCCCGGACTTCCCTCAACTCTAGCACATTGGTGAGTCACTTTGGAACACCCAAGTATATGATCGCAGGGATATCCGGGTTGCGTTGGCGATAGTATTTGGAGGCCACCCACTCAGATGCTTCCTTGAGTACCTAGTATAGCTACAGTCTAGTGTACCATTGAGGGTATGACTCCT
Source organism: Larix kaempferi (assembly GCA_027924585.1). Classification (NCBI taxonomy): domain Eukaryota; kingdom Viridiplantae; phylum Streptophyta; class Pinopsida; order Pinales; family Pinaceae; genus Larix; species Larix kaempferi. The sequence continues at coordinate 3,958,287 of BSBM01000674.1, forward strand.
CGTCATTATGATCCAATAAGTTCCTCAGTTCCTCTGGTACCACACTCAGCAACACTATCATTATTCTAGTGTATCAGTTCTTCAGCTCAGACATGGCCAGACTGGCAGTATGTCCCAGATTTGTGTCCCCTATGGACCCTTATGATGTACATAGTAGCTCTCCATGTATCTTTCAGGCCCCCTTTTTTTGGGCCTCATTGTTATTTTATATATCTTGATACGAGCATGGGTATGCCCGCCTCATCCTAATATTGAGATTATGCCTCATTCATTGTTGAGGTCATGTTTTTTCTGTTTTTGCAGTTTCTTCGAGACCACTGTTTTGGTCTCCAGTCTGTTTCTTCTCTTCTCCACACCCCAGGAAAACCATAAAAGACCTATTATGTCTATCGGCCATACGATGAGCTCCTGCCCTCACACATTAGGGGGCAATCTGTTAATACCTAAAAAGTGCTCATTACCTCATCTCCCTCACCACATGACTCATTTGTCTATTTTTCCCACCATCTTTGCCTCCAAAACCTCAAAAAACCATTATAAAACCACCAAAGGGCCAAAAAACCGCTTTTTCCCCCAAAATAATTTAAATTTCCTTAAAAGATAGCAAAAACCCTCTAAAAAGGCTCTAAATTCCCAAAAATCAAATAAAAGGGAATAAAAAATATAAAAAAGAGGAAAAAGAGGGAAAAAGGAAGCAAAAACCCTAAAACAATTGACCTAAACCATATGGTGCCAAAAACCATGGGTCAACACTCCACCACTAAAAACCTATAAATAGGTGATGGAGGCTCCCCATTTCATATACACAATCTATCCTATCCTCACTCTACCAAAATCACTCTTGAAACCCTAGCTTACCATTTGAGCTAGCTTCACATTTGAGTGCCCCTTTTGGCCCATTATCCAAACACCTTGGAGAAGGAGAAGGAGCCCATTGGAGCATGGAAGCAGCCCTCTTGGACTACTGCAAGAGCTCCACCAACCTCAACATTTGAGGTAAATGTAACTTTGTTCTCATTTTTTAATACAAAAGAAAAATTCCCATTATATTATTGTCTTTTTATTTTCTGTTGATGCACATGTTAGCTTAGATTTTACCTTGTTTTACTGTTAAATTTTACTGTTTTACTGAACTGCTACTAAGGAGGCCCTTCTCCTTAGTAGGTGCTCATTTGCACAAGCTAGGGTGAAAACCCTAGCTACACTCCCTCTTGATCTTTGCTTCCTTGTAGGAACTACTGGAGTGTGCTCCCTCTTGATCTTTGCTTCCTGGATTATCTGTCTTTGAACTTATATCCATACTAGACCACTATGCAAGCTTAAGTGTACACTAGTGTCATCATTGTGTCATCCTCAAGATCTCATACATAATCATACATGCATTAGTATAATCTCAATACTATCAAAACATTATGATTCTAAATAATCTTAAACATGTATGGTTATGGTTATTCATACACAGGTAATTTATCACAAGCGTTAGTATTCAAGGTTTTAGGGAGTACTTCTTTTACTCATGCATATTCTTATTTGACCATAGGACTCTTCTGGTTTGTCACATCGTCAATCGAAGTAAGAAGCATAATAATCATAAACCCATGATTACTCAAACTTATAACTTCATGAATAATCATTATCAATCATACAAAAGTATACTTATCTAATATCCTAACACAAGGTAGGATTCTAACTTGATACAAAAAAGACATACTTGGATTATCATGTTTGCTAGTTATGTCTAACAGACCCAAATAATGTCTTCTTTGTTCTCTTCAATGATTTAGAGACCTTGTGCTAGTAACCTGTTCTCTTCTATCATTCACATGCATTCATACTTTTACTAAGGTGATAAGACAATTCTAAAATTAATCAAGATTGTACTAACCTCAATAATATGAAGACAAACATATCATAAACTTATCATGAACAGATTTCAAAACATACCTGTATCTCCTCAAGTCATACCTGTCGGGATTGCATGTAGTCTTCTTTTGTAAGACCTTAGCCTCATCTCCCTCTGGAACTGGAACTTCTTCACTTATGTAGGTGTCCAAATCATTCTCTTCTAGGATTAACCCAATGCTATACTTCCATGCTCGGAAGTTATCAGCCCCACTTGATTTGTTGAATCTGGATCTAGAGCTGGCTAGGGTTTGATAGAGAAACCCTAAAAGTCCAAACTTGGAATTTCAAATTTCTGTCTTGACAGGGAGATGCATTTGAATGAGGTGACCAAGATGGTGTGCTCAGATTTTGAAAAATCCAAAAATTGACTCCTCAAAAATTGACTTGCGAGTTTCGGATTTGCAGCTTCTGTCAAATTCTGGTTTTCTGGTCAAAATCCCGAACTAGGGTTTGATAGAGCCCGGGGTTCAACCCAACCAAAAAATTCGATCTTGGTCTCTAAATTTTGATTTTGATGAGGAGCATCCAGCTGTGGTCTCATATTCCAAAAATTCCAACTTTTGCAGAAACCCTAATTTCCCGCAGTAGTGACAAACCAAAAATGAAAGTGCTCATAGTCAAATTCTGTTTGGACAGAAATATATGCCATATTGTTTCTGATGTATCTCTGAAATTTTGAATCCTCAAGGTTTGAAATTTCTTCCTGTGGTAGAATGACTTGTCATATTTCCAACCCCATAGATCTGAGCTTTAATGGATTCTCTGAGAGAGAGATATGCCAAGTGTCACAACGTGACTTGTTTATGGGATGAAACAGTATAGCGAACTTGTACGGAGTGCCACGTGTGATTTTTCAACTTTGGCCTTTGAAACCTGGACCCGTGAAACTGCAATCCATTCCCTAACTTCCACGTTTTAAAAAATTCCATTTGGAGCTTCCTAGCCTGAGATATGACCTTTGTTCCTAGGTCACCTGTTTAGGGATGCATTCTAGAAGAGGCAGAAGCCCTAACTTGTACGAATCATATCTCACAAAGTACAACGAATATGAGGCTGATCTTCGGATAGAAGATACATGAACATTTCATCTTTGGCCTGTAAAAGTTTCAGCTCCTGAACCTTCGCCAAAAACAATTTATAGCGAAAGTGCCATGATGAATGGTTTTTACTATACCAAGCCCTAGCTTCTAATTTGTTGCAAGTGCAACAAGTGTCGTAAATGCCATACAATGCCTTCCTTCATGCTAGCTCTGATACCATGTTAGTTTTTCATCATTTAATTCAACATGATCTAGGATCTTAACTGAGAGAACAACATGTACAACATATCAAACATAAGAGACAAGAGACACAAAGCATTTCACCGGGGAAAACCAAGAAGGTGAAAAACCCCACAAATTCCTCAAAGATAGAATGAGCACCAATACAACGATCAAAAAGATGAATCCCCAAAAGATATATGTCTCAAACAACTACTCCTCCTCCACTTGTGCGCACTCCTCCTCTCTCTCACTAATGCGAAGTGAGTGAGTGAGTGAATGAATAAATGAGAGAGTCACACTCTCTATTTATACTTTACTTTGACTTGCCTTTTACTCTAATTGGGCCGATATCCCTTAGGAGAGTCTAATAACCCATTACCACTTGTCACTGAGCCGACCCCACTAGGGTGGTCTAATAACCCTTTAACCCACACTGGGCTGATCCTTCTAAGGTGGTCTAATAACCCATCAAATCTAAGTTGCGACACTTACAATAATACTTGCGACACTTGCAAATAAATATGACGACACTTCTGATTGGAGGAATAATACATCTCCATCAGGAATACAATAAAGTACAAATGCAATACATAGGAGAATATCTTCCGAAGTTACAAATACATCAACATTATGTGGGTTTTGGGTCATTTAGACCGCATTATGTGGGTTTTGGGTCAACCTTTTTGTAAATATTGTTAGAAAGTAGTTAGGCGGTTGACTAAGTGGACAATGAATGTAATGGCGCAAGCCTATAAATAGACATAGCATTGTAAGTGTTGATATATTGATAGATCAATGAATTGAAGAGACAGTTGAGTACGAAAAATTAAGAGAAAGTTTTGCATGTTTTTTCCTGTTGATCTGGGTCTGCGACAGAAGAACTATATTGCTGTATCTGAGTATGTTGCAAAGGTTAATATGATATGATGGGGTTTTGAGTAGAATCTCGGTGTTCTTTTCTGTTTTCCTGTTATACATGTCATGTGCGATATGAATACATGAATGATGTAATGTTTCTTTATTCCAAATGATGCTTTAACTACTAGATTTATTGCATATTAATGGGTTTTAGTTGAGATTTGTTGAGTTATGATGCAATCCTGCCTAAATGCATAAGTTGAAATGTTAGATTTGTTTGTGAATGTTGCCATAAGTTGATTAAGCAGATGCACAAAAGTCCTTCTTCATTCGGAGGAAACATGGTTCCATCAGCTCTCCCTTGAACATCTCGGGTGAGACTTCATTTGCTCTACAGGTGTTGCTGGACAGGGGAAAACTTGTTTGGGCCGGTGCTCAGGGATCGCAGTGGGTTGGATGTCGATAGAGTGAGGAACCCATGTCGACTGGGTTTGTGTCAACAAATGGTTCCGTTGCCGGGACCATAGTGCGAAGTGAAGGAAGGACATGTTGTGGCATCCGACAAGACCGAAGATTCAAGATTGGTTTGATCAAAAGTTGCGAGAATTTGCTGAAAAAGAAAACTAGAACCCTGGGTTGACGACAGATTGGTGGCTAGAAAAGTACATACATGACAGTCTGCACAAATATTTTTTATGCGAATTCTCAATCATCTTGTATGAATGGTTGGCGCAATTGACCTTCCACAAGGTAAATTTTTAAGGCGCTGAGCCAACGTCCTAGACCCCAGAATTGATCCAGGAGTTTTAGGAGGTAGACAATAGAGCATCGCGGGCTGTTGAAGTCTGGCTTGATAACATATTGGAGGGTTATATTATCGAATTTGCGGTCGACACAATGAAATCCTACAGCAAAGCTGAAAGGGAATTTTTCAATGGACCAAGATGTAGGTTCCTGTTGTCGCTGCAGTTGTCCATTAAGATGCTCATTTGTGAAAAGGGCATACTGAAGATGAACCTAGAGTAAAAGAACTCTGGTGGGCGGAGGCTGTGGATACCGCGACGACAGGGGGGAGGCGAATGGAATGATACGGGGTAGATGGGTGCAAGTTGTGACGATACTGTGAAGGAATCTGAGGAAGAGAGTGGTCTTACGAGGGGAGGAGAAAGGTTTCGACAAGAAAAGAGGAAAAGGATAGGAGAAGGTCCTGCTGCAATCGAAATGCAAAACCGTGAAGGAAGACCACACAGGACGAAACGATCTCACAGTGGCGACAACGACGACCAAGCTATGCCCAGGATAGAGGCAGGACCAACCCCCAGCAATAGCATACCCACACCTCTGCTCGCTACTCCACAACCAGGAAGAAATACGATTTTGACACCGCTGTGATCATCATGTCAACAACATTTAATTACTAGTGGATCAACAACTGTAGGAAGGAAACCCAGGATGGCGGGTGAAGATGCGAAGCTACCTCTGTTCCAGGGAAATGGAACTAACAACCCAGCAATATTGATTTTTATGCAAAGCTGTGTGGATTGTTAAACAGATCACATATGATGACACCAAGAAAGGTCAGTTAGCGACGACTCTTCGGGGTCACGCACTGGACTGGTTCATGAAGTTTGTGCAAGTTCCTGCAGGAAGTCCAGAGAAGACATTGGATTAAGTTAAGAAAGGATTAATTGCAGAGTTTAGAAAACCCAAGTTCGAAGTGCAATACATCATGGAACTAAAGGAGATCAAGTAGTATCCGAATGAAACTGTTTGGGATTTTGACCAAAGATTTAAAACACTAATGGAAAGAGTCAGCTTTGAGATGAGCGACGTTCAACATAAGGAATGGTTCATCATGGCGTTGCTACCTCATATCTGACTCCCGTTGATGCAGCAAAACACTGTGACACCGAGCAAGGATCTGGAGATCGTGATGCGGTTAGAAGCTTCATCGGTTGGTGAGAATGTAGCCGGCATGTCTCAGATTCAGACACAACTGGACAACCTGACAATTTAGTTGCAAGATCTCAAGACGAGTAAAGAGCACCATGAAGAGGTTTGGTGCACTCGATGTCGTGTAGAAGGACACACCAGGGATAATTTCCCAGATTTCTGCAATTATCTAGTATCAGGAGCACCGGACCCATTGAGTAGCGGAGGAATGCCATGGTGCTGCATTTGTCAAGTCTATGGACATCGACATGAGGAGTGTCAATACATGCCGAAGATGGTCACGAAGCTGATGAATTTGTACTGTACCTTTTGCAAATATGTCGTGCATGAAGATAAGGACTCTCGCACATGTGGCTTACTTCAGGAAAGAATGTATGACTCATATTATGTAAAGGGAGATGACTAACGTGCAGTACAACAACTGCAGCTGCAGCCACAGGTGGCCCAACCGCCACCTCAGTCGCAGATGCAATTGTACTGTAGCCGCAACCCCAGCATTAGTTTGTGCCACAACCACAATATAATCCATTGCAGATGGCTCTGTAGCAGCCGCAGTACGTTCAGCCACCGTAGTATGTTCAGCCAGGGAAGTGTGTTAAGCTGCAACTGAACCCTATGCAACAACAATTTAATCAACCGCAGTGTCAGCAACATGGAGTATTCTGCGGATGATGAGGTGGAGGCTTTGGTTGAGGAGGCGGATGAGGTGGAGGACCCATACAATGTTATAATTGCGGAGTATTAGGACACTACCAGAGAGATTTCCTGCATTTGCAAACACAGTGTACATATTTCTTTGGTGGAAATCACACTGTTGAGATTTGTCCACAGCTGATTGCAAGATGGCAGGAAGGAAATGTTCAGCAGTTGTAGAATTAGAATCAGTTGCAGAATCAGGTGCCGAATCATAATCAACTGCAGAACCAAAATCAGCGACTGAATTAGAATGCAAATCAGAACGTGAATAAACCTATGAACCCACCGCTGAACCAGAATCAGGGATCAACTGTTGCGACAATTTTAGCAGAACTGAGGATGCAATATGCTACAGTTGCTGTTATTATTCACAGAGGTGCGACGACAGGAGAGGATGGTGCGCATTCCCTCATCCGGTTGGTGTTGGGCTTGGCCCAGATGGGGCATTTTTGAATAGAAGGAATTTTGAGAACTGCAGAGCTAAGCGTAGTTAAGTTTGAACAATTTTGGATAAGTTTTGGTATGCTGCGAAGTTGCGCGCATCATAGTATCGGAGGAGCTGTGAGGTCTATGTTGCGAGGAGTACAACGCTGCGATGTGCCACGTCAACAAAGATCTAGCTAAGCAGAGCATGGACGGATAAAGGCAGTTATTTTGGTTAGGTCACAGAAGACCTATTTTTGGCAAAGATCGTTGATAAATACCAAGCAGTGGGTAGGTGTAGATTAGAGGTAGGTGACTAATCACAATGGGCAGAAGAAAACTACTACTCGAACCAGTCATCTAAGGCCGAAAAAGAAGGAACAGCTCAGTAGAGGCAATTGGTTGGCGCGCATGTAACAGAAGATCCACTGCCAGATATCAGTAGTCTGGTTTTGAGAAAATCGCGATAGTTTTTGTAAACCTAAGGGTCTTGCCTTCATAAATGTAAAGACATGACCTACGGGTCTTGATCTATAAATAAGGCCATTTTGTAAAGGAAAGGGTTAGAATGATAATGTTAATGTTAAGTCTCCATTTTGTCGATTAATATTGAATATTGTAAAGGCTCTGTAGCTGAGTGCTTAGAGACCTAATTTGGAGAGAGAAAGAGAAGAGTGTTTGTAGCTGAGTGCACAGGCGAAGAATTGTTGTACCCTTTCCAAGATAAATAAACAACAGTTCTTGTGGATGTAGATTCCCATCCGGGGGAACGAACCACGTTAAACCATTGTGTTATGTGATTGTTGTGTGTGATTGCCATTAATTTGTGATCTAATTTACTTACAGTGCATGCATGAAGTTATTATTGCTTGTTATATGTTTACTGTGATTTGTATTCACCATGGAAAGGATGGAATAAGATGCTAAGTAGTTCATGTAGGGAGGAATATTAAATAGTAAAGCACCTATAAGTCTTGAATGAATGGATCGATAAGATAACTACACAGTTAATTGTTAAGGATTGAATTGCAGTATCAAAGCTTATAGCATTGCACATCTCACATAGTTGCATAAGTTATGTTGTTTATCAAGCTAAGTAATGATGAATTCTTAAAGGCTGTCGAATAAGGTTGAGTAGAAGTGATTAAGTCTCATAAACCCCACTGAGCTGCCTCTGGACGCACTGAGGGTGCCAATATCCTTGTTCCTGAAAAATACTCAATGCGGAGTAGGAGACTCCGCGCGATCACCAAATGAAGTTGCGTAGTCTGTCACTGCACTGCGCATTAAGCAGCTGAATCACTCGCATCACAAGGTTGTGAAAACCTGCTTCTGTAACCACCCCCTCAACTTCGCCTCGGGTGAGACCTCAGGATGCTTGCAGTCTATTGCCGAAAGGGCTGGTGAATAGGGGTTTTATTGGTATTTTGTACTGCAAAGTACCTGGTTCTACATTGGAAAACCTCTAGAACAGTGTTGTGACCAACAAATGGTTCCGTTGCCGTGCTAAGACCAGTGATGCGATAGTGTATTTAGAAAAGTAATGTCTGACAGTTGGCATCCAGAACAGAAAGAAATCTGGGCTTGGTGCGATAAGATCGAAAGAGACTTCGCAAAGAAAGAAAACAGAAATCCACGTCTATCTGACGTATAGTGGTTGAATAAATACTTGTGGAGGGACATCCACGAAATGTTTGGGTGTCATTTCCAAATGAGCTACATGAGTGGATATCGCACCTAGCAGAAAGAAAGAATTGTTCCCAAGGTGGAGTACCTACAGAGTGGAGTCTGGAGAGTATCGAACAACTTAAAGCAATCGACAGCCCACTATCACGAGCAGTTGACTTCTGGGTTGATAGCATATTAGAAGGATTTGTGATCGAATTTGCTGTAAACACGCTGAAGTCCTACATCCAAGCTGAAGCATACTTTTTCGAAGGATTCAGAGGTAATTTCCTAAAAACCTCAGTTTATACATTAAAATGCTTTTAGCTGAGAAAGGTGTTTTAAGAATGCAGCAATAGTCCTAAATCTGTCATGGTAGAGAACACATACATTGATTCTGACGAAGAAAACCATACTTTGAGAAGTGGAAAGAGATACAAGCTTACTAACGAGAAGAAACTCACATCCTCTAGAAATCATATAGATACCGAAATCCCATGTGATCTCAATAATACGAACACTCAGTTATTAGCCATAATCCATCGTATTATACCTCAGAATCAATCAGTCCAGAACCCACCTACTGCGAGTATCGCGCAGCCCATCCCACATATCAGTAATACTAGTAACACCACAGGAGCGAGTGATCACAACACTACGAATCAGACTATTATGCAGAATACTGTTCCTAATACAATACAACAACCTGTATCTACTTTTGTCACAGGGAATCAGTATCAGAATAATACACAATCCGGAAGAAGAATGACAGATAATGATATAAAACTGTCGATATTCAAAGGAATGGGTCAGGAAAACCCTGATCAGCATTGGTTTCTATGCGAAGCTGTGTGGAGTGTTAAGCAAGTGACAGATGATGCTATCAAGAGAGTGCAAATCATAACTACTTTTAGAGACAGAGCGCTACATTGGTTTATGAAGTATTCTCAAACACAGTCGAGAACCCTAGCAGAGATCAAAACTGCGATTGTAGTCGAGTTTAAGAAACCCAAATCAGAATCACAATGCATAACAGAGTTGAAATAAATCAAGCAGAAACTTACTGAATCAGTTTGAGAATTCGACCAAAAATTCAAAACATTGTTGGACCAAGTGAGCTTTGTTATAGCTCCGCAACAACATCAAGAATGGTTCATTGTTGCACTGTTGCCCCACATCAGACAACCACTAATGCAACAAAAGGTTGTATCTCAAGCTGAAGCCTTGGAGATCGCAATGAAGTTGGAAGCTTCACCAATTGGAGAAAGTAGTTCTGGAATGATACAGATTCAGAACCAATTGGCTACCTTAACATTAGAATTACAAGGTATGAAGAATGGAAAAGAGTAGAGACATGAATAATGACATGAAGTTTGGTGCACAGGATGAAAAGGAGAGGGCCACATAAGAGAACATTGCCCCTTATTTCAACAATACCTTAACAGTGGTGCACCAAACCCAATAAATATGAATCGGAACCAGGCACCATGGTGTGAAATTTATAGAAGCAGAGGACACAGACCTGAAGACTACTACCTGATACAAAAATATGTAAAGACACCTAAAAACTTATACTGCAATTTTTGTAAGTCAGTTGGACATGATGAGTCCAACTATCGCGCTTATGAATTGATGAACGAAAGAAAGCGAGATATGGAAGTAATGCAAGGTGTTGGAATGTATAGTGTCCAAGAGGAAAATCAGCCAAAGCAAGAGAACACCCACTATGATCAAGGAGGATATAGAGGCCGCGATGGTGGATATCACGGGAGAGGAAGAAATACTGGTCAAAATCAAGGAAGAGGACAAGGCCAGGTAATATGCTATAACTGTGGCCAGCCAGTTCACGTATCAAGAGACTGTACTAATCCATGCACCACATGCAACTACTGTAAATCATTTGATCATGTGATTGAAGATTGTCCGGTGCTTGAGGTAGAAATGCTGAAGAGGAGAAGAACAGAATCACCGAACCCTAACATCTAGTTGATCACATCAGAGAATAGACCTATAGGTCAGAGTGTCAACGCAGTAATGCGAAGTGACACTGATATAGGAATAGACAAAAGCGCAGAAGCCTCGACTTCTGGAACAACTGATCCTAAGAAAAAGCCTGGAGAAACAGTAGGGATAAGAAAAGCTCCTGGGAAAGCACCTCCATTGAACTTACAGAAAACAAAGAAATATTCAAAGAAGCGCGGGACATGTTTAAACAACCACAACCTACTTCACCAAGGATTACGCTGCGAAGTCAAGAACCACAAATACAAGACATGCCACTGGAATATTATCAGATGCGCACTACACTAGTTACACCTAAGTTGGTCTCGCAGTTTCTACAAAGCTGCATCAAGTTATTTAAAAACAAGGACACTCTTATGGAATTTGAAAATCTGATAAATCAGTAAAAATCATGCAGTAAGAAAGGAATAGCACATGGCGCAGTACATAACATTAGAAGTCCCAAAAGAACCGGCAGGGAAATGTGATTCACTGCACAGACAAGAGACTATGAGATGGAGGAGATCATTCTTGATCTCGGATCTGAAGTAAATGTCTTAACCAAGCAGACATGGCCGACGATGGCAAAACCAAAGTTACAGTGGTCACCTATACAGTTAAAAATGTCTAATCAAGGCATAGTTATACCGCTGGGAAGGTTAACCAACACCATTGTCGACATTGATGGAGTACAAAGTTATGCATACTTCGAAGTAATTGAAATTGTGGATGATAGAAATCCTTATCCATCACTACTGGGCATCGATTGGATGACGAACTCCACTGTCATCAATGTGAAAACAATGAAAATGATATTTGAAGGCAATGACATAAGGGTCATCGCACCATTGGATCCTTCGCATGGAGAGCGATATGTTGAACCTATTCAAGAAGAGTACAGAGCTCAAGACCTTGACCGTATCTTTCAAATGACAACAAATGTTGCAGATTATATTGATCCTACTGCAGATGGAATGCTCAACTGGCACTGCAATAGTTCTTGCATCTCAGACTCAGATGTAGGATTAGAAAAATGGCAACACAGAATGCATGAAGTATTTTCCAGGAGATGCGCGACAATTACAAAGTCACTCCGCTGCATTGGAAAGCAGGTAAGTCCAATCCCCACTTATGATGGTACAGCTGACGTCTATTCATTTATCAAAGAGTACACTGCAGTAGAGGCAGATGAACATCACATCTCAGCATTAGACATGGCACTCAGAGAAACACCTGCCAGATGGTGGGATACACACAAAAAGACAATAACAACTTGGGACCAATGCAGAATAAAACTTCAGATTAGATTTGCTGATAAGGTCACGCTACCATTTGAGAAATATAATGGCCAGAGGGATCCAGGAGATCATATCAAAGCTTGTGTACAAGCTTGGAAGGAAAGACTGTAGACAGAATGGGTACATCTCTTTGTGCATACGTTGGAGGAGCCTATTCCAAAAAAGTGGTATCTAGAGGAGGAGATGCGCACAGGAACCGCAGATTGGTCCATCCTTACTGCGACCTTCCAGAAGGATTTTAATTTTCAAGATGATTCTCCAACTATACATGATGCGTTGCAACTAATCAAGCAAAATATATTTAACCCACATCGCAAGGAGGAAAATATAACACTAGAAGATTTTTTTGACACAAACAATGTACTTGCGAGTCTACAACCAGATTGGTCAGAACAAATAGAGCAGGCTTCAGACTGCTACAACATAGCTGAAGAATTTGAAGATAGCGACGTGGAGGACCCGCGCAACATAAAAATCCAATAATCAGAAGGTATACGCGAGGTAGAGGGACCTCCACTAGAAATTCTAGATATGAGTGGACCGGTTAAAATAAAGAAAGTGAACATCGACACCCCTGAAGAGCCGAAGTTCGCAACAATAGGAGACTATTGGGATGATGACACAGTTGCAGAGATCACAACTATATTACAGGAATATCACGAAGTATTCCCAACGAAGTTCACAGAAATGAAAGGTATCATGGGAGACTTAGGAGTGATGAGAATTCCTCTTAATCCAAGAGCAAAACCTATTAAACAAAGGCCATATAGACTGAATCCACGCTACAAGGAATGAGTTAAAGCAGAACTTGATAAGATGCTCGATGCAGGAATTATTGAGCCGGTCGAAGAATCTGACTGGATAAGTCCAATGGTCATCCAAGACAAGAAAACAAAGGGTGATATTAGAATTTGTGTTGACCTCAGAAAGTTGAATGATGCCTCTATGCATGATCCATTTCCTACACCTTTTACCGATGAAGTTCTTGATAATGTTGGAGGGAATGAAGCATACTCTTTTACTGATGGATTTTTTGGATACCATCAGATAAAAATTGATCCAGTGTTAGGAACCCATGTCAACCCTTCTCTTTACTATGTTATTATATTGTTGTTGGACGCACATGCTTTGTAAGTCGTCCCGTAGTATTTGTTGATCCATAGTTTATATTAGCCCATAGTATTGACCCATAGTATTGGACGCATATGCTTTGTAAGTCGTCTCGTAGTATTATATGTCCCATGGTTTTGATCCATAGTATTCGGCATAGATTTAGTATATAAGTGTGTGTTGAGGTCATTGAAGGCACCGTGAAGTTAATTGTATTGAGCTTGCTCAAAGGAGGTTGCCCCCTCTAAGTGGCCCGTGATCAATATAAAAGTGATTCTGAGTTCTATTATTTCTGATATCTCATGTATTTGCATTAATTAATTATTGCAGGTTCATCACATCTGGTATCAGAGCACTTTCTTGGGCTCGTTGGGTGGAATTTATGTCATTTTTTTTTCGCATCTGTTGCAAATTCGGATCTGGGGATAACCCCTATCTTCTTAACTGTGGGAGTACTTGGGCATAATCCCTAAAACTCATTGTGAGGAGTACCACAGGAACCCCAAAGTAGCTGGCCCATTGAGAGGACCTGCCAGTGAAAAGGGCAACGATCCCTACCTGATTGACTAGTTCCCACCCGTGAGGTAAACCAAGAGCTATCATTTGTGGCAAAGTGGTTATCAGTTTTACTTGAGCCATGGAGTGAGGGGTACTTCCCCAATACGCAAGTCGTCATACAGCATTGGTGGCTGAGTGAATCCCCTAAACCGATAGGAAGCCGCACATACCTGGGGTCCATATCTATTTTCAACTGAACTGTTGCCGATCACTTCTGCTCCAGATCCAAGCGTTTGAGATCTATTCTGAAAGTCATTCCAGATCCAGTTGCCATTTCAGATCCAGCCGTTTTCGATCCCTTCCGCGCCGTTGCAGATCCATCTATTGCAGATCCCTTTCACACCGCTGTTGTCGATCCATTTTTGAAAAAAAAAACCTGTTTCAACTCTGTTTTCCCTGGAACTTCACTGACATCACTGTAATCCCATTTTGCATATTTCATTCCTGAAGACCCTATCCCAAATTCCACTTCCCAAGACCAGAAATCCCACATTTGTCTATTTTTAGGATTGTAGATCCCTTCTACACCGTTGTTGTCGATCCATTTATGAAAAAAAAAAAAATTCTTGTTTCAACTCTGTTTTCCCTGAAACTTCATTGACATCCCTGCAATCCCATTTTGCATATTTCATTCCTAAAGACCCTATCCCAAATTCCACTTCCCAAGACCAGAAATCCCACATTTGTCTATTTTTAGGGTTTGCCATAACTCTTTCAATTTTCACCCAAACGCCTTCAAATTTTGCCACCGTGTTCTTTTCCTAATTCTGCTTCTTTGTGGCTCTCTACCAAATTTTCTCATTCTTTCACCCCGCTTCTGAAATCCCCATTTTTTGCTTCCCTGTCCATCAGAAAGTGTCCAAAACCTAGTCATACCCCAATTACCCATCCGAGTTTTTCCCAAATCCAAATATTCCTTTACTAAATAAGTTTTTTTTGTGTTTTTCTATCCATTCCCCCCCCGCAAGAAAAAAAAGAAAAAAAAGAAAAAAAAGAAACTCTTGGTTGTGGTTGTCACCTGCGCAGGAGCAAACACCATGGAGGAAGCACTTGCAGCCATCCAAACCAAACTCCAAGATCTGGATGAAAAAATTCTCAGCCTCCATCTTCAGCATTCAGCCATGAACAATAACCGACAACCAGAATATTTTGCAGCCACCGGGTTCTCTTCTTCCAGCAATTTCCGTGGGTCGAAGCTTGATTTTCCTCGCTTCAATGGTACTGATCCGACTGGATGGATATATCGAGCAGAACAATATTTCAGTTTGCATAATACTTTTGATGTCCAGAAAGTTCCACTTGTATCCTTTCATTTGGAACAATAAGCCCTTCAATGGTACCGTTGGTACATCAAAGCTCATCCCGAACCAAACTGGACAGATTTTTGCCAACTCCTTTTGCCACGATTTGGTCCTAGTGCTTTTGATGCCTTCACAGGAGCACTCACTAAACTTCACCAAATTGACATAGTGAGAGAGTATCAGATAGAATTTGATAAACTGGCCAATCACACAGAAGGATTGTCTGATGAATTCTACAGGAGTTGTTTTATCAGTGGTCTCAAGGATGAAATTCGCTCAAAGGTCAAAATGTTCTGTCCCAACACAATGATGGAAGTCCTAGGGTTGGCTAAGTTGGCAGAGGACAAGATCGCAGCTCAACAACGCTCCAAAGCCACCTTTGTTCCCTTAATAAATATGGGTTCCCAACGACCTCCCATCACTCCTGCTCCTCAACCAACTCCTATCAAGCATTTGTCTGAAACAGAGATGCAGGCACGCCGAGAAAAAGGGCTTTGTTATAATTGTGACGAGAAATTCACTCGGGGACATAGATGTGTTCAACAAAAGATCTATCTCTTGGATGTGGATTCTCTGCCTTCCTCAGAACTTGATGAAGAAGCTCCAGATATAGAAGATGATCAAGTCGACATTCAACACCCGCCTGTTGACACCCCATCTCAGGACGACCCACCCGAGATCTCTCTTCATGCTGTAACCGGCGTCACCACCCCACAAACAATGTGAGTCAGGGGATACTTCAAGAAGCTCCCTCTTACCATACTCATTGATTCTGGTAGCACTCATAACTTCATTAACCCTTGGATTACCAAACAGGCTGATTGTTTTGTCCATCCTTGCTCCAACTTTGAAGTCATGGTTGCCAATAGGGGCACCTTACCTTGCAAGGGGAAGTGTCATAATGTGCGTATCTCTATGGAAGATTATAAATTGCTCTCTGACATGTTTTCCTTGTTCTTAGGCGGATGTGATGTGGTTTTGGGTGTTCAATGGTTATGCACACTTGGCCCCATCTTATGGGATTTTTTAGAACTTTGGATGCAGTTTTTAGTCAATGGGGCACAACAAAAATTAATGGGCTTACAATCAGGGTCTCTCCACATCATCAGTTCACATCGCCTGGAAAAAATCCTTAAGAAGAATTCACTTGGTGTCATTGCTCAGCTCCATTCCATTCAGATGCACCCATCAATGGTCTCCACTACTTCCTTGGATAGATATGCAGGTGTCTTTGCTGAACCAATGAGCTTGCCGCCTTCAAGAGACCTTTTCGGTAAGAATTTAGTCGCATCTACCTCTCAGCAGGAACTGATGGCTATTTTTCATGCAGTACATAAGTGGTAGCCATACCTATTAGGGAATTATTTCTGCATCAAGAGTGATCTCCAGAGTCTGGAAAATTTTCTGGAACAATGGGTCTCCTACCCAACACACCTGAAATGGGTTATCCCTATGCAATCACTTACAAGAAGGGTAAGGACAATATGGTGGCAGATGCTCCTTCTTGCACAATTGATGACCCAGTTTCTCTTACAGCTCTTTCTCTGCTTGTTCCAAATTGGTTGCAATATGTTCAACAGGGCTATCTCTTCTATGAACTCCATGCTTCTTCATCAGCAGGGCACTCTAGGTTCTTCAAAATGTATGACCGGGAATAATGTAACTTCTTTTGGCAGGGATTGAAAATGAAAATTCAACAGATGGTGGCTGACTGTGATACTTTCCAAGTCAACAAGGGTGAAACGACACTCCTTTTGGGATTGCTCAAACCCTTGCCCATCCCTACATAGCTTTGGCCAACTATTTCTATGGATTTCCTAGCAGCGCTCTGGTGGTACAATACCACATCTCAAAGGACACCATATGAAGCAATCTATGGATAGACACCACCAGTTCTTCTTCCATACACCCTTAGCAGCTCCCCAGTTCAGGAAATTGACTCAATTCTTTGCTACCGCGATCAGATTCTTCTCATTCTGCAGGACAATCTTCACATGGCCAGAATTCACTTGAAACAACAAGCTGATAAACACCATTCTGAGTGCATTTTCCACACAGCTGATAGGGTTCTTCTTCATCTACATCCTTCCAAGCAATCCTCCTTGACACTCCAAAGGCGTCAGTGGCCCAAAATGCAACCCGAGGATGCTACTGGGGAACTACTCCTTCAGATTCTGCAACAATTTCTCCAACCAAAGCTTTGAGGAAAAAACTTTTCTAAGGGAGAGGGGATGTTAGGAACCCGTGTCAACCCTTCTCTTTACTATGTTAGTATATTGTTGTTGGACACATATGATTTGTAAGTCATCCCGTAGTATTTGTTGATCCATAGTTTATATTATCCCATAGTATTGACCCATAGTATTGGTCGCATATGCTTTGTAAGTCGTCCCGTAGTATTATATGTCCCATGGTTTTGACCCATAGTATTCGGCATAGACTTAGTATATAAGTGTGTATTGAGGTCATTGAAGGCACTGTGAAGTTAATTGTATTGAGCTTGCTCAAAGGAGGTTGCCCCCTCGAAGTGGCCCGTGATCAATATAAAAGTGATTCTGAGTTCTATTATTTTTGATATCTCATGTATCTGCCTTAATTAATTATTGCAGGTTCATCACATCCAGTTGATAGACACAAAACCACTTTTGCAATAGAATGGGGGTCATTTCAGTATACAGTGATGCCTTTTGGCTTGAAGAACACACCAGCCATATTTTCAAGAGTATTGATTGCAACATTCAAAGACTTCATCCACAAGTTTCTCGAAGTTTACTTTGATGATTGGACCATTTTTGGGTTACTGAAGAACCATGCCGCGAACCTAAGAATGATGTTAGAAAAATGTAGACAGCATTAGATTTCATTGAATTTAAAGAAATGTATTTTCTTTGTTCCATACGGGATTCTATTGGGACACATCGTGTGTAATCAAGGGTTAATGGTTGATCCAGTGAAGATCGTAGTTATTGTAAATTTACCTACACCAAATTAAGTTAAACAATTGTACACTACACTAGGGAATACCGGATACTATAGAAAATTCATAAAAGGTTATGCACAGATAACTGCAGCAATGGAGAATCTTTTGAAAAAAGATGCACCATTCATTTGGAATGAGGACTGCGAGAAAGGATTCGACACATTGAAACAAAAAATGGTCACCGCGCTGATCCTAGTTTTTCTAGACCGGAAAAAGCCATTTCACGTACATGTTGATGCTTCATGTATAGCATTGGGTATCATTCTTACACAGCCAGGAGAAGGAGGAATTGATCATCCCATTGCATTTTCCAGCAGAAAGTTGTCATATGCTGAGAAAAACTATACCACTACCGAAAAGGAAGGACTTGCAATGGTATATGCGCCACAGAAATTCAGACACTATTTGCTTGGTGCACACTTCTCAATGTTTACTGACCATTCTGCATTAAAATACCTGGTTAATAAGCCAGTGTTAGGGGGGAAAATTTGCAGATGGCTATTACTCTTCCAAGAGTACGATTTTGAAATAATAGTTAAACTAGGCATATTAAATCTAGGCCCTGATCATCTATCAAGGATCGAGTCAGGAGAAGAACCAACGAATCTAGAAGAAAATCTGCCTGATGCGCAATTATTTGCTATACAGATTGCCGATGATTACTATCAGGATATAATTGATATTCTAACTACCAGGTTCACACCTACTGAATTCACTACGCAGCAAAAGAAGCAACTGATAGTGCGAGCCGCAGACTTCAATATTATCGCAGGATAGCTCTACAAGTTAGGACCTGCTGAAGTGCTGTGAAGATGTGTATTAGAACATGAGAAGCCATTTATACTAGCTAATGCACATTCAGGAGTCGCAGGAGGTCATTATGCAGGAAGGGCTACTGCGCAGAAGATACTGCGTGCAGGGCTATGGTGGCCTACAATCCATAAGGACTCCAAAGAACATTGCCAGAACTGCGATGTCTGTCAAAGGACAGGGAAACCATCAAGAAGAGATGAAATTCCGTTGAATCTTCAGCTGATCTTGCAGGCATTTGATAAATGGGAAATTGATTTTGTGGGACCTATTAACCCACCGGGAAAAATAAGTGGTGCGAGGTATATTATTACAGCAACTGACTACCTCACCAGATGGGCACAAGCAAAACCAGTCAAGGATTGTAGTGCGGCTACATCCACACAATTTATATTTGAGAATATCCTTACATGATTTGGATGCCCAAAAATTTTGATGAGTGATCAGGGTACTCATTTTTTGAACAGAACTATTGAAGCTTTGATTGAAGAATTCCACATCCATCATCAGCGCAGTACGCCTTATCATCCACAAGCGAATGGTACTGTTGAAGCATTTAATAAAGTACTTGAGAATGTGCTAACCAAGGTATGCAATGTAAACCGTGATGACTGGGACCTGCGCATTCCTTCAGTATTATGGGCATACAGAATGACATGCAAGAAATTAACTAGACATACACCTTTCAGATTGGCTTACGGACAAGAAACAATAATGCCTATGGAGTACATTATACCCAGCTTGAGAATAACTGAATTTATAGGGATGACAGATCACACAGCACTAGAAGAAAGGCTATCACACTTGGTTGGATTGGAAGAAGAGCGCTTCATCACGGGATTCCACCAGCAAGTGCAGAAAGAACGAGAAAAAGCATGGTACAATCGTCACATCAAGAATAAGTCTTTTCAGGTAGGTGATCTAGTCCTACTGTATGATAGTAAATTCATGAAGTTTCCTGGAAAATTTAAAATGCATTGGCTTGGACCATATACTGTAATAGATGTTACTAATGGTGGCGCAGTCCAGTTAGCCACTTTAGATGGTGATTCATTACTCAATATGATAAATGGGAGTAGACTAAAGCTTTACCATGATAATCCTGCTTCGCAGCATCCAGAATGATCAATAAGAAAGGAAAGTTTCTTAGTGCCAAGTACAGTTGGAATTCAGCACTAGAAACTGTGGAAGAGTCTGTACATAGACTGATAAAGATAGATATATACAGCGCACTGTGTTGAAAAAAAAAATTATTATATGCCGCGAAGTAAAGAAAAAAAAAATTATATGCCGCAAAGTAAAGAAAAGAAACCATATGTCGCACAGTAACTACGCAGAACCAAAAATTACCTGCTGCGTAGTTCGACGCAAGAATCCAAAAAATAGCCATTGCAGTGTCGGTTGGGAATATAGCCGTTATACAGTAGCTTTCTGACCAACCGCTCGAGCATTTAAAGAACATATAGCCGTTCTGAACAACTTAAATGATGGAAATGACCCAAGAATCTGCCGGATTTAGCCAATGGATACCACCATTAAATGCATATCTAGCCGTTCAGGGGCACGGAGGAGGGTCCGCCGCGCCTATAAATAACACTGCTTATCATCTCGCGGGCATATCAAACACTTAGAATTTTTCTGCAAATACTTATGTCTAAGCTAGTTTTCATAAGCTTTCTACAATCGTTGAAACTATTTGCATGCCTAAGAAATTTTTATTTGAAGAAGAGTTCACGGTTGAAGAGACTGTGAAGTTGTTCCAACACGGAGGTATTGACGAGTTAATGAGAACCCCAAACAAGAAAGTCGTCAAGGAATCAAAACAAGGTCTAAGGAGATCACCAAGACACGGGCCCTCAATGCAAGACAAAGGAAAAAATCCAGCAGAGCCCAGATCAAAACTACCGCAGACAATTTCGGTAGGGCCAAAAAAGCCCCTTGTTGATAAAGACATACCGTTAACTATGACTCCAGAATACATCTCGCCGCGTGCAGT
The DNA here is from genome assembly GCA_027924585.1 of Larix kaempferi. Classification (NCBI taxonomy): domain Eukaryota; kingdom Viridiplantae; phylum Streptophyta; class Pinopsida; order Pinales; family Pinaceae; genus Larix; species Larix kaempferi. The sequence goes on from BSBM01000674.1 coordinate 3,979,103, forward strand.
AAATGCACCATCCATTAGACTGCTGAAGAATCCAACATATGAGATACCACTCTCACCAATATCGAAGCATGTAGAGGTGGACAAAAAAATGTTAGGAAAGATTCGAGAATGCAAGTGGGAGGACTATGATCTACTGGCAATGCAGAAAGAGAAGCCAACTAAACCAAAATTAGGGCTAGCCAAGTTTGGGTTACTCAACCTACTAAGGCTTCCACATTTCGACAGATCACTGGAGCTCAACGCGGTGGTGCGAACTCTTATGGCTCACATCCACCAGGGATATTTATGGCTAGACCAGAATATCGACCTAACATTTGACTTAATCCATTGTATAACTGGATTAAGCAAAAGGGGAGAAGACCCAAGGAAGTTCTTCCAAGGAAAGACAAGGGATAAAGAGGGAGCAACATTAATGAATCAAACACAATCTATGGTCAAAGGGAAGCGGGGCTTCTAGATGGAAGACATAAAGGATGATGGAATAAGGTTTGTGACGCAGCTGTTAGCGGGCAAAATCTTAAGGAAGTACATACCTTTAGAAGTAAATGCAGGCGCAGTACTGCTTGGCATTGCAGCCACCGAGGGACAAGAATTCAATTGGTCCCAATTTCTATTAAATGAATTCCTTGAAGAACTCAATGATACACAAATCAATGGTGGATATTTTCATTTTACCTGGCTAATCATATTGATCGGCTTCCTGGGGTGGAGGGAACCAAAGCACTATGTCGGAGTGGTCATAAACACTTCGGACTACAGAGGTGCTAGATTTCAGAATCTATGGGTGAGCCTGAATCCAGACAAACAACATGAGATAGCATTGGTGTTTTACATGTATTACGACCAGCTGCGCGGGGCCATCATGCTTACACCTCACATACCAAAGAAAGTGACAAGAAAATATATCCGCATTATAAATTTTTATGTTGCGATGAAATGCATCTCCATTTCACCCAAAGCATAGAGGAAGAATGCTGATTGGTACCTTGGAAACTACCATATGTACGAGGAAGATATTGATAGCTTAATGAAAGAATGGCCAGCTGAATTCCGAGTTGAGGTCGTGGACATAAAAAGTGATTCTGGTGAGGATAACCCTATCCCATGTCCCATTGTAGAAGAAAAAGAGTCAGGCAAAAGGAAGGACGTTGGAAGTCCTTCAGGACGCAAGGAACCAAGGAAAAAGCAGAAAGCAAACAAATACCAATTAGACACAGTGCTTCGCAAATATGATTATTTAATGATTGCCACGAGGGTAACTGAACAAATGGAGGAACTCTCAACATACAAAGAAAAGAAGGAAAAGGCAATTCAAGACAGCTTAAAGCAAAACCTGACTACACTGCAAGGAATATCCAAAAAATTTGATGAATTCAGCAAAAGATTACCATTGCACCATGAGTCAGCAGCTAGAAAAGGGTCCGTGGGGACTTCACAGCAGCAAATAACGGCTCCCGCGAGGTCCTGTATTGTCCATTTGCAGCCACTATTTGTCAGATTGCCATTACGAGATCAAGCAATGCTAGATACAAAGAATGTAGAGCGCGTGGAGCTTGATCTTGCAACCATACCATTGCCAGGACTCCATTACTTACAAATGCAACTAGGTGAAGAAATGCATGACAGAACCATAGAAGCACTGAAAGGACAAGTAGAGTTACAAAGGCAACTTGAAGAAGAGAGCTCATGAAATTATATGAAATTACAAGATGAAACAAATCGTCGACTGAGATTGAAGAGCACGATCACTGTCGTTGCAGGTAATATAGATGAGTTTGAAATTCAAACAGAACTAGCAGATACCATCGTCAAGACTGGCGATTTGGTCAATGGCATAAGGAATGAGAAGGAAGACATGGAGATTCTCCATGAATCTGAAATTGCTGCCCTGAAAGCGTAGCTCAATACACAGACTCCACCAGATGAACAACAGTTGAGACAAGGAGTAGTGAAGACCACAACGCATAATATTGCTATCGAAGTCACTAAGTGCCAGAGTCTACTAGAAGCAGCATTGAAGGCATTTAGTGCCCTTGAAGAAGATGAACAATTAAAGCAAGTAAAGAACGAAGTGAAGGAAAAACAAGAAGAATTAGAAAAGATGAGTGAGGAGGTTAAGGCACTGCCAGCAAGGGAGAAACTCCTAAAGTACAGGGAAATCAACAACCTCAAGAAGGAAGTTAAAGCATTGCGGGAGAAGGAAACATAAATGGGCGATAAGTCGCAGCCATTATTAGAAGACGCCGGCATGATCTCACAGGAGATCGAAGAAAAGTTGAAGGAGCTGAACCAGAATCAAGAGCAGGTGGAGGGCCAGATCGGCCAGGAGATAACACTTGAAATGGTAGAAACAGTTGGGCAAATTGAACAAGATATGAAGGCCGCGGTTGAAAAGATGATGGAAAGATTCAACGAGTTCACTACGAAGATCAGCCAACAGGCAGCGGAAAACCTTCAAGAAGTTACAAGTGGGTCAAGGGTGAGCCACATGTAAGTGTTAGGGGCCTATTAGGCCTGACGCAGATGGGGCATTTTTGAACAGAAGGAATTTTGAGAACTGCGGAGCTAAGCGCAGTTAAGTTTGAACAATTTTGGATAACTTTTGGTATGCTATGAAGTTGCATGCAGCATAGTGTCGAAGGAGCTGCGAGGTCGGTGCTGCGAGGAGTACAACGCAGCAATGTGCCACGTCAACGAAGATCCAGCTAAGTAGAGCATGGACGGATAAAGGCAGTTATTTTGGTTAGGTCACAGAAGACCTATTTTTGGCAAAGATCGTCGATAACTACCAAGCAGTGGGTAGGTGCAGATCAGAGGTAGGTGACTGATCACAATGGGCAGAAGAATACTACTACTCGAACTAGTCATCTAAGGCTGGAAAAGAAGGAACAGCTTGGTGGAGGCAACAGGTTGGCATGCATGTAACAGAAGATCCACTGCCAGATATCAGTATTCCGGTTTTGGGAAAACCGCGATAGTTTTTGTAAACCTTAGGGTTTTGCCTTCGTAAATGTAAAGACATGACCTACGGGTCTTGATCTATAAATAAGAAAATTTTGTAAAGGAAAGGGTTAGAATGATAATGTTAATGTTAAGTCTTCATTTTGTCGATTAATATTGAATATTGTAAAGGCTCTGCAGCTGAGTGCGCAGAGACCTAATTTTGAGAGAGAAAGAGAAGAGCGTCTGCAGCTGAGTGCGCAGGTGAAGAACTGTTGTACCCTTTCCAATATAAATAAACAATAGTTATTGTGGACGTAGCTTCCCATCTGGGGGGGTGAACCACGTTAAACCATTGTGTTATGTGATTGCTGTGTATGATTGCCATTAATTTGTGATCTAATTTACTTACAGTGCATGCATGAAGTTATTATTGCTTGTTATATGTTTACTGTGATCTGTATTCGCCGTGGAAAGGATGGAATAAGATGCTAAGTAGTTCATGTAGGGAGGAATATTAAACAGTAAAGAACCTATAAGTCTTGAATGAATGGATCGATAAGATAAATACACAGTTAATTGTTAAGGATTGAATCGCAGTATCAAAGCTCACAACGCTGCGCATCTCACATAGTTGCATAAGTTATGTTGTTTATCAAGCTAAGTAATGATCAATGCTTAAAGGCTATCGAATAAGGTTGAGTAGAAGTGATTAATTCTCATAAACCCCACTGCGCGGCCTCTAGATGCACTGAGGGTGCCAATATCCTTGTTCCTGAAAATACTCGACGTGGAGTAGGAGACTCCGCGCGATCACCAAACGCAGCTGCATAGTCTGTCACTACGCTGTGCATTAAGCAGCTGAATCACTCGCATCACAAGGTTGTGGAAACCTGCTTCTGCAACCACCCCCTCAACTTCGCCTTGGGTGAGACCTCAGGCTGCTTGCAGTCTGTTGCTGAAAGGGCTGGTGAATAGGGGTTTTGTTGGTATTTTGTACCGCGAAGTACCTGGGTCTGCATTGAAAAACCTCTAGAACAGTGCTACGACCAACAGTTGGCTGGAACGAAGAAGGTGCAGTTTGATATTAATGCCAAGCGAGATACATTCTTTGAAGCCCATAATGCGATGGGACGAAATCTCAGTAAGACAGTTATTTATGACATGCCCCCTGCTTTTGACTCAACTTCGGAATCAGGACCATCGCGATAGTATGGTACTTTGCAGAACTTCTTTGAAAGTTGTTTATCGCCTATGCTCTTACCGAGATCGAGAGTCTGTTGCATCGACTGATGAAGGGACGGAAAGAATCTGCAGTGAACTCTCTGTAGAGGAAGAATACATGAAAAGAGATGCGCATGAACATCCAGATTGGGGACTATGATGTTGATTCAGTCATTTTGGATCTGGGCTCAGATGTCAATATTCTAACGAAGCAAGCATGGCAGAAAATGGGGAGCCCAAGTCTGACCTGGTTTCCCGTGCAACTGCGACTGGCCAATCAGGCCAAGGTAACGCCAATTGGGAGAGTTCCGCGCCTTGTTGTGGACATTGAGGGAATGGAGACCTATGCTGAATTTGACGTTATTGAGGTTGTCGACGAGGGAAGCTCCTACCCCATGTTGCTAGGGATTTCCTGGGCCAATGACAGTATGGCAGCCATTAATTTCAAGAATAGGGTGATGAATTTTGAAAATCAAGACCTCAGAGTTATAGCTCCATTGGATCCGACTGAAGGGCATAGGTATGTTGAACCAGTGAAGGATGAAGTTGTAAGAGGATGGGATCACACGTATAATATTTCATAAGATTATATCCATCCGACTGCTAATGGTGAACTTGGTTGGTGTAGCTCTAGTTCTGCATCTTCCGACTCTGATGATGCCCTGGAGAACTGGTAGAATCGCTTGAATGAGGTGTCGTTTCGCAAGTGTGGGTTGATCATGCAGTCCTTATGCTGTGTCATGACTGAGACTGTTGCCTTACCAGTTTACGAAGGATTGCCAGGGTTGTCTGAATTTCTAGTATCCTTTGAAGACAAGGTTCCAGAACCACATCGATTGCTGGCATTAGAGGAAGCGCTGAGGCTGCTCCAACACATTGGTGGGAAGCCCATAAAAAGTCAATTACTGGGTGGTCGCAGTGTCGAAGACTGATGGTGGTTCACTTCAGCGACACATAAGTTTACCACACAGGCAAGTATGATGGGCGAGCTGATCTTGGTGGTCATCTGATTGAATGTCAGACTTTGTGGGTCTTGCGACCAAAGGACGAATGGGTCCATGCCTTTGTTCATACCTTGGATGAAATGCCGCGATCTTGGTATGCCTCAAGTGAGTTGCATGAGGAGATTACCACTTGGTTAGAGTTGACGGTTTGCTTCACTCATACCTTCAATTTCGTGGATGCCAATATAGATGTTCACAATGCCCTGCAGCTCATCCGCGATGTTGTTCTGAAGGTGGTTCCAATTTCCTACCCTGTGGATCCACATACGCAATATCAGATGCAGTCGATGATGGAATGTTATGACATTACTGGAGGACCAGAGGATGGGGATGATCCACAGAATATCAATATTCCAGAAATAGAAGGGAGTCGAGATATCGTAGCACCTGATACACCGACCGATCCGGTAAATCAGCCATTGAATATTAGGAAGATCAACATTGGGATGGAGGAGAACCAAAAGTTTGTGAATTTTGGGGACTATTGGGATGATGAAATGATGGAAAAGGTCATGGACCTATTGCATGAGTTCCGAGATTTGTTCCCCACAAAGTTTTCTGAAATGAAGGGAATCCCGGGGGATCCAAGGGAGATGAAGATTCCCTTGAATCCATATGCAAAACCAATCAAGAAACAACCATATTGTTTGATGGACAATCCACTCGAGCGTACGCGAGCCATATCTCCCTAGCTCAAAGTGAGTCTAGAACAAATAATATAGACTACAAACTACTTTCCTAGATCTACTTAAGGATCAAGTACTAGGTGCCTTACCTTAACTTTGCAATCCTTTCTCCTGGATACTGCTCCACGTCTCATGGTCGTTAGATCTCTGTTGCAAGACCTGTCAAGACACATAGAACAATGCAAATGAGTAAAGAGCATCTATACAATAAGAGATCTAAGTAAAGAGTTAAGCAGGTAAACTACACAACATCATCACACATGAACAATATTGGTGTAAAGCGTTTATATTACTATAAATCAGGAAAGTACATAGATAAGAATAGACTACAACCAAGGCTTAACGTAGTAGCCCTTCTCCATCAAAGCCAATTGCCATCCTTCCAAGGAAGTGTGAGTCTCTCAATGGATGAATTAGAGATCTCTCCAATGTGATTTCACCAGCATGTAGACACTATAGACTTCCTCCGTTTGGAGAGGGGTAGAGATTCACTCATATAGGGCTAAGTGGATAGGATATGGATAGGGTAGGTTGAGATATGGTAGGAGAGAGATAGGGGATCCTCCCAAGATGTTACGAATCAAGTGCTAGCTCCCCCAAGAGGCCAGGGATAAGGATACAAGTCAGCAGGATTCAAGAATGAGCTCGAAAGGCCTATTTTTGTCCATTAACTAACTTCATCACACCTTGTAGAACAGCAAGATGCGACATCATAGGTTGCATGAGTGCAGCCTGCGACAACCTCTCAAAACCTAGCATAAGTGCAATGGTATCCCTTCCAAATGATTGACTTAGCCAATAAACTTTAGGGGTGTATACACTAAATCTCATGATGGTAGGATTTTAGGTGTTACAGAATCCCCCCCAAAGCATGAAGCTGTTGAAATATTGGATAGGTGAAATGATTTGACAGAAAGAATGGCAATGGCTTGTCGGACGAAGGACACTGCTGCATTACAAGTGAGTCTGAGTACACTGTCTCATATGACATACAACATGGTTTCCGACCAATACATTGTAGATCCATGGTAGTAATGACCGACTGAACACAATCATGGCTACTAGACACAAGTGTAGATCCATGATGAGATGATAACACAGCCATGACCAATACAAATGTGGATCCGTGTGACATGACTCAATACAAACTCGATCGCAACCTGGGTAAAACATGACTCCCCAGGGTCTTCAAGCTGAACCCGCAATGATACGAATCTATCCATGTGATTACAAATGTCTTGGTGTCGAACATGGTAGAAACCACTTGATTACCAGTCATTGAGGCATACCATTAACAAGTGCGAGGGAAATCACCATTAATGTCAATGATCCCCAAGGTATCTCAGTACATATCAACCAGCGTGAATAAATGAGTTGAAGTCGAATGCGAGATGAAATATTTTAATCAAGAGTCAATGATGTAAACTCATGTCGAAAGTGAGGTAATCTGCCATTGAGGCATGCAGGGCCAAGGTACTTTGGTGGTTTCTAGATTCAATCCTTGGATGATGAGCTGAAGTCGATAAGGACAGATCCGTCGAAGGAGGGCCATAATGAATCCCCCATCATCGATACGAAACACAACAAAGGATGTGTAGAGCAGATCAGATGGTATAGTGATATGCAAGACTGACTCAGAGTAGACCGACATGATGGAAGGTGTACTGACTGCAGATGATGAGTAGCGAGAGTATTCTTGAACATGGGCATGGCATGCCTTGGTAGTATTGACTTGACGAGTTACGATACCAATTCCTAATGTAACTGATGATGGAAGCGTTCTTTGAAGGACTCAAAGGAGTAAGAAGACTCAGGAAATAGGTGGAACTCAAGGACAAATAGATGATCCAAGTACGGTATGAAAAAGCAAATGAGTGCCATGTTCAAGAAACGACTAGATACTGCCATTGATAAAGGGTGTAACATAAAAGCTTTCCTTTTTCCCCATCATGAATGATGAGTGCCTCATGTGTTTTTTACGAGCATGATGAGGGTAACCAGATGGTTGGTATAGCTCATCTCATAGATGAGTCCAATCCCAAATATTTTCCAAACCTGGGATAGGAGGGGTTCATCCCATGGCGGGCCCTTCAATGTGAGAGTTTAACGAGTTCATAGAAGGTAAACTCGGTCGTCATTTCATGTTTAGAGAGTTTGAAAAGAACTAAAGAAGACTCCAATGGTCCTTTTTCGTAAAGTTAGCCTCATCGCTCGAAAAAGGGTAAAACAACGCGGGAGAGGACTCTTCTAGTCATGATTGGCTAGAGTATACAGTTTTCGTAAGTAGTGCCCCCTGGTCAGAAAAAGGGGTAAACTACCACCAGGAAGATGACCATTCAAATTCTTTAACAAGTTTGAACGCGACAAGTTCGCTTGGCAATCTTTTCGTATTTTGAGAGCCTGAAAAGAGCTTAAAGATAGACTCCGAGGGGGTTCCTTTTCCGTAGGAGTTTAACGAGCCCGAAAAAGTGATAAATCGTGACTCGGTAACTTATTCTCATGGTTTAAAGAGCACAAGAAAGAACAAAGAGTAAGCTCATCATCATAAAATAATTACAAACTAATGAATGGAAAATAATGACAAAAACACACAAGGGGTGTTCATACATGAGATGACCATTCCAATGTGAAAAATGGCGTGAAATGACACTTAATGACTCCTGCACACTCAGAAACTAGGTCAAATAGTCAACCAAGCATTTAAATATGATTAAAATGGATCCAAACTATGGCAAATGACCTAAAGGCATCAAATATTTGAAAAGGAATATTCCATTTTGATCTATAAATAGAAAAATGGGCCAAATAGAGTTACCATTGTTTCATTTGTTAAATTGGGAGGAGAAGTGCCATTTTGGAGCCAAAACTTCACTTGTTGATTCTGGGAGCTACGAGAAGCCATTTCACCCACCGTCCGGAGCAGGTAACCCTAAAATTAATCCAGCATAGTTGTAGTGGTTTACATTTTTTATTTTTGTTCATTTTTTTGGTTTTTGGCTTGGTTTGTGAAGGGCCATTGCGTCCTCGGCTCATGGCAGTCTGCCCTTTCGGGAATTGCGATGAGACTGAGTCGTCGCAAAGGTCACAAGGATGGACTGCGACGACATCGCACTGTCAGTAATAACTGGGTGCAACGGTGGAAACGTCCATCCCAACCAACAAACCATGCCAAAAAAAAAGAGATTTTGGTGGTTGAAGCAAGTGTTAACAATGTTTATGACCTCCTTTTGGCAGGTCGTCAGTAGCCAGAATGGTTTTGGAGTGGCTTGAACGGGAGCATGAGTTAGATGATGAACAGGCTGCAAGTGATCCACGATGTGTGGAAGCATTGAGAAACTGTGGGCTCCTCATGTTCTTCGAGATCCAGGGCATGAGGGCCCAAATCCTACTATTGACACATATGCTCCGATGCTGGGATGTGGCCCATCAATATTTCATGATCGGCAAGCACTTGCTTACCATAGATGTCGAGGACATATACTTCCTGACTGGATTGTCCTGAAGAGGGGACAATGTGCTTCTTACTAGATCACGTGGGAGTGATTGGAGTGTGGGTGACATGATCCTGCAGCACTGTGTTCCCAACACTTGTGCTTCTAGTGGAAAGATTCCCATAAAAGATGTGTTGGAACGTCCCTTGCGCACAATACTTTTCACCATTACGAGGATGGAAGAGAGCCAAGCTCTGCACTTAGCCACTAGATCGCAGATGTTATATGTGGAGGACTGTATGTCTCCGAAGATCTACAACTAGTGTGAGGGACTCCTCGCAAACATGTGAGCTCAGTTGACCAAGTGTCGATGGGGAGAGCTCAAACAATTTGGCTACAGTTCGATAGTGATCTTGTTCCTCTTGGAGCGGGTTCCCCTCTTGTGCCCTTAGGTACCACTGGATGACAGGGATCTTAGGTATCCACACATGGCTAGATGGACAGTGGTGATGTCTCGACATGGTGGAGGTCCCATCCTCTCATATGGTGTTGAGTTCTTCAGCTGGCTAGAGGGACAGTTACTAATGGTAGAGGACTTCCCGTACAGTGGTACGAAATTCAGAGAGGATCCTGACTTGCCGCTGCCCGAGTTAGAAGCATGGGGAGACCTAGGTAAGAACAATAAACCCTTGCACTTTTAAGTTTTTTGTTTTTATAATTTTTTTTTGTTATAGTGCTAACAAGTTAACAACATGTGTGTGTAGACGTGGGCCTTGTACGACCGGTGGGAGTCTCTCTTCTCGCGAGGAGAGAGAGAGGAGAGGGAGCAGTTGTGGGTCCTTCCGTACATGCTGCCATTGCAGAGATGGATGGAGTCTATGCCAACCTGAGTGGGTTGACATTAGATGTTTCTGAGCCGACGGTAGATGAGGTGTCGCGGCCCATGCAGGTGTACACGGTTGGAGCGACCGCGACTTCAACATGCTACTTTGCAGAGTTGCGAGAGCAGTTGACTGTTTCCACACTTAGCAGGCCAGGGCTGTTAGACCACCTAGGGTTGTACAAGCCAGGAGATAGGACTTGTGTTGTTACTGTGTATGTACTGAGAGCTTGGAGGCCTCAGATTTTTTGTACTTACTAAAAGCTACGAGGCTTTAGATTTTGTAGAGACTCACTGAAAGCCATCGTGCTTCATATTTTGTACCAGCACTACTTTTTATGATGATATATATATATATACAGACATTCCGGTGATTTATGCAATATGTATTTTTAAAATAGATGAATGGTGCAGTCTTGTTATGTGTTTGCTTATAAAATGAATTATTTACATGTTATGTCTACTTTTAACAATTCATGATATATGCTTATGTGTGTGCAATGTACCAATCTAAGATGAAGTTAGCCATAGAATCGGCAACTGTGTTCGTGTCTCGTGGAATGTGCAGGTACTGAATGGACTTGAAGGACCTTTCCAAAAGACGGACTCGTCGATAGAGACAGAGTAAGATAGGATTGCGGATGGCATAGACTCAGTTAAGATGAGAGACCACTAGTTGAGAATCCAGGTGGATGACAACATGGTCCATACCCAAAGAAATGGCGTCAATTAGGGTTCCAATGATTGCTTGATATTTTGCAGCATTGTTGGTTGCAAAACCTAGGCACATTCCGCCTGAGCTGATGAGCTCGCCGGTAGGTGAATAGAGTACCCAGGCTGCCAAAGCAAGGTTGCGGGTATGCCGACTGGTGACGTCCGTGAATCCATAACACGTTTCCATCTACACACACAGATAGAACATGGTATAAGAAACTAAAGAAGACCTAAACACGCAAGAAATCAAAAGCATCACACCACACAAAAACACACACATGCCATGTACAGTATATACAAAAGTACTTATGCGTGAAATACTTAGGCATAGTATCTCTTTAGGTAGAGCACATTGTAGGGCTCACGCAAAGATATCCCATCGTAGTCTTCAATCTCATAAGCTCCCTTCTCTAAGACGCATTTCACTATGTAAGGTCCATGCCACATGGACTCAAACTTTGTTGCCCCCAGCTTATCATGCTTTTGGTCGTACGTGAGGACCAAATCTCCCTTGTTGTAGGTGCGAGGTTCTACCGACTTGTCGTATTGCGCTTTGATGCATTTCTTATGATCCATATTGGCGAGAGAGGCATCTTAACGAGTCTCATCGAGCTTAGCTAGGTAAAGGAAGCGTTCTTCCTTGGCAGTAGTGTTTGGGAGAAGTTCAATAGAGAGTTTGAGAGACGGAATCTCGCACTCAATGGGAAGGACCGCCTCCAATCCATACAATAGTTGGAAAGGAGTAAATCCGATGGTGGTTTTAATGGAGGTTCTATAAGCCCAAAGCGTGGAGAAGAGCATGTTGTGCCAATTGGATTTGTGCGTACCCACCATCCGTTGGACCATAGTTTTCAAGACATTGTTAATGGCCTTAACCTATCTGTTCGACTGAGGGTAGTATGGTGTTTAGTTTTCATGGCGAAAACCCAATCTATCGCTCAACTGGTCAACCATATGGTTCATAAAGTGTGAACCATGGTCAGTAACTATCGCTTGAGGAACTCCAAACCGCGCTATTACATGATTAAACATGAAGAGTGCGGCGGTCTTGCCGTTGTTTATGTATGTAGGCATTGCCTCGTCCCACTTGGTAAAGTAGTCCATAGCTACAATGACGTAACTATGCCCCTGGCTGAGGTAGGCTTACAATGCATGAAGTTGATGCCCCATTTAGCGAAGGGGCCAATGACAATAATCGGGTGTAATGGGGTGGGATGGATGTGCTTTTCGTATGAAAATGTTGACATGGAGGACATTTTTTTACGGCCTCGATGCAATATTTGAAGATAGATGGCCAATAATATCCTGCGCGCAAAATCTTCTGGGATGTAGCCATCCCAGAGAGGTGACTGCCACATGCCCCAGCATGACAGTCATTCAGAACGCATTCAGCCTCATCATGAGTCAGACAACGTCGAAGGATAGAATCGATGCCACGATGGTACAAAGTATCACTGATAATCAGATAGTACTTTGCTTGGTGGTGTATTTGACGACGGTCGTCACGAGACAATTCAAGGTTGAAGCATTGGGTTTGAAGATATAATGTGATATCTCCATACGATGGATTAGACGTACTGATAAGAAACAATGACTCATCTGGAAACGAGTCCTTGGGCTCATATTTTGTATCAGTATGGGGAAGGTCACAGATGAGCTCAACGAACACCAAAGACTTTTTTGACTTGGATTTTTCAAAAAGAAGATCGAATTCTTGCAGTATCACGATCTAGCACGAATACTTGCCCCCAATCACCTGACGAGTCAGAACGTGGTACATGGGGTTCGAATCAACAATGATAGTGGTGGTGCAGAGAAAAATGTAATGACGAAACTTCTACACGATAATGACTGTTGCGAGAGCGAGCTTCTCAACATGTGAATAATGAGTTTCAGTGTCAATGAGACCTTTGCTGGCATAGTATATTAGATGTTCTTGGGCATTCTGGTCTTCCTGTACCAAAACCATGGCGATAGTGGTGTCGGAAGTTGCGAGATATAAAATGTAATCTCGATAGTAATTCGGCGGTTAGATCATAGGGGCATGCGTGATGGCATGTTTCAGACTTTCGAAAGATTGTTGAGCTTGATCATCCCAAATGAACAAGATGTCTTTTTTCATCAATCTCATATAAACCTGCATCTTTTGGGTGAAATTACAGACAAAATGCCTTAAATAAGTCCCACATCCTTGCAGACTCTAAAGTTTCGTAATATTAGTTGGAGGTGGAAGAGCGACGATAGCTTCCACCTTCAAGGGATCAATGTAGATCCCATCTTTCGAGATGATGAACCCTAAGAGGTGTCCAAAATCAACACAAAAAATACACTTATGAGGATTTAGATGGATATTGTACCATTTGCATCTAAGGAAAATGACCGTCAGATGATCTAAGTGGAACTCACGCTACTTCGAGTGGGCAGGCAGGTCATCCAAGTAAGGTTCCACAAAGTCCTTCACATCGTGGAAAGCGTACGACATGGCCTACTGGAATGTGGCACCAATGTTTTTAAGACCAAACAGAATTTTACGATATGCGAACATTCCCAAAGGGCAGATGAATGCAGTCTTGTGCTGGTTGGCGGGGTGGATCTCAATTTGGTTGCATCCGGAAAAGCCATCCATGAATGAAAAAATGACACTTCCAGCACAATTGTCGATAATTTGGTCAATAAAGGGAGTTGGGTAGTTGTCCTTGGGACAAGCTTTGTTGAGATCCCGATAGTTGATACAGACGCGAATGGTACCCTATTTTTTAGTAACAGGGACGATGTTTGAGACCCATTATGTTAATGGGATAGGATAGATGAAGCCGATCTTCAAGAGTTTCTCAATCTCTGCCTTGAATGCCGCAGTCTTCCGAGGGTGTACCGGTCGCAACTTTTGGCGAACAGGTTTGATGTCAGGATAGGTTTTAATCTCATGTAAAATAATGGAGGGATCTATCCCAACCATATCCTCATAGGTCCAAGCGAAAACATCTCGAAATCGCTTGAATAAAGCCGTACAAGCAATGACTTCTTCAGGGGAACACTTCTGGCCTATATGAATGTGTTCCACTACACCAGGGGTAATCGAAATGTCTATCGAAGTGGTGGGTTCAATGTTGGCTAAGTTTCCTTCGGAGTCCGTTTGACATGTAAGTATCGTGGACTGAGACCCATAATAGATATCCGGTGTTGCAATGGTGTGAATGTTGTTCTCCACAGTATCCAGCATGGGAAAAGAAGATGAACGATGATGGAGGTCTCCCCACAGAGGATCATCTGTGTTCATGATTTCCATAATGGACTCGTCAGAATGAAAAGTCCGTAGCAGAGGATTGGATGATGTCTGTTGTAGAGAATAGGAGATGGAGGCCACAGCTAAGTGGTCCTCAGGTGCTGATTGGATAGCCTCATACATGAGTACAACGAGTGATATAGGCATAGTGTCTCCAATCAGGTGTGTGGTGGATTCATCAGGTACAAGCCATGAATCAGTGGGGTTGGGGAGAGATGAAATCTGCGAGGAGATCATGTTCATTGTGGCAACATGATTTCGGGGATCCGAAGTAGGAAAGACGCCCATAAGGGATGAATCCTTAAGGAGGCCGACCCCCACACTCTCATACTTTTGCGAAGATTGTCCAATTGAAGGAACGTTATCGCCTGGATGAGTAGTGGTGTCAGGTGTGCAAAAATCCAGTTGGTCGACTGTGACAATTCGGCCTTGATGGGGGAATTGTACTATGAGGAAGACAGATGATGCAACCGCAATCATGGCGTAAAACTAATTACGACCAAGTAGAATGTTATAATCTAATGGGGCAGCGATCACTTCCACGTTAAGGGTTGTGGTCTTGCCCCCCAGCTCGACTGGTAAAGTTTGTAACAGCCCATGAGGTTGAATGCCACGTCCGTCGAAGGCTCTCAAAGTGGTAGGAAAACGGTTCAAGTCGGGAGAGCCAATAGCTCTCCAACATGCGATCGACATGACTGACGTAGAGGCTCCTTCATCCAAAATGGTACGATGGATTATCTTCCCAACAATGTTCGTGCAACTTGAAATGCTAGCTAATGGGAGAGCCTCGGTTTGAAGTACTCCAGTTGGAACATAATGGTGTTCGATGAATTTGGGTCAACTGCATCGATGGCAGCGAGGAGAGTCTTGCGCTGATTGGGACAGTTTTGCAAGACCTCGAGCGTTGACATATGCTAGGTCCTCTACAATGTTGTAGTTTTGAGCAGCCCGAGCACTAGGATTAAAAACTGATTTTCTAATCGTGCTCTTGGGTGGATGCAACACTAACTCGTGAGAGCGCTTCTCTATGGTGAGAGGAGCAGCCGGCACGGTGACGTCGGGCATCAAAGTGGAATATTTTTCAGTATTACTTCCAACAGGTTCCTTGGTTGGAACGGAGTCATACGAACGAGAACAGGTGTTCAAGTTGATAGTCTCATTACGTACCATGAGAACATGTGCGGTGGTGGAAGCTTCTCCTTGGGAAGAAGAAGTGTGAGCGATCGACTTCTGATTTTGAGCAAGGAAGGGATCATTGAGAACTGCGGGTGTGGGTTTGCTCTTAAAAAATTTTTGAACTTCGTCTCTATGGGGGCATTCCTTAGAAAAGTGATCATCACCACACAATAGGCAAGGATACTTTAACTTCCTTTTCTGTTTGGTATCACCAGGGGTGCTCTTTTGTTCCTGCTGGGTGGAAGATTTCTTAGGTTTCCGCTCGTTCTTCTTCTTACCACCAGACTTTTGAGGTGAAACTAATGAAACATAATTCACTTCTTCGGTGATAGTACGAGTGTATGATTTGGTGGTTCCGTGACTATCTTGTGTTGGTGATGGGGAAGAACCCTGGGGGTTCGACGAACCAACAGTTTGAGTGGAAGGTTGGGCGTGAAGGGATCCAATGATGCCATCATCTTGGGGTCCCTTAGGTGGTTTCGTGGGGTTGTAAGTGTTGCGTGGCACGTTAGGAAGAATATCAAAAAACGTGCTTGATTGAGCGTAGACTAAGTCTAGCAAATGAGCACGAGCGATGGCTTGTTCCTCGGTGACAGCGCCTCCCATGGCAACATCTCGTGCTATGGTTGGTATGAGAGACTTCGTAAACTAGTCTGCTAGGAGTTGATCTGGAATAGGAGCCTTAATGAGACGTCGTCTCCTCCACCACTCATGTGTATGATCTGATATATGAGTAGCGGTATTTTGACGGAGCGAGGTTAAAATATCTGTACCAGTTTCATACCGTATAGGAAGCTAGAAATGAGTCAAAAAGTTCATAGCAAGAGAACCAAAATCAGCAAAAGAATGGGGTGGTAGTTCAATATACCACTTGGTAGCCGAACCAGTGAGAGTCCATTGGAATAACTGAATACGGATCGAGTTGTCCATCAGGGAGTTGTAAGAACACCATAAGTGGTAAGTCATCACGTGGTTTTTAGTATCCTCACTCTACTTACCATCAAATTTTGGGATATCTGATGGAAGTTTTACCGGAATGGGTGGCCAATTAGTTCCGTGGTAAATGGGGTCATTAGTTAAACGAGACAGGTCAGGTAGATCCAAAGAAGCCAAAAGTGCAGCTGCGTATTAGGCTGCAAGTACTGATAGTACGGATAAGGCATGTAGGGACCTATGGGACCTTGTATCGAATGACCATAGGGTGTTCTAGGAGGAAACTGGCCATAGGGGTACTAGTCGCCTGGACCAAATGTAGTTCCAACACCATAGTAAGGTGGTCCATAACCATAATAAGGTGGCCCGTTACCGTAAGGTGGGGGCTCGCCTCTGCCGCTGGGAGGGGGTGTGCCGTCTCTGAATGGTGGGGGTCCACCACCACCGCCAGGGTAGGATGGGCCGCCACCGCCTCCGCCGGGAGGAGGTGGTGGTCCACTACCACCACCGAAATAGGACAGGCCTCCACCACCTCCGCCGAGAGGGGGTGGTGAGACACCACCACTGCCGGAAGGGTAAGAGCCTCCTCCGCCACCTCCACCATAGTAGGGTGGTGGTCCACCACCACCACCACCAGGATGAGACGGTCCTCCACTACCACCACCGGGAGGGGGTGGTGCTCCTCCACCACCACCAGGATGAGATGGTCCTCCCCCACCTCCGTCGGGAGGAGGGGGTGGTCCTCCACCACCTCCGCCAAGGGGGGTGGGCGATGATGACCGAAGTGGGGTGGTCCTCCACCAGAAGGTAGAGGTCTGCATCCTCCAGAGTTATGTGGGGGCCCGTCGCCTCCAATGGGAGGTGGGGGTGGACCAAACGGGTGTGCAGGGACTTGCGGGACTATAAGTGGGGGTCCATGTTGTAAAAAATTTTGCTGTCCCCATAGAGTGTAAGGATTACCGGGGTAGGGTACCCTGCAGAGTGCATTTCTGGGATTAAGTTGACCCGACATAGGGTTAAGATGACTTGGATATGCTTGACTCGATGGAGGTTGAATTACATTGGACGGGCCCCTGACATGGGATAGTCCCGAAGTGGAAGGTCTTGGAGGTAAGAAATTTCCAACGAAAGGTCTGAGGAACTCCTACTGCAGGATTATGGTTAAGAGATGAGGGTTTCCCCCCAGCAACAACTTGCTGACCACTAGGTAAAGGTTGACCCAACACTGGTTGTTGATTATTCACCGTAGGATTACCACTACTCGTAAAGAAGGAAGAGGGTAAAGAGTATCCTCCCCATGAATTTTGGGGTGGGGGAGGAGCTGGTGACGTAACTGCGGTAGTCACGGGCGTGTTGGACTGTTGTCCTTCAACAGGTTGGGTTATGGGAGGTACCGAACTGGTCTCTTGACTAGGAGACGCATGTGTAGGAATGGATGGTTGACCAGTTTCATCAGTAGTCACATGTTGCATGGATGATTCCGGTGACTCAAAAGATAAAGAGCGACCTGGGATTGGTCTGTCGTCGAACCTTATTTGAAAGTTCTGACTTCGAAACTCCTCACCCATAACACGTAAATGAGCCAATTGCTCACGATAAGGTGCTAAGCAGTCATCAGGACTCGGCCAACTGGGTGGGGGTGCAACGAAAAAATGGGCCACTGGGTGGCTTGTAGAAGATGTCCAATAAGCTACTGATGGACCAACAGCTGCTGTAGGGTCATCCTGGGGTTGATTTATCCATTCCAATGATCCAGGCTCCCCTGGTGCAATGGGATACAAGTCTTGTGAAGTGGGGATTTGTGCTTTCTTCACCCTATGAGGGATGAGAGGTAGGTGAATCTGTAGGAGTATGAGGAAACAAATGTCCTCCAATATTCAAAGTGGGGTTTTCCACTTCATGTGACCCGACCCTGGCATGTGGATCCATTCTTACCCTTGAAATTACCTCCTGGTTAAGGGGATATCCAGGTGGAAAATTTTGAATCCTGTGAGACCTTCTCCAAGGAAAGTCAACCATAGTGACTGAAACAAAAAGTTTCTCCTACGGCAAGCTAAAAGAAAAGCAGACCAGACAAAACCCTACACAAACTAAGGTCACAAGCAAACTTATGTTATAAGAGTGTATTCAACGGTCTGGAACCTCACAAGGTTGTTAAGGCTTCGCAACTCGCGATATACCGCAGGGTCCAACAGTAAAACGTGACAAGGAGGATTGAGACCATACCCTTGCATGAATACCCGATTACCTGGATGGTACGTGCGTAGTAGCTCCTCGAGTGCTGTTCTCGGTGTATTGCTCCGCCAAGACGGCCAAAAGGTTAACTCAGCTGGTTTCAGGAATCCTATGGGTGTCTCCCGATATACGCAAGGTACGTGGGAGCTCAAATCCATAGTGGTGTTGTCTAATGCACAATCGTTCGGCAAGAGACCTTCCGATATACTACCGAGTACATGATACATCCTTCGATATATGCCAAGTACTAAAGGTGACTTGGTGGGTACATGAAGGAGCTCGATATACCGATAAGTACGTGGAAGACTACAATACCCTCGGGATACAGTGCTGGAAAATAATGATAGCTTCCACACTTAACGACGCCGGAACACGTCTCTAACTTACACACAAGTTACTAAAAATTTTACCCTAGTTCTACCGTTAATTTTATCTGGATGGTTAGGTGATTCCATGAGGTGAGTACATAATCATAAACATAGTGCAGGCCCTAACTACATGCAAAAATATGCTTTTCTTTCAATGAACTCTATGTATGGGAAGGAGAAATTTTCTTTTTCTTTCCAACAATTTTACCAAATCAATGCAATGCAAGACAATCCCAAATCTACCAAAAAATGAGTATGAAGTACTCTTTTTCCTTTTCAGTGAAACATAAAAGACACAACACTACTAAACCAAATCAAAGCATGTTTTTCTTTTCTTTTATCTTTTCAAAACAAAAATGACATTAAGTGATGAAAAGAGAGAGCTTCTAAGTAAAGTATGCAAGATTTTCAATTTCACTATGATGGCCTAAAAGCATGAAAACCAAAAGATACAATGCAATTTCCAAAGCATGGAACCACTTTTTGCAAAACTTGATGTATATTCAATTTTTTCAAGAAGATGAGCAACTCATAATTCATGAAAAACACAAATAATGCAATTTTCTTTCAACTTTCCAAAAAGATCTATGAATGAGACATTCCAATGCTTATGCAATTCATCGAATGAGCTTGAAAAATGACGGAAATAAAGTACTTTTGATCTTTCAATGGATGTATCAAAATGACAATTTGACAACAACAATGCTTTTAAACATAAACACTGAACTGAAAAGTTTACTTGCAGCACTATAATAACTCAGAAAATCTCAAGAAGAGATGAGCACTCAATGGACTGAAAACACACAAACACTCAAAATCACTTAGTGACAAGCAAGACTAAAAGCAAGCAAAACTCACAAAACGAATGCAAGTGAGGTCTGGAAACCGATCTACTACAATGATCAGATTTGGAAAGGAGCGGTGGGAATGCAAGGGTGAGTGGATGTAGGTGGGGAAGACAAGAGTGTCCGCCACTACCAAATCTCAGACTTGTCCAATATGGAACCCAAAACAACTCCAAACAAAAACCAAACAACTCAATCACACAAAGCAAAAAGGGATCTCTGACTGGATCATACAGTATAGAGGGAGTCTGCACACAAACCAAACTCACAACAGAATTGGAGAGGGAATGCCTATATGGCAAAAATGGCAAATCGACGCGCTCTGTGCTTGTACACAGTGCGACGTTGCAGTTCACTAGTGTGGGAAGTGCGACGGCGTCGTGGTAGACCAATGGAAGGGTTGTGACGACAGACTAACAGGCTAAGAACAGAGATAAAAAACCACACAGTGTCGCTCTGGGTGCACTGACCAGGTGTGACAGGCGAGATCTGAGTTAAAAAATGAACCAATTCTCTAGATAATGAGCATGAAAAAGGTATGTAAATGAGAAGTACAAACTCAAAGTAAGCTAATCAGACTCTTCAAGGTGAATATCTGATGGTGAAATCAACTCCAAGAAGGAAATGAAAAAATAGAATGGCTTGGCAAGAAATCAATTGAAAAACAACATTCAAATTGACAACTACAAAGAAATGTTCTTTCCCCAGTATGGTCGCTAGATTTGTTTGACGGACAATCCACTCGAGCAAACGTGAGCTGGATCTCCCTATCTCAAAGTGAGTCTAGAACAAATAATATAGACTACAAACTACTTTCCTAGATCTACTTAAGGATCAAGTACTAGATGCCTTACCTTAGCTTCACAATCCTTTCTCCTGGATACTGCTCCACATCCCGCGGTCGTCAAATCTTTGCTGCAAGACCTGTCAAGACACATAGAACAATGCAAACGAGTAAATAGCATCTATACAATAAGAGATCTAAGTAAAGAGTTAAGCAGGTAAACTACACAACATCATCACACATGAACAATATTGGTGGAAAGCGTTTATATTACTGTAAATCAGGAAAGTACATAGATAAGAATAGACTACAACCAAGGCTTAACGTAGTAGCCCTTCTCCATCCAATCCAATTTCCATCCTTCCAAGGAAGTGTGAGTCTCTTAATGGATGAATTAGAGATCTCTCCAATGTGATTTCACCAGCATGTAGACATTATAGACTTCCTCCCTTTGGATAGGGGTAGAGCTTCACTTATATAGGGCTAATTGGATAGGATATGGATAGGGTAGGTTGAGATATGGTAGGAGAGAGATAGGGGATCCTTCCAAGAGGTTAGGAACTGAGTTCCAGCTCCCCCAAGAGGTTAGGAATAAGGATACAAGTCAGCAGGCTTCGAGAATGAATTCGAAAGGCCTATTTTTCTCCATTAACTGACTTCGTCGCACCCTGCAGTATAGCAAGATGCGACGTTGCAGGTTGCATGAGTGTAGCTTGCGACGACCTCTCAAAACATAGCATAAGTGCAATGGTATCCCTTCCAAATGAATGACTTAGCCAATAAAATTTAGGGGTGTATACACCGAATCTCATGATGGTAGGATTTTAGGTGTAACACATATCAACACATATCGACTGAATCCGTGACATAAGGAATGGGTCAAAATTGAACTTGACAGAATGCTAGATGCTGGAATCATTGAGCCAGTCGAAGAATTAGAATCGATTAGTCCTATAGTGGTGCAGGATAAGAAGATAGGTGAGGTTCGGATTTGTGTCGACTTGAGAAAGTTGAATGACGCATGTATGCATGATCCATTTCAGATGCCATTCACGGATGAAGTGCTGGAAGGAGTGGGTGGTCAAGAAATGTACTCTTTCACAAATGGTTTCTTTGGCTATCACCAGATCAGGATCGCGAAAGAGGATCGCCAGAAGAGAACAATTGTGACTAAATGGGGCTGTTTCCAGTACACTGTGATGCCCTTTCGCCTAAAGAACGCACCTGCAATATTCTCCCGAGTTGTTGTCGCTGCATTCAGAGATTTTATTCAGAGGTTTTTGCAAGTTTATATGGATGATTGGATAGTTTACGGATTGATTAGTGACCATCTGGAAAACATGCGACTGATGTTGGCGCGCTGTAGGCAACATCAGATATTGCTGAACTTGAAAAAATGTATTTTCTGCGCACCTTTTGGGATGTTGCTGGGTCACATTGTCTGCAAGCAAGGATTTTTGGTTGACCCAACGAAGATTGCATTGATTTTGAGATTGAAACAACCTACAAATGTAAAGCAGTTGAGAGAGACATTGGGGCACACAGGGTACTATCGCAAGTTTATCCGAGGGTATGCCGCGATTACCGCTCCTATGGAAAAGTTGTTGAAGAGGGATGTGGTCTTCTTATGGAGTTCAGAATGTCAAGTCAATTTTGAGACATTGAAGGCTAAGATGGATTCATCACCGATACTAGTCTTCCCGAATTGGAGTAAAGAATTCCATGTCCATGTGGATGCATCGTTGATTGCGCTGGGAGTAGTGCTTGCGCAACCACGCGAAGGAGATCTGGATCACCCAATTTCTTTTGCAAGTCGGGAGCTATCATATGCAGAAAGAAATTATATGACTACATAGAGGGAAGGTCTGGCAATGGTATATGCGCTACAAAATTTTAGGCATTACCTGTTGGGGGGTCATTTCAAAATGTTCACAGACCATTTTTCTTTGAAATACCTAGTCAATAAGCCTGTGTTGGGGGGGAAGATATGCCATTGGCTACTTCTCTTTTAGGAGTTTGATTTTGAGGTGATTGTGAAGCCAGGTCACTTGAATGTGGGGCCAGATCATTTATCACGAATTGATACAGGCATCGCACCAGAGGAATTCACCATAAGTCAGAAGAAGCAGTTGGTGGTGAAGGCCGCCGATTTTCAGTTGATCGTCGGACAACTCTATAAACTGGGACCAGACGAGATCTTGAGGCGCTATGTCCTGCCTCATGAGAAAGAGCAGATATTGTTAGAGGCACATGTAGGAGTGGTGGGTGGACACTATGGAGGTCGGGCTACTGCTAGGAAGGTGCTTCGCGTAGGACTTTGGTGGCCCACTCTACATAATGATGCGACGAATTATGCGTGCACCTGCGACGTTTGTCAACAAACTGGACAACCCTCCAAGAGGGACGAGATGCCGCTAATACCTCAAGTGACATTAAAACCATTTGATAAATGGGATATGGATTTCGTGGGACCTATCAACCCACCTGGGAAGCACATTGGTGCACGGTACATTATCATAGTGACAGATTATTTGACAAGATGGGCGGAGGCCGCACCAGTTGTAGATTGCACCGCTGTGGCAGCAACGTGCTTTTTTTTAGACAACATTGTTACTCGGTTTGGATGCCCAAAAGTATTGATGAGTGATCAGGGGAGTCACTTCATTAATCACACAGTCAGCGCCTTGACGGAAGACCTTTAGATACAACATAAGAAGAGTACGCCGTATCATCCGCAAGCAAATTGAATAGTGGAGGATTTCAACAAGGTATTGAAGCATGTGCTTACAAAGGTTTGTAATGCGAACCGCGATGACTGGGATTTGAAGATTCCAGCAGTCTTGTGAGCATATCACACCACTTGTAAAAGATTGATGGGGTAGACACTGTTCAAACTAGTGTATGGGAAAGAGGCGGTTATGCCTGTGGAACACATTGTTCCGAGTTTGCACATAGAGGTAGCGATAGGAATGAATAATGAAGCAACGTTAGACAAATGATTAGTGCAGCTGGTACAGCTTCAGGAAGACCGCTTTATCGCAGGTTTTCACCAACGTGTGGAGAAGGATCGGCAAAGAGCTTGGCCTGATTGATATATTAAAAATAAACAGTTTCAGCAAGGCGACTTGGTGCTGTTGTATGACAGTAAGTTTATGAAGCATCAAGGTAAATTACAGATGCATTGGCTCGGTCCATATCACATCAGTTGCATTACTTCCGGAGGTGAAGTATAGCTACAACAGTTAGATGGAGCGATGCTACCAAAGTTGGTGAATGGTAGCAGGTTGAAGCCCTACAGGATAGGCCCAGAGTCACGCGATGCTTAGCCACATTAAAAAAAAAAAAAATGTAGGATGCTAGGTGGCAGGATGGCACACCAACAGGAAAATAATGTGCAAGTTGGAATGATGATAACGCGGTTAGGGAGCCCTACCGTGACAACTGCAGGGTCGCGACATAGTCAAATCATCAATAATTACAGATCGTTAGTAGATGGCGCTCTTTCACGTGATAGGTATTTCTGACAGCTCTAACCGTTAGATTTCCAGGATTGAGGACGGAGTTAGGCATGTTTGACATGCATAACGAAAGGTGGCAGCATGGTCGAGGGCACCATGGTTGATGCCTCACACGAATGACAACTGGTGGTAGCATGGTCACTGATCCGCACGTAAGAAGTCAAGTCTGAGCAGGAGTACTACGAAGCAGCCTCGCTGGGAGCCGGCAAAATGGTATGATGACAGCATCAAAAACTTATGTGAACAGATTTTCCAATGATTTCAGAAGCAAGTGTCCAAGACACAACAAAAATGCATAAATAATAGGCATAGGCGAGCAAGGAGGTATCTATCAGAAGAGTGGAATCTATGCTGTAGGAAGCTTGATAAGTTAGGAATTCCAAGGAAGCTGTGGAAATGATCCATTTCATTTCATGCAGTAGCACACCAAGTGTGCTGAGGGCCCAAACGACGAGTGTGCATGAGCACCCAGAGAATGAATCAGTGCATACACTCGGCAAAACCAGAGATGAGGTCTCACTCGAGATGTCTAAGTATGTGGTGATAGTTCGAAGAATCGTGGTCCCTGAGACCACCAGAATGGCAGGGGTGGAGTCCCCTGGCTCTGGTAGTCGGTGATCCCTGGTGTGAAATAGATGTGCGAGAGTGGTTGGCCTGTCTCGCACCTCAGCACTGTTCATGAACTCTTCCTTAGTCTGAAACAGGTTGGAACCGTGGCAGTAGATGTCGACGAGCTAGATGTTCCAGGTTTCCACAGACTGAAGGATGAGTTTGAGAAGTACATGACAGTGATCTTGAGATCACCATCTCATTTTGAGAAGTACATGACAACAAGCCTGAGATCATCATCTTAGTATGAGAAGTACACAACAGCGAGCTCTAGACAGCAAGAACAGTTTCAGACGAATAGTCCTACGATGGATGAGTAGAGTACACCATGTCCAGCTGACGTGGCTCGAGGGTGAGCCACAAGATTGTGTTGGGGGCCTGTTGGTAGGCGGTTTGATGAGTCAGCTTCACAGCATCGCGATGCTACACAAGGTAAAAAATGCCGCGCAAGAAGGAAGACATCGCGCAAGTCAATAATAGCTTATGTAGTTTTGGGTCATTTGGATCGCATTATGTGGGTTTTGGGTCATCCTTTTTGTAAAGATTGTTAGAAAGTAGTTAGGTGGTCAACTAAGTGGATAATGAATGTAATAGCACAAGACTATAAATAAATATAGCATTGTAAGTGTTGGTATATCGATAGATCAATGAATTGAAGAGACAGTTGAGTACGGATGATAAGAGAAAGTTTTCCATGTTTTTGTCTGTTGATCTGGGTATGCGACGGAAGAACTATTTTGTTGTATCTGAGTATGTTGCAAAGATTAATATGATATGATGGGGTTTTGAGCAGAATCTCTGTGTTCTTTTCTGTTTTCCTGTTATAAATGTCATGTGCGATATGAATACATCAATGATGCAATGTTTCTTTATTCCAAATGATGCTTTAACTGCTAGATCTATTGCATATTAATGGGTTTTAGTTGAGATCTGTTGAGTTATGATGCAATCCTGCCTAAATGCATAAGTTGAAATGTTAGATCTGTTTGTGAATGCTGTGATAAGTTGATTAAGCAGATGCACAAAAGTCCTTCTTCATTCAGAGGAAACATGGTTCCGTCAGCTCTCCCTTGAACATCTCGGGTGAGACTTCATCTGCTCCGCAGGTGTTGCTGGATGGGGTAAAACCTGTCTGGGCTGGTGCTAAGGGAGATGGCGGTGGGTTGGATGTCGAGAGAGCGAGGAACCCTTGTCGACTGGGTTTGCGTCAATAGGAATCATGGAGTTTCTTACTCAAAGCAGGTCACTTTCATAGCTCGACCTTCCATTATACTCTTTACCCAAAATAGGTGCTTGGCTGGCACTGCGCGGTGCTTCCACTTCGCAGAGCTGGTACTTAGCCGCGCGGTTCTTACCCTGCCAATACTGCGCTGCGCTGTAACTTCGTAGCTTCCCAAAACTGTCTTGACAAAAATTCCTTACTTGGGAAAATCCCAATAGGCCCCTAACACTTACATGTGGCTCACCCCAAGCCACTTTCCACTTCTGGTTCCATGATCTGCTCTTCCTCTTGCAGAGCTATTTTCGTAGAGAATTATTGGTAAGTTGTGTTCAACTTCGCAACTGTATCTTTGGCATCCTGCTTAACTGCTCTGATGGTTTCCAACACATCCGGTGTTATATCTTCCTGGGTCTGTTCTTATACTGATACCTGTACGTCGCGGAGTTCCTGCAATTTTGTTTCGATATCTTACGAGATTGCATTCGCTTCTTCCTTCAGGGGCTATGAATTTTCCGCGGCGTTAGCCTCCCTTTCTTGCAAAACTATGAGTTCCCTTTTCAATTCCTTGACTTCCGAAAATTGGTGGAGTCTGTCTTTTGGTAGTAGGGCCTTTATCTCCGCATTTAATGTATCTAACTGTGCTTGTTTTTCTTGCAAACTGGTTTGGCCCTCGAGTAGCTGAGGGTCCTCTTGCAGCGGAGTAAACACTCTTGTTGCTTCATCCAACAAGTTTTGACACTTAGCTACTTCACTTGCTATGCTCTCTACGGCTGCTTTCGCTTCTACTACTTTGAGTTCTGCCTGATCTGGTGGTGTCTTCGGTTGATTCTCTGCTTCCAAGGCGACAATATTTACTTTATAGTCTATCTCCATGTCTGCCATTTCAGACTTAAGATCGCTGACTACCGAGCCGATATTAAGGATAGTGTCTGCGAGCTCGGGTTGCTCATCGCACTTTGGTATATCCGCGCAGACTGAAGCGATAGTCTGCTCTATTCTTCTTCATTGCTCCTGTTCACTTTCAAGTGCCTTAGCCTTCTTTGCACTTGCTTCCTGCAACTGTTTATAATTTGCTTGTAATTCATGGTGTTGGTTCAAAGTGACCATATTTCTATCATGGATCTCCTCCACAAGCTACAAGTGCAGATTGTGTAGGCCCTCTAGTGGAAAAATCGCGATGTCGATGTCCAGATGCTATATGCACTGCGTGCCCGCAACTACTTCATTGCGCGGTAAAATGACACTTAGTGGATCAATGTGCACGATGCGCGGTTTTGGTGCCATGGTCAGGGCTAAAGATGTTTTCTTTGGCTACGATGTGTCCCTTGACCTTCCTTCTGACTCTAATTCTCAAGTCAAGGTCAAGTCGCGCTGGACTTGCTCAAACTTTGTCGTTATGCCTTGCAGCGTGGTGAGATTCTGTTGCAAACTTGCTTGAATTTCCTCATTATTACTGTCTTTAAGGGCCATCATGTCTTCTAGATGCGCAATAACCCTAGATGCGATGATCTCATGATCATCATCATGCATCCTTGCTTCTGATGGATCCCTTACGGCTTTCTGTTTCTTTTTTCTGGACTTTCTGCTGTACAGAGCTTTTAGGATCTTTTCTTTTTCTTGCTGGTGACTCTTCAACAATCGTTGTTGGTATTGGATTACTTTCATCGGAGTCACTGTTGATGACCATTGGTCCTTCGACTTTCCATTCATCTAGCCATTCCTTCATAATGAGGTCGATATCTGCTTTGTCCATGTGATAGTTCCCTTGGAACCATTCTGGGTTCTTTTTCTGTGCCTTCGCTGAAATATAAATGGAATGCATGTCAGCTCAAAAATTCAAAGTGCGAATATACCTAGATGTTACCTCTTTGGATATGTGCGGTGTCCGAACAATGAAATCACATAGTTGCTCGTAGTATGTGTAGAATACTTCATTTGATGCACGCTGTATTTCTGGTGTTGTTCGGGAAATATACCCTATAGCGAGGAGATGGACACTACCAACTTCTGGGGTGACAGGTAAATGCATTAATCATATCACATAGACTTCTACAAAAGGAAAGAGATCAAGGTTCTTGAAGGCATACCTTATTAACAAAGTTCGACCCTAGCTTTCGCTTGCTCCTTCGACCGATCCTCTACTTGATCTTCCGATTGACAGACCTGCAATACAAAGATACCTTCCTCAGTGTATCTTGACTGATATAACAATGATGAAATTGTAATACAATTTAAACATCAAATACAATCAAGCATTTAATCCAAACAAACATGCAATCCATTAGGCATTTGATTGGGACAGGAAGGGCATTTCAACCTTTATTGTCAAGAGTAAATAATCAGTACAATGTATACTTGATCATTCAGAGTGCTTGCACAATCGGATCCTGGGATCCTGCTCTTCACACTAACTTTGGAATTCCTCTAGCGTAACAACCCTTAATGCATAATTTCTACATCCTTCTCTCATGCATATCCCTTGTATTTATGGGACAAGGTAGGCAGTTTGGATCGAGAGGTAGTTTGATTGGGAAGTTGCAAAACCAACTTCAACTAATCCCAATTCGTCAAATTAATATATTTTTGATTACTTTTTAAGGTGTACGCTACTTTCTTAAGTGGAGTAGCATTCAACATGCAACTTCCCTGCTTTACAACCAGCGTTTGCAAGATTACTGAGGCTGTACGCTACTCTATTGAAGCAAAGTAGAGTATTTCTGAGGAAAAAAGCTACTTTAATGAAGTGGAGTAGAGTATTTATGGAGGGAAACGCTACTATCATGCTTATAGGGTAGTGTTTTTCCCTAAAAGTAGGTAAAAAGAGGGTTTTGTCAACTGCAGAGGGGTAAGTCTTATCCATTCATCATCTAGGGTCATCATGCTCTTCAATCCAAGTTGTCCTTTTGTGTGATCAACAACTAGATGTGATCATAGACGGAGAAGTGCAGTTTTGACCTATAACAGATGCCCTCTAATGTGTGAGGTCAGAGAGAAATGATGGTCGAAATACATTATAATTCCAAGTCAGCAGAGGAGCAAGAAACCACAGAACCAAGTCACAAAAGTACCTGAAATAACGATCAAGGTCAGCGAGAAATTACAATCTTGACATCAAATAGATGTGTATCATGATACAACATGATCTCCGATACATAACTAGGAGATGTATATATAACATGGCCAATGAAATACAAGCATGGATCCATGTCAAAATGAAAGATCATAGCCATAACAACAAACTGGATCTATGTCTCATGGAGAGCCAAAAAATGAGTGATGCTCAGTCTTGCGTAACTTGGGTGATAACAAAATGAGGTAATGCTATAAAAAATCCCAAGGTCTTCATCCAAGCAACCCAAGGTACAAACCCTAACCATGTGAATAAATGAGTTGAAAGTCGAACATGGGGGGTATCATTTGATTACTAGTCATTGATGTATACCGTTAACAAACGCGAGGGCTTCCACCGATAATGATAATGGGGCCCAAGGTACCTAGTACGATCCAACAAGTGTGAATAAGTGGACTTGACGTCGAACACTTGAGGAACCTGTCAAATAAGAGACATTGATGTATTCTCATAATTCAACAGCGAGGGAAATTGCCATTGGTGACTTCAATCCCAAAGGTACTAACCGAAACTCTAAACTTCATTCCCAGAGCAAGATGAGTTGGTGTCGATGGGAAGAAGTTCGTTGGAAGGGAGGCCTTAAGGCATCCTCCATCATCCAACATGAGGAACACTCACATGTATGAGCTGATGTGGAGTAGTACAAGTAACAAGACTGACACTAGGATGGCCGACACATGAGGTCAAGGTAAACTGCAGAATGGCCGACATAGGTTGTATCCTTGAACAGTGAGCATGACACAAAGTGACTTAGGCAGTTTTCAACATGATGGGGAAGTGATATAAGCCTGAAATGTAGGAGACATTAGAAGACCCTCCATATGGTTGGAAGAATAACCAACCGGGGGAGTAAATAACTCAGAGATCAGGTTCACCTTAAGGTCAAAAACTAAAACACAACTAACATGATGGACTCAAGTAGGTGCTGTGTTCAAGGATAGGACTGACTGGATTGCCTTTGAAACTGTAAGATGTGATATACCCTTCTTATCCCTTATTCTTTTTAGATAAAAGAATACCTTTCTTGTTGTTTTAATGAGTCCAAGAAAGAATGAAAACTCAATAGATCCAAACATGTAAAAATTTTAACAAGCCCATGGGAGGAAGACTCAGGACCTTCTTCATTGTTGACAGAGTTCGAAGAAGAGATAGAAGAATACTCTATAGTAATGATCTCTAGATTTTAATATCGAGCCGAGATCTGTTCTTGTTCGCCGGTGTTTTCAATTTTAGGGAGTCTGAAAAACTTAAACAATAACTCCATTCACCTACTCGTGGATTTTAATATCAAGCTCAAGTAGGTTAATTCTCGCCGGTGTTTTCCTGTTTATAGAGTCTGAAAAACTTAAACAATCCTCTATACACCCTCTCGTGGATTTCACATCGAGCCCAAATAGGTGAGTGCTCGCTTGGTATTTTCATATTTCGAGAGACTGAAAAACTTAAAGAAGGCTCCAAAAGGTCCTTTTTCATAAAGTTAGCCTCCTCCCCTGAAAAAGTGTAAAACAATGGAAGAAGAACTCTTCTAGCCACGGATGACTAGAGTATTCCTTTTTCGTAAGTAATCCGCAAAGTCTAGAAAAGGGTTAAACTTTTACTTAAGCG
This sequence comes from Larix kaempferi, assembly GCA_027924585.1. Lineage (NCBI taxonomy): Eukaryota > Viridiplantae > Streptophyta > Pinopsida > Pinales > Pinaceae > Larix > Larix kaempferi. Next base: position 4,009,690 of record BSBM01000674.1, read on the forward strand.
GATGGGCCTTCAGTTCCTTTAACGAGTTTGAAGAGGACAAGTTTGCTCGGCAATATTGTTTAGGTTTCAATAGTACAAACAAGAGCTTAAAATGACTTAAATGACAGCTACTAGGCTCATAACTCATGACCTGCCAAAGACTAGGATCTCAACAACAATGTTAGTGTTAACGGCAAAAAAATCTTCAATGACGTAAATTTCAACCAAAAATACTTAAAAAGGTCCACCACTAAAGAAATTAAGTCATAATAAATTGATGCTACGAAAATCTAGTGAAAATTTGAGAAACATAGGTTAAATTTATCTCATCAACATTTAGAGGTATTTATGATTAAATAGAACCCTTTTTTATGAAATTTGAAACTATAGACTTTTAAAAAAAGTGGGTAAAAAATCAAATTCAAATTCATATATGTAATTTCATTTTGAAAACTCAAATATCACATTTGGAATTGTAGGGCAAGTTTTGGAGCAAACCCTTGATCTTCATCCATTCATAGCGATCAAATCGGGCCACCATTTGACTTCATTCTTCTTCCAAGTAAGTTATTTTCATCCCAACTTGCATTTTGATGGTTCATTTGTCAATTTTCATGCTTAAAATCACTTTTCTAGCCATGTTCAACTCGTGATTTTCGTGTACGCTACTATATGAGGGCAGAGTAGGGTATTTTTGAAGGTGAACGCTACTGTGTGGCTATAGGGTAGCGTCCAAATGTGACTGTGTGGCTATAGAGTAGCGTTTTTTCCTGAAAAGGGCTAAAAATTGATCACGAACTAAAATTTGACCCTTCTTTTGACAGGATGGCACTTATTTGGAGGGAGAGGGAGCATGAAGAGATGGATAGGGTAGCTATGCAAGATCCTACCACTCTCCATGCGCTAAGAAGATGTGGTTTGTTGAAATTCTACCGAACCATAAACATGAGGGCACTCAACCGCTTACTTCAAAAACTCATTCAGTGTTGGGATGCCGATGCAAATGTGTTTAATATCCGAGGAGAGACCTTGGAGCTTACAGTTGATGACATATACTTCATTACAGGGCTCTCTAGGAGGGGAGATCCTGTAAACCTGAAAGGGACTTCACAAAATGTGGGTGCCATGTCCGTGCAAGATTATGTAAATGCTTATTGTGTGGAAGGTACTGAGAAATGTGGAAGTCAAATTCTCATTTCTACTCTTGCAAGCTTCCCTCTGAAGCTTATTATCAGTATGTTGAACCGAATGGGAGGGAGTTCCACACAACACTTAGCCTCAAGGCACTACATGTACATTGGTATTAAATGCTTGCAAGGTCATGTCTATGATTGGTGCACAAGTCTCTTAGCAAACATGAAGCTTCAACTCTTAGGGTGTAAGACGAGGAGAATGAAGAACTTTGGATATGGTAGCATCCTTTGTACCTTCTTCTTCGAGAGGGTACTTGCTCTTAGCTTGGGCATGCCTTTGCCTCCAGTCAACCCTCGTGAGCCGAGATTGAGCCATTGGGGTGACATATTTCTCTGCCAAGGTGGTGGTGAAAGCCATTTCTGCTATCACACTGATGATTTCTGGGGATGGTGGGAGAGACAGGTGCTAGCATTTGAGCAGTTTCCATATGCTGGTTTAGACTTCCATCATGATTCAGAGCTGGTAATTCCTCTAGGTGGTGCCTGGGGGAGATATAGGTATGTTTTGTTTTAAAAATTATTTAATTTTTCAATTTAAAGTATATTATTTTTATGATGAGTTTGAAAATACTAAAACAAAGTGTCATGTGCATATGTTAGACCGGTTCGTCCTGAGGGACATCCTACTACTTTCGTGAGGCCCATTGATGTGGGTGCAGCTGATGCTATGCTAGGGGCTATAGAGAGGAAGATGAGTCATTTGACTCATGACACTCCCACATATCGCATTGAACAGATGCCCATTGACATGCAAGAGGATGTAGTAGGAGTGCCCCCTGCGTGGATTAGACTGCTGTGGAAGGTAGCCAGGATGGTCATATGTTACTGAGAGGAAGTGGATGCTAATGAGGCCCCACCTTCTCCATAGGAGGAGGATATTTTATGTATATTTTGAGGCCATCGAGCCCAATTTTGTATCTTATGACATGAATTTGTGATAGACCTGTGTTCCAAACTCATACTATTTTTTGATACAGTATCAGATATATATATATATAGTATCGGCTTATATTTACATGTGTGTGTTTAACTTTATGTGTATATGTTTATTTATGGATGTGTATGATACAAATGCCAATCTAAAACATAATTTGCAAATGAATCAGCTAATGCATTCAAATTCCTTGGAATATGTTGATATATGATGGAATCAAAATGTCTTTCCAATAATTTAACTCGCAAAAAATGTCGTAGCAAAATAGGATCTCTAATACTATAAACACCCATCAATTGAAATACAACTAGTTGTGAATCAAGTCTTACCTCCAAATGCGAAATGCCCTGGACAAGAGCATCCTGGAGAATTTCTATGATCGCACTGCATTCAGCTACGTTATTCGTTGTGGGACCCAAACAAACCCCCCCGAAGAAACCAGTTGGCCAGTTGGTGAGTAAATGACCCAAGCTGATGAAGCCAACTGTCGGGTGTGGCGATTGGAGCCATCAACAAATCCTAAAAAGTGTTCAGTCGACATCTGAAACACGAAGCGATAAAACACATAGAAGGTCAACTAATGATCACAAGCAAAAACTAGTTCTACAAAATGTACAACTATAATACATGAAAAATCACAAGTGCCTAAGCGTAGTACTTCTTTAGGTAAAGCCCATTTCTAGGCTCGGGCAACTTATTACCCTAGTAGTTTGTTAGCTCAGAAGCACCTTTCCTCAGTACCTTCGAGATTATGTAAGGATCGAGCCACATGGACTTGAAATTACCAGCCCCTAAAGGTTCCTTGTCCTGATCCCAAAGTAGAACCAGGTCTCCTTCGAGAAAAACCCTAGGTCTGACAGACTTATCATACCGTCCTTTGACTTGTTTCTTATGAGTTTCGTTTGCTGTGAGTGCATCACGGCGCTGCTCATCTAGATGCTCTAAATGTAGCAAACGTTCTTCTAGTACTGAAGTTTCTGGTAACAGTTGGACATCCAACTTCAAAGAGGGAATCTCACATTCAATTGGAATGACTGCTTCTATCCTATGCACAAGTTGGAAAGGAGAGAACCTGGTAGCAGTCTTTACGTTTTCTCGGTAAGCCCAAAGAGCAGGATACAGCATGATGTGCCAGTTGTTACGACTGGCATTAACAGTTCTTTGTAGAATTGTTTTCAAAGTTTTATTAACCGCTTCGACCTGACCATTTGCCCGCGGATAGAATGAGGACGAATGCTCCCGACGAAAACCTAGCATGGTATAAAGCTCAGTCATCATGCTATTCTGGAAATGACTGTATTGGAGAAAACTCACTATGGCTTGGGGCAGACCACTACAAACAGCTGACTACCAGAAATTAACTCAATTCTCAAAACTATGCTATTATAAATGGCAATGCTAAGATAATGGAAAATGTAACCAACCTCGATCCAAATGTTTGATGTAGATCCCCGTTGGAGCTTTCAATCCATGCACTTGAATCTACAAATTAGTCTTGACAACCAATATACAACAAGTACATATAATATATAAACGACATTAACATCATCAATAGCAATGGTCCATGATATTATAAGTAAATGCAACCCAATGTAGAATAAACAACATTCACAACATTAATGGACGAGAATATGAGTATTTCTATTAATAAACAAGAAGAAGTACAATGTGATACGACCTCTTGTCGGCAACCAATCTGAACCAAGATCTGGATCAATCCACTTGTGTCTCCACCACTTCAATCCTCCATGAATGGCAAACTCAAACTATGGTAGGAGTTTGGAAGGTGAACATAAGGGGTTAACAACTACAAGGATCAATGAGTGTAGACTCAAGATAGGGAAAAAAATCCACTAGAGTTCTCTTGCTCTTCTTTCTCCTCCCATCCATAAGTCATATGTGCTCAATATATAGTCCTCCCATAGGTAAGTGAAAGGACACATCGAGGCGTTACTTGGGAAAATGGAGGACCAAAGGTTACCCTGTGACCGCTTTTTGGGAGTAAAAAGTAATAAACTAGTGATTTTTACCATTTTACATTCTACCCGCGGGCTGTAGTGGGCTAGCCTGCAGGTACCCGCGGGCTATAGTGTAACAAGTCGCGTATATGGGGTGATGTATGCGGGCTGTAGTGGGACATCAAGCGGGTAGGAAGAAAAATAGGGAAATTATGGTGGTTCCTGGAGGATAAAATGATAGATCCAAGTCAATGAAATGGATCCTATAGGCTAAAGAGTGCTGATGCTCACAAGGTGGAAAATTACGTTGTAATAGATTCCCCCTAATGTGTGAGGTCAGAGACTGATGCTACGATGGCCGAAAAACATTATAAATCTCAGAAGTGGAGTGATGGAGACACAAGTTGAAAGAGCAGCTCACTCGTCATAATACAATAGTATCCCTGAATACATGTCGGTATAGTACAACAATATGATACAATGGCCATGAATAGGCAGTACATAATGGATATATGTCATAAGTGATCATAGCCATGATCCCTCTACAGTAAGATATGGTCTCCTGCTGAAAAGGAGACAACGGGTGCAAACTGGAGGTACAAGCTGCTGATATCTGAGAGGTGATATCTCAGATGTAAAGTCAAAGTCATAGGTAGCATACTGAATGCCACCATCACCTGGGGTCTTCTACACAAGTCTTCGATGGTGCAAGTCCCATCAAGTGAATAAAGGAGTTGGGGTCGAACTTGATGTGACATCGTCTGATTACCGGTCAATGATGTATACCGTTAACAGACGCGAGATGACCCACCAATAATGAAAATGGGCATCAAGGTACAGAGCACAATCATCGGAGAGTGAATAAATGAGTTGAAGTCGAACACTAGGATGAATCCATTGATCAGGGGACATTGATGTATTCCCAAAACTGTCAATGGTGAGAGAACCTGCCACTAATGACTGCAAGCCTCAAGGTACTCAATCGAACTCTAAGCCTCAAGTCCCGGAATAAATGGGTTGAATTCGACGGAACGAGACTCATTGGAAGGAGGGAATTAATGCATCCCCCATAAACCAGCATGAGGTACCAGCTATGCTGAAAGATTTGGAGGATCTCAGGTGAAATGGACTGACTCAATAAGGATGGATGACATGCAATAGTCAAGAGATATGAGGAGTGGCCGACTCTGGTTTCAGGACTTCCTTTGAACAAGAGCATGAGCAGATGGATAGACGTAGGCAGCATAGACTCGATATAGACTATGTGATGCAGGAGGCATCACAAAGGGCTCCATAATGACTGGAAGCTTAACCAATCAGTGGAGAAACTGAGAAACAAGTACAGCTCCTAAGGTCCAACTATAGTCCTGAATCATAGTGTATGGAGTGGAATGAATGCTCCGTTCAAAGGAGACACAATAATTGCCAACAAGAAGTAGTAATCATAATCCCGTCCGGATTTTTGGAATATTTGATTTTTTGGTCTTTTTCATATTTGGAGAAAGCTTGAAAAAGAATAAAATTTCTTATAGTACAACAAGTGAGGGAACGAGTGTCAAATAGCGAGCTGACTAGTCCCAAGCAGTGGAACATACCTATGATCAATGCAAGGAAGCATGTGCAGGATGTGGATACTCGGGGGAATGTTCCCTCAGGGTAAAGGGTCATCAAGTTGCGAAAGATAAATTAAGGCTCTGCTTGGCTCGGAAGGTAAAGTGCTCAGGCACATGGCTAGTAAGTGAGTAAGTAGGAGCTGACACAAGGCTCAAGCGGCAAGCAGGATAATGCAATGCAATCACAACTCGACAGAAAAGGGAAGTATGTTTTCGTAAAGTTAGTCTTCTCACCCGAAAAAGTGTAAAACAATGAGAGAAGAACTCTTCTAGTCACGTATGAATAGAGTATACCTTTTTCGTAATAAATCCACAAAGGTCCGGAAAAGGGGTAAAATTATACCTAAGTGAATATCGCTTGAAATCCTTTAGCGATTCTGAAATGACAAGTATACTTGGAAATCTTGTTTGATTTGAAAAAGTCTAACAAGGGCTTAAAAAAGACTTTATAAAAATCTTTTTCGTAAAGATTTAACGAGCCCGAAAAAGTAAACTCGTGACCTCCTTACTGTTTTTAACGAGCTCAAAGGAGAGATGGAAGAATGCTTGTAATGAGAGAAGACGAGTGTTAGGGACATGCGAGACTAGTTCCAAGCACATGGGACAAAGCTGTGCATAATGCAAGGAACATGAGCAAGATAAGGACACTCAGGGGGGTGTCTGCGAATTTAGATAGTAATAGGTTCAAGTGCATCATAACAAAGGGGAGGCCTAAACCTATATGCAAGGTTCCGAATATTCTTGCCATGACCGAAGCAAATGTTGAAAATGACCAGTAAACAAGTATGAGTCCAACTAAGAATCCTGTCTTCAAAAAACATAAGGACCAAGATCATCTCTAAAATGTATGTAAAGAAAAATATGATATAGGTCACTGTGGTAGAAAAATTTTCAACTTCACTATTATCACCCTTAGACATAATGCATGGAGAGCTAACCATTGAAGGTTCCATAGTACCAACACTCGAGGGACCAAAATGATCAACTTTGGAATGAAGAGCAAAGCTCAAGGACGTGGAGGAATCTGCAATGGCAAATTCATCATCATGGGAGTTGGAAATTCTAGAAGTAGAATCAAACTCCTAAGGATCACCAATTTGCGGATCTATAGGAGAGTCTACAGACTCATCACTAGGGAGATCAGACTTTAATGTCAAACTGGGGCTAGACAAATCTATGCCTGGATCAAAGTCCAAATGCATGGCAGGTTGTACTTGAGGCTCATCTCGTTCAATAAGATCAAGGGTAGGAAGGAAATAAAATTGATGGTGAGAATCCTCCCAACGCTTGTCATTACCATTCATGGCCTCAATAAAAATTTTGATTTGAAGGTAGAATACCATCGAGGCAATCATGTGAACAAGATGGGTCAATTGCACACGTGGACAGCATAATGGGATCTTCCTCCCTTGTCCGTGAAGAAGAGAGATCCGACTTTGAAGTGGCTTGTTGAATATCCTGTTAAGCAAGTTCAGCTATAGACAGTGGCATAGACATCCCGACGTGCGCAATGTCTCCAGACGTAGAACTCGTAGACGGTAAACCAATCTGAACCAAGATCTGGATCAATCCACTTGTGCCTCCACCATTTCAATCCTCCATGAATAGCAAATTCAAAATATGGTAGGAGTTTGGAAGGTGAACATAAGGGGTTCACAACTACAAGGATCAATGAGTGTAAACTCAAGATAGGGCAAAAATCCACTAGAGTTCTCTTGCTTTTCTTTCTCCTCCAGTCCATAAGCCATATGTGTTCAATACATAGTCCTCCCAAAGGTAAGTGAAAGGACACATCAAGGCGTTACTTGGGCAAATGGAGGGCCAAAGGTCACTGCATGACCGCTTTTTGGGAGTAAAAAGTAATAAATTAGTGATTTTTACCATTTTACATGCTACCCGCGGGCTGTAGTGGGCTAGACTGCGGGTACCCACAGGATATAGTGTAACAAGTCGCGTATATGGGGTGATGTACATGGGCTGTAGTGGGACATCAAGCGGGTAGGAAGAAAAATAGGGAAATTATGGTGGTTCCTGGAGGATAAAATGATAGATCTATGAAATGGATCCTATAGGCCAAAGAATGCTGATGCTCACAAGGTGGAAAATTACGTTGTAACAATGACGACCGTGATCAGTCATGATCACTTTGGGTATGCCGAACCTTGCGATAATCTGATTGAATACGAAATAAGTGGCGGTTTCTCCATCCTCTTTAATAGTAGGCATTGCCTTGACCCACTTGGTGAAGTAGTCGACGACAACGATGATATATCGATGGCCTCCAGCCGAAATTGGATTACAAGTCATATAATCAACCCCCATTTTGTGATGGGACTTGTTGTGATCACAGGATGAAGAGGAGATGGATTTGCTCTCATTTTTCTGGTGAAAAACTAACACAGACGGCAGCGCTTCACAGCTTCCACACAATCTTTAAAGACTGTAGGCCAAAAATACCCGACATACAGTATTTTCTGGGCTGTTGCCAACCCAGAAAGATGACCCCCACAAGCTCCACTGTGAGCATAATTCAATACTGACTTTGCTTCTTCTAAAGTCAAACAACGTCTTAAGATGGAATCTATCCCATGTCTGTACAAAGTATTAGAGATGATGAGATAGTTTTTCACATGACTTTTCAGTTTGCATCGTTCTTCCCTAGAAAAAGTGGTGGGACACCTCAAAGTCTGGAGGTATACTAAAATATCCACGTACCATGGGTCAGAGGAGGCAATAAGGAAGATATGTTCATCCGGGAATGATGACTCTTCCTCAATATGCACTAAGTCACTCAAAAATTCTGAAATTAATTCAGCGAACACTAGTGATTTCTTTGACTTGGCAGACTGAAAACCCAAATCAAACTCCTGTAGGATTACAATCCATGTATTGTATTTCCCACCGATGATGCGTCGAGTGAGAACATATTGAAAAGGATTGACCTCCGCGATCATAGTAGTGGTTCGTAAAAGGATGTAGTGACGAAGCCTCTATACTGCATAGACCGCAGCTAGTGCTAACTCCTCAACGTGCGAATACTTAATATCAGGATCTATCAATGCGCGCAGAGATAATAAATGACATGCTCTTGGAGCGTATCGTCCTCCTGAACTAGTACTATGCCAACTGTGTATAGACACTGCCAGATATAAGAGGAAATCCTTTGTATAATCAGGCGGGCTTAACAAGGGGGATGACAGTAATGCCTTTTTCAAGGCCTCAAACGATTCTTGAGCAGCCTCATCCCACAAGTAGGTATCTTGTTTAAGCAGTCTCATGAAACCTTTAGTAATTTTAGCATAGTTTATGATAAAGTGCCGCAAGAAGTTAGACATGCCTTGCAGACTTTGGAGTTGTCTCAAGGTCTGAGGAGGAGGCAAATTTACAATCGCCTCAACTTTCAATGGGTCTACCATTATACCACGACTAGATACAATAAAACCCAGTAGTCGTCTAGACTCGATGCAGAACACACACTTGTTAGGATTCAATCGAATATTGTACTATCTGCACCGTTCAAACACAAGTCTCAAATGAGCTGGATGATCCCGTCTCTTGTGAGATCGCACTGGGAGGTCATCCAAGTAAGGTTCAACTATGTGTTTGATGTCGTGAAAAGCAAAATTCATTGCTTGCTGGAAAGTAGCTCCAACATTATTTAAGCTAAATAACATCTTCCAATAAGCGAAGGTTCCCCATGGGAAAATAAAAGCTGTTTTATGTTGATCTTCGGGTTTGATTTGAATTTGATTATATCCCGAAAATCCGTCCATGAAAGAAAACATCTCATGTCCTGATCGATAAATGGTGTGGGATAGTTATCTTTTGGGCAAGCTTTGTTCAGATCTCGGAAGTCTGTACAAACTCGAATGGTACCTTGATTTTTGTCAATCGAAACAGGATTCAAAACCCATTCCGTCATGTCGATCGGATAGATAAATCCGGATTTAAGCAATTTTTCGACCTCCGCCTTAATGGCGGCCACTTTTTGAGGATTCACTGGAAGGAGCTTTTGTCTCACAGGTTTCGTGTTAGGATAGGTTGTGATGACATGCTCTACAATGGTCGAATCAATTCCTGGCATCCCCTCATAAGACCAGGAAAATATATCACAGAATTATTTAAACAGTTTGGTATACAGAGTGATCTCCTCTGGAGAACAATCTGTTCCAATAAAAATATTTTCCATGATCCCAGGTTTGGTGGAAATTTTAATCGGGTTGGTTCTCGATATATTAGCCATATTCATTTCAGTGTAAACAACACTTGAAGTGGAAGGGATAGAGGAAAAATCAACATTCTCACCAGGTCTCATAGAAAACTCTCCTCTCTCTATCCTGTCTAGATTTGGAAGCAGGTAAGACCTGTGGTGCATGTGTTCCCAAGGCCGGTCCAGGCCCATCATGGCTTCCAAAATGGCTTCATCAGAAGGAAAAACAGTGTCTAAACAGTCAAAAGAGTGGATTGAGTCTACTGAACATGCCGGAGCATAGTCCATATTTGACTCAGTAGAGACTGGCGGAGTCACGATATGTTTCATTGCAGCATGCTGTGCTTCCATGTATGCTACTTCTGCAACGGATAAGGGCACTGATGGTTTTGATACAGTAGGAAGGATCCACTAATCATTCCTTAACCCGACCGTGAAAGTTTCAGTAGATGTACCTTCATCAGAATGCATAAAAAGAACGAGAGCGGGTAGGTCAAAGGTGCCCATCAATGACCCATAAAGTCCTGCTCCTAAACTCTCACTTGCTGGGGCAGATTGATAAACTAAAGGAATTGTGGATTCCGATGAAGTCTAGTTGTTTTGCCGAGAGAACAAAATTTGATCGACCGTAATGATCTTGCCTTCGTGCAGGAACATTACAACTCGGAAACTGTCGATGGAATAGCTCGCATGGCATATGTCCAGCTCCTTCCTAATAACATATTGTAATCAAGCAGAGCATCTAGAACTTCAACCTCTACAGCAACTGTCTTATCGAAAAGTGTACAATCAAATGATGGCAAGACTTCATGTGGATAGAAAGTTCTGCCATCAAATGCAGTAAGTAGTGTGTTAGAGGGAGCTAACTTGGGAGAACCCAAGGCTTTCCAACAAGAAATTGACATTACACACGTAGATGCGCCCTCATCTACGACGGCTCGTCTAATGGTATTAGGACCATGACTCACCTCTATCTGAAGAGGAACATGGTACGACAACCGGTATTTTATATCATTCATATCAAATCGAGCAGTCATGTTGGATGGCTCCATACTTCCAATCGTTTCCAGAAGTGCATTTCGTTGTAACAGACAACTTTGCAAACCTTCTAAGGTGGACATAGCACAAGGGGTCTGGGATAGATCTTCAACGACATTGTAGTTGGTAGCAGCCCATGTGTTGGGATTGTGCGAAGCCCATTTCAAGACACCTTTCAGGATCTTGGGCAATGAATCCATAGGTATGTGGAGAGGAGTGGAAGACTTAGGAATATCTTTATCCTTATACTGCGTATCCTAGGTATAATTTCTTTCCCGTGTTTGTAAAAGAGCGTCCGATTTAACCATATTAATAAAATTTTGATCAACTGAAGCATGGGTGGTGCCCCCACCATTGGAGGTGCCAGAAGCTGAGCCCTGTCCTTTGGGAAATGGATCTTTTAGGACGGTAGGTTTCTTTTCTTGAAGTAGCTTCTGGGCTTCTTCAATTAGAGGGCATTAGTGAGTGAGGTGATCTTGCTTGCAAAGCTTGCAAGGAAACTTAACCTTCTTCTTTTCTCTGTTACCCTCCTCGACATTTTCTTTGTTTTTTGGATTTGGTTGGTTCCCCTCTCCTTTCTTTCCCTTCTTTTTGTTGTTGGGCCACCGAGGGCCCTTTTGATTAGTCTGAATCTACTTAATAGATTCAGTAGTAGAAGGAGAGGTTGTGACAGAAGTTACTTCTGCAGTGATTGTTTGATTGATAAGGCATGAACTTGTTTAGTCAATGCTTCGAAAGCTATAGAATCAATTGAACCTACTATGCCTTTACAATGTGGTCCAAGTTTTGGCCTACCTAGATCAATGTTTGATTGCGGTGCATCAGGTATAATTTCATAAAGGAGCCCAGACTGAGCATAAACCAAGTCTAGTAGCTAGGTCCTTAGAATGGATTTTTCTTCCGATGACACCCCAGAAGTAGCTACTTCCTTAGAAACATAAGGAAGGAGTGATTTCAGATACCACTCTAATAAGAATTCTGGGGGGATATTGGCCTTAATAAGCCTCTTCCATCTTCGCCACTCCTGAATATGATCAGATAAATGGGTGGCTTTGTTTTGTCTAAAAGTAGACAAAAGATTTGTTCCGGCATCGTACCGAACAGGAAGCTGGAAGTGGTCCAAAAATACTACGGCGAGATCCCGAAAGTTAAAAAAGGTGGCTATAGGTAACTCAATGTACCATTTGGCTGCAGCACTGGTTAGAGTTCTTTGAAAAAGTCTCAACCTGATGGAATCTTCATTCAACGAGTTCGAAGAAAACCAGAGATGAAAAGTGGTGACATGATCACCAGGATCCTCACCAGTTTTACCTTCAAATTTTGGAATTTCCGAAGGCAGTTTAGTGGGGACTGGTGGCCATGTAACGTTATGGCACACCGGATCGTTCGTCAACTTGGAAATATCTGGCAAATTCAGCATTGCCAAAAATGGTAAACGAGGTCTATAAGATGACATTTGATAAGCTTGGGTCATAAAGGGGGAACCTCCCATAATCTGACCCATGAACTGCTGGTTGGGGTTGCCCCCAGCCATTTGTTGGTAGGGGTTGCCCCCAACCATCTACTGGAAAGGGTTTCCCCATCCATCTACTGGTAGGGGTTTCCCCTAACCATCTACTAGTAAGGGTTGCCCCCAGCCATCTGCTGGTAGGGGTTCCCCCCTTCCACTTGTTGTTGTGTGAAAGTGTTATTGAAATTCCCCCATCCAAAGGAAAGTGGGTTGGTACCCTATGTATTTGTCCACTGTGGCTGGGTGTTAGCCCCACCATACTGTTGGTTTAAAATATTACCCCCTCCTCCAGAAAACAAAGAAAAAGGGATGTTTCCTGCAGGTACATTATTTTGATTCATATTGTAACCTGCAAAGGTGTTAAAACTAGGGGTAGTCGAGGTGGACGGTGCCATCATGGTACTCATGACGGGCCTAGTTGCAGAGGGATTTGGCCCAACATTGGGTGTGGAAATCCAAGTGCTAGGTATATGGTATGACTGTTGAGTTATAGGAGGTGGAGTAGAATTCACTGCATTGTTGGGTCCAAAAGTAGGAGTAGTAATTGAGGCAGATGTCAAAGCTGTCGTGTTTGGCATGCCTAAAGTGCCAGCTTTAAAACTGAAGGACGAAGTTGAAGTAGAAGCCGTCTGCGATGAACTCGGTGTAGCAGTGGGAGGAGGATTTACAATCCTTGTGTTCATACCCATTGTGGGAGTTTGTGGAACTCCCTGTTCGTCTCTTGGGTTAGTCAAAATATGCCCAGGTGTGAAAAAATATGCACTGTAATCGGGTTGTTGGAAACAAACAGGTACCAGAAGCGGATCATTAAGTCCAGTTAGAGGAGGGTTAAAAGGAGTGTTAAACTCACCAGAAGTGATATCCTCAACCTTTACAGTATTAAAAACTTGTTGATCCGGGGTTCTAGGTTGTGGTTCACCAGAAACCTCTATTTCACCAGTAGGTTCAAAAAGACCACTGGAGTCTGTTCTCCATCGTCGTGGTGGCGGTAATGGCTCCACTCTGAGTGGGGGAAGGTTTTGCAACCTTCGAGACCTACGAAGTTGTTGGTATTCCATAATTATATAAAAATAAACTAAGTAAAAACCTAGTGGTCACTAAGACTAAGGGGAAAACAACATACCACTATAAAAATCCTAAGTAATCAAACCAATCAAACGGATAGCAAATACTCTCGGAAGTAAGTCTGGGATGATTAGGGCCTAAAACAGACTAACACAGTACCGATGGTCAGTTTCGTGGCGTCCACCAGAGGTTCACTTGGTGCAAGCACTTGAATCACCAAACCGCTTTGCCGGGAGTACTGCCAGAGGGTTACCTTCCACGCTTGTCCAAGGTGAAGTGGGAATAACTGCCCACTCTACCTATGTAGGATCCTAAAGGTCTGACACTAAGGCTACCATACATACGAAATATTCTGGGGGGACAGTCGTCAGCCTAGTCAAAACACATGTGCAGGGTAGCTAAGCCCGAAGTCCGAAAGGACCCCCGTACGCGAGTCGACTCTGGTTTATGGTCGAAAGGAAAGTGAGGGGATATCCTCAATAGTTCCAATATTCCATGGCCTCGTGCTTAACTCTGGTTTGAGTAGAGCATCCTAGGGGTATTTGATATATATGGGTTTACCTATATGAAAGTCTTACTACGATCGTTGGGCAATGAAACTAATTCCGAGCAGTTTAAGGTGTTTTAAGCTTGAAACTCTAGCCTAAGCTAGTTGGTGTCATGTATTCCTAAAAAGAAAATTGTTTCTAATTGATTTTATTAAAAATCTTTTTAGGGTTACTTTTTACTCAATGGGTTAGTGCATTGTGTGGTGTGGTTGCAACAGAAAGTAAAGTGCGTGAAATGAAACAACTTTCAACAACAAAAAGACTCTTTTTCTTTTTTCGTTTATGCTCTTTCCAAAATGAAAACTAAGCAAACCTAAAACAAACTTTTTTTTCTTTCTTTTCTTTTCAAATTCAAAACAAAGTAAACTACGCTACTTCGAAATGAAAATAAGCCTTACTACTTTAAACTACCAAACTTATTTTTGCTTTTTCAATATATGTAAAAGAAAAGGACTCGAAAGTGGAAGTGAGTAAGACCTAAAAGAGCAATGTAAGTAAGGGAAAGCAACTCTAAGGCTCACAACAATCAACTTGATGTCTTGACAAAGGATTGTCCTACAAAGTTTTTAAAGAGAAAAAACCTTGGGCTTGGAAGACAAAGTGGAAAGAAAAGAAGGATAAGAGATGCTTTAAAATGGAAGGGCAAACTTCAAAGGTTGCTCCAACGCATCAAGAACCCTAAAAAGCACTAAGCCAAGCAAATGGTAGGAAAGTGGACCAAATATGACCTTACAATCACAAAGACTCGAATGGAAGCAAACCAAAGTACTTCAACTTACTTGAAACTGAAACTGACAAAGCAATTAGGAAGTGTTTGGACTCAAAAAATTTTGAAAACACCTTAAGGACTCAACTTGGGATCAAAACCCTAATCCAAAGGACAAGACACCGTTGGAGTGTACTAGTGTTGCAACAAACAACAAATGCCAGTAAACAAAGGTCTGTATACCTGCAACAAGTAACTAAGGTACAAATGTGTAGCTATGTTCAATCGAGAAACAAAGCATGATTTTCAAAAAGAGTCACAAGCAAGCAAAACACCTCAAAAGTACTCAAGAAAGCAAAAAAATGACCTAAGGGGCTTGGGAGAGGCAAACAAGACTCAACAAAGGCATAAAGACCTCAAGGATCAGTTGGGAGGACAAAAACAGAGGCTGGAAATCAAGCCAAATAGGCAAAAATCAAAACCTAGAAACAAACAGAGACTTACAGGAAAATACTCTACTATGTAGTAGAGAAACCTGTGTTTTTCAGGAGGTGTACTCCACTTTGTAAAGGAAAACCAGTGTTTTTCAAGAGGTGTACCCTACTGTGTAAGAGAAAACCAGTGCTTTTCAGGAGATGAATGCTACTATATAAAGGCAAACCAACGTTTTTGCCAAAGAAGGTTTAAAATAGGCTTCAAAACTTCAAACTGAGGATGAGTCAAGCAAAGACAATAGGATACTGCAACCTGAAAAGCCTCTCAAGGGATCAAAAAGATCAGAAAGTACTAGAAGGAAAGTTAAATGAGTCTCCTAGAACAGAAAACAATCGGTCCCCATTATGGTCGCCAGTCTGTTGTTTGGGAAATATACCCTGTAGCAAGGAAATGGACACTACCAACTTCTAGGGTGACAGGTAAATGCATTAATCATATCACATAGACTTCTACAAAAGGAAAGAGATCAAGGTTCTTGAAGGCATACCTTATTAACGAAGTTCGATCCTAGCTTTTGGTTGCTCCTTCGACCGATTCTCTACTTGATCTTCCATTTGACAGACCTGCAATACAAAGATACCTTCCTCAGCGTATCTTGTCTGATATAACAATGATGAAATTGAAATACAATTTAAACATCAAATACAATCAAGCATTTAATCCAAACAAACATGCAATCCATTAGACATTTGATTGGGACAGGAAGGGCATTTCAACCTTTATTGTCAAGAGTATATAATCAATACAATGTATACCTGATCATTCAGAGTGCTTGCGCAACTGGATCCTGGGCTCCTGATCATTCAGAGTGCTTGCGCAACCGGATCCTGGGCTCCTGCTCTTCACACTAACTTTGGAATTCCTGTAGCGTAACAACCCTTAATGCATAATTTCTAGGTCCTTCTCTCATGCATCTCCCTTGTATTTATGGGACAAGGTAGGCAGTTTGGATCGAGAGGTAGTTTGATTGGGAAGTTGGGGAAGTTACAAAACCAACTTCAACTAATCCCAATTCGTCAAATTAATATATTTTTGACTACTTTTTAAGGTGTACACTACTTTTATCAAGTGGAGTAGCGTTCAACATGCAACTTCCTTGCTTTACAACCAGTTTTTGCAATATTTCTGAGGCTGTACGCTACTCTATTGAAGCAAAGTAGAGTATTTCTGAGGAAAAACGCTACTTTAATGAAGTGGAGTAGAGTATTTTTGGAGGAAAACGCTACTATCATGCTTATAGGGTAGCCTTTTTCCCTAAAAGTAGGTAAAAAGAGAGTTTTATCAATTGCAGAGGGGTAAGTCTTACCCATTCATCATCTAGGGTCATCATGCTCTTCAATTCAAGTTGTCCTTTTGTGTGATCAACAGCTAGATGTGATCACAGACGGCAAAGTGCAGTTTTGACCTATAACATCTGGCATTAAATTAGCCCAGATATTTGCATACCTGGGTCTGCGATAGTCATTGCTGGGAGAGGTGATGCCAACATAGTGCCTTGGGTCCTTCTAGTGTACAAAGGCAATCAGTACCATCAACCAACTGTAATGGAAAGCAACACCATTGATTTGAGTCTCGGGGACATCGTCCAGAAAATTGTTTAGTAAATATTGACACCAGTTAAATCTGCCTCCTTGTGATGCCTTCGCATTGAGGTGAATTGCTCTTGTTGGTACTTCTGTTGGTCGTGTCTTGCACAAGATTTTTCCTGCAAGCAGTTGCACTAGAAATATTGTAGCGTCATCTTTTAGATCATCTGTAACAAATCCTCTTCTTCCTTTGGGAATCTGATATGTCTCCTTCATTTGCGCAGCGATCTCCTTGTCTCTAGTTTTGCCGGCAAAGAACTTCTTTGGGTTGTCGCCTCGCTTGCTTAGCCCTGTGATCCGATGGATCAAGTCTATGTTGAGGTTGACATTTCTGTCCAGCCAAAGGAAGCCTTGGTGTGTGTGTGATATGAGTGTGCACACCACCATGTTAAGTTCTATGCTCCGGTTGAAGTGTGGAAGCCGCAATAGGTTTAACAACCCCGATTCGACAACTTCAGATAGCCAACTTTGTGCAACCAACAACGGGTTGTTCTTGACATCCGTCTTCCAGCACATATATATATCTGGATGAAATTGTGGGTATTTTGGCTCATCTGGATCCTTCTGTTGTTGTAGCAAATCGTAGTCCTTGAACTTACAGTTTGTGAGCTTACCCAATAGATTTGCTTATGGTTTTACATGTTTGGACATGTGCGGAAGTGGTATCTCATACTTGGCATCTCTGGAGAGCTTTACCCCCGGTGTATTTGCTGCGTGTGGTGAAATATACTCTGGGGTCAAGGATAATGGCATCTCCTTGTATTCTGGTGTAACTTCTGGTAGCTTGGAGCCCATTACTTTCACCTTGACTTTCTCAACTACGGGTTGCTTAACCTTTCTTTGCATTTGTGCAGAGTGTAATGGTGATCGGCGTGATCCCTGGCTTTGTTCTGTGAAGACCTTCTTGGAAAGGGTTCTCATCAACCCTTCAAGGACGGTTTGTTTGAAATCCCTCACAGTCTACTCAACTGTGGATTCTTGCTCAGCTGTGGAATCGTCAGACATTCGCTGGAATCTCTCTGCAAACTCACGGAATTACTTAGCACTCACTGTAAACAGATGAAATCTATGGCGCAGTTTGAGCCTTAGCTGTGCCCATCAACGGTTAGAAAAGAATTAATTATCATGTTCATTGGCCAAATCCACCTAGGATTCGGGTCCTTTCCTTCATTAAATTCTTCAGAACGACTATTTTTGCATTAAATGCTCAAGCGATCGTCGACAAAATCACTGTTTAATGACTAGTTTTCCGATCGACCTTTTAACGGCTAGTTTCTTGTAGCATTGCATCAAACTATGCGACGGGTTGTCACTATTCCTGGCGCTGTTACTTCGCAGTGTCCTGCTTCTTTGTTATGAACTTTGTATCTTTGTTGTTCTATTTGATCTGTGTAGCTACATTTTGAGCTTCATGACTGCGCGCTTTTTATTTTTTTTCATGTGCAACTTCACTTCTAGACTAGTGCTATGCGGTTGATGCATTCTTTTCATCAAACTTTGTGTATCGGACCAAAACTGTGTACAGACTCTTTTGAATTTCTAGTGCCCAATTTCAACTATACTTGACACTTAGAAATTTCCTTCTCTTTTGATCACTAAGGGTTCTGCGAAGTAGGACTATCCCTGTAGGGTTTTAGTCTACTCCCATTAACCAAACTTGGTAAGTTATCTCTGGCTAACGTGGCTAACTGAATTGCACCACTGTTAGTAACATGCACAACAATATATGGGCCAAGATAATGCATTTTAAATTTGCCAGGAAATTTCATGAACTTGCTATCATATAGGAGGACAAGTTCAGCTACCTGAAAGGACTTGTTCTTGATGTGGTGATCATGCCATGCTTTTTCTCTGTCTTTTTGCACTTGCTGGTGAAATCCTGCAATGAATTCATCCTCTTCCAATCCAACCAAGTGTATAAGCCTTTCTTCTATTTTTTCTTCATCCTCCATGCCTGTGAATGTAGAAATCCCTAAGCTTGGTACAATGTATTCCATTAGCATCACAAATTCCTGTCCATAGGCCAATCTGAAGGGTGTATGGCCTGTCAGCTTCCTGCAAGTTGTTATGTATGCCCATAATATGGCTGGAATGCGCAGATCCCAATCATTGCTGTTTATATTGCATACCTTTTTCAATGCATTCTCTAATACCTTGTTGAAAGCTTCAATAGTTACATTAGCTTGAGGATGATACGGTGTACTCCTTTGATGATAAACGTGGAACTCTTCAGCAAGGGCTTCAATAGTTTTGTTCAAAAAGTGAATCCCTTGATCACTCATAAAAATATTTGGGCATCCAAATATGGTAAGGATGTTCTCGAAGATGAACTGCGCGACAGTAGTTGCGCTACAGTCCTTCACTGGTTTAGCCTCTTCCCATCTGGTGAGATAATCAGTCATGGTGATAATATATCTCGTACCAGTCCTCTTTCCTGGTGGTTTAATAGGTCCCACAAAATCAATAACCCATTTGTCAAATGCTTGTAGTGTCAACTGTGGTTTTAACAACATTTCATCTCTTCGCGATGGATTTCCTATTCTCTGACAGACATCACAACTTTGGCAATGTTCCTTTGAATCTTTATGGATTGTAGGCCACCATAGCCCCACTCTTAATATCTTTTGCGCAGTATCTCTACCTGCGTAGTGACCTCCCAATGCACCTAAATGTGCATCAACCAATATAAATGGCTTCTCTTGCTCTAACATGCATCTACGCAACACTTCATCTGGTCCCAACTTGTATAGTTGTCCTGCTATGATAATGAATTCTGTTGCTCTGACTACCAGCTCCTTCTTCTGCTGCATAGTGAACTGTGTAGGTGCCAACCTTGTAGTAAAAAAGTCTACAATGTCCTTGTAAAAATCGTCGGCGACCTGGATGGAAAATAATTGTGCATCAGGAAGATTGTCTTTGAGGTTTGTGGGTTCTTCGTTTGACTCAATCCTTGATAGATGGTTAGGTCCTAGGTTCAATCTGCTTGGTTTAGCAATGATCTCAAAGTCATATTCTTGGAATAGTAACAACCATCTGCAAATTCTCCCCCCTAACACTGGTTTATTGACCAAATACTTTAAAGCAGAATGGTCAGTAAACATTGAGAAGTGCGCGCCCAACAAATAGTGCCTAAATTTGTAGAGTGCGTACACCATTGCTAGACCCTCTCTTTCTATAGTTGTATAGTTCTTTTCAGCTAATGAGAGATTCCTGCTTGAAAATGAAATGGGATGGTCAATGCCTCCCTCTGTTGGATGTGCTAGCACCACACCAAGTGCAATGGCCGAAGCATCAACGTGTACATGTAATTGCTTGTCCCAGTCTGGAAAGACAAGGATAGGCGCAATTACCATTTTCTCCTTTAGTGTGTCTAAGCCTTGCTCACATTCTGCATTCCATATGAACTGTGCTTCTTTCTTCAACAAATTCTCCATTGGTGCGGTTATCTACACATAACCCTTGATAAATTTTCTATAGTACCCTGTATGTACCAACGTGGTGCGAAGTTGTTTTATGGAATTCGGTGCTGGCAGGTTCACAATAACTGTGATATTCGCAGGGTCAACCATCAAACCTTGTTTATAGACAATGTGTCCCAACAAAATTCCATAGGGCACACAAAAGATACATTTCTTCAAATTTAGAGAAATTTGATTTTGTCTGCATTTCGATAACATCATTCTCAGGTTCTCATAGTGGTTCTTCAGTAAACCAAAGATAGTCCAATCATCAAAATAGACTTCTAAGAACTTATGGATAAAGTCCTTGACTGCAGCCACAACAAATCTGGAAAATATGGCAGGTGCATTCTTCAACCCAAATGGCATAACTGTATATTGATATGATCCCCATTCAGTAGCAAATGTTGTCTCATGCTTGTCTACTTCTTCGATCCTGATTTGATGGTATCCAGAAAATCCATCAGTGAAAGAATAGGCCTCATTTCCTCCAACATTATCTAATACTTCATTTGTAAATGTATTAGGAAATGGGTCATGTAGAAAAGCATCATTTAGTTTCCTCATATCTACGCAGATTCTTATTTCTCCTTTGGTCTTCTTGTCCTGGATAACCATAGGGCTTATCCATTCTGATTCTTCAACTGACTCGATGATCCCTGCATCAAGAATCTTATCAATCTTTGCCTTAAATCTTTCTTTGTATCTGGGATTCAATCTATAAGGCCTTTGCTTAACGGGCTTCGAGCCTTTTCTTATCAATCTTCATGACCCCCAAGTCACCCAAAATTCCTTTCATTTCGGCGAACTTCGTTGGAAACAAATCTTGATACTCATGTAGAAGGTCTGCGATCTGCGCGACCGTTTCATCATCCCAGTGGTCTTCAATGGATGCGAACTTTGGCTCTTCGCTTTTGCCAATATTAACTTTTCTTGTTTTTACAGGGCCACTCATGTCTTGAATTTCTATTGGAGGTCCCTCGATATCGCGCGCTCCTTCGGATTCAGGTATATTGATGCTGCGCGGATCCTCCTCATCGCTCTCCTCTGCATCTTCGTCTTCATCTACGGAGAGATTGTAACATTCAAGGGCATGTTCTATTTATCTTGCCCATTTTGGTTGTAGGTTCATAGGTACTTTTATGTCTTCAATTATCCTATCTTTGATTACCTCTAATGCCTCGTTTGTACTTGAGAATTCTTCTTTGAATATCCTTTCTTTAATAATCTGCAGAGCTTCGTTTATGCTTGGAGATTCATCTTCAAAATTGAAAGTTCTTTGGAAGTTTATAGTTAAAATAGACCAATCTACTGTTTCTCTGCGAAGTTTGGTGTCTGTGTACCAATTCTTTGGAATCTGCTCCAATGTGTGGACAAACAGATGAACCCATTCTGTCTGTGGTCTGCTTTCCCATGCTTATGAACATCTCTCTATATGATCCCTCATATTTTCTTGTCCATTATAATTTTCCATTGTTAGTGCGACTTTCTTAGTGAATATGATTTGCATCATATGTCTGCACTGTTCCCATGTGGTCAAATTCTTCTTATGTGTGGCCCACCATAGTGCGCAGGGCTATATCCAATGCTGGTATGCGGTGTTCAGCTGCAACTGATACAGTATATTCTCGTAAAAAGGTATAGACATTAGTTAGACCATCATAAGTGGGAATTAGACTCACCTCTGTTCCAATCCATCGTAGTGACTTCGTGATTTGTGTACAGCTTCTTGCAGATACTTCATGCATTCGGCTTTGCCAATTCTCTAGTCCTGCGTTAGAATCTGATACGCAAGAGCTGTCACATCGCCAACTAATTGTTCCATCAGCTGTGGGATTGATGTAATAATCCTGATTCACAGTCATCTTATAGATGCGATAGAGGTCCTGTGCTCTGGATTCTTCCTGCATCGGCTCACTGAATCTTCCTCCTTGTGAAGGGTCCAAGGGTGCGATGACCCTAATATCCTGCCCTTCAAAGATCATCTTTTTGGTTTTCAGGTTGATGATCGCGAGTTTATCCAACGCCCATTCTATCCCCAATAGTGCTGGATATGGGTTACTGTTGTCGGTCATTTCAATATCCTCGAAGTCTGCTAAAATTCTAACTCCATCGATGTCCACAAGTAGGTTTGAAAGCCTTCCAAATGGAATCACTTTTTGCTGATTTTCTAATCTCAAATGGATAGGTGACCATGCTAGTCTTGGTTTCCCCATCTGCTCCCATGTCTGTTTTCTCAAGACATTTACTTCAGATCCTAAATTAAGGATGATCTCATCCATCTCATAGTCTCCAATCTGTGCACTTAGCCTCATTTCTTGGCTTGTTCTCTTATGGCTCTTTATCTGATGAACTGCGCTCTGGGAAGTATTCTTGGAATTGCGTGGTTCATACTGGTCTAGTAAGTTTTGTAATTCCACTAAATCATCTTCTCTTTTCAGCAACTTCATCCAGCTCCGTAGGAACTACGCAACATAAATCCCTGTTTTTGTTGCGGTACTTGTTTTATCATACGCTGCTAGCATATCCTTCGTATGCATTGTTTCACTTCGCAAGGGGACTCTAGGTGTCGCAGGTGCTGGCTCTTTGAAGGTCTCCCATGCTTCTGCAAAGACTTCCTTGTTTCTTTCTAGATTGAAAGCAGGTGCTTTCCCAGTTTCTTTTCTGATCTAGATCCCTTTAGAAGGAGTCTTCTTATCCTGACAATTCCTAGAAGCCGAAGATTTTGGTTCTCGATCTCTTCTTGTGGCAACAACACTTCGCATCACAACATGAACATTTTTATCTCTATCTCTTTTCTCTACTGTGATCATTTGAACATTCGGGTTCGGTGCTTCTTGTTTTCTTTCTTGCATTTTTGCTTGTAGTACTGGACATGCTTCAATAACGTGGTCAAAAGATTTACAGTAACTGCATGTAGTACAAGCATTAGTACAATCTCTAGATAAGTGACCTGGATGAACACAATTATAACATATCATCTGGCCTCTTCCTCTTCCTTGTCCTGGGCCAGTATTTCTTCCTCTTCTACGGAAACCACTACGGCCTCTGTATGTGCCCTGGTCATATTGCGCATTCTCATTATGTTGCAGTTTTTCTTTCTGGACTCTATAAACATCGTGCTTTCTTTATATCATGAGCTCATATGCTCGACAGTTGGAATCATCATGTCCAACTGACTTACAGAAATTGCAATACAAATTCTTGGGTGTTCTTACATATTTCTAGATTAAGTAACAATCTTCAGGGCGGTGTCCTCTAGTTCTACAAATATCACACCATGGCCCGTGTTGCTGATTTAGTGGATTCAGTGCTCCACTGTCAAGGTACTCTTGAAATAGAGGGCAACGTTCTTTCAGGTGTCCCTCTCCCTTGCTTTATGTACACCAGATCTCTTCTCTGGTATCTTTTCCCTTCTTTATGTCTTGTAGCTGAAGTGTTAGCGTTGCCAACTGATTTTGGATTTGGACCATGCCTTGACTTGTTTCTCCTATCGAAAAAGCTTTTATCTTCATCGTGATCTCCAGGGATTCTGCTTGCGAAGACACCTTTTGTTGCATCAACGACAGTCTAATATGGGGCAACAATGCAACTATGAACCACTCTTGGTGCTATTGCGGTGCTATGTCAAAATTGACCTGGTCGAACAATGTTTTAAACTTCTCGTCAAATTCCCAGTCTGTTTAATTAGGTTTTTGCTTAATTTCCTTTAATTCTGTTATACATTGGGATTCAGACTTTGGCTTCTTGAACTCTCTTAATAGAGCATCCTTAATCTCCACTAGATTTCTATTATGTCCCTGAGAATACTTCATAAACCAGTTTAAAGCTCTATCTCTAAGTGTAGTGACGAGCTGTGCCTGCTTAACAGCATCCTGGACTTGTTTGACATTCCAAATGACGTCACACAGAAACCAATGTTGCTCAGGGTGTTCTAAACCCGTTCCTTTAAATATCGACAGCTTAATATCGTCATTCATTCTCCTTGTAGGTGCAGTGTTCTGTGTGGTGTTAGGGATGTTACTGCGCGGAATGTTCTGAGTCAGATTGTTCTGAGTACTCACTCCCGCGGTGTTACTAGTATTGACACTCTGAGGGTTAGCAATACTGACAACTGGAGGGTTTTGAACTGGCGGAATCTGTGAAATAGGAGGCAGAGTATTAACGACTGGTGGATTCTACAGAGTAATAAGCTGATAGGTGGCTGATGGAGGTGCTGTCTAGCTATCAGTCTCAGATTGGAACTCAGTGTCGATGCGGAGTCTATGTTCACTAGAGTTCTTATTAGTTGTATACTTATATCTTTTTCCACTTCTTAAATTGTGTGTATCTTCATCAGAATCACTATATGTGTTATCGGCCATTACATATTCAAAAACTTCTAGGAATTTACTGCATTCTTAAAACTCCTTTCTCAGTTAAAATCATTTTGATATATAAACTCAATTTGTTCAGATACTTAACTCTAAATCCTTTGAAGAACTCTGCTTCCGCTGCGCTGTAGGGCTTCAGAATGTCCACAACGAACTCTGTCATGAAGCCTTGTAGTATGCTATCAAGCCAAAAGTTGACTGCTCATGAGAGTGGACTATCTACTTCTTTAACCCTCTAAATAAGCTTTGGGTTCCACTCAGTAGGTGCTCCTTCTTGGAAACAGTTCTTTCGCTCTGCGAGTCTTGATAACCACTCGTGCAACTCGTTTCCAAAGGTTGCGAAAAAATTTCATGAATACCCACCCACAAGTATTTTTTTATCCACTCGACGTTAGATAGACGCGGATGTCTATTCTCTTTTCTAGAAAAATCTCTCTCTGTCTTGTCTACCTAGTTCCATATTTATTTTTTCTTAGGATGCCAATTTTCGGTGCTCATCACCAGTTCAAGCGCGGCAACGGAACCATTTGTTGACTCTAGATGTTTTATTTAAGTTCAGAGAGGTAGATAGACCCAGGTTCTATGCTGTTCAGGGAACCAACAAAACCCCTTTTTACCGGCCCTTTCGGAAATAGTCTGTGAGTAGACTGAGGTCTCACCCAAGCCAAAGTTATGGGGAAGTTGCAGAATCAAGTTTCCACAATCGGGTGATACATGCTTCAATGGAATGGGAGACTACATGAAGTTTACCTCCTTCATGGTTAATACTGATACAATAGTGCACACGTGGAATGCGCAACTCAGAATGGCCCTTTGACAATAGGACATCGCAATTGAGATTGTGCTTCCTCTTCTCTACTTAACCACTTCAATGGACTTTACTTAGTGTAAGTTTATGTGTTCAACATGCATCTTAGACTGTAACCTTGCAAACGTATACACTATAACAACAACATTGTAACTGTGCACTTCCGGTGTTGCTCTAAGGGAATCGCACTATACAGACTTCACTGGCTAAGTGTTTACCCGATTAACTTATGCATTCATATGACTTAGAAATAATGGTGCATTCAACATTCATTCACAAATGTCGATACTTAAGATATTATTCCCATCCTTATCCTTATGGTGAATACATATAAAAGCAAGAACACATGAACTCATAAACATGATCTTAACCATTCAACATAAGCAAATACACAGATATAAATGCATAATCAATCACATAACACAGAATTTAACGTGGTTCACCCCCAGGATGGGAGCTACGTCCACAGGAACTGTTGTTATATTATTTATGGGAAGGGTACAACAGTTCCAGTCTGCACACTCAGCTACAAACTCTCTTCTCTCTCAATAGGTCTCTGTGCATGCAACTGTAGATCCTTTTACAATCTTCTCTCAGCAAAGATTACTCTTCAACAATAATCAACTATTCAGGATTAGAGATTCAACCCTTTCCCTTACAAAAATTCCCTTTATATAGAGATCGTGCCCGTAGGTCACGTTTGTTACAACGCATAGGCCAAAACCCTAAGGTTACTCAAAATGGTGCGGTTACCCGCCAACTCGGCCTGTCGCAGTCGACAGCTGCTCCACATGCTTTTGGCTGTTCTACTGGGCTACTCACAGCTCGCACGCCCTTCTGACATCCGCAGTCTTCACAAAATGGTTATATTGCATCGTGGCGTGTCGCTTTCTGCCCCTTTGGCCTTCCTGTCACTGTTGACTTCGTGGCTTAGGTTCTAATTTTTTTTCGTCATTCCAACTGACAGGTCGCTTTCATCTGCCTTCGCGCTGCTCCATACCCATTCTCGGGAATCCTGGAGTTTCTTACTCAAAATAGGTCGCTTTCATAGCTCGACCTTCCCTTATACTCTATTGATGCCCCAAAGATCGCAACATCAAGCAGAAAGGGATTCTCCACGGTAAACTATCCCAATTAGATTTTCCACCATTTGGTATGGGGAATCCATCTGGTTAATGGTTCCGGCTACTGTAAGATTCAAAGTTTGCTATTCTTTCTACCGGTTATGGCCCGATCCACCGTTTATGTATTTTATTTTAAAGATGATATGCAAGTTCCCTAAGCTAATTTAATCTAAATGCAGAACTTGAAATAGATCTATATCTAAAACTGAAATAAATCTAATCTATCCTTGCAAGGAGCAAAATGTAAATATGAGTAATGTGCTGAAAGAAATATCTAAATATTGCATGGATAGCCATTTAAGTCATAAAGAAACATTTTCAGCAGAAGGTTAAATATCTTAAAGATAGCTTTAATCCCCATAAAAAGCATTCTATTACTCATTTAGGAGAAACATCATTGCACAAAAAAACAGCAAGATCATTCATTACACAGAAACAATTCAGAACAACAAAGAAAGATCTCACAGTAGTGTCAGAATGTCACAAGAATAATCTAGCAAGCATCTAATCCACATTTCCAGGAAAAACAAATGTCCTCTCCAGGCTCTTTATTAGGCAAAATCGCTTTCTTGGAGCAAGCTACAAAGTAGTTCGTACAAGCTAAGAAAATTCTTTTCCCTGCAAAAAAGTCCTTCTATTCTTCTCCTAATCTTCTATTTATATGTTTACAAAATGCCCCTTGGGATGACAGGTGTACCCTAATTTTGGAATCTTCTAATTTGGATTTTGGTGTACAATTACCTATTTTCCAGATTCGTGGGACACCTTTCATACAAGACAAAATGACAGCCAGCTGTCCCTTTAAAGTATTTACAAAATAAAGGAAATAAAACAAATCAACTTCTGATCTCAGTTGGTTTCTTTCTGTTGATTTGCTGATCCGTCTCCAACAACAGGCTCGCTTGCAGATGCTTGGCCATCTATGTTTTGTATATGAGTTTCCCAAAGATTAATCTCTTTCACTAAAATCTTGCCCCAAAGAGATACTGTCACCTTTGCCACAATTTCATGCTTGCGCAAGTTCGATTTGACTTGTGCTGCCCCTGAAGTAGCCTCCTGAGCGACTGCTTCTAGAAAGTAAATATGTATAGCAGGCTGAGCAATGAACTGTTGTAGCTCATCTTGGGTCATCACCTCTACCTTTCTGATATACTCAAAATCCTGGTCCAACTCACTTTGCAATTCAATCAGCCTTTGCTCTTGTGTCGAGAATTCATAGATAGTCTCTGGTAGGATCAAGTGGCACTTGTCGAAAGATTCTTTGATTTTAGAGTAGAACGAGTGACACTTGCGGATAGTTTTCTTAATCTCCAGGCTCAGCATGGCGCCAAAATATTTACTGAAATCTAGAACTCCTGCATCTAGGTCACATTCATCTTCAGTGGGGACATGCAAGTCTGAGGGGAATCCAGGCTTCCCCTTTCTCCATTCAAACTGTTGCTTTAATTCCTCCACATGTTTGGCAAATTTTTCCCTGTTCCTCAAAGATCTGCCTTCGATGACTGACATTTTATTAATCATTTCTTTCACGCTGCAAACTTCATGTGAGATCTGTACTAGCAGCTGATGGGATTTTATCCGCATATCACATGCCTGTTTGTGAAAGGTGAGCAGATCTTGCTTGTTTTCTGCTGCATCTTTGAGTTGACCCAATAATTGCTCCTTTTCTTTAACCAACCCTTCATACTCATGCTCGTGGAGGTGAACTTGTTTAGCTCTGCTGGCCTCGAGTTCCTCTAATTCTGTTATGCGGGTCTTTAAATTCTTTTGCTCATCCTCTGAAATGGCCAACTACATTTCTAATGAGTTTTTCTCATTCTTAATCTAGAGAAATTCTGAACTCAGCATTGACTGCTCTTCTACCAACTCATTGTATTTCCCTTTCAATTTATTTGCCTCCAACACCTCCCTCTTCCTGTCATCTCTGATCTTAACACATTGATCCCTGTAATGTTTTACTTGATCCAACAAAAGATCAATATTGGCTTTACTTGCTTCAGCTGATGCCACAATGCATTTGGCTTGGAATGAGGGGTTGACATCATTTCTTTGGACCAATGTGGTCTCTGATACCCATAATTCATATTCGTCAACCCTTCTTTCCATTTTCTTTACCCTCCTATCAATGATGGCCCTTTTCCACTCATGGAAATATACAGTATCCAGGTCTGCTACTTTGTGCTGCTTCCTGGGATTATATGGGGTTAGTGCTAAGCTTCCTGAAGAGGCGCTTCCTTCTTGAGTTGTCCCTGGAGAGTACATCAATGGTGGGTTCAACTCCATGTCTTTCGGAGTATATGGCTCCGGCTTGGGAGACTTCTCTGTCTGCTCTTTTTCCTTCTCTCCTACTGGTTCCTCCTGTTGTGTCTGTAATCTAGCTGCTTCTTCTGTCAAGAGCCTTTCTTCTTCCTCATGCTACTGCTTGGCAGCTTGTTCTTGGAACACCCGATATTCTTCTTCCTTCTGGATCCTGGCGGCCTCTTCCTGCTGTTTCAACTGAGAGGCTTGCTCTTGTTGCTTCCTTGAAATCTCCTCTTGCTGAATCTTGGCAGTCAGCTCACCTTGAATTCTTGCCTCTTCTTGGTCCTGCTGCTGCTTGAGGGTTTGCTCTTGGAGCACTCGGTCCTACTCTAATCTTGATGGATCCCTTAATTGTGAGGCCGATGCCTCCTGCTCCCTTTGGATCAGACCGATGGGTTTGGTGCTTGGATCCTTCATGATTTTCTTCTTGTAACGCTTCCCTAGCGCAGTTAGGTTATGAGCGCTCCTGAATAATTCCTCGTTTCGGTCCATAGTATGAGCATATTCGAAAGAAACCTTGAGGTCTATACAATGTTGATTGGCCCTTACCGTAGGGGTCATGCCTTCTGAAAGGGACCGTGCCAAAATGGAAAACTTCTAAGCCTTGAGTGTAGTTTTCCCCGTCTCTTGCTCTTGGGAGGCTGTAAGCTCCGATGGTAAATGGCATGGGAGGATACATAATCTTCTTTCGGTCTGTTAAGATCTTACTTATGGCACCGGTGCCGAAGAGCTGTCTTACGACCTCCTTGTGAATCACAAAATCTGTAACATACCGAGGGAACATAAATGGAGCTTGAGTTCCTCCACTCATCCTGATGTATGTGCCCTCATTGGTGTGATAATAGTCCCATATGTTTCAATGATAGGCATTGCATTCTCCGACATATAGTCTGGTTCTTCTATGAAGATAAGCTGGTACAATGGCATGATAAATCTTTCGCAAATCATTTTGTAGTGGTTTGCGTATTTACTTGCCCATGTACATTGATAAGCTATGAAGAGGGATGTTTCTTTTGGCTTCCATGAGAAACCCAAGTCCGGGAACGTATGCTTGCTTAACAAACAGTCAATCAAGTATGAGGACATGAAAAACTCTGCCTTCTTTTGGGTTAGCCCTCCCTGGGCCACTGTTAGCTGTGAGGCCAAACTGTCCGAAATTATGTCAGCCCAGTTAAAGATGGTGCCATTCATGGCTATAAGAAACATCAATGGCACCCAACCGATCTTAAACACATTGCCATTAGGCATGCCGAAGAGTCGACTCAACATCAGCACGATGAGTTTGTAAGGGGTCTTTAGGAGGCTGCTTTCATACTCATTGTTCTGCCTCTTCCTAATCTGCCTGTCGTTTATCGTCATCTTCTGTGTAGATTCTAGGGGGTCCATTGGATGCCTTGCTATCCAAGCATCATCCAAACAAGCTTTGGGTGAAGTAAATCTGTAGGCCACAGCGACATGTTCGGGAGAAAAAGATGCCAGGCTCAACCCATTTTTATCATTCATGAGCCTCATGTCGGTCTGGATGTGGGGAATTAGCCATCCAATAACTTTGGAACAAGGGAACAATTCAGGACGAGTTGTTGCCTTATGCAAACAATACCTTCGGATGTTGGCATACACTAGAGCATCCTCTATGGAGGCTTTTGTACTATCTTGAGCCATAATGAACCTGTACAGATCGCCCCATTGAAATTCAGAAGCAGAGCTCCCAGGGGAAACACCGGTGGTAGCTTGCGTGCCAGCAAACATCGTCTCGAGAGAAGTATCTAATAAGATTTCCACATCAGAGTCTGAGTTTCTTTTCTGCACGGCCTTCTTCTTTGTTGACCTCCTATGCATGATAATCCTGTGGTGGGAAAGGTAATGTCAATAAGGAGCATGCATATGTTTAGCCAACTATTAAAATGCAAAGTGACAGCGAAATTGACAGAGGTAGCTTTAGTGAGATGATTTCCTTTTTAAGCATGTGCAACAGTCATGGCAAGATTCAGAACATATTATTTTCACATTATGAAGGTTGCTTCAAAAAAAATCAATTATATCATCATCTCAGCTATCACTTCACAGTTGAAGAATATGAGAAACATTAGAAGCAAATGTCAATAAGCTACACAAGATACTGTTATTTCATTTATCAGACAAATTGAAATATAGCTTAGGATCACAGTCACTTTGACTTTATGCTTATAGCAGGACATCAACATGGTGGAGGGATGGCAAGGTAATCTTTTATTGGCGCCATTCATTCTACAACGCACATATGGATTCTACATTTCCACACAAACTTACCGTGAAGAAGGCATCGGAACAATAATGGCGCAAAGACGATTGCAAGGATGTGCGAGCCTAAAGATAATTTCTGCGCTAGCACCTAAAATTATTTATGCGCCAAGGCCTAAACTCTTAACATGCGCCAGCCTAAAACATTTCATGCACTACCGCTAAAAGAGTTATATGCGCTATCCTAACATTATCTCTGCACTAAGGCCTAAACATGATTTCTGCGCTAAGGGCTAAACATTTAAATGTGGCATTTTTGTGTGCCAATGTTTGAACAAATTTTATGCACCGACACTTGATAGTGGAGTTTGCGCAAAGATGGGAAAAAACACGTAGCTGCTAGGCTCTATCAGTAAAAAAATTAGGCTTGGTTATCAAGTTTCCATGCTGGCTCGATGGGTTGATTTAATCCATCCCAAAATAATTTTGGTCGAGCACTATGGGTTTTATGCCCTCGACGTGAATAAACATTTCTCTCTGATGATCTCTGTGTAGTTTACCCCGGTGTTCATAGAACAAAACTCTTAGATGCGAGAATGGGAAGAAGAGGGTTTTACGCACAGAGGTCGCTTGGCAACGAGTTTCGCAGACCAGGGGTGTCGTGTGAAAGCAACCTCTGTGGGTTTGAGCTTAGAGCCAAAACTCGGTGGCCATTAAGATACTACCGGGACGACTCAGGGAGTTCAATATGTGCGAAAACTTAGGACGTCAATGACACAAAAGCAGAAGAAACCTCATGCTCGCAGGTGAGGAGAAATATTTCTAGGTTTTGGTTCGCATATGGCGACCTCGGAGTCTCATTTTGGGACCACGGACGAGACAAATCGTTCTGTGCCCTCAAAGCTCCTTGAAGAGTATGCAAAGAACTTCCTATGGTGTAAGACAAACTCATGAAGATGAAAGGGGCAAAGAGCCTACCTGTCAGACTGGCGGGGTCCATCGAGGGCGAACGTTCCAAGGCAGGAGATGAATGCTGCAGATGCCTAATGAATAGAAATCCTCGCTCTTGATGGGAATGGAGAATTCTGGTCACTCGGCGAGTAGAGAATATGTTGAAAACCCCATAGAACTTGTTTAAATAGGGGTGGTCATTTATGTCACGTATGTCGAAAGGTTGGCAGATTTAATTTCACGGGGCTCGAGGTTTTCTACCATTAAAATGACACATGGTCCAATTAAAGACCCCACCAACTTTGTCGGTGCACAAGGATCGATGAGATTTTTGTGCCAAGTGCCGAGTGACGATTTAACCTTTTGAACTAAGGTGGCGAGCATAGCTTTTGCGCTTTGCGCTGAGCACAGGTTTAAAAATTCATTTTGCGCTTCAAGCGGCGATCCTGTCATTATGGTTGCACTCATAAAACTGTGCCAAAATTGGGCTATCAAGGAAGACAAAGCGCATATTTGAAATTGGGAGGGATAAATATATCTCCTGCACTGGTGGCGTTGATTCTATTATCACGATTTGCACTGAGAGAGATTCGCCAACTCTTAATTCTTTCAAGAAGGTGAAACGCAGTTCCAAGGTGAGAAAGATAAGGATAGTTCTTGCACCTTCGGCGGCCGAGGAACAGTTATCACTTGCGCTAACGATGGCCGGCTTATTGTTAAAAAATGTGCGTCAAATAAAGGACTTGAGACTTGTAAAAAAGGGGCGGCTGAGTTAGAGCCAAAGTATGCGTCAGGCGGAGGACTTGTGGTCAGAGTTTGCGCTGAGCGGGGAACTTATCTTTTGGAGGCGCGCCAAAGTGGTGGAGGACTTAAGGGTAGAACTTGTGCTACAGCAGGTGAATACAGACTAAAATTCACGCTGAAGAGAAAAGATTGCTTTTGCCTCCAAAAAATCAATGAGAAAACTCTTTTGGAAGTAGGTGATGAAATTCTGCCAAGTTTAGAGAAAGAAATAAATTCGAGTGACAAAGGAACAAACTTGCTACAAAAGTATTGAAAGGAGGGGCCCCAAACACCTTCAAAATTTTGGGGAGGGATGTTGTATCAACAACAATTGGTGAATCGCCGGTGAACACAGATCTCTAAAAAACTCTCTCGTTCACCGGAAGGATTCTTTTAAAAGCTATTCACCTTATGTGCAGCAGTTGCCTTGAGCATTCGAATCTCGGTGAAGGAAGTAGTCGCTTTATCCATTGGTCATCGGGACAGGGGAGCTTTGATAAAGACATCCTTAAAACTTTCCAAGGGCCAAAATATGAGGTTCATTTTAGAAGATTCATCCTTCAGACGACCACTATCGTCGGACTCCACGGGATTGTAACAACATCTCGTAGACACTATTGCTCTTGTTCCTCATTCCCTTGTTGCATACATCCTTTTGGATGTTTACGTATTTGACAGCTTTTTGCTGTTTGAGCCTTCTAGAAGTATTTTCCTTAGAATTATAATCTTTGATTTTGGTTCTTCAATCCATAATGTCCTTTTGTGTGAGCAAGAGATTTTATTGATTTATCAAGACTCACGGACGGAGAAGAACCTTGCTTGAGCTGAGTCTTTGGGACAACTTTCTTAACTTGAACGTTTTGCTTTATCTCAGCCATGCTTTGATTGAGGTGAGAATTTCTAGAAAACAGACCCTGGATTATAAGCCTTTTTTGGCTTTTGATTTGCAGCATGGAGTCACTTCAATACCCTATGCCTTCGAGACGTGCTTCCTTTCCGTGAGTCCAACCATAGCAATCTTCTTGAGATGCTTTTAAGTGTGAGGGTGGATGGAGCCTGAAGAAAGTGATAAAGATAATCATAAATCTCTGCTATTTAAACAAGGGTTATTGCAACCAACAGAACAGGCTCTCTTCATTCTGGAGAATGATCAACAAAAGCCAAAATGCATGGATAAACTTTCTTTTGAGGATGTCTTTCCAGTTCCACGAGTTGTGAGATTTATTAAGAGATTTACCTTCACGAGAGGCCCAATTGCAGGCATTTCAGGAAAACAAAATTGTAAAAAAGTTCAAATGCTGAGAGAAAAAGACAATTTAGCTAAAACAAAGGAAACAAGAGACTAAAGTAAAACAAAAGAAAAGCTTTATTTATGTATAGAAAGCCTCAGGGAGACTATGCAAAGTATTGTTTTGAGGTGAGGCCATTGAGAGGAAGGGTTACTTCCTCTCCCTGGAGGTCTGTTAGCTTGTAAGTGGATGGGCTGAGCTTTGCAGAAATTTGGTAAGGGCCTATCCATAAGTGTTGGAATTTCGTGTGCATACCCTTGCCTTCATGATTATGGTCCCATTTCAGAACTAAATCTCCCACTTCAAAACTTCTTTTACCATACTTCCTTTTATCGAACCATCATTTGACTACGTCTTGATGCTGATGAAATTGGTCTTTGGCTCTCTGTCGGGCTTCTTCAAGTTGAAGCAAAGTATCGATCCTGGATTGTAGAACCTAACTACCAGACCCTCGAGAGGTTTGATACAACTGTAAGGATGGAAGCAAGATGTTGGGAGGGAGGATGGCTTCCTTTCCATAGACGAGGGTGTAAGCGGAAACCCCTAATGCATTCTTTAGAGTTACCCTATCTTCCCATAAGGAATTTGGGAGAGCTATATTCCAGCTTCGTTGATTTTCAATCACAGTCTTCTTGAGAATTCGGATGAGGTTTTTGTTTGAGTATTCAGCTAGTCCGTTTCCCTGGGGGTAATAATTGGCTAAATAATGCAATTTAATTCCTCTTTCATAAAAAAATTCATTTATTTTAAAAGAAGAGAAATAAGTGGCATTATCAAATACTAAAGGAATTGGAACCCCAAACCTAGTTATGATGTTCTCCTTCAAGAAAGTGATGACTGCATCTTCATTGATCTTGCACAGTGGAGTAGCCTTCGTCCATCTGGCGAAATAGTCCATGGCTGTGAGGATGTATCGATGTTGAAGAGAATAATTTGGCTTTATCTCTCCAATGACATCTATAACCCATTGTTCGAAAGGTTCTGAGATAATAACCGGCTGCAAAGGTCCTGCTACCTTAGGTAATTTCCCAGCACTTCTTTGGCATATATCACAGTTCCACGCATAAGCATGGGCATCTCGGAATAAAGTGGGCCAATAATATCCAGCTCTGAGTATTTTGTGAGTTTTTATTTCCCTTGAATAATGTCCACTAGCAGGACCATCGTGTAATTCTATGACAACTTTACTTGCATCCTCCTTCTCTAGACACTTGAGAAAAATTCCATCGTAATTTTTTCTGAAAAGTATTCCATCAATGATCTGATAAGCTGCTGATTTTAAATGGAGTGCCCTTCTTTGCTTAGAACTCCAGTGCTCAGGTAGGTACCCTTGCTGCAAATAATGCAACAGATCCCTATACCATGATTCAGGAGCTATGAAAATGGGACATACTTCGACTGAATTCAGCTCAGCTTCATTCTTCCAATGCTGCTCTTCATCAATCGGATGTTCTGTAAGCAATTTACATAGGACTTGTCCTTTGATGATGGTGGCTGGTTTAAATTCTAAATCATATTCTTGAAGAGCTGTGACCCAGTTTCCCCTCCTTTCTCCTAATTCCTTTTGAATGAAAAGGGATCTAACAGCTGGGTGGGGAACTATAACTTTAGTTATGTTCTTAAGAATATATGGTCTAAAATGTTTTACCGCTTTGAACATGGAATACGCGTGTTTGTCAACAATGGGATAATTCAGTTCAGCACCTTGCAGACCAGTGCTCATAAATGAGATTGGGTACTCGTCTCCTAATTCTACCTTTTGCGTGAGCACAACTGCGAGAGAGTCATCTGAAGCAAAAGTATACAAGATAAAATCTTTGTCAAATTCTGGGCTTCTTAAGAAAGGAGCCTTAGCTATGGCTGCCTTCATGTCTATGAATGCATCCTTTTCTAAGTCTGTCCACTTGAACTGTATTCTTTGCTTGAACATTTGTTGCAAAGGTTTAACAATTTGAGCGAAATTGGGGACAAATATTCGGACAAAATTGATAGTGCCCATAAATGACTGCATGGATTTCTTGTTATGAGGGATGAGAATTTTATTGATAGCTTGTACTCTCTCTTGATCTATTGAAACTCCCCTTTTTGAAATGATGTGACCCAATAGTTTACCTTCAGGAACGATGAACACACTCTTCTTAGTGTTTAAAGAGATACCATATTTTCGGCAACGACAAAAAAATCCGCTTCAAGTGAACAACATGATCTTCTCTTTTCTTTGAAAAAAATGTAACATCATCCAAATAGACCACAACACAGTGACCTCCCAATCCTCGGAAGGCGATGTCCATTGCCCGTTGGAACATAGCTCCTGCGTTTATCAGGCCAAACGGCATTCTTTGATACGTGAAAGTTCCCCACTTGGTGTGGAAAGTAGTCTTAAGGCGGTCTTCTTCAGCTACCAATACTTGATTGTAACCAAAGAAACCATCAAGACGGGAAACGAGTTCTGATCCTGATACCATCTAGAGAATTTGTTCCATTGAAGGGATGGGATAGTTGTCTTTATCTGAAGCTCTATTCAAATTTCTGAAGTCAACACATAGTCTTATCTCTCCTGAATTCTTTCTCATGGGAACTAGGTCAGCGACCCACTCAGAATGTCAGACTTTAAATATTATTTTACCATCCAGTAACTTCTTCAATTCCTTTTGGATCAGAAGCAGATGATGATGTTGTTCCAGTATTTATATACTGATGGTTCCAACATTCACATGCTGATGATGATGTTGTTCCAGTATTTATATACTGATGGTTCCAAAATTCACATGCTAATGATGATGTTGTTCTAGTATTTATATACTGATGGTTCCAGCATTCACATGTTGACGATGATGTTGTTCCAGTATCTATATGATGATGGTTCCAGCATTCACATGTTGATGATGATGTTGTTCCTGTATCTATATGTTGATGGTTCCAACATTCACATACTGCTGATGATGTTGTTCCAGTATTTATATACTGATGGTTCCAGCATTCACATGCTGATGATGATGTTGTTCCAGTATTTACTTATTGATGGTTGATGTTGTTGTTCTAGTATTTACTTACTAATGATTGATGTTGTTTGATGTTGTTCTAGTAATTTCTTACTGATGGTTGATGTTGTTGTTGACTTTAGTATCCATATACTGATGAATGATGATGTTGTTGTTCTAGTATTTACATGTTTATGATGATTATGTTGATGTTCTAGCAATTCCTTGCCGACGATGATGATGTTGATGTTCCAGCAGTTCCTTGTTGACGATGATTGTTGGGCGAATTAATTGCTTATAAAAACAATCAATTCACAACATAAATTAGCAATCTAGGCTAACGTCTTATTGTTTCAAGTTTATCATTCAAAATATATGTAGGATATAGTTTCCTTGCAAACATTGGCCATCTAATATGAGTTGCAGCAAAGTAAATCAATCCACTTTTGCATAAATTAAAACACACTTGCAGAAAAGTAAATCACACTTGCAGAAACGTAAATCACACTATGGTTGCAACCATGATAATCTATGAATCTAACACACTTGCATAAATAAAGAAACTTGAATTAAAATTATATCTACAGAAATAAATGAATCAAAGTAAAATATATCCCATTCTAAGCAATAAGAAGAGGTTAGTCTAATTACAAATTAGAGAAAATAAGAATTAAAATATACATTAATAAAAGAGAGAAATTAAAGACTACAATCTAAATTACAAAAGAGATTAAAATAAATGTAATTCTTATTTCATCACAAATTGGACTTGTTTCTCTAAGAGTCCTCCCCTTGGAATGGAGAATGAGCTCTTATTTATACATGATTTTTGCTTAAAAATTAATAAATGAAGATCCAAAATATCCTCACCAATTTACTAATAAATTGGATCTCAAAATCAACTCAAATCTAATCCCAAATCATTTGCTAACCTCCATGCTATTTAGGATTCCTTTGAAGTCAAATTCGAATTTAGAGATGTGAGTCATCATAACATGCTCAAAAATAATCCTAAGTGTCTCCTAATAGCATTTAATTTGTTGGGTCCATCATATATTACATGGAGGTATTCAAATATTTGTAAATAACCCAAATATGCACTCTCATCCACCACCAACTTGTCCCTTTTATCTGCAAATAATTTAACATCATAATTTGAGACATATAAGAAGAATAGAAATAATGGATTTATAAAAATCCATCACCCCTAATGAATATGTTCCTCTATGGTGGATTCATGGAGTAGCAGCAGTAGTAACAACATGAGTAACAACAGTAGTAATGACTTAATAATCCATCATATAAAAAATATCAAGTATCAACTTTCGTTGACCATCAACGATATGAGCCGCGGAAAATATCCTAGAGTAACAACAACTGACCTAGAGTTGGTTCTGCAAAAATCATCAAACTCATCCATGTTTCAAAGATAAGTGTGAAATATGTTATTTTTCCAATGTTTAATCATAATTCACATGAAATACTAACGAAATGCAAATGAAAACCACCATAGGTCTAAATCCCACAAATAAGCATAAAAATGGATTAATAAGCATTAATACAACGTCATGGGAACGCACGAAGGGATTAAACTAGGGAAAAGATAGTGTAAAATAATGACAATTCAATGGCCCAACAATGATGTTGATAATGACGATGATGTTGATTTTCCAGGAGTTCCTTGCTGCTGATGATGATGTTGATGTTCCAACAGTTCCTTGCTGACTATGATGATGTTGATATTCCAGCAGTTCCTTGTTGGCGATGATGTTGTTGATGATGATGATGTTGATGCTCCAGTAGTTCCATGCCGATGACGATCATGATGATGATGCTGATGATGATGTTCCAGTAGATGATGTTGATGATGCTCTAGATATATGATGATGTTCCAAAAACTTCCAATGACATACAGAGTTTCATTAGTCAGTTGTATAGTTGTGGATGTTGATGATGATGTCCGTAGAATACCTTCCTAGTTAAGAGGGAGTGTTAAATAAATGTAACTGTAGAATATATTCTAAATGTATTTGTTTATAATATTATTGTTTGTTGGCACGGATCTAGAGTGCACAAGTGAGGAACCCCCAAGCAGCGAAAGGGTCATCAACATGAACAAAGGACTGGGCGTAAAGCATAAAAGAGCCAATATATGTGGAAGTATTTGGTTAAGTTAGTTAGAAATGGGTCATTCAGACCATTTTGTAACGACCAAGTGAGCCTATAAATAGAAGTATGATTGTAAGCCTAAGGGCATCATGACATGCATCTTTGGTCTATCTTTGTTCCAATCTTTTGGACCGATCTATGGGAGCATCTATCCAGTTTTGGTCCATTTGATCGCAGCGACTGCTCTAAGGTTGTAATGGTTCTGCAATGTATGGTAAATAATGGGAACGATTGATACATGTCTTTGTCTTTGTCTCTTTGTCTTCCGCAGTGTTTGATGTTTCATTGAGATCACATTAGATATTTTCGTAGTTATGTTATGTACCACATATTCCTTGAACATGCTTTGATAATCTGTTTAATTGCTTAATTATGAGATGGTAATGCGATTAATGTGAATAAGGATAATGGTTAATAGGTTGATAATATAATGTTTTTATGCGAATGAAAATATCTGGCTTATGTTGAGAATGAGAGTGAGGTAATGCATGTCCTTTCACAACGATGGAAACTTGTTTCCTACATCTTGGGTGAGACTTCACTCGCTCTACGGGTGTTGCTGGAAAGGGTAAAACCTTTACGAGACGATGTTTAAGGGATTATGGTGCAAAGTGAACCCCTGTCGACAGGACTGTGTCAACAAATGGTCTCGTTGCCATGATGCTAGTGCAAAACGAGAGAGGACATGTTGTGGAATCCGAAAAAGATAGATATCGAGGAGTGGTTACACAAGAAGACGTGAGAATTTTCCGAGGAAGAAAATAGGAACCTTGGATGGTCAAAAATCGATTGGTTGCAGAAGTATATCTACTATGATATCCACAAAGTATTCTTCTGCGAATTTCCCATACTGCTACATGAATGGTTGGCACAATTGACTTTTTAGAAGAATA
The DNA here is from genome assembly GCA_027924585.1 of Larix kaempferi. Classification (NCBI taxonomy): domain Eukaryota; kingdom Viridiplantae; phylum Streptophyta; class Pinopsida; order Pinales; family Pinaceae; genus Larix; species Larix kaempferi. Next base: position 4,049,875 of record BSBM01000674.1, read on the forward strand.
ATTTCCAAGGAGGTGAGCTTGAACACTGGACACCAGAAATGATCCAACAATTGAAATGGGTGAACAACAAAGCATCAAGAGCTATCGAGGTTTGGGTAGAAAATATTTTGGAGGGATACATCACTGAATTTTCTATCAGCACGATTAAGTCATATAGCGACGCAGAAAGGAAATATTTCAAGGGTCGCTAAAACTGTGGATTAAGATGCTTATTTGCGAAAAGGGCATACTAAAGATGAACTCCGACGAGTAAAGCTCGGGTGTGAGGAGGCTGTGGGTACCGCATGGATGCGGGTCTGATAGAATGATGCGGGGTAGATGGATATGAGCTACGATGAAATATTGAGGGAATCTGTGGAAGATTGCGGTACCCTGCAAAGTGGGGTGAGGTTCCGACCAGAGAAGAGGAGGAGGATTGAGATAGAGAGAGAGTATCCTAGGGAGACCGAAATAGAGAACTGCAAAATGAGACCATAAGGGACTAAGAGACCTTACTATGATGAAGAAAATGACCATGCTACCCATGAAACTGAAGGAGGAAAAACCCAAAGCTACAATGTACCCACAACCCTGCGCACTGCGCCAAACTTCAGAGGAAAAAATATAAGCTTGTCGTAGAGTTGTCCTGTGTGTTAGAACAGTGGTAAGAGTAATGGATCTATGAACACCAGTAGGAGACCAAGGATGGTAGGAGATGATGTAAAGATGCCTCTTTTTCATGGTAACGGGACCGAGGATTCCGAACAATACTGGTTTTTATGCGAAGCAGTGTGGATGGTGAAACAATTCCAAGATGATGATATTAAGAAGGGACAATTAGCAACAACCTTTAGGGGCCGTGCACTAGATTGGTTTATGAAATTTGTACAAGTACCTACGGAGAATACAGAGAAAACCTTGGCACAAATCAGAGTAGTATTGATCAATGAATTTAGGAAACCAAAATTAGAGTCGTAGTATATCACAGAATTGAAGGAAATAAAGCAATTCCCTAATGAATCAGTATGGGAATTCGATTAGAGGTACAAAAATCTGATGGCCAAAGAAATTTTTGGAATGAGTGACACGTAGCACAAGGAATGGTTCATTGTAGGATTGGTGCCGCATATTTGGATGCCACTAATGCAGAAAAACATTGTATCCCAGGCGGAGGCACTGGAAATTGCGATGAAACTCAAGGCTTCACTAGTCGACGAAACAGGGGTAGGTATGAACCAAATGCAAGCGAAGCTAGCGAACTTGACGATCCAACTACAAGATATCAAGAAGGGGAAAGAAATTCGAGAAGAAATATGGTGCAGTCGATGCAGGTCTAAAGGACACCATAAGGATCAGTGCCCAGAATTTCGCGAATACTTATAGTTTGGCACACCAAACCCACTCAGTCAGGGAGGAATGCCTTGGTGCCAATTTTTTCAGAAGAGGGGACATCAATCAGAAGAGTGTGTGTATTTATAGAAGATTGTGTTGAAGCTAGATAACCTCTTTTGTAATTTCTGTCGATCGGTCGGTCATGAGGAGAAAGATTGTAGAGCATATGATTTGCTCCAAGAGCAAACTTCAGATACATTTTTTATGAAGGGAGAGGAGCAACCTCTTGTACAACAGCAACAATAGTATAATCAACAACATCCTCATTACAATCAACTGTCGCCACAGTATATCCAGTCGCAACCACATTATAATCAATAGTAGCCTCGGTATAACCAACCACCTCTGTAGTACAACCAACTGCAGTATCAACAACCGCAATATAATCAACAACCATACAATCAACTGCGAGGAGGATTTCAGGGAGGTCACGGTGGAGGCTTTGGTCACTGAGGAACTTTTGGCAGAGGCAGAGGGCCAGTTACGTGTTATAATTGTGGCCAGATTGGGAATTATAAGAGGTATTATTTGAATCCAACTCCGCAATGTACCTATTGCAGTTTAGTGGACCACAGTGTCGAGGAGTGTCCCCAGTTGATTGCGAAGTGGCAAACCAAGAACCCGCCACAACCACAACCGAATCCGAATGTAAACCAAAATCCAAATCTGAATCCTAATGTGTAGAATATTTCGGTAGAAATAAGAAGTCAACCCGTGAATGTCGCAGTAGTGACCAGTGGAGGAGCTGCGATAGGAGAAGATAAGCCGTTGCCTATGTGTTCGACCTACAACAAGGAAACAAGTTCAATTTGATGTGGAAGCAAAGAAGGAAACCTTTTTGGAAGTGCGAGATGCGATGAGAAATACTAAGTTGCCACCTATAATCCAAAAGGAACCTGTTTATGAGATGCCACCAATATTTGATATGACCAATCTGTAGAGGCCGTTAGGGAAGGTCAATACCCTGAGGAACTTCCTAGAAAGATGTTTGGCTTTGGCAAAGGATCAAGATGCACTAACAGAGATAGCTAGTTTATTGGAGCGACAGGAGGACGGGTGATAGGATCGGATAGTGAACCGGTTGCATAGAAAGAAAGAATACAGGGAGAGAAATGACGATGAATGCGCAGATTGGTGCATTCGAAGTCAATTCTATCATTTTGGACCTAGGATCAGACGTAAACATACTGACTAAGAAAAAATGGGAGAGGATGGGGAAACCATAGTTGGCATGGTCCCCTGTACAGCTTCGATTGGAAAATAAGAGCAAGGTCACTCCAATTGGTTGATTATGTCATCTTCCTGTTGAAATAGAGGGATTGAAGAGTTATGCAGAATTCGATGTTATAGAGATATTTGACAACACAAGCCCCTATCCGGTGTTGTTGGGAATATACTGGGAAATGGAGAATCATGTTGTTATCAACTTTAATAATAGGACGATGTCGTTTGAAAATCACGATATGAGGGTCGTCGCCCCACTTGATCCATCGGAAGGGAAGAAGTATGTCGACCCTATGAGGGATGAATTTATAGAAAGATGGGACAATGCCTACAACATCTCAGAGGATTAAATCAATCCCACCACCGATGGGGAATTGGGTTGGTGAAGTGTCAGTTTAGCATCGTCATACTTTGACCAAGGCACTGGAGAATTGGAAGAATCGATTACATGAAGTATCATTCAGAAGATGCGCGCGAATCACTCAGTCATTGAGATGGGTAGAGACAGAGGTATATGATCGGCCAACATATGAAGGATTACCTAACTTGGATGTATTCATCTCTGAATTCAAAGAGAGGGTATTAGAACCACAATGACTGCTGGCGTTAGAAGAAGCACTGAAGGCTACACCAGCAAGATGGCGGGAAACGCACAAGTCGTTGATAACGAGTTGGCCACTATGTCAACAACTAATGGAATTTAGATTTGGGGAGACAGAAGGCTACTCTCGAAATAAATACAATGGATGGGGTGGTCCAAGGGATCATCTGGAAGAGTGTCAAATCGCATGGGGAATGAGACCGAAACAGGAATGGGTCCATATGTTCATCCATACATTGGATGAATTACCGCGGAGCTGGTACATCGCAGTAGAACTGCGACACAGAACAACTACATGGGAAGAGTTAACCATTAGTTTCAGCCAGACTTTCAGATTCATCGATGAGAACCCTTTCATCCACAGTGCACTACAAGAGATCCGCGAAAAGGTACTTGAGGTAGTTCCGACAGAAAAACCAATGGGATTACAGTGGACTGTGGCACCAGAAATGATGATGGAGTGCTACAATGTGTCAGGAGGACCTAATGAAGAGGATGACCCTAGAGCTATTTATGTCCTAGAATCAGAGGGAATTCGGGATGTCAAAGCACCAGAGATTCCATTCGATAAATTCCAACAGCCATTGAAAATCAAGAAGGTTAATATTGGGTCAGAGGAAAATCCCAAGTTCACAAGTATTGGAGATTACTAGGACGATTCAACAATTGGAAAAGTTACTGATCTACTACATGAGTTCCAAGACTTGTTCGCAACGATATTTTTAGAAATGAAGGGCATTTCCGGGGACCTGGGCGAATGAACATTATGTTGAAACCTGATGCGAAACCAATAAAGTAGTGACCATATAGATTGAATCCAAGGTCTAGGGAGCAAGTGAAAGCTGAGATTGAGCGAATGTTGGATGCAAGAATCATAGAACCCATCGAAGAATCAGAATGGATCAGCCCGATGGTTGTCCAAGATAAGAAGACTAGTGAAATCAGGATTTGTGTCGATCTAAAGAAACTGAACAATGCATGCCTTCACGATCCATTCCCTACGTCATTCATTGATGAAGTACCGGAAGGTGTTGGAGGCCAGGAGATATATTCATTTACAGATGGATTTCCAGGATACTCCCAAATAAAGATTGCGAAAGAAGATTGACATAAACCAACTTTAGTGACGAAATGGGGTTGCTTTCAATACACGGTGATGCCATTTGGTCTTAAAAATGGCCTTGCGATCTTTTAGAGGCTAGTTGTCGCTGAATTTAAGGATTTCATTCATAAGTTTCTGGTAGTATACATGGATGACTGGAATGTATGTGGGTTGGTTAAGGACCACATTGCAAATCTAAGGTTGATGTTGGAAAGGTTTCGACAACATCAGATTTCACTGAACTTAAAGAAGAGTATTTTCTACGCACCATTTGGAATCCTACTAGGACACATTGTATGTAAGGAAGGAATGTTAGTCAATCCAATGAAGATTGCAATTATTGTCGACTTACCACCACCAATGACAGGGAAGAAACTAAAGGCGACGTTGGGACACACTAGATATTACAGGAACTTTATCAGGGGATATACAACGATTACTGCACCAATGTAGAAGCTGCTAAAGAAGGATGCAAAGTTTGAGTGGAACGTTGAGTTCCAAAAGACCCTAGACATACTAAAGGCAAAGATGGTCGCAGCACTGATATTAGTTTTCCCTGATTGTCAGAAAGAGTTCCATGTCCATGTGGATGCATCATCAGTAGTGCTGAGAGTGATACTGGCCGATCAAGGAGAAGGGTCGATTGACCACCCGATCATATTTGCAAGTATCAAGTTGTCCACTGCGGAGAAGAATTATACTATGAAGGAGAGAGAAGGCCTAGCTGCAAAAATTATGACACTACTTGCTTGGAGGAAATTTTAAATTGTTTACTGATCATTCCACATTAAAATATTTAGTCAATAAGCCTGTGTTGGGGGGGGAGATATGTTGCTGGTTGCTGCTATTCTAAGAGTTCGATTTTGAAATCATTGTGAAACCAGGGCAATTAAATGCAGGCCCTAATCACCTATCAAGGATTGAATCAGGCGAAGAACCAAGGAGCATTGATGAAGCATTTCCCGATGCCCAGCTATTTAGGATCAGAATGATTGATGACCATTACGAACAAGTTATTCAGTTCTTGGCTACAAGACCCGCAATAGAGGATTTCACTACTAGTTAGAAGAAGCAACTAGTTGTTAGGGCTGTTGATTTTTAACTAATCGGAGGTCAGCTCTACAAAATGGGATCAGATGAAGTACTTCGTCGATGCGTCCTTCCACATGAACAAGAAAGAATATTGGCATAAGCTCAAAATGGGATTGAAGGAGTCATTATGGAGGACGTGTGACCGCTAGGAAAATACTTAGGGCTATACTTTGGTGGCCAACAATGCATGGTGATGCCACAGATTATGCAAAGAGCGGTGATGTATGTCAAAGGATAGGGAAACCGTCGCGGAGGGATGAAATTCCACCAGTACCTGAATTGACGTTACAACCCTTCGACAAATGGCAGTCGACTTTGTGGGACCCATCAACCCTCCAGGAAGAAGAACAGGTTCGCGATACATTATTACTGCGATTGATTACTTGACCAAATGGGCTGAAGCAGTGTTGGTAAAGGATTGCACAACTGTGACCGCAACAAGGTTTTTGTTCGACAATGTGGTCACCAGATTCAGGTGCCCAAAGATACTGATGAGCAATCAAGGCACTCACTTCATCAATCAAACTATCAGGGCCATGACAGAAGAATTTCAAATCCAATATCGAAGGAGTACCCCATATCATTCGAAGGCGAATGGTGCAATGGAGGCATTGAATAAGGTATTGTAGCATGCACTCACCAAGGTGTGTAACACAAACCGTGACAACTGGGATTTGAAGATCCTAGTGTTATTGTGGGCCTACAAAACGACATGTAAGAGGTTGATAGGCTATAATCCTTTCAAGTTAGTATGTAGACAAGAAGCAGTGATGCCGATGGAGTATATTGTCCCGAGTCTGTGCATCGCAACAACGACAGGAATGAGTGACGATGAAGCTATTGAAGAACGGTTGGCGTAGCTGTTATAGCTCGATGATGATTGCTTCATCATAGGATTTCATCATTTGGTAGAAAAGGATTGACAGAAGTCTTGGCACGATTTCCATGTAAAGGAAAAACACTTCTAGCGCGAAGACATGGTTCTGTTGTATGACAGTAAGTTTACGAAGTATCCAGGTAAGCTACAGATGCATTGGTTGTGTCCATACATTATCAATTTCATTACTGATGGAGGTGCAGTGCAGCTGCAAAATCTAGATGGGACAATGTTGACAAATTTAGTGAATGGGAGCCGGTGGAAGCCTTATCAGGATATCCAGGTGCGTAGCGAGTGAAAAATAAATTGAGTCGATGTGAAAAAAAAACCATAAGTACATTATGAAGTTGGAGTGAAGTTTGGGAATCTGTCGACAGCACTAGGTCTGTCGACGAAACAATGGAAAAGTAAGGAATAGCAACAAGGTTTGGAGCCTGTCGACGTTCGACATAGCATGAACGGGTCAAATCAAGTAATAATTGCAGTAGTTAAGCCATGGGGGACGACGATGCAAGTGGATGATGACACCATTAATGAAAAATGAGTGCAAAGGATTTGGTAAATCAATGAAGGATTTGAGGGACGATTTAGAAATCATTGTCCAAGATCGACAATATGTATGGGAAGCAGGGAAGTGAAGCTATAAATATGTGCACAGAGGGATCGTTAGACTCACTATCCCTTGTGCACATTAGTGAAGAATTTGCAGAAGAAGAATTAGAGGGAAGAGTGAGCTTAGAGAGTGTGATGGCGCATTTCATTTCCAACAAGAGAACACAAGGTGCTCCAAGGCTGAGGATGATAGGGGTTCACGAGCAACCAACAATTGCATCAGCGCGGAGGATTAGGAATAAGAGAATTACTAGTCGATCGGTGGATACTGACCGAAGGACGAAGCAGGAAAATCGTAGCTCGGCACGGGCTGAAGTTGTTGGAGGAGAGGCAGGCCTTTCTACCATTCTAGAACCAATGCCAGTGGCACTCTGGCTCCAGCGAAGGATGATCAAATTCATGAAATGAATGTGCCGGAATTGGAGCAGTTGGATTTCACACACCCTGTCCACTATGGGTGCTAGAAATGTTGTTTTGGAAGACAAAGAGGAGTATGAGATAGAAACAGTCATGAAAATTAAAGTTGCGGCCAAGGAAGCGGTCGACCAAATTAGGGCGGCTTATGACAAGTTCAAGAAGCAGGTAAACGCACCAGTAGTTTCTAGTTGAGGTGGCTCGAGGGCGAGCCACACGTTTATGTTAGGGGTCCATTGGCACGGGTCCAGAGCACACAAGTGCGGAACCCCCAAGCAACGAAAGGGTCATCAACATGAACAAAGGACTGAGCGCAAAGCATAAAAGAGATGATATATGAAGAAGTATTTGGTTAAGTTAGTTAGAAGTGGGTCATTCAGACCATTTTGTAACAGCCAAGTGAGCCTACAAATAGAAGTACGATTGTAATCCTAAGGGCATCTTGACATGCATCTTTGATCTGTCTTTGTTCCAATCTTTTGGATCGATCTATGGGAGCATCTATCCGGTTTTGGTTTGTTTGATCGCAGCGACTGCTCTGAGGTTGTAATGGTTCTACGATGTATGATAAATAATGGGAACGATTGATACATGTCTTTGTCTTCCACAGTGTTTGATGTTTCATTGAAATCAAAGTAGATGTTTTCGTAGTTATGTTATGTACCGTAGATTCCTTGAACATGCTTTGATAATCTGTTTAATTCGTATGCTGCTGAAGATATCTATCTCTTGGGTTTGATCATGGTGATCCTTGTATTGATGCTTATTCTATCTCTGAGGAAGTTGCGAGGTTTTTCACCTTCTTGGTTTTCCCTGGTGAAATGTTTTGTGTCTCTTTTCTCTTGTCTCTTATGCTTGATATGCTGTACATGTTGTTCTTTCAGTTAAGATACTAGGTCTATTGAATTAAATGATGAAAAAATAACATGGTATCACAGCTAGCCTGAAGGAAGGCATGCTATGGCATTTATGAGACTTGTTGCACTTGCGACAAATCGGAAGCTAGGGCTTGATATAGAAAAAACCAGTCATCGTAGAACTTTCGCTATAAATCCATTTTGGCGAAGGTTCAGGATCTAAAACATTTACAAGTCGAAGGTAACATCCCCATGTACCTTGTGCACAAATCACAACATCGGATTCGTTGTAATTTGTGATATATGATCCGTACAATCTAGGGTTTCTGCCTCTTCCAGATCTTAGTCATAAACAGGTGACCTAGGAAAAAAGGTCACAACTTGGGCTAGGAAGCTCCAAATGAAATCCTGTAAAAAGCGACAATAAGAGCATGGAATTTAGTTTCTCAGGTAAGTTTTTCAGAGGTTGAAGTTGAACCAGTGACACATGGCATGCTGTACAAGTTTTCTCTTTTGTTTTATCCCATAAACATGTCACGTTGAGACACTTGGCATAACTCTCTCTCAGAGAATCCAATTGAGGTTAGACCCATGGGGTTGGAAAGATGATAGGTCAGGATACCACAAGCCAACGTTTCAGACCCTGTGGATTCGTAATTTCATAGATGTACCAAAAACAATAAGGCACATATTTTTGTCAAAACAGAATTGGATTCTAACAACCTTCATTCTTGGCTTGTCATTGCTGCGGGAATTTAGGGCTTCAGAGAAAGTTGGAATTTTTTGAATTGGAGACCACAGCTGAATGATCCTCATCAAAATAGAAATTTAGAGACCAAGATCAAATTTTTTGGTTGGGCAGAAGGCCAGGCTTGATCAAACCCTAGTTCGGGATTTTGATCGGAAAGGTGGAAAATTAGGGCTTTTGCAAAAGTTGGAATTTTTGAAATCTGTGACCACGGTTGGAAGCTCCTCAGAAAAATCGAAGTTTAGAACACAAGATCAAACCTTTTGCATGGGTAGAATACCGGGCTTTATCAAACCTTAGTTTGGGATCCTGTCTAGAAGATTCATAATTTTCAAAGGCAATTTTGAGGGGTCAAATTTTGAAGTTTTAAAAATTGAAGTATACCAGCTTGATCAGCTCAACAAGACACATCTTTGCATCCATTCAGAAGTTTGAAATTCAAAATTTGAATTTTTAGGGTTTGTCTGACAAACCCTAATCCAGCTCTAGATCTAGTCTCAACAAATCAAAGTGGATTGGGTTGATCCTATAAGAGAATGAATTGGACACTTGCATAAGTGAAGAAGTTCCAGTTCTAGAGGGAGATAAGGCTAAGGCCTTACATAAGAAGACTACAAGAAATCCCGACAGGTATGACTTGAAGAGATATAGGTATGTTTGTGAAATATTTTCATGATTAAGTTTATGATATATTTGTTTTCGTATTATTATGTGACGTCCCCTTCCCCATAGAACAACAAGGAAGGAAACGTTAACAACATACCGGGCTTTTGTAAATTTAGCCCCAATATTTTTGCATAGAAATAACTAACATTTTAAAACTTCTATATGCAAATTCGTTTCAATATAAACACAGCGGAATTAAACTTCACATATGCACACAGTTTCTTCACGTGTCCAGCATACCCATCTCAGTCATACATGTAATCAACCATTAAGTATCATATCATAAAACAGGATGCATTTCATTTCATTGAACATGGGCAATTTAACATATTGCAGAATGCAAAAAGGAATAATTTATAATCCACAGAACACTTATCTTGAGAAGATGATGTCCAACGACTGGCTATGTGAGAGCAACGTTCCACCCAACCATAGATCTCTGTCCAGCCTGTATTCTTTCAGCTGAGAGATCACCCCCGAGCTGGGCTGTGTATCCACTAAGGAGGAACTAGATGGCTTACTCACAGTCAGGGTTTCACTCAAACAACCATGCTAAGCCAACACACGGTTGGGTTTCTCAAGCATGTAATAGGAGATGGAGGAGGATGCTAGTCCACTAAGCTCAATCCCAGAGCCACATACTCTTCAAGCTAGACTCAGCAATCCCATCCTCTGCTCATACATCCACAACTGGATTTCTCACAACTCTGTCACAAACAACCCAAATCCGTCACTGATTTTCTGGGCTGCAAAAACTGGGTTTTCCCATGGCTTTTGGGGTAGCTATTGCTCCCAAATTAGCCCCAAGGTTCCTACCCATGGATCCCCCATTGGATTTCTCTGTCCAATACCAAATCGGGACGTTTTTGGCTTCCCAAAACGTGGGTTCTCTCACAGTCGCGATTTTTCCATTTTCTCCCTATTGGGAGCTCGTTTTTGGGTGGGCAAAGATGTCCCATACTTCCACAATGGAATGGGGATAAGGATGGAGCAACCCCCAAGGTGTAGAGTGACTTGTGGGACAAGTCAAAAGAGCCCATACCTTCCCATACGAATTTCAGGGTTGCCCATACTCCATCAAAGTCATGGGCTGAAATCTCAACCACTTCCTTACAATTGGCATTAATGTCCCTAAGGAAGTCAAATGGGTTCTCATAAAGACATATGGCAACCTATGGGTCACTCTCATAGCCCCCTCACCACTCCCTAGTGGATACACGTGGCCCCTTCTCTTTCGTTGCCTCCGTAGCCAGCTTTGGACATTTTATATTGCCTGATGTTTATTTACATCCTATTACAATTTCCATGGCTTAAGAGCACATGGTATCAAAATATCAAATACTTGCCCTTTAAATAAAATTCGGCTTTCACTAGCGGGGCCTTGGCCTTGAGCTCCACGCTAGGAAAACATACATCACATGTACACTGATTTACATTAAAGGCTCATATATCCTAAGGGTCGAATTGGGGGTATTACATTCCCCTCCCCCTTAGAACAACACCGTCCTCGGTGTTCCAAGACCTAGGCATATATATACAATTTACATATATCCAAAACTTCAAAATATTTGCAGATCTGCCCTGCATTCTATCCTTTACTTTGAACTTTCAGGACCAAGTCCTTTGACCTTCACGAGATGCTCCCGCTGATTCGGATCTTCCAGCTCATCCATAAGTCTGAAAACTTTATGGCTGCTACCTTCTTGAGGTTCTCTTGTTGGGCAGTTACGGAGGCAATGATCCCCTCCACACTTCCAACACTTCACTGGTTGCTTCATATTTGCATGCTCAATTTCCTTTGAGTCTTTCCACCTGGAGCGTTTCTTAGCCGGACGATTGGATGAATGCTTCTTCATTGATCCACTTTTCTCTCCTTTGCTGATTGCTTTCACAATGATTTTTACCTCTTTCTGCAAACGAAGAGTGTCCTGCAAGACCTTGTGGTTCATCTCGTTCTGCTGCTTTTGCATCTTGAGCATCTCTCCAAGATTTTCTTGGGTCTTGGCAATTGTTTGAAGAAGACCTCTAGCCAATTCTGATAGCCCTTGGTCTGCCGCCATGGTCAATGGAAACAACTGACCACACTTTGCTCCACTAGCAACACTTGCCTGCACCGGCTGCAACCAATTGATTCAATTTCTACCTGTGAAATTCATCATTACAATTCTCGTTAGGCCAAGCATAACCCAAACATTTAAAAATCAGTCAATGGTTTTTCCCCAGTTGACATAGATAGTCCATGTTTTACTCATGAGACTTCCACACTTTTCATGCTTGCCCAACATACACATGAATTCCTTCATGTTCATCCATTCACAGGAAATTCATTAATTAGCCTTCACAATTCAATTTAATCAAATAAACACACTTTTAATTTCAGTCATGCATGCATTCAGCAATTTTCTAATTTTATAAATGCATCAATAAAAAGGAAAGAGAGGGAGCAGTAAGAGTTTCTCCTCTTAGTTTTGTTCCATTCTAGAACCCACACCACCACTGTGGTTTTCATGCTCCTGTCCTCTTTCACTTCAACGTGAATGCTTGACCTGCCCTTCTCGGCTATGACACGTAGTGTCCATGGCCTATTCCAAACCTCTCAACCATGGGGTTCATCCCCTTGGTTGGTCTAATTCCTAGCTGCTAGGACTCACACCATTCTACTAGCTCCATCTTTCATTACTGCTCATGCTGAGCTCTTTAGGGTGGTTACATGTCCACTCGCATCCTTGAGATGCCTTCATAGTCATTGCTTCCAGCAATACCTACACTCAAACATTGAATTATTTCACGTGTTTAGTTTATTTTCATAGGAAATCATAACCAAATCATATACATATGTATATTCATAAGCAAGAAATTACAAGATAACCAAATACTTATCTGCACTAGATGTCTTCACTTTATTCCATAGGGTCCTTCTTTGCTTTACAAGCCTTGGAATCTCCTATGGATTTGGGTGTTTGGCCAGCGCGCAGGCTGCCCCTCAACATCTAACAGTCTTGTATGTTTGTCCAGCACGCAGGCTGCTCCACAACGTCAAATAACCTTGTATGTTTGGCCAGCACGCAGGCTGCTCCAAATCATCAACCATCTCGCATGTTTGGCCAGCACGCAGGCTGATCCAAATCATCAACAATCTCGCATGTTTGGCCAGCACGCAGGATGATCCAAATCATCAACAATCTCGCATGTTTGGCCAGCACGCAGGCTGATCCAAACAATCAATAATCTTGCTCAACCAGCCACTTTCTGGATTTACCAAGCAACTTTTAGTTCTTTCAGGGTCCTTGCTTCCTGTATTGACCAAGGTTTCCAACAAAGAAACAACAATGCATCAGCTCACTGTTACAAGCTTTATGCTTGAAACCTTCATTATTTCAAATAAGAAATGAATGAAAATGAATACTTATCTGTACTGTGCATTTCCTCTCTGGTCCACAGGGTCCTGCTTTTACTTTATAAGCCTTGGGATCCTCTTGCGGACTAAGATGTTTGGCCAGCACGCAGGCTGTTCCAAATCATCAATTAATTAATGCCCTACCAGTACACCTTCACGCCGACTGGGTTTACCAAGCATTTGGTGGTGCCCAACCAGTCCCATACCTGGTTGGCCCTCTCCATTGCCGAGCCAGCACATACGTCTGGGTCATCGACCAATGGAAGGTAACTGCGCCACCGACCATTACAGGTCAAGGCTCCACTACTCTGCCTTAGGCTTGCATTAGCCTTTCACGGTATCACAATCCCTCAATGCGCATAACAATTCTTCACCCACACAAGGGTGGCACTTCTTCTCTTATGTAAGCCGGCAGTTCCATTTAGGAATTCATTAGGTCACTTTCTTAACTGCAGGCTATCATGGCCTCATGATACCCACTCACCCCATACAAGGGTTACCACGGCTCATACCGTCCTCTTGAGTATTCTTTTCTTCACTTTTCCCTTTAATGTGCGGCACTGAATTTCATATGTATAATCTGTCCACACAAAATGGATAGCAAGCTCATTAGTATCGCTGCTCTAGAATTGTAAACATATTTCATAACATTCACTATCCAACCTTGAAACACCAGGAATGCGTCCATTCCCTTAAGGCGTAGTCAATATTGGCATCCCTAACATAACTCAGCACCAGAAAGGCGTGCACTCCTTACTGATGTGAACTATGAAGGTCCTAATCATACTTCAAGCAGTCTTTCATGATGGAAATAAAATCAAAACATGCTCTGCATATTAACTCTAATAATTAGATATATATATATCATTCAGGGTTTATGGAAAACTTATCCATTTTGCCGATGTTATTTCTCTTCTTTAATGAGGAATGGAGGCTCCTTCTCTGAGTTGACAGTCCCTCGGTTCGCCATCCCAATTCCTTTTGATGTTACATATCCTTCATATGTCTTACTGACATATTCTTCACCATCCCACTCATATTGTTTACCAATCATGTAGTGCGGATGAAACATTAATAATGTCTTATGGCATTCCACCTGGAACCCATTTTCAAATCATGGAATCCCTTCCCATGAAGTTTGGCTTCTGCAGGACCTCTGTCATGGTCTTACTGCAATGTGTCTCCCTGGCACACTTATTAAACAGCCAAACAGTCAACAACATTTAGCAATACAATTTCAAATCCGATTGCTCCATAACCAATCCATGGCACTAATAATTAAATTCAGTATGCATTTGCAACTCTGTCTACTACAGAAATTGGTTTTCTTATCCATGAGGCTATCCTCATATTGTTTGGCTCTTGTAAGTGACATCACTCTACCCGTTATGGTCTTATGCCTGCTGCCATACATGAGCATCCACTTACAGCATGTCCTCCTGACACATTTTCATATAAGCCAAACAGTCATTAGCAATTATTAGTAAAATTTCAAATTCGAAACATTTACAAATCTGATATTTACAACTGTTCTTACTAACAGAACTTAGAGCTCTCAACCATGAGAACCTTCTCATAACCTTTGGCTTCTACGTGTGGTAGATCCCGGTCTCTACTATGGACTTATCCTCATTGCCATATGTAAGACCTTCCTACCGAAAACTGAAACTCCAATCAGCCAAACACGTTGTGAGTATCTACGCACATAATCATTCATTGCCATTATAGTCACTGAAGTGATCTCAGAATTATAACACTCAATAATTCAAACACCTTCAGCTGTTACATTTGAAATGCAATGAAATATATATATACACTTCTATATATGCGTCATTATCATAATAGAATTTTCAAGACATAGTCACACTATCCATGCAGCTTAACTAAATCGTAAATACTCATTATTTCACAGTCACATCATTCATACAACTTGTATTACCATAAACAGGATCACCAATCCTCACTTGCCTTGGTTATTAATCACATAACCAACATACACATGGAATTATATAAATTCATATGAATGCATTGATATTTCTAAACAGTCATAGGGTGTAAGGATCATTTCCTTCACTTACCCACACCTCACCAAGCTTGGTAGGTTAACAGTCCCAATCGGTATTCAATATCACAAGCAAACTAACTCAACATAGCTCAAACATAGTTGAAGGGATCTTACCAAATCCTCTTTCAACATTCATGCAATTTTGCAGCAATAATCATTACCTGCATGGTTACCATTAACATCGCCTGATGTTACCTGATCAGTTGGCCTCTTACCAGGGCTGTTCAGTCCTTGTGCCAACTTTATGATCGTAGATTTGTTGCACCATCCTTTCTGCATAAGGTTGCTGGCTTCATGCAACAACATCCCCAATACGTTTAGCCGTGCTCTTTGTTATCTTGGTCCTACAACCAATACCAACATCAATAGTGATTATCAACCACAATATTCTCTATTAGCGGTTCATTGCATATGCAGACTTCATTCTTTTACCAATATGCAATATCTCATTCATGCACAAGCATTTCCATATGCACTATGCAATGTTTGTTAAGATGTCAACTAGTGCATATACATCTATGTAATCCCTTACATTTTTTTAACATTTTTATGCCATATGACAATTTCATAATTATAAGTATGATAACAAACAGAGGTTTAAAGAATTCTTCCCTTTTCGATCCCTCCTCGTATCATGGAATTTCTCTTCCATATCATGCAATTGTAGAAATTGCCCACATTGACAACAAAATTTGTTTGTCAAAACAGTCGCTGGCACTCTTCTGCACTAAATAACTATGATATCTGTAGACCTCCTTCAAACTCTGGTCATGCATCATTGTTCCCTGCTGGACAAGCTTTCCAATGCCTGTCTTCATGCTCCATTCCGACATCAGGTGCGGAAACTGCATCCCTTCAAAAATGACAACTTTCACTCCAGTTCTGCACATTTTACACAGTTGCATTTTGGTCCCGAATGCCAACTTCAGCCACCTGTGGAGGAAAATCTATGAGGAATCACAAAAACTTATCTATCGGGCGAAGTTAGTCCATATAACAAGGAATACTCAGCAATTCACGTATTTCAATTCCGATGCACCATTCATCTTCTATGAATTTCTGGATTTCACTACTTCTCACTTTTCACATTTTCCCAAAATTCCAAATTTTGGGCCAAAAACGGCTATCTCCCAAATGGTGCATTTCTGGAAAATCTTCGTCTAACGGAAGCTGTCCGTCTTAATGAGAATATGAAATGTCTAGTTCAGTAAAATTTCTGATTCCCACATCTAGGGTCACTTTTACTGCCCACAAGCTTTTCAAAATCCCGAAAAAGTGGCCCGGAACAGTGCTTTTTGGCCTTCTTGATCACCCCGACACCATATCCTTTGGAGTTTGGCTCCCAGATTCTGAACTTAACATCGTGCCTGCTTCATGGCCGCGCCTGATCAATTTCAGCTCAAACCGACCTTCCGTCAATCATCGGGACCCCGTCCTTCAAAAGTCACTATTGTCCATTTTCTGTCAAATCGGAGTGTATTGGGCTACGGGTCTTCACTGGTCTTTTCATGGCCCTCGTCAATGGCCTCCGAGCCCCACAGGAATCATCGCATTCTGAGTCCGGATGCTCCTGCTATCAAAAAATCAAGTTTTAGCCACTTTACTCTCTTTTCTTTTCTTCTTCTTCTTCCTTTTTTTTTTTTTTTTTTTTTTTTTTTTTTTTTTTTTTTTTTTTTTCGGACGCGCGGGCCGGTTCTCCAAATGCTTCCGCAATGCGGAGCAGTTCGGCGAATGCTTCCGCAATGGCGGAGCGATTCGCTGAACTCTCCCGCAACCGCGGAGCCATTCGGCGAATGCTCCCGCAATGGCGGAGCGATTCGCTGAATTCTCCCGCACTGCGGAGCCGTTCGGCGAATGCTTCCGCAATGGCGGAGCGATTCGCTGAATTCTCCCGCAACTGCGGAGCCATTCGGCGAAGGCTTCCGTCGCGGAGCCATTCGGCGAAGGCTTCCGCCGTTTCGGAAGACTTTCCCGAATCCTCCCGTGATTTCGGAACCATTCGCGGAATCCTTCCGCCGTTTCGGAAGACTTTCCCGAATCCTCCCGTGATTTCGGAACCATTCGCGGAATCCTTCCGCCGTTTCGGAAGACTTTCCCGAACTCTTCCGCAATTTCGGAACCGTTCACGGAATCCTTCCGCCGTTTCGGAAGACTTTCCCGAACTCTTCCGCAATTTCGGAACCGTTCGCGGAATCCTTCCGCCGTTTCGGAAGACTTTCCCGAACTCTTCCGAAACAAACTTTAAACAAAATTTTCGAAAATACTTAGAAAAATTTTCTTCTTTTTCGGAGCATTTTGCCGAATTTTTCCGCGTTGCGGGACAACTCGCGCAATCTCTCCGCAAATTTCGGAAGAGAATTCCTTCCGAAAATTTCGGAAGGGAATTCCTTCCGCAAATTTCGGGGCGACTTCCCGAATTCCTTCGCGTTTCGGAAAAACTCGCGGAATGCTTCCGCAGTTTCGGAGCAATTCGCCGAATGCTTCCGCAACTGCGGAAGTCATTCGGGAATTCCTTCCGAAACAGACTTAAACGAATTTTTCAAACAGACTTAGGAAAAATTGAAAACTTTCATTCATTTAACATTCGACCATCCAACCAATGTATTCACCATTAATCTCCAAACAACCAACAATCATGGGCAAGGAAACTCATGAGTATAAGGCGTAATTTGCAAGCTTTCCTAACAACTGACTGTTCATGCTTTTATTCAGGAAATTAACAAACAGAACTCATTTCCAGCCATGCTCAACAATAATCAACAACAACAAAACAACAAAACAGCTTGAGATGGCAGATGTTGCCCATGCTCCTTTCTCTGTTTCATAGAATGCCATCAATGCAACTAATGCAAGCAGCTTGCAAAAATCTCCAAACAGTCATGCGATCTTGAGGTTTCTCTAATGCATTTTTGTTTCAAATACAAAATGCATGTACACACACAATGACTTAAATTTCGGTGAAGGGTCCAACAGCCGTAGGGTTGAACCTAGAGCTCTGATACCACTCTGTGACGTCCCCTTCCCCATAGAACAACAAGGAAGGAAACGTTAACAACATACCGGGCTTTTGTAAATTTAGCCCCAATATTTTTGCATAGAAATAACTAACATTTTAAAACTTCTATATGCAAATTCGTTTCAATATAAACACAGCGGAATTAAACTTCACATATGCACACAGTTTCTTCACGTGTCCAGCATACCCATCTCAGTCATACATGTAATCAACCATTAAGTATCATATCATAAAACAGGATGCATTTCATTTCATTGAACATGGGCAATTTAACATATTGCAGAATGCAAAAAGGAATAATTTATAATCCACAGAACACTTATCTTGAGAAGATGATGTCCAACGACTGGCTATGTGAGAGCAACGTTCCACCCAACCATAGATCTCTGTCCAGCCTGTATTCTTTCAGCTGAGAGATCACCCCCGAGCTGGGCTGTGTATCCACTAAGGAGGAACTAGATGGCTTACTCACAGTCAGGGTTTCACTCAAACAACCATGCTAAGCCAACACACGGTTGGGTTTCTCAAGCATGTAATAGGAGATGGAGGAGGATGCTAGTCCACTAAGCTCAATCCCAGAGCCACATACTCTTCAAGCTAGACTCAGCAATCCCATCCTCTGCTCATACATCCACAACTGGATTTCTCACAACTCTGTCACAAACAACCCAAATCCGTCACTGATTTTCTGGGCTGCAAAAACTGGGTTTTCCCATGGCTTTTGGGGTAGCTATTGCTCCCAAATTAGCCCCAAGGTTCCTACCCATGGATCCCCCATTGGATTTCTCTGTCCAATACCAAATCGGGACGTTTTTGGCTTCCCAAAACGTGGGTTCTCTCACAGTCGCGATTTTTCCATGTTCTCCCTATTGGGAGCTCGTTTTTGGGTGGGCAAAGATGTCCCATACTTCCACAATGGAATGGGGATAAGGATGGAGCAACCCCCAAGGTGTAGAGTGACTTGTGGGACAAGTCAAAAGAGCCCATACCTTCCCATACGAATTTCAGGGTTGCCCATACTCCATCAAAGTCATGGGCTGAAATCTCAACCACTTCCTTACAATTGGCATTAATGTCCCTAAGGAAGTCAAATGGGTTCTCATAAAGACATATGGCAACCTATGGGTCACTCTCATAGCCCCCTCACCACTCCCTAGTGGATACACGTGGCCCCTTCTCTTTCGTTGCCTCCGTAGCCAGCTTTGGACATTTTATATTGCCTGATGTTTATTTACATCCTATTACAATTTCCATGGCTTAAGAGCACATGGTATCAAAATATCAAATACTTGCCCTTTAAATAAAATTCGGCTTTCACTAGCGGGGCCTTGGCCTTGAGCTCCACGCTAGGAAAACATACATCACATGTACACTGATTTACATTAAAGGCTCATATATCCTAAGGGTCGAATTGGGGGTATTACATATTAGTACAATCTTGATTAATCTTAGACTTGTCTTATCACCTTAGTAAAAGTATGAATGCTTGTAGACATTCATTGATTAGGGTTATGACACTTATGATTGTACTAATGCACCATGATGTTGTATGAGGTTGATGTTGTCCACTAACATGAAAGGTACATCAAGAAAGACAGATCAAGTTCTAGATAAAGAACATATGACCATGGTGACATGAAGACAAAGACTCATCCATAGTCATGGATCACATAGAAACTCTACTTATGAGGTATGTATAGTTTTGGTTCTACAATGATTAACTTATGAGTTATGTAGGTTACTAAGCACAAGTCATTGAAGAGAACAAGAAGACATTGTTTGGGTATGTTAGACATAACTAGCTAACATGATATTCTAGGTATGTTTTTCCTATATCAAGTTAGAATCCTACCTTGCGTTAGGATATTATACTTTTGTATGAATGATAATGAAAGTTAGAAGTTTAAGTAATCAAGCATTTATGCATATTATGTTTCTTACTTTGATTGATGATATGACTAACCAGAAGAGTCCTATGGTCAAATAAGATTATGCATGAATAAAAGAAGTCTTCCTTGAAACCTTGAATACTAATGCTTGTGATAAATTACCTATGTGTGAAATAATCATGACCATACATGTTAAGTTTAATTAGGATCATAATGTTTTGATAGTATTGAGATTATACTAATGGATGTATGATCATGTATGAGATATTGAGGATGACATTAGTGCACACTTAAGCATGCATAGTGGCCCAGGATGAATATAAGCTTAAGGGCAGGTAATCCAGGAAGCAAAGATCAAGAGGGAGCACACTTCAGTAATTCCTGCAAGGAAGCAAAGATTGAGAGGGGGTCCACCCTACAACTAAACAAACATAAGTATTTGAATTGTCATTTATTATATGATTACTTAAATGATGTTGTCCAGTCATGTACATACTTATGTTCCTATATTTAGGATGTACATTTTGCATTTTAGAAAATTTGCATTAATGAATTGTATACTACTAATATGCATGTAATGGGTAAGTGGCCAATGGCACTGTACAACATCCCATTGCTACTTATCTAGAATGAAACCTCTTTGCTGACATGTTAGGAGTAGTGCAAACTCTTAACAATATTCTGGTAGAGATGGAAGGCATATAGAAAGTTACGGGACATGGATAAATGTTGTATTGAAGCATTGGCTAAAGATAATTGCATGACTATATGACATATGTCTTTATGCATAAGAATGTGTTTTTTAAAATCTATGAGAAGTTTCTAATCAGGAAATTGAATTTGACTTGTAGGAAAGATCATGTACAATCACCTAAAAAAGAAGGACTACAACATTTGTTCCAGCAACGAAGTTCAAAGAAAACTATCTATTAAAGATATTGAAGAATCTGAAGTTCCTAGGATTTGGGATATAGTAATGGAAGAATGCCATGATCAAGGAATACCAGTCGATCATAAGAATGATGTCTGGGATGTGGTCCAGAGACCAAAATGGGAAGTCTGTTGTGACTTCCAAGTGGATCTATAAGATCAAGCATGTCGCAGATGGTAGCATAGGTGAGGTTTGTAGCTCATGATGTCTCCTAGAAAGAGGGAATAGATTATGAAGAGACTTTTGCTCCTGTAGCCAGGTAGAATTCCATCAGAACAGTACTTGCTCTGGCTACAGTGATGAAGTGGAAGATACACCATATGGATGTCAAGACAACTTTCTTGAATGGTGTAGTCGAAGAGGAAGCGTATGTGGAGCAGCCACTCGGTTTTGAGACACATGACAGGGAGTCATATGCGTGAATATTGAAGAAAGCCTTGTGTGGATTGAAGCAAGCTCCTAGGACTTGGTATGGTAGGATAGACAGTTTCCTATCCATTTTGGGCTTTACTAAGAGTAAAGCGGATTTCAACCTTTACTACAAGGTTGAGGAAGGAAATCCAGTGATACTACTATTGTATGTTGATAACTTGTTTATTACAGGTGAGGATAGGTTGATTGTCGACACGAAGAGGAAGCTTACTGCCGAGTTCGAGATGAAGGACTTGGGAATGATGCATTACTTTCTAGGCATGGAGGTGTGGCAGAGTGCAGATGGAATCTTCCTTGGACAAGGGAAGTATTCAGTAGAGATCCTGAAGTGGTTCGGGATGATGGACTGTAAGGCCATGGCCACACCCATGGAATCGAACCTGAAACTTCTGGGTGATGCTTCATTTGAGCCGGTTGATGTCACGGTGTATCGTTAGATGATTGGGTCCTTGATGTACTTGACGAACATGAGACCAGATATTTGTTTTGCAGTGAACACATTGAGCCACTTCCTAACGGATCTTAGACATGTTCACCTGATTTCTATAAAGCATATTTTGAGGTACCTGAAGGGTACAGTTGATTATGGGCTCAAGTATGATGCGAATCAAAAGTTTAACTTGGAGGGTTATGTTGATTCAGATTGGGCAAGTAGTGCCGCAAATAGGAAGAGCACTTCGGGGTGCTGCTTCAGTATGGGATCAGGTGTGATCTCTTGGTTTAGCAGGAAGCAGTCCTACGTAGCATTGAGTACATCTGAAGCGGAGTATGTCGCAACTTGTTCGGCTAGTTGTGAGGCAGTATGGATGAGGAAGCTATTGTCTGAGTTATTTGATCTCCCGTTGGATGCTACTTGTATCTTCTGTGACAACCAGAGTTGTGTGAAGTTGTCTAAGAACCCAGTGTTCCATGACAGGTCGAAGCACATTGAGATCAAATATCACTATATCAGGGATATGGTGTAGAGAGGAGCGGTGAAGCTCCTGTATGTTGCGACGGATGAGTAGGTTATAGATGTGTTGATGAAACCACTAGCCATAGTGAATTTTGAGTACTTCAGAGAGAGGCTTGGTGTTATTCATATTGAAGATACTTCGAGGAAGAAGTGATGGGACACATTTGCAGGAGCCATTCCAAGCATGGTGAGAGGAGGATCCTTCCCATGGCTGTGGATGTAACCATTGTGTGATGAGCATCAAGACGATGCTCCAGTTACTGCTTTGGATATGCATCAGTTGGATGCTTTGTATGATCAGTTGGATCATGTATATTGATATGCATTAGTTGGATGCTTTGTATGATCATTTGGATCATGTATATTGATATGCATCGGTTGGAGGCTTTGTATGATCAGTTGGATCATGTATATGTATATGCATCACGTGGATGCTTTGTATGATCAGTTGGATCATGTATGATGACATGCATCAGGAAGATGCAGTGACGATGATAAGGATGATCATGTGTGATGAGTATTAGGATGATGCTCTGGATGACACGCATCAGGACGATGCAGTGACGATGATCAGGATGATCATGTGTGATGAGTATTAGGATGATGCTCTGGATGATATGCATTAGGACGATGCTATGATGAGGAAAGGATGATCATGTACATCAGGATGATGTATGGTGAGTATCAGGTTGATACTCTGTGGTCATGGATAGGTTGTGCAGATGAGCATGTAAGTTGACCTGGTAGATCTTGTCGGTCATGTTGCGGAACATAAAGGATCTTGGGATACTCTTTCGAGGCATTACTCTAGGAGGACATGTAACTAGACCTGGGAGATCTTGTCGGTCGTGCTGTGGCACATAAAGGATCGTGGGATACTCTTTTGAGGCTTTGTCCTATGACATATAATAGCACCATGGGAGATCCAATACGTTGAGAAGTTCGCTCGTAATCAGTCCTGGGATTCTCTTTCGAGGCTCTGTGGTGACCACATGTAAGTAGACATGGGAGATCTTGTCGGTCGTGATTCGACACATAAAGGATCCTGGGATACTCTTTTGAGGCATTTTGGTGGGAGTCACATGTAAGTTGACCTGGGAGATCTTGTCGGTTGTGCTTCGACACATAAAGGATCCTGGGATACTCTTTTGAGGCATTTTGACACACGTAATAAGTCTTGAGGATTCCATAGTATGGCCAGTGTTGATGAAGGCCTGCAGGAGGTGGGCCTACATCCAGCATGAAAAAGGGTTGGCTCTGTAGAAATTCCTATGACGAGAAGAATTCAAAGATAGGCCAGTGATCAAGATGTCGAGTACAGTAGCAGTGATGATGATGATGCTCTGTGATCCAGTGATGATCCTCCAGCTCTAGAATTGAAGACTTGTGCCTATATGTATTGATGACTTGTGTCAAGAGAATACCTTCCTAGTTAAGAGGGAGTGTTGATGTATTTGTAACTTCGGAATATATTCACTTGTATATTGTATGTATTACATTTGTACCTTATTGTATCCCCAATGGAGATGTATTATTCCTCTGATTGGAAGTGTCGTCATGTGTACTTGCAAGTGTCGCAAGTTATATTGTAAGTGTCGTAACTTATACTTGATGGGTTATTAGACCACCTTGATGGGGTCGGCCCTGTATGAGTCATGTGGGTTAAAGGGTTATTAGACCACCCTAGTGGGGTCGGCCCAGAGTCAGTTTATGTTAAGTGGTTAAGTTGGGGCCGACCTAGTTAGAGTTAAAAGGCAAGTCAAGTTAGTGTATAAATAGAGAGTGTGTCTCTCTCATTTTATACATTCTATTATTCACTCACTTCGCATTAGTGAAAGAGAGAAGGAGTGTGCACAAGTGGAGGAGGAGCATGCTGCTGAAGATATCTATCTCTCAGGTTTGATCATGGTGATCCTTGTATTGATGCTTATTCTATCTCTGAGGAATTTGCGGGGTTTTTCACCTTCTTGGTTTTCCCTGGTGAAATGTTTTGTGTCTCTTGTCTCTTGTCTCTTATGCTTGATATGCTGTACATGTTGTTCTTTTAGTTAAGATCCTAGATCTATTGAATTAAATGATGAAAAACTAATAAGAGAGAGAGAGAGAGAGAGAGAGAGAGAGAGAGAGAAGTTCACTGGTGACGGAGAGAAGATGTTTTGTCTTGGGATTTTATCTTGTACTTGGTGAATTCTATATTGAGGAAGTTTTGTTAAGGTTTTCTCCCTTGTGGTTTCCCCGAGAGAAATAGTGTGTTCTTTGTGATTGTTGTGGTTGTATTTATTTCAATGATTATATTGTTTAATGTTATTATGATAAACATGTAAAACCTTAACATTTTGGAGTGTTTTCTAAGAATTTTCTTCTTGTTTCTACACCAGCATTTTTATCACCGATAAACAGGTCTTCTGAATTTTTATTTTGGACATATATGGAGGGATTCTTTGTGTCTGGTATTTTTTCTGTGAAATTCTAAATCACAACAGATCTAAGAGCTGAGTATACCTCACAGAGAAAGAATAAGCAGAAAAGATGAATTAGAGTGAAAACTGCAGTAAAAATGAGCAGATAATTAATCATGCATGAGAAATCAGATAGGAGCAGAATGATGCCACATGATCCAATAATCAGTATAATGAAAAATGATGTTACAATGGAGAGAATTTGAATCACACAGGATAATTCGAACCTCAGTTGGTCTAGCATAGGAATTGTCACCACTAGAGTGCTCTGAAAGACTCAAACTCAACCAAACTGAACCTAAACTTAGTTAACTGAAGACATAATCAGTTAACTAACCAAGGAGGGCACATTAGTGATTTTTCATGCAAAACAGTCAGAAAAGGGTGCATGAGGCCACAATCAGTGGAATTCGTAGCTCTAACCCCCCACAAGAGTTAGCTAACTGAGGTGGACTGAACTGGAACACTGAGTAGGTTCATATAAAATAGGGAACTGATTAAAGTGGTCCTAAAATGATGCATACAGGGCTCAGAAGGTAGTATATGGATCCTATATGACATCTGCACACCACTAGGGGGAAAATGACATCATCAACTACTAGGAAAATGAAATAATGCTAGGTAGGACAAGGATGGAGTATTAAAATATCCTAACACCCCCCATTAATCCATACTTTTGCATCCCGGGCCTTGGTTACTAAGACCAAAGGTCACCCATACAATCAAATAAATGATAAAAAATAAATGAATTGTCCATGAACCAAGGAAATGGGGAAAAACCTCATGGGAAAAGTACCCCCCCTCAAAAACAACAACAATAGGGAACTCAAAGAAACTTCATACTAAGTAGAGAAGGAAAAACCTTTCCTGAGTGAAAGACTTTGCAAAAATATTGGCAATCTGCTCCTATGTAGGATTGCAATGCGGGTGCTAGATATGGATCTGGATTTGGATCTTCTCCTCTAATGTACCTCCTATTGTGTAGAAGTTGTATTTTCCAAAACAAGTCTTTCAGGAACCCTTCTTGCTATTGGAGCGAATGGCTCATTGTGGTCCAAATCATGAACCTTTGAGTACCCTTTGTCAGACACTCGAGATTGTTGCTTGGTTGTAGATCCCCCATGGAAAGTCTCTTCAATGCATTGTGGATCAAACCCCACCATCATGTAGCACCTCTCTGAGAGAAGTGGATCTGCATGACATAGTGCAAGTTTTGCATCATAACTGAGAGAACAACATGTACAGCATATCTACAGCATATCAATCATGGAGACAATAATGCAAGCACACAAGAGACACAAAGATTTACTTGGGGAAAACCATAAAGGTGAAAAACCCCAATAACTTCCTCAGAGATAGATAGAGCAATGATACAACCCAACCAAGAGAGATAGCCATAACCTAGCAGTAGATTCTCCTCCTCCATAAGTGCGCCACTCCTCCTTGAGTGCATGAGTGAGAAGTGATTCAACAAATAGAGTGCCTCCCGCACTCTATTTATACTTGACTTGACTTGCCTTTTTACCTAACTCATGTAGGCTCGAACTTAACCACATAACATAATGTTGACTGGGCCGACCCCCAATAGGGTGGTCTAATAACCCTTTGACCCACATGACTTATACAGGGCCGACCCCAACAAGGTGGTCTAATAACCCATCAAGTATAAGTTACGACATTTACAATATAAATGACGACACTTCCGTATAGAGGAGTAATACCATCTCTATAGGAGTACAATATACATATATGTGAAATACATTCTAAAGTTACATATACATCAACACTCCCTCTTAACTAGGAAGGTATTTCTCAGCACAGTTCTTCTAGCACAAGTCATCTTCTCTGGATCATCATCACTGGATAATCGTCATCAAGTCATCATCATCGTCACTACTGCTGCTATCTCAATCAATCTCTGAATCTACTCGTCATAGGAAGTTCTACAGAGCCAGTCCTTTTTCATACTGGATGTAGGCCAACCACCTGCAGGTCTTCATCATCACTAGCCATACTGTGGAATCCTCAGGACTTATTACGTGCGTCACAAAACCTCGAAAGAGCATCCGAGGCTGTTACGAGCACACAGTTCTACCTATAGGATCTCCCAGGGCAACGAATTACATGTGACCTCACCACAAAACCTCACAAGAGCATCCCAGGCTGTTACGAGCACACAACTCTACCTATAGGATTTCCCAGGGCAACGAATTACATGTGGTCATGGAAAAACCTCGCAAGAGCATCCCAGGACTGATTATGGGCACACAGCCCAACCTATCGGATCTCCTAGGGAACCGAATTACATGTCATAGGACAAAACCTCGAAAGAGCATCTGCCAGATATCCCAGGGCACCGAATTACATGCCATAGGCAAAACCTCGAAAGACTATCTGTAGATCTCCCAGGGCACCGAATTACATGTCCTCCCAGAGCAAAACCTCGAAAGAGCATTTGCCAGATATCCCAGGGAACCGAATTACATGCCATAGGAAAAACCTCGAAAGACTATCTGCAAATCTCCTAGGGCACCGAATTACATGCTCATCTGCACAACCTGATCCACGACCATAGAGTAGAGTATCAACTTGATACTCACCATACATCATCCTGATGTACACATGATCATCCTGATCATCATCACTACAACATCCTGTTGCATGTCATCTGGAGCAACAT
Source organism: Larix kaempferi (assembly GCA_027924585.1). Taxonomy (NCBI): domain Eukaryota; kingdom Viridiplantae; phylum Streptophyta; class Pinopsida; order Pinales; family Pinaceae; genus Larix; species Larix kaempferi. The sequence goes on from BSBM01000674.1 coordinate 4,077,263, forward strand.
CCTGAAGCTCGTCATCCATGATCATCCTGATCATACAATGCATCTACCTGATGCATACCAAGTATCTACCTGATACATATCATCATACATGATCCACCTGATCATACAGTGTATCCACCTGATACAAATACAAATACATGATACATATCACCATATATGATCCACCTGATCATACAATGCATCTACCTGATGCATACCAAGTATCTACCTGATACATATCATCATACATGATCCACTTGATCATACAGTGTATCCACCTGATACAAATACAAATACATGATACATATCACCATACATGATCCACCTGATCATACAATGCATCTGCCTGATGCATACCAAGTATCTACCTGATACATATCATCATACATGATCCACCTGATCATACAATGCATCTGCCTGATGCATACCAAGTATCTACCTGATACATATCATCATACATGATCCACCTGACCATACAGTGTATCCACCTGATACATATACAGATACATGGTCCAAGCATCCAACATGATGCATATACAAAATACATACAAATGATCCAACTGATCATATCCAGAATCCAACATGATGCGTACATACATACATAAAAATGATCCAACTGATCATATCCAAGCAAAAACCAGAACATCATCCTGATGCTCATCATCCAGCGCTTACATCCACAACCATGTGAAGGATCCTCCTTCCAACATGCTTGGAATGGATTCAGCAAATGTGTCCATCACTTCTTCCTCGAAGTGTCCTTGATCTGAAGAACACCAAGCCTTTCTATGAAGTACTCAAACTTCACCCTGGCTAGTGGCTTCGTCAGCACATCTGCAATCTGCTTGTCCGTTGCAACATACAGGAGCTTCACAGCTCCTCTCTACACCATATCCTTGATATAGTGATATTTGATCTCTATGTGTTTCGACCTATCATGAAACACTGGGTTCTCGGACAGCTTCACACAACTTTGGTTATCAAAGAAGATACCAGTAGCATCCAATGGGAGATCAAATAACTCAGACAGTAGCTTCCATAGCCATACTGCCTCACAACTAGCTGAACAGGCTGCAACATACTCTGCCTCAGCTATACTCAGTGCCACGCAGGACTGCTTCCTGCTAAACCAAGAGATCACACCTGATCCCATACTGAAGCAACACCCAGATGTGCTCTTCCTATCTGTAGCACTACCAGCCCAATCTGAATCAACATAACCCTGTAGGTTAAAATTTTGATTCGCTTCATACTTGAGCCCATAATCCACTGTACCCTTCAGGTCCCTCAGAACATGCTTTACAGCAACTAGGTGAACACTCCTTGGATTCGTTAGGAACTGGCTCAATGTGTTCATAGCAAAGCAAATGTCTGGTCTCGTGTTCGTCAGGTACATCAAGGACCCAATCATCTGACGATACATAGAGACATCAACCGGCTCAGATGAAGCATCACAAAGAAGCTTCAGATTCGATGCCATAGGTGTGGCCATAGCCTTGCAGTCCATCATCCCGAACCTATTAAGGATCTCTACTGCATACTTCCCTTGTCCAAGGAAGATTCCATCACTCTGCCACACCTCCATGCCAAAAAAAAATAGTGCATCATCCCCAAGTTCTTTATATCAAATTCAGCAGCAAGCTTCCGCTGTGTGTTGGCAATCCATCTATCCTCACCTGATACAAACAGGTCATCCACATAGTAGTATAACTGGATTGCCTTCCTCAACCTTGTAGTAAAGGTTGGAACCCGCTTTACTCTTGGTAAATACCAAACTGGATAGAAGGCTGTCTATCCTACCATACCAAGTTCTGCACACATATATGACTACACCATGCTATCTTGAAATCCATCTGGTGCATCTTCTATTTCATCACTTTTATATTTCTTAATGTTGCCATCTGCAACGTTCTTGATCTGATAGTTTCATTTGGAAGTCACAATAGACTTCCCTTCAGCTCTTGGGACTGCATCCCAAACATCGTTCTTCATGATCGATGGATCATGGCATTCTTCCCGTATCCTGGGAACTTCAATATCTTCAATAGATAATTTTGTTGTTGAACAAATGTTGTAGTTCTTCTTTTGTAGGTGATGGCATACGATCTTTCCTACACAACAAATTAAATTGCATGATTAGAAAACATCTCATAGTTTTCAGAACAAATTCTTACACATAAAGAAATATGTCATACAGTCATGCAATTATTTTAGCCAATGCTTCAATACAACATTTATCCATATCCCATAACTTTCTAGATGCCTTCCAATCTCTACCAGAACATTGTTAAGAGTGTGCACAACTCCCAACATGTCAGCAAAGAGGTTTCATTCTAGATAAGTAGCAATGGAATGTTGTACAATGCCATAGGCCACTTACACATGTATATTAGTAGTATACTGTTCATCAATGCAACTATTCTAATATGCACAATACATATCCTAAGTCTAGGAACATGAGCATATACATCATTGAACAATTTTACTTAAACAAACAAATATGCAAGAAATGATAATTAAAATACTTATCTTTGTTTGTTCGTTGGGTGGACTCCCTTTGAGTCTTTGCTTCCTTGCAGGATATGCTGGAGTCCTAATCTGAAGTAGCTTCTTCTACACCTTTCTGTTGTGGAATGTAGAAAGATGGTCAACTCCCTCTGAATATCTGCATCCTTGCAGAAACTACTGAAGTGTGCTCCTTTGCTTTCTTGCAGGAACAACTGGAGTGTGCTCCTTTGCTTTCTTGCAGGAGCAACTGGAGTGTGCTCCCTCTTGATCTTTGCTTCCTGAATTACCCGTTCTTGAACTCATATTCATCATTGGTCCCTATGCATGCTTATTAGTATCATGATTGTGTTATCCTTGTGATCTTATATAAAATCATACATTCATTAGTATACTATTAAAACACAATAATTTCAAGCATGTATAGTCATGATCATTTCAAACAGAATAATAAGCATTAGCATTCAAGGTTTATGTGGGATTCTTATGGTTAGTCAAATCATAAGAAACATAACATGTCTAAACCTATAATTACTCAAACCTATAACTCTTCGGGTTAGTCATATCATTAATTAAGGTAAGACACATAATATGCATATACCCATGATTATTCAAACTTATGACTTCATGAATAATCATTATCAACAACACAACAGTATAAGATCCTAACCCAAGGTAGGATTCTAGCTTGATATAGGAAAAACATACCTGGATTAGCATGCTAGCTAGTTATGTCTAACATACCTGCATAATGTCTTGTAGTTCTCTTCAGTGACTTGTGCTAGTAACTTGCATGTCTCATATGTTAACCATTACAAAACCAAGTTATACATACCTCGTAAATGGATCTTCTATGAGATCCATGACAATGGATGAATCTTTGTCCTCATGTTATCATGACCATATGTTCTTGGACCAGAACATGATTTGTCTTTCTTGGTGTACCTTTCATGTTAGTAGACAACATAAACCTCATACAACACCATAATGCATTAGTACAATCATAAGTGTCAATACCCTAATCAATGAATATTTTCTATCGTGCATTCATAGTTTTATTAAGGTGATATGAAAAGTCTAAAATAAAGATTGTACTAACAGTAGTAACATGAAGACAAACATACCATAAACTTAATCATGAACAAATCTCAAAACATACCTCGATGGGTCATACCTGTAGAGATCGCTTGTAATCTTCTTATGTAAGGCCTTAGCCTCATCTCCCTCTGAAACAGGAACTTCTTCATTTATGCAGGTGACCAATCCATCTTCTTCTAGGATTAACCCAATCCACTTGATTTGAAAGAACTGGAACTGGAGCTAGATATGGGTTTGTCAGAGAAACCCCAAAAATTCAAACTTTGAATTTCAAACTTCCGAAAGGATAGAAATATGCGCCTTGATAAGCTGATCAAGCTGGTATATTCAGAATTTGAAAACTGCAAATTTTCACTCCTCAATTTTGCCTTTGAAACTTCTGGATTCATTGGACGTGACCCTGAACTGGGGTTTGATGAAGCCCACTCTTCTGACCAATCAAAAGGTTTGATCCAAAGCTCAACCTTCTATTTTCTGAGGAGCTTCCAGCCGTGGTCACAGATTTAAAAAATTCCCATTTTTACAGAAGCCCTAATTTTCCACTTTTCTGATCAAAGTCCCGAACTAGGGTCTGATCAAGCCCGGCCTTTTGCCCAACCAAAAAATATGATCTTGGTCTCTAAATTTTTATTTTGATGAGTAGCATTAAGCCATGGTCTCCGATTACAAAAATTCCAACTTTCTCCAAAGCCCTAAATTCCGGAAGCCATGAATGAAGGTACTGAAAAATAATTCTGTTTTGACAGAAATATGTACTTGATTGTTTCTGGTGTCACTCTGAAATTTTTGATCCACAGGGTCTGAAAAAGTTTCTTGAGATAGCCTAACCTATTATCTTTCCATCCTGACAGGTCTGACCTCAATTGGATTCTCTGAGAGAGATTTATGCCAAGTGTCGCAACGTGACCTGTTTATGGGATAATATAGGAGCGTGAACTTGTACGGCGTGCCACGTGTCACTGTTTCAACTTCGGCCTCTGAAATGTTTTTCTGAGATAGCCCAACCTATTATATTTCCATCCTGATAGGTCTAACCTCATTGGACTCTCTAAGAGAGAGTTATTCCAAGTGTCGCAACATGACCTGTTTATGGGATAATACAGGAGAGCGCACTTGTACGACGTGCCACGTGTCCCTGGTTCATCTTCGGCCTCTGAAAATTTTTCTTGAGATAGTACAATCTATGTAATACCTGTCACTTTTCAAAAAATTTCATTTGGAGCTTCCTATCCCAAGTTATGACCTTTTTCCCAAGGTCACTTGATTTTGACTCAGATCTGGAAGAGGCAGAAACCCTATATTGTACAGATCATAAATCACAAAGTACAACGAATTAGAGGTTGTCCTTTGGACACAAGGTACCTGGAGATTTAATCTTTGACCTGTAAATATTTTAGATCTGAAACCTTCTCCAAAACGGATTTATAGCGAAAGTGCTACGATAACTGGTTTTTGCTATATCAAGCCCTAGCATCGTAAGTGCAACAAGTGTCATACATGCCATATCATGCCTTCTTTCAGGCTAGCTCTGATACCATGTTAAATTTTCAGAATTTACTTCAATCTGATTTAGGATCTTAACTGAGAGAACAACATGTACAACATATCTACAGCATATCAATCATGGAGACAATAATGCAAGCACATAAGAGACACAAAGATTTACTTGGGGAAAACCATAAAGGTGAAAAACCCCAATAACTTCCTCAGAGATAGATAGAGCAATGATACAACCCAACCAAGAGAGATAGCCATAACCTAGCAGTAGATTATCCTCCTCCATAAGTGTGCCACTCCTCCTTGAGTGCATGAGTGAGAAGTGAGTCAACAAATAGAGTGCCTCCCGCACTCTAGTTATACTTGACTTGACTTGCCTTTTTACCTAACTCATGTAGGCTCGAAATTAACCACATAACATAATGTTGACTGGGCCGACCCCCAATAGGGTGGTCTAATAACCCTTTGACCCACATGACTTATACAGGGCCGACCCCAACAAGGTGGTCTAATAACCCATCAAGTATAAGTTACGACATTTACAATATAAATGACGACACTTCCCTATAGAGGAATAATACCATCTCTATAGGAATACAATATACATATATGTGAAATACATTCCGAAGTTACATATACATCAACAAGAATAATGTCACATGATCCAATAATCAGTATAATGAACAATGATGTCACAATGGAGAGAATTCGAACCACACAGAATAATTCAAACCTCGGTTGGTCTAGCATAGGAATTGTCACCACTGGAGTGCTCCGAAAGACTCAAACTCAACCAAACTGAACCTAAACTTAGTTAACTGAAGACAAAATCAGTTAATTGATGAAGGAGGGAGAATTAGTGATTTTGTGATACAAAACAGTCATAAAAGGGTGTATGAGGCCATAATTAGTGGCATTCGGAGCTCTAACCCCCCACAAGAGTCAGCTAACTCAGGTGGACTGAACCAGAACACTGAGTAGGTTCCTATAAAATAGGGAACTGACTAAAGTGGTCCTAAAATGATTCATGCATGGCTTAGAAGGTGGTAGATGGATCCTAGATGACATTTGCACACCACTAGGGGTAAAATGACATCATCAACTACTAGGAAAATGAAATAATTTGAGGTAGGACAAGGATGGTGTTACACCGTATTTTTCCACCTTGTGAGCATTAGCACTCGGCCTCCCTTACCCATTTGTAGACTCAAAACCATATTTTTAGTTCTCCTTGAACCCATTTTTTTCTATTTTTCCTCCTATATGCGAGCTGCTTCAGTACAACTCGCGTACATGCTGGTTTCATCACTACATCCTGCGCACATCGAATTTTTTCGTAAATGAGAGTAAAATCTCTATTTTTTAGTCCAAGAAGCGGCCATTGTGATCTTTGGCCTTCCATGTATATTGAAACGACTCGATTCAACCTTTCACTTTCCTTTGGAGGGTTATATATTGATTTATTGTGATGCATGGAGGGAGGAGAAAAAGAAGAGCATAGAAACTTTACCGAAATTTTTCCTTGATTACTATTGCGTAAGTCTACATCCATTGATCCTAGTTGTTATGAACCATTTATGTTCACCTCCCAAACTCTTTCATATCTTGTGAAGGATTTGTTCTTTTAATCGTGAGTTTTCCATTGTATGGGGGATTGAAGTGGTGGAGGCACAAGTGGAGGGACCTAATTCTTGGTTTAGATGAGTTGCTGATGGGAGGTTGTATCTTGTACTTCTTGTTTATGTTAGTAGAAATACTCATTTTCTCATCTATTTATATTGTGAACGATCATTTATTATCATTGGATACATTTGCTTATATATATCATGGATTATGCTATTGTATATGGTGACCTCTTTTATATATCATATGCACTTGTTTGTGTTTATTGTTGAGGATAAGCTGCAGGTTCAAGTGTTGTGATTTGAAAGCTCAACATAATTCTTCATCATATGTCGGGTTGAGGTAGGTCCTTTATTTTGTTTATCAACATTTACATTTATATAACATATGTTGGGAAGTGAGTTGATTTCTCAAGTTCCTCTGTCTATTGTGGTCTACCCCAAGCCATAGGAAGTTTTTCTCCATAACAGAATTGGCGACTCCGCTGGGGAGAAGCTTCCATTTGGGGTCTTTTGGGAAAATTTTCCTTGTTTTGGTTCGTTGTTCTTTCGGGTTTCTGTGTTGCTTGTAGGTTGTCAGGCTCTATATAGAAAAAATCCTGAGTTTCTTGGCCTTTTTACTCATTTTTGTTCACCTATCCTGCCTTGTACGCGCCTTTGCTATGGTTTACTCGCGTATATACGCAACTACTATTTAACCATCCTGCATACATACACTACTATTCACTGAACAGTCGTGCATAACTCCTTTTTAGCCTTGTTTCTGGTGTTTGGTTGATGCTGGGTGAGTTCTGGGTGTTCTTGAGTCTTGTTGGGCCTGTATCTTGACTGTTTCTTTCCTTTTTAGTGATTGGAAGCTCCTCTTTCTTTGTTTTTTGAGAAATTTTCTTTTAGCCATTTTTATTTTTTATAGATCATTTTCTTAGTTGAGTCTTGCTTTCTGGGTTTGTTGGGTTATCCACACTGCATTCTCTGCATTCTTTTTCTGAAAAGTATTGATTCTAGTTGCATTTTCATTTATTTATATTGAAAATACAAAAAAAATTGCTTTTTGTACTTGCATTTTGCATTTGAGTGCTTGTGATTTCATTAGGATTTGTTTGGGCATGAAATATTGTAGAGAGAGTGCATTTTATTTCTGAAGAAGAGACTTTGGTTTGATTTTCATTTAGTGGCATACATATTTCTATTGGAAGACGAGTCTAGTGTTTTCAGGTGTGCATATTATTGAGTCACTTCATATCACTAGTTTCATGGCCATATTCCTTTGAGTAAACACAACCAATAAAATTAACACTTGATTAAAATTGATTAAAATGATTTTTATTTTCTAGGGTGCACCAACAAGTATAGGTTGTAGAGTCTTGGAATAGAACCTGTGGGAGTAAACAATCCAAGACTATCAAACAAACATTATGTGTCTGACCAAGGAGTGGTGAAACCCATGGTATACATTGGTGTTCTCAGGAGGCTCTACTCACACCAGAGTTAAGTACGAGGTCACGGGAGGTTGGTTGCAGAGATATCCCTCCAATACTTGTTGAACGTAGGAGATATATCTAGGATTTGTTCATATCAGGGGACTCTTGAGGGATTTGACCCTTTTGAGTTTAGGGCTTAGCTATCCTGCCCATACGAAGGATCCCACCTGCGATTGTTCTCCTGAGCATTGGTTATACATGGTGACCTTAGTTTCCTTACCTAGGTATCACATAGGGAATTTGCAGCAGTTATTATGTGGGTGTCCTGATTTAGATAGGGGTCAGACACCACATTGTGTTTACACATTGAAGTCTGAGGGCCCTTATAACTGATTCTATTACCTCCGGTTATAGTTTGGGAGTCTCAGGCCTCACCTAGGAAAGACATGCCAGCTGTAGTGTCGGGAGGTCCCTTGATCCAGTCCCCTGTTGTGTGCATTTTGGTTGTAGATTCTTTTAGGTGTGTTCTCTATGACGATTTAGTAGGCCATTAGGAGACACTTATTTGTTGACTCTTTGGGGTCATTGTGGATCAAAATACGGCTCTCCGTCGATCTCATCGGTTGGTTGGTTTACCAGCTAGCGATCCGTTACAGTCCCTTCATCAGAGGCATCGGAGGACTATTGCTGGTCCTTTATTTACATTGCATGAGCTTCAGAGAGCTCCCACTATGAGTTTTACATATGGCACGTTGGGAGTCCTAGTGACTCTGTCCACTGGCACAAAGAGAAATTCCCCTCCTTATAGGTACTCTCCGAGGACTGGACGAGAGGGAGGTTCATCACACACCACTCCTCATGGGTTTGGGAAATACCAAGCCACTAGTAGGAACCTGCTTGATGATACATGGTCATTAAGTCATTCGTATGGTTCATCTACGGGTGTGTCAGGTGTCGGTTCCGCATTCATCTTCATGACCTCAGACCCTTTTACATTTAGTATGCCCTGCATTATGTTAAGTGCTACTTCCTCCCTGTCCGGTAGTCATGCTAGCTCTTAGCGTTGGGGTTGGGGGAACTATACCCCCTTTTACTGCTGATCAGTTCGGGAGTGGTCACATCCCTCCCTCTGCTCCGAATATTGGAGGATGGCCTCCTCCTTCGTCATCCCCTAGTGTTAGTGTGAATCCTTTCTCGAGTGGAGGTTTCATGGTAGGCATTGGATATACAACCTATATCCCATCCGTTAACCCGTATGCCTCTGCGCATGCGCCTGCACCCACAAATGCTTATGTGATTCCGTAGCATCCTCCTCCTCCTAGATATTTGGTTCCTTGGGGTGGGAATGCACTGATTTCTTATGGCCCTTAATGGGATGGTTTTCCAGCGTTGAGTGGTTATATGGTACCCCATTCTTATGGAGGTAATTTTTATGGTTATTCAGCCGGTCTTGGCCCTTATCTCGTTCCACCCTATGGAGCCCCTTCTATGCACATGCCTGTGTATCCTTATATGGGTTAGGTGGGAGGAGTGTATTATCCTACTGGTCAGGGCCATGGAATCTACCAAAGTTCATCGGCACCTCAGGTGTCAACCTCGGTGTCCACAGTCTCATCCTCGGTTTCACAGAGTCAGTATCTCCCGAGAGCTTGTACTCAAGCTTCGCAGCCTCAACTCCCATTCCTCGCTAGGTTGAACTTGCCTGATCTTTCTAAGCTCACGAATGATCCAGTGTGTCATGACTCTACATGGCCCCCAGTCCCCACCAAGCTCCCTTCCGATGTTCCAAAGTTTGAAGGGAAGAAGGGTGAGGATCTAGTTGATCACGTCACCACGTTCCATCTATGGTGATCTTCGAACTCCTTAAACCACGATTCCATCAGTTTGAGGCTATTTCAATGAAACCTTACAGGGACTACCGCAAAATGGTATGTTGAGTTTCCTGGGGGCATGTATAAGTGCTTCAATGATTTGGATTTATTTTTTCTACACCACTTTCAATTGTCGGCTCGTTATGACACTAGCACCGAAATCTTGTCCACCTTCTGCCAGGATAAATCCACGCATATTTCTGATCACATTCAAGAGTGGAGTCGATGGAAGAGGTTAGTAAAATCCAACATTCGTCTGGAGTTTCTCCTGGAATGGTTCCTCAAGTCTATGCTCCCTTATATTTCGAAGGACATTTGATTTTCTGGAATTACGACTGAGGAACAAGCCATCTTTAGAGCCCAACAGTTAGACCTGGTCTATGCTCAGTGTGGGATTCTGTATGACATTATTCCTAATGCACCGCGATTAAGACATGAGTCCAAGCCACTCCTGGACTGCATGCCGATGGCATTGTTGGTTCCGCAAGTGCTTGTTCCATAGATATGGTTAGGAATCAGATACAAAACCTGTCTATTAACCATTCTACTACTAGATAGGCTCCCGCCTCGTCCGTTTCCACCTAGTCGTCCGATGTACATTCTATATAATCGACAAACACATCGGATAACCAGCAGCTTGGTGGGAAAAAGAAGGAGAAGAATAACCGTAGGGGTGGGAACAAAAAGAATAAGAAAGGTAACTCTAACTCTCCTTGGGATGGAGAAAATGTTGGTGGGGACTGGAAGCCCAAGCGTAAGGTGAAGTTTCCTTGTAAAATTTGCTCTCAGGATCACCTTACACATTTGTGTCCTCCTATGGAGGAAGCATCAAAGCACATCGCACAGAACCCAGCTGTGTTGATGAATCCCCTTCCTCATCATCAGAATATGGCTTCTGGTGCTTCCACCGCCGGTCATGGGACTACTGAAACTTCTATTTCTTCTACCCATGAAGGCGGTTTTGGATGCGTAAACATGGTCAAATATGAGGTTTGTGTTGCTACTCGCTCGCGTGATTATGGAGCTCCACAACCTTCTTTGGGGAATGAGCCCCCTCCACCCGAGACTCCATTTCATATCGAGAATCCCAACCCTGTGCCCCAGGTACCGAAAGGTGTCCTCAAGCGCTCGACACATGATCCTAATTCCCGAGCCGCCCATAACTACTCGATTGTGGATGATCTGGGCCAAACCCCATGTGCTATGTCAACTCTCAAGGTCCTTCAGGATTGTCCTTCGCAAAGGAACACCCTTCTATTTTCTTTGGGAGTCCTCTATCCTTATAGTCTAGATGCCATCAAGTTTGACATTACTGATGTTTAGCCTCAGTTTCCCGATCATGTGGATTTCCAAGTTCATGTTAGGTGTTTAGAGATGATCGTTAAGCGTACCATCGTTGATGAAGGTGCTTCCACTTCAGTGATGTCTTTATCTTGTTGGAAGGCTATCAGCTCTCCTCCGTTGTTGAATTCCATGACCATGCTTACTGCATTCGATGGTTGTTCTTTCAGGCCGCATGGTATTATCCCCTCCCTTGAGGTCCACTTGGGTGGGAAGTCCGTGCCTATAGAGGTCGAGGTGGTCGATGCTCCCCTTGACAATAACCTTTTACTGGGTTGAAATTAGATCTACGCTATGAAAGCGATCGTATCCTCTATATTTAGAGTCATATGATTTCCCCACGAAGGCAAGCTTGTGTTGATCGATCAAATATCATTTACTAGTTCCAATCCCATAGCATCACAGGGACCTGTGGTCCCTTAGATCAAGAATTCTTAGTCGGTAATTGAGAATGTTGGTGTAGGCTTATATTCCTCCTTGATGGGATCTTTTGATTTTCCTGCACCAATCTCCTTTATAGGAACCATCTCTGATGATGCTCCTTCATCGTCGAGTCCTGTACCATTCCGGACGTCATACTTTGGTGATCCATGGACTCTACCTTCCACGAGTTCCTCGTTGGGAAACTCTTCACACATCGAAATGGCTATGCCCTTGTCTATAGCTGAGCTTGCTTATCGTGATATTCAACAAGTCACTGTAGATCTCGATCTCTCTTATTTGGGGACAGAGGAAGAATATCACATTATGCTTCCCGCATGGGTAGTTGACTCGTCCTATTCACATGATTTCCTTGATGATACTTTACCTTCGGATGAATCCATTATCAAGGCCATGAACGAAAATGTCAAGCCTTGGGAGGACCTCCATCATAGATCTTATTTCCTTCCCAGCCTTGATCTTATTGAGCAAGATGAGTTTCGATCGACTCTAGCCAAGAAAGTTGGTCACCCTGTGGTTCCTTTGGAGTCACATGGCATTTACGCGGAGGGAAATATGGATAATATTTCCCCTACTATCCCGATCAACATTTCTCGTACTCCTGGAAAAGTCAAAAATGTATACATTGGTGCTGATTGTTCCCTTGAGGAAATCCATATTTACACCGATTTATTCAAAGAGTTTCGAGATGTGTTTTCCTGGTCATACGAGGAGATGCAAGGTATTGACCCTAGTATTGTGAACATGAGATTAATAATTACCGCCATGTTAAGCCTGTTCGATAGCATCTTCATGATGATAATCCTAGGAAGGAAGCCACCATTAAGGCAAAGGTAGAGAAACTACTTAGGGATGGTTTCATCTACCCGGTTCCCATTACCAAATGGGTATCCAACCCCGTTCTTGCAGATAAGAAGCAAGGAACCATCCATGTGTGCATTGAATTTCGTGATCTGAATAAAGCGTGTCCTAAAGATAACTTCCCCACCCCATTCATAGATCAAATCTTGGATGAGTGTGCGGGAAGTGAAGTATTCTCGTTTATGGACGGATTTTCGGGCTATAATCTGATCCAAATCAAACATGACGATCAACATAAAAATGCATTTATATGTCCTTGGGGTACTTTCACATACTGGAAAATGCCCTTCGACCTTAAAAAATTTGGAGCTACGTTTCGGCGGGCCATGACCTATGCTTTTCACGATCTTAATTGTATAGTGGATGCTTACCTAGATGAACTTGCTGCTCACTCTCGTAGTAGAGGGGATTACCCAGGTCACCTCCGTCTTATTTTCGAGAGATGTCATCATTATAATATTCGTTTGAATCCAATTAAGTGCATCTTCTGCGTGAAAATTGATCGTCTTCTAGGGTTTATAGTCTCGAAGGAGGGTATTAGAGTCTATCCATTGAAGGTTGAGGCAATAATTCAGTTTCCTCCCCCGCATACTTTGGTTCAAATTCAGAGCCTCCAAGGGAAGGCCAATTTCTTACATCATTTCATCATGAACTATGCTAGTCTTACTAAGGGTTTCATGCGATTATTAAAGAAAGACACCCCTTTTATCTGGGATGAGCGAGCCCAGCAGTCTTTTGACACTCTTAAGAAAGCCTTGGTATCGATTCCTCTTCTTAGTCCACCCGAATATGCGAGAGAATTTTTGCTTTATGTGCACGCGTCTTAAGAGACGATGGATATGGTCTTGGTTCAGGAAGACGATATGCTCCAAGATCATGTTATCTATTATCTCAGTCAAAACCTAGTAGACGCTGAACTAAGGTATTCTCGCATGGAGAAACTGGCCCTTGCGATTGTTCATGCTGTCTAGAGATTACGACACTACATCTTGCTTAAGAAAACCACGGTTGTAGCACATGTCAATCCATTTCAGTTCGTTCTTACATGACGTTTGATTGGGGGGAGTATAATAAATGGATTGTCATCCTCCAGGAATTCGATCTCGATTTTGCCTCAGCGAAGTCTGTGAAGTCTTTGGTTTTCACGAAGCTGATGTAAGATTTTCCTAGACTTGATGAGGAAGTGGTCCATGAGGACTCATTCGTTGATGAGCATTTATTCCTTATCTCGTTGTTAGACCCTTGGTATGGAGGTATCATTGTATATCTCTGGACTCTGAAGTTCCCTTCGCATCTTTTGCGAGATGAACGACGGCGTGTGAGACATCATGCCAAATATTATGTCATCGTCGGTGAGACTTTATATCGCTGAGGAAATGACTCTCTCCTGCGTCGTTTCTTGACTCATGAAGAGGCGGAGTTAGTGATGAATGGATGTCATAGTGGGGAATAAGGTGGTCACTTATCTGGGCTCGCTACAACTCAACGTATCTTGCGAGCGAGTTATTTTTGTCCTACGATCTTTAAATATTGTGTTAATGTTATAAAGAGATGCCACCCTTGTCAGGTGTTTTCTCGAAATGTACGTTCGCATCCTGCCCCTCTCTATCCGATAGTCACCATCGGTCCTTTCACCAAGTGGGGGGTTGATTTCATGGATTGAAACCTAGGTTTGGATGGGGGGCATCATCATATCATAGTGGCCGTATATTAATTTACCGAATGGGTTGAGGCCATGCCGACCGTTAAAGATGATGGTGAAACAGAATCCCACTTCGTGTTCAATAAGATCATGGCTCGGTTCGGTATCTCGAGAGAGATTGTCACTGACCATGGTAGTCACTTTCAAAATAATATGATGGCTGAATTATCACTTAATCTTGGGTTGAGACAGGATCACTCATCTTCGTATTATCCCCAAGCGAATGGCCAGGTCAAGGCAATCAATAAGTCCCTTAAGGCCATTCTCCAAAAGACCATCCAACAAATCAAGAATAATTAGCATATCATGTTGTATCTTGTTTTGTGGGCTTATTGAACCATAGTGAAGACTTCCACCAGTTTCTCACCTTTCCAGTTAGTTCATGGTGTGGAGTTCATCTTACCGGTTGAATGCAATATCCCTTCTTTGAAGCTATCCATAGAAATATTGCCTGATACTTTGGATGTAGAGCAACGCTTAGTCCAACTTGAGCAGCTTGACGAGCAACATCAGGATGTATTTGTGGAAATAGATGCCAATAAACGCCCTGTCAAGGCCCAATACGATAGGTCTGTCCGTCCTCGGAAATATGCTGAAGGTGCCTTGGTTCTTCTTTATGACCAAGCTAATGAACCCATGGGGGCAAGCAAGTTTAACTCGATGTGGCATGGTCCTTACATTGTGAGGCATGTCCTTGAGAAAGGAGACTATGTGTTATAATATTATGAGGGGAACGTCCTGAAGGAGCCTAGAAATGGGATCTATCTCAAGCAATATTATGCTTGAGCTGATACTTTGTATACTATTGTATATTTTATGTACATAGTTTAGCTTTCCTTTGGTTTTTTTGAGTATGCTGATTCGCTTCCTTTTGGTTGACATATGTCAGCAGAATCTTCGATGTTCTTAGGATTCACGAATGGGGCCAGCCATCATACATAGAGGTTAGATTCTGTTTCTTGTGTTATTTACTTGCTTGGCAACTAGCTTGTGTCTTGAGGAGGTGCTTGTCTCGGTCCTACATCGAACAATGTGGCTGAGTATAGTGTCGTTATTGAGTTGTTTTGTGATGCCATTTCGCATGGTATCCAGTCTTTAGAGGTCCTCCTGGATTCACAGCTGATTGTGTCTCAGTTGAACGGCTGACACTGTGTGAGGAATCCTACACTACTAAGGAGATTCTTAAGGGTAAGACTCTTGGAACGTCATTTTGATTTTATTACTTATATTCATGTTCCAATACGTTTTAATCATATTGTTGATGCATACACTATGTCCTAGATTGGCACTTGTCACATAATTAAAAGAATCAATGAATCACACATTTAACATTCGTACATTTGTACACATAATATAGTAGAGTCGAAAAATTCATAGGTTTTCATTATCAAAGTTTATATGTCCAAAAAAGTGATGTCATAGTACAAAAAATGGTGCGCGTAGCTCTCAAATATGCATATATCCGATACAAAAAAATGAGACCCCATGGAATCTAAGCCCTACATGGAGGTCTTTCCTCCTTGGAAGGATGAGTCTACACATAGTAGTGCATGGCATTGGCTATACACCGGAGCAACCACACCCATTTAGTTGGTACCCCCACTACATGCCTCTGCATCGCCTCAGGGAGGTGCTCCACCTTGATCATAGGTACCTTGGTGGTCATGCGAGTTAGGTTGACCTGTACAATATCTAGTGTGTGCTCTACTGTTGCACCTACTATCTCTCCACCTCTGCCTCTGCACCGATGTCGTGGGAGACCTTGTGGTCTTCGCGGACCCAAGTCTACGAGCAAAAAGTCAATCATTAATACATGATATCACACCAAAAATATGTTTGCTTTTACTTAAACAAAAATACAAAAAAAAAATATTCGAAACTTAAAAAGAGTGTCTTACTGATGTCTCTGAACGTGGCCCCTGGTGAAAGTGGCATGTCTCGATCTCATCTATATTTGATCCCCTCATAGGGATAGTCATCTATGGCAATCACCTGTCGCCGCCAACAGTGGAAAATCTCATCTATATATGGAAAGGCTAGTCGGCCACCCCCTTGTTGTGTCAGTATCTCTGCCCACTGGGTCTGAGCAATATCTTGGAGACTGTGCAGAGGGACTTCCACCTTCAGACTAAGGCCTGGTACCTTCTTGAAGAAGAAACTGCATAGTATGCTCCCAAAGAAAAAGTTTTTGGTCTACCCCAACTTGCACTATGGCAGCTGGTGTTTCATTATACCCAGCAGTGTAGTACACCAGTCATATACTAAAGGCCTCAAGCACTCGACCGCATCAAACATCAATGGCCTCGAGGCTTGGTGAAGTGAAGAAGACCTTGCTATCCTCCCAAGAGTGAGGATGATGATATTCATACTCATACTCGATATAGCCTCTATGGGGACTTGGCTACCCACTTTTTGGGTGCCCTCAATGAAATATATGTCAATGTAGTCATTTATTGTGACTCCTCCCCCTATGCTGTGAGATCTGAGGCTTTCCACCTCTCCTCGGCTGGATAATCCGGTAATGAAGTATATGTGCTCCACTTCCAATGGAAGTGGTTGTCCATCCAAGTCGAAATGCCGAGCTTTGGGGTTTGACTAGTTTACCAATACAGTGAGTAATCAATTTTGGGCCCTTAAACCCCCGATACTCCAAAACTTATATAATCCACAAGCTTGTAGTGCTTGTTGGGTGGCCAAATTGCCTCCAACTTGATGATCAATTGCATCGTGCTCCCTCTCCCTCCACTCTAGCACCATCCTGTGGAAAAATCAAGGAGTTTTTAGTGTCAAAACTTGTAAAAAAACTTACCCACAACGGTATATGCGGTCTGTTTCAGAGACATTCGCATGTATACGTGGGATACTTTTGGTTTTCCTACGTATACCTGGCCCTACACACGACCCGATGAACCATAACTCATGTACAGTGCACCGTGGGCATCAAATAATTAAAAATATTAAAAATATACCACTAAAAAACAAATTGAAATCCATGGATTTGAAAGGAAGGATGAGAGCTCTTACCTGGTCTCGACGGCTTGCGATTTCGTTGTTCCTAGCTCCCAGAATTGTCACTTGAAGATTGAAGGTAAAAACCACCAAAATGCACTATGTTGGGTAAAAATGAAAATGGTATGGTAAAAATATTTCTTTTTACTATTAATTACTTTTCCTTACCCACTTTTATATAGTTTATATTGGTTTTTACTATTTTTAGAGCCTTTTTGTCTAATATATCATTGTGAGGTATCTTTTTGAGCAGTTTTTTGCGTCGGGAGTGGATTTTGAACCTTTTCGCACCTTCAACAGGTACTTTCTACACTCGTCATATAGGTTAGGATGTCATTACACTTGCATTATTGCATCGAACTCATGACCATATTCATAAACCTTAGGTGCGACCCCGCTTTTTAACTGACATAGAACCTTCATGTTGCTTTAGAAGTGTCATTATTTGGCGGTAGGGCTTGTCTGATCATGGGTACCCTAGTTAGATCCTTTTTATGTCTTATGGAACCCATGTAGTTGTTCCTCCTTAGGATTGGGATTCCTTTGTAGTCCTGCCATGACATTGCGATGAATACTCATACTCTACTTTATCTTTATTATGGTCATCTCCCATAAGGACTCCTCGTTTATGTTGAGTTGTGAATGCATTGCATTATCCTACTTGCCTTTCAGCCTTGTGCCGTCTCCCGCTTTCTCAGTTATTAGCCATTTTCCTAAGCACTTTTCCTTCCGAGCCAAACAGATCCTTAATTTATCTTTCACAGCTTGATGAACCTTACCTTCAGGGAACAACCCCCCGAGTGTCCATATCTTGCACATGCTTCCTTGCATTCATCATTGGCATGTTCCATTTCCCAAAACTAGTTTGCTTTCCCGTGACACTCGTTCCCTCACTATTGTATCATAAGCAATTTTATTCTTTTTCAAGCTTCATAATATGAAAAAGACAAAAAAAATCATACAAATTAAAAATCCGGACGGGAAAATTTTATTACCTTCTATTGGCAGCTGCCGTGTCTCCTTTGAACATAGCATTCATGTCCACTCCATGTACCATGGGTCGGGATATTAGTATGACCTTAGGAAGTTGTACTCATTTCTCAGATTGTAACGTCCCCACCCATCCATCCAAGGCAAGGGAGGGAACATGAAGCCAAACTATGGGGCTTTTTAAGCAACCTCAGCCATTCATTAAAATTCATATTTTTAAAAACCCATGTGTGCAGATGTAAATTCAACAAACATGCACAGCGGAGATAAATTCACCTACACACATAATTTCATGTGCATTCAATATATCAATAACAACCATTTAACTTAACACATTGTAGAATTAAATACAAGCAAAGAATATACTTATCTCAATGTAATGTTGTCCCCAACAACTAGTTATCTCGCTGCAACGTTCCTCCCAACCATAGGTCTCTGCCCAGCCTGTATTATTTCAGCACTCAGAGACCACCCCCGAGATGGGCATGATATCTACAAGGGAAAAAGGGGATTTCAAACACATACACAGCCAAATAATCATTTGGATCTAAGCCAAGCTAGACCACTGCTGGGTTTATCAGGCTAAGTCTGAACCCTCTTCATTCGTGGATGGTTCCACTCAAGCTCAAGCCAAAACAATGGAGACCCATTTCAACCCCAACAATATCCTACACACAGAAAACTCATAAACTGGGCATGGGTACACATAACAGCAAAACCCCAAGTGTTGGGTATGGATGGGAAACATGGGAAACCCAAAAACGAAGTGAGAAATGGGGAAAAAAACCTTGGAAAGGCAATTTCATTTTCAGAAAACGTTTGGGGACAACCCAGGAGCAAAAACGACCTCCAGTAAGCCCCCAATTCGTGGTTCTCTTCTCCCAGCCACTGTGCTAACCAAAAAACGAGTTCCCAGCAAGCCAAAAACGCCCAACAAGCTCCAAAAACGCCCAACAAGCTTCAAAAACGCCCAGCAAGCTTCAAAATGCCCAACAAGCCAAAAACGCCCAGCAAGCTTCAAAAACGTGAGAGGGTGAAGTCTAACCATGAATAATGGCTTGGGAAGGCAATTTGTGGGTGTTTTCTTGCTCGAGAAGGAGAAACACGATTTTCCATGAGGGTGGCTTGCCCATACTCAAATTTGGACAACCATATCTCCCCAATCCCCAAGGCATTAACTACTTCACCCAACTCTTGGGAGAAATGAATGATTGGGCACCAAAGTCAACATGGGTAGTTGAGGGTTTGATGGGTTCTCTCATTGACACTTGGCTTGACTCAATTGGCTCAAGGGTTTTGAATATCCTCCCCCCAATTCCTTGCAATATCATGCCCCCATCTCTTGTTGCATTGCATAGCTAGTTGTGGGCATTTATATTAAGATGCATATTTACAATTCCCATGGTTCACTAGCACATGGGTAGCATAATTTCAAATACTTGCCTCTTCTAGATAGAGCGTTCACTAGCGGAGCCTTGGTCTTGAGCTCCACTCTAGGAATCATACATAATATGCATACATTATTTACATTATAGCCCAAAATATTATAAGGGTCAAAATGGGGGACGTGACACAGATCTTACTCCACCGGTTGGTTAAGCTTCCAGTCATTATGGAGCCTTTGTTGATGCCTCATGCATCACTAAGTATTGTTAGTATCCAGTGTTGAGTCTATGCTGCCTGAGTCTATCCATCCACTCATGCTCTTGTTCAAAGGAAGTCTTTAAACCAGAGTCGGCCACTCCTCAGATCTCTTGACTGTTGCATGTCGGCCATCCCTTATGAGTCCATTTCAATCACATATGATGTTCCACCTTGCACCCTAGGCCTGCTTTCATCATTGGTAGGTAACCTTGAACTTAACAAGTGACATCTCATCATTGGTCCTTGACTAAGTGGTTTCCCTTGTGTTCGAAGGCAAGACAACTATTCACATATTGGGATTCATGTTGTGCCTTGGTTTCCATTAGACCCTATTGGTGGTTTCCTCGCTCCTATCAGTAGTCTTCATCATTGGCTACTATTGAGGAGGTCTCTCCCGTGCACTACTTGCATCTTTGTACACGCATAAGAGATGCACCCAGTTTTTGGTTCGTTCATGTTGTTCGTCTGAGTTCTTCCAAATCTTTCAGCTTAGCTACTACCTCGTGCTCGCTGATGGGGGATCCATTAATTCCTTCCTTCCAGCGAATATCATTTCATCGACTCCAACTCATTTATTCTGGAATCGAGATTTAGAGTCCTTTAAGTACCTTGAGACTTGTAGTCATCAGTGGTAGGTCCTCTCGCCATCGACAGTTGGGAATTCATTAATGTCCCCTGATCGATGGATTTGTCAAGTGTTCGACCTCAACACATTTATTCACACTTGGTGAATGTACTCAGTGCCTTGATACCCATTTTCATCATTGGTGGGTTATCTCGCGTCTCTTAATGGTATACCTCAATGACCGGTAATCAGACGATGTCACATCGGGTTCGACATCAGTACCCGTATTCACTTGATGGGTCATGCACCGTAGATGTTTTGTGTAGAAGACCTCAGAATTCAATGGCATTCAGTATATGCTACTTGTGATCGTGATTGTACCTATGAGAGATTGTTCTCATACATCAGCAGTTTGTACCATCAGTCTGCATCAGATGTTTCCTCTTCAACAGGATATCATATCTTACTGTATGTGGGTCATGGCTATGACCATTCATGACATGCATTCACTATGTACTGCCTATTCATGGCCATTGTATCAAATTTCTATGTACTGTACCAATATGTACACAGAGATATCATTGTATTGTGATGAGTGGGATACTCCTTCCGTTTGTGTCTCCATCACTCCACTTTTGGGATTTGTAATGTATTTCAGACATCGTAGTACCTTCTCTGACCTCACACATTAGGGGGCATCTGTTACACCGTATTTTTCCACCTTGTAATCATTAGCACTCCTTGGCCTCCCTTACCCATTTGTAGACTCAAAACCATATTTTTGGTTCTCCTTGAACCCATTTTCCCCTATTTTTCCTCCTATATGCGAGTTGCTTCAGTACAACTCGCGTACACGCTGGTTGCATCACTACATCCCGCGTACATCGACTTTTTTGGTAAATGAGAGTAAAATCTCTATTTTTCACTCCAAGAAGCGGCCATTGTGATCTTTGGGCTTCCATGTATCTTGGAATAGCTCGATTCAATCTTTCACTTGCCTTTGGAGGGTTATATATTGAGCTATTGTGATGCATGGAAGGAGGAGAAAAAGAAGAGCATCGAAACTTTACCGAAATTTTGGCTTGATTTCTATTGCTTGAGTCTACATCCATTAATCCTCTTTGTTGTGAACCATTTATGTTCACCTCCCAAACTCTTTCATATCTTGTGAAGGATTTGTTCTTTTACTCATGAGTTTTCCATTGTATGGGGGATTGAAGTGGTGGAGGCACAAGTGGAGGGACCTAGTTCTTGGTTTAGATGAGTTGCTGACAGGAGGTTGTATCTTGTACTTCTTGTTTATGTTAATAGAAATACTCATTTTCTTGTCCATTTATATTTTGAATGATCATTTATTATCATTGGGTACATTTTCTTATATATATCATGGATTATGCTATTGTATATGGTGACCTCTTTTATATATCATATGCACTTGTTTGCATTTATTGTTGAGGCTAAGCTGCAGGTTCAAGTGTTGTGATTCGAAAGCTCAATGAAATTCTTCATCAGACATTCGGTTGAGGTAGGTCCTTTATTTTGTTTATCAGCATTTACATTTATATAGCATATGTTGGGAAGTGAGTTGATTTCTCGAGTCCATCTGTCTGTTGTGGTCTACCCCAAGCCATAGGAAGTTTTTCTCTGTAACAGATGGAGTATTAAAATATCCTAACACTTTCTTCTTCTATTTCTTCTTGATATGTTTCTTCTTGTTGTTCTTTTGAGTCCTATTCTTTTAGTAGGTCTTCTGATGACTGTTCAACAATTGACTAATCATATTCATCCTCTAGTCTTCTATGTGTGAATGTTTCATCAACCCTCACATCTAGAATTTCCACCATATTCATTAGTATTATATTTTAACATTTACATGCCTTGATTTGTGTCGCATATCCAAGAAAGATTCCTTCATTAGACCTTGAATCAAATTTTCCCAAGTTTTCATCGTTTCTCTAGATATGGCACTTGCTTCCAAATACTCTGAAATGTTTGAAAGTTGTTGGCATACCTTTCCAAAGTTCATAGCAAGTCATGTTGTTGTCTGTTATAATTTGAACTCTGTTAAGAATGTGAATAGTAGTATGGATAGATTGAGTCCAAAGGAGATCAGATAATTTGGATTCATTTAACATTGTTCTGGCCATTTCCTGCATAGTTCTATTTTTTCTTTTTGCTACTCCATTTTGCTGTGGAGCTCTAGCAACTGAAAAATTCCTTCTAATTCCATGTTTCTCACAGAAATATTCAAATTCATTTGTGGTATACTCGCCCACATTGACTGATCTTAAACACTTAATTTTTAATTCAGTCTCATTCTCAACTTCTTCCTTAAAAATTTTGAAACATTCAAATGTCTCTGATTTTTTCTTAAAGAAAAAGACCCATGTCATTCTAGTATAATCATCAATGCAGAGAAATAAATATGAGTCACCATTTAGACCTTTGTTCTCATTGAGCCGCAGAGATCAGTGTGCACTAGTTCCAATGGTTTTGTTGTAGAATATTCTTTTGTCTTAAAGCTTACTCCTGTTTTCTTTCCATACAGGTAGTGCTTACATACATAATTCAAGGGTTTTGTGATTTTTGGAATATCTCTTACTGCTTGTCTTTTGCTAATTCTAAGTAGATTATCAAATTTGATGTATCCCATTCTTCTTTTCCAAATCCATGTTTCATCTATTTGACCCATGCAACATTTTTTCTTCTATTTTATCTAAGATATATACATTGTTTGGGGTTCCAGATGTCGTTGCTACCAATTTTCTAGTGCCCTTTTTCCTGATTTTACATTTACTGGAATTGAATGTAAAAACATGTCCTTGGTCACACATTTGTCCTACACTAAGAAGAATGTGCTTCATATTTTC
Organism: Larix kaempferi; assembly: GCA_027924585.1. NCBI lineage: Eukaryota > Viridiplantae > Streptophyta > Pinopsida > Pinales > Pinaceae > Larix > Larix kaempferi. Next base: position 4,100,679 of record BSBM01000674.1, read on the forward strand.
AACCAGCAAAACATTTTCATCTTTGGCTTATTTATCCCAAAGACTAACCATGCCTTTTCCAAGAATTCTAGTAGACCCATCATTTCCAAAACAGACACTACCTCCATTTTATTCTTTAAATTCTAAGAAATTGTCTTTATTTCCAGTCATGTGTTTGGAGAAACCACTTCCAACATACCAGTGACATCTTTTGCTCTACGCATGCAAGACCAGGTTGCATCCTTCTTGAATTCGTTGGTTTGTCTGCAAGAGTTCAGTATCAATTCTTTTATTGGGAATATTCTTGGTTTCAGATACAGATGGTAACTAATTTATACATTCATGATTGTTATGTCCATGATAGTGAAATTTATGACATTCAACATCTAAATTCAAAGGGATGAAGGAATTGAAAGTTTCTTTCTGAGTTCCAACTGGAATTTGGTATCATTCTTTCTTGTTTCGCAGTAAGCAGGGTTTTTCTTCCTTACATAAGCTTTGCAATATATGACTTTGGGACCAAAATTGTTACAGAAATAGTATTTTCCCAAAAAAAGAGTTTGATACCTTGTGAAGTGATTTCTTTCATATTGCGTAGTTCCAGTTCTCGCAAAGGGTAACTTCTTGTCCCGTTCTCCAAAATCATGATCCTTTCTTGAAGTAGAGCTTTTGATCACATTTGCATAACTTCTCCTATATGTTAACTTTGTTGAAGTTGACCCTTCATAACCTAACCCTGAATTATTAGATAACAGTCTCTGATTATTTAAAACTGTATCCATGGCTTTAGTACTATTGCGAAAATTCTGTAGAAAACCAATTAGACATTCACTTCTTGTAGTTTCATTTTCAAAGAAATGATTTCAACTTCTATTTTTTCATAATTTTCTTCTTTTTGTTTCAATTGTCCTATTATGTCTGATAGTTGTTCCTATAGATATTTATTCTTCTTTCTTCACTTATTCAGTTCTTCCAAGGCACTGATAATCTCTCCTTCAAAATCTACTTTAGCCATTTCTTCGTCATCTGATCCTTCATGTTCTAGGTCTTCTTCAATTTCCATGAAGAGCATTTCTTGATATTCTTCGTTGGATGAACTACTGTCCTCTTTAGAATACAAAATACTTGTTCTGTTGGTGCATTTTCCTTTGTTCACTATATTTAAGGTCCTCTTCATTGTCACTATCATTGGTTTCTTTGTACGGACATTTGGAGGCGAAGTGAACTACTTTACCACATTCAAAACATTTGAAAGGAAACTTACCTTTGTATTTTTCGTGGCCTCTTTTGAGATTCTTCACAAAATTTTCTTCCTCATCATCTAATGCATTAGCGAAATATTTGTTCTACTCCATCCTACTACCTTTTGTCTTCTTGGAATATTTGAAGGTTGCTTCTTTTCCAGAATCATTCTCTTTTTTTGTTCGCATCTCATATGCTATAAGAATTCCATAAATAGCATCCATATTTAATTTGTCCAAATCACTTATTTCCTATAGAACTGATACTTTGGGATCAAATCTTGTTGGAAAGGACCTTAATACTTTTTTCACAACTGCTTCTTCATCGATTTGTACTCCAAGTCCTTTGATTGCATTGACAATGTCATCTACTCAAAGGAGATAGGCTGCAACGTTTTCTTCTTCCTTTATTTTGAGGGTTTCAAACTATATTAAGAAAGTTTACATATTTGCTTTCTTAACTTTCTCATCTCCTTCATAGATGTTCTTGATTTTGTCCCATACCTCTTTGGCTGATGTACATTGCATAACTTTGGTGAACTCGGTGTTTATTAAACCACACGGTATTTCATTTATGGCCCTTGCATTGCATTCATACTTCCTCTTGTTAGCTGCATCAACTGGAGGAGTACTTGGAAATTTGTAACCACCTATGACAGATTGCCAAATGTCAACTCCAAGTGATTGTAAGTATAATTCCATCCTTACTCTCCTAAAGGTGTAGTTAGACACATCGAACCTTGGTGATTTGTTTGTGGAAAGTCCTTCCTGCCTATCCATCTCTGCGTAGTGATATTTATCTTCCAGCTGTTAAACTGTTACTGAAGCAACCTGGCTCTAATACCAATTGTTGAAATTATTAATAATACTGAGAGGGGGGGATGAAATAGTATCTTCTACAAATTTACAAATAATTCACCTTTTAAACCATGCACCAATTGCTATTTAAAACCACATCAATAAAAAAAAATTGTGCGCAAATATTTGATGAAAATTTTGTATATATATGTAAAATAAAATTACAGAGAAAGATGGGAGACACCAATCTCCACTGATGTGAGAACCGACTCACTCCAACATCCCTCTTATTGGGACATTAATCCCACTGGAAAGCACCGACTTGCATACTGTGGGATTCAACCTATGAAGATACCAATCCCCTACGCAAGCACCAACTTGCTAATTCAAGCTCCAACCTATGAGGACACCGATTATCCACGCAAGCACCAAATTGTTGATTCAGGCTCCAACCTATGAGGACACCGATCCTGTCCGCAAGCACCAAGTTGAAGTGTTTAGGCACCAACCTGAGTGGAGACTCCAATATCCTTTCCTTGCCCTGTCCAACCGCCCTGAGATATAAATGTTGTTGTACTGACTTAATAGACTTTAGATTTGTGTGCACTATTCTTACTATAATATGTTCTCTACTCTTATTTCAACTATGTGCACTTACTTCTGATGTATTCTGGTTACTGTTTCTACTACTATTCCCTACTACAAATTCTGTGCACATATACATTCACATGCCTCTTGTGCCTTTCTCAGAAATGCTCCTTCTGTCTGTACAACTGCTCGTTGTTCTTCTACATTTCCTGTAACCTCGTGCACTTATTCAAATCATATTTCCTCTGATTCCCTTGAGCATTTCATCTATCTGAATCTTGCAAATCCAAAATATTACTCCATTTATTCTTCCAAGATTACATCTCTTTCATCACTTTCACTCTTATTTATATTCAACTTGTTCAAACAATGTGTCCACAAGTTGGGGCTTCTCTAAATGGTAACACCCCTTCTTACTTTCTTTACTGAAAATCTTACCCAAGCATCTTCCACTTGTCTTAACCTGCGTGAATGAGGTACCATGACTTTGTGGGTATTGCACTCACTAGTTCATTAGCTTAGTGTGACTTGTGCACTAGAGTACCATGACTAGGTGGGATTGAGGACTTGAGCACATATTTATATATTTCTTCAAATTGGCACATAGACACCAAGTCCAACAACCTCTTTGAAATCATCAAACAAATCCTTTGACATCAATGCCAACACCAAAGTTCAACACTTTTGATATTTGTCACTCTACATATGCTTTAATTCCGACACAAGAATCAATCATCAATTTGGTGCTTGAATAATTTTAACATTGTTTGTAAAGCCTGAGACTGATTATACAACATAATGGTTGTCAAAATAATTTTCAATCAACATCTAATTGAACATATTTCCAAAACATTCGACTTGGTCAATTTCATTTACTACGTTGGAGATAGAAATCAAGCTCTTCATAATCATAAGATGCAGGCTCAGTAAAAATTATTTTAGGAAGAAAAAACTTGTTTCCTTAACACCATTGTCATTATACTATTTTCCTTTGTACAAGAAATCAAAACAGTCGAAAAAGAGTTTTAAAATTCCCACCCAAAACAAAATATTCTAAAAAAAATTTGTTCATCATGTTATTAAATTGATAGTCAATCACCCTTATTCTTCAACATTTGTGATATTACTATTTACTATCAAGTACAAAGGTTTTTTACAAACTTTGAACATTTCAAATATTATGTCAAAATTTTCCAATAGACTGTGCTATTTAGTTTACCATTCCAAGCCAGGAACAAGTTCAAATTTGAACTGAATATCACCTTTAAATTTGAAAACAAGGGTATAGTCTTAAACTGGGATTAATAATTATTTCACATAACTTGTAATACAGTTCCAATAGGTAAATCCTGGAACTCTTCTTTATACAAATAGCTTGTTGAATAGGGTTTTGAGATGAGGACTTGAGGACCATTAAATGTACCGTAAAAATGGTTCAATTTATATGTCGATCCAACATAATGATAAAACCACAAGGCAAATAATCACTTCAATAGGCATTTCCTAAAGGGAAAATGTCATATTTAGCTTTTAAATAACCTTACCAGCCAATTATGAGTTTGAAACTTGAATGATATGTCCAATATATCCCAAATAAAACCCTAGTTTTATAGGAATTCTTGACTTTAACCTTTTACTCATTCACAACCTGCTTCGAATAGGTTACTACCAATTTTCACAATGAATGAAATGCGAGACACAACAATAGTAAAGAATCACCATTCTTGGCAGCCACTGACTAAAATAATAGTAAAATTTCTTGCCATCTTTAGCAAAGTCGGGTTACAAATATAAGCCTTATACTTCTTATTTCTTTTAAAAATATTCATTCCAGAAGCATGAACTGAGAGTGACACAGAGCAAGCATCCATTAAACATTTAAAATTGGTTGACTACATATTTCTCCTTTTATTGACTTGAATTGAGACCAACAAATAGTTTGTATACAATGCAACTCCCATGAATATCATATACCTGTGAAAATATTGTTCTAGCTCAAGCAATAATGAAATCTATGTAGCTCATTTGACAACTGAAAGCATTTATTTGGGAAATAGGGAATGGAATGACAAGCATGCATGCAAATCATCAAACCAATCCATATATAAACCATCACAAGTTTAGAGTTAGATAAGAGCATCACTGTAGAAGCCACACCTTTTAAAATATTCAACCCTTGCTTATTTGCAAGTAGTTACATCCTAGTTGGTTCATTCACCGATGAGCAACAAGAACTGATTCTTGAAATGAAGGGTAAGTTAAAAAACCCATGCAGTGAAAAACCCCAAAATTATTGCGTTTAATGCTCAGTACTGGAGCATTTACTGCCTAGGTTGTGTTTTTTCCATGTTCGTCTCCTTTTGAAACTTCCAAAACTATTATCCAATAAAACCACAGCCTTTGATACTAGTCAACATCCATGTAGTGGTAGGTTAAATATGCACTTTTCCCATTGAAACTGAAGTCAACCATCATAATGAAAATTCATAATTCAAATCAATTTGGAATCCAATATAATATACGTGTTAACCCTACGTGAAATGAGCTTCTCACTAACTTTTTCCATATTCACATGGTAAGTAAAAACATTTAATTCATGAATTCCATTACCCGAACCTTGAAGTGATATCATTTAAAACCAAATGTTTGGTGTAAGATCCATGTTCATACACCTTTCGCTATACACAATTTACCCATAGTGTGTTGTATATTTTGCATAACATGGACAAAAATCAAACTTCAATGATATATATATATATATATATATATTGATTGCATCAAACTTCACACTATAAAGGAGTTGACCCTTTTCCTTTGTATCATGTTTAATTAATCACAAGCCTTTAACCAATATTCATCCACAATTCCCATTTCAAATAACTGTGAGCTTCTAGCATCAAAAACATATTATTATTCATTGCATGCAGAACCAATCACTGAACTTTGGGACCAAATACAATCATATAACCACCTTATGGGACAAGAGCATCAAGCGAAAATACATATGTATGTTTTGACTTATAACCTTGCTTTCAAATTTTAAACTGATCTCTTTAAGGGGTCCCACCTATTCTATACTATCATATAGTATTATAATAATATGCCTCGCAATAATTTGCGGGCTTAAAAGTAGGTGATGGAAATTGAGTCAATAGATTACCAATGAGTGAACAATTGGAGCAATTGGGTGGGAAACAAATGTTGGATAATTCATGAGGATTATGTTGCATACAAAAGATTGTCATTTGCTATGGACCAAATTCCAAAAAATAGCAAAAGGATGTTTCCATGCCAAGAAGCAATTGATGCTAGAAAAATACAATAGACCAAACCTCCTTTTGTGAGGTTTCTACATGATATCATAGATACCAAGATATCATTGAACAATTACATGCCAAAATTTGACTTGGATTCATTAATTTCCAAGATAGACTATCTCCAAGTCTAATAATACAAAAGACTTACATGCTAACAATGGAAACAAATTCTAATTGAAGAGTTCAGATCTAGAGATTGCTCAGAGTTGAGAGTCAGTGAGAAAAATTATGCACCACGGGAACAAGTGAGCTAGGAACTAGAGCTAGTAGCTAGAGCCATGAGCCAGAACTTGAGCTAGAGTTAGATTTGTAGCAAATATCCAAAGTTAGAGAAATGTTATAGAGAAGTAAACAAAAGGCACATTGATCCAAATAATGGTCTATCAAAATTTTGGAGATAAAAAATCCTCTCAATGGGGAGGTGTGATCCAAAATGAATTTGAATAAGTGAATGGTTGTAAGACTTAGTAACTATAAGTGTAATTTGGTGATTAATGAAGGTTATATAGAAACATAAAATACAATGCAAGTAATAAAATACAATTAAATAATAAAAAATCCAGAAAAATAAAAGAATTAAATGAATAAGAAAAATGAAAATATGAGAGAAAAACGAGGAATGGGAAATGAAAGGCCGGTCTCTTAGTGTTCCCATTACCCCTCCATATCTCCTATATATTCTTGTAACTTGATTCTTAAAGGGTACTTTTTTATGGCCAAAGAGGAGGGCATGCATAGAGAGATATAAGCTGCATTGTAACCAAAGATTGTCGAAATAAGACTAAGAAACCATTCAAATATTTGTTTTCCCATTTGGGTTTCTAGAGTAAAATTAGTATTTCCATTATGTGAATGATGTAATGTGTAGTGATAATATCTTATATGTGCTTGCTTTATTTCTCTTAATCATTTTTTATTGCTACTTGTGTTTCTCATAATGATGAGATAACCCATTCTTAGGCATAGCTCTATTAAGTTCACTCATAATTTTGTTCTCCCTTAGAAAATTATGAATACCAACATCTTTGGAATGACCATTGTCCATTCCAATTTGAATCCTCAGATCCATGGATGTCATTAATGGACTATTTCACTATTTTAGAGGGTTTCTAATTCTATTTTTTCATATTTATTATCTATTTGTTGATCCCCACACAAGTTTGGTCACCATTGAGAGGTTGTATATAGTTATTGGCTTCTCTTTGAGTTCCCATACATGCTATTTTTAGAGGTTTCATGCTATACATTAGGCTGTAATACCATACAAATGTCTAAGGGGGTGCATTCGACTCTATCTCTTGAGGGTGTATGTGTTGGTTGGATGCTGCATTATCGGTTTTACATTCCACTAGGAGGAAATGCGAGCCCCAGATCTAATATGATTTTCTTAATTGTTCTTCCCCAATGATCTGGAAATTTATGAATCTTAATGCTTTGGATGCATCATGATTTAATGTGCTTGGCTTATTCTATTTCAAAGGTGAGTGTGCCAACATTGGAGTTGTGTTGGGAATTGTGAGTTTGTGATACTCTATTCCCTCATAAAGCGACTCATAACATATGTGGTGAATTAACGACTCTCCCCATGTATGCCTGGTTGATGAGATATTTTTTATTTCAATCAAGGATGGTAGACTATATAATTTGCCGAAAGTTTTTTTAGTAAATTTGCTAGTAAAGCTCATATATTGGTGTCCAAGGTGATAGAAGGATTCATTGAAATGTAGTTGCATTGAGAGCCATAACTAGTGAGGATGGAATGGTTGTAGACTCATATCGATTTGATCTCAAGTTCCTTGCTGAGGTTTCCACATAGATTTGCGACAATGTTTGTGGAGAGACAAAATAAAACTTACTAACAATAAATTATAAAACGTGTATATGGTGAAGAGAGTGATTGTGTAACCATGATTGTTGGCATATTTGTTTACTTGAATAAATATTTGATTGGCTTATGTAATGCTGATTGTGCTAGTAGTGAATATATGGTAAATCATATTTTAATTGCATTTAATATGGTTAACAACTGAAAGTGATTGAATTATTTGTGTATTATAATTTTGAGATCAATTCATGGGCTGCTGTAAATTTTGCAATGAAAGGATTATATGCATGGATGCTCACAATTTGTTTGGTTGATTGAAAGTTCAGACTGCAGGTGGATTATCCTTGGATATGGCAATGATTGTAAGTCCATAATGAATATTGAATGCTACCACATGCAAAGGAAAAACATTATGAGAGGATCCCATACTTGTGAAATTTGATTTCTGCATGAAACATATTTAAAATTTATCATTGAATTATTATGATAATATCTTATGGCAATGGTATGTGTATGATACAAGTGATATGGTGGATATATCTAATAAGGAAAACAATGGCGACTAAAGTCGAAAAACATGGGGAATATTCTACTATAATGGAACTAGAACCTAATGATATGCCTTGATCGACATGAGCTATGTTATATTAGAGGTTGTCAGTGGGATGCCCTAATAGTGCAAGAAAGTCTTGGAAAATTATGGATCTGTCAAGGGATTGTTTATTAGAGAAAGGGTTGATTGATCCTAGAAGGTAAGTGCCTGCAAAGAAGAGGTGAATTGAATGAATATCTTGTGATAGGTTCATGTTATATTCTAGTTGGTACCAAGAAGGCAATATATCTTAGGTGTGTCAAAGGAAAAAAATAGTTGAATATCACCTGTGGTCACCTTATAGAAAAAATATATGTTCATACAAATAAGTATTGGGATGATATGCATACTTAATATTATGTCATGAATATATATGATTTAGTTATAGACTTAAAATATCTATGAATGAAATAATTTATGCTCAAAATGGATATGACATAGACGTTTTTCCTTATTGAATTGTAATAGGCATGTGTTGGAGTGCTAAATCTCTTGGAAATGTTCAAATAAAATAAAATAAATGACTAAACATCAATTCTCAAGATAATAGATGGTGAGACAAAGTGCAATTGAAGAACGGAGACATGGAACCTTATTGAAAAGAAGAGAAAACCTAGGATGGTGTTTTTCCAAGGGAGATGAGAATGTAATATCCCCATTTTTTTGTAAGTAAGAGAGAAATAACTTCATTAACTGTAATATACAAAATGGTACATTTATGATCTCAAGGGAACCCTCCACTGAGTGGACAACAAACCCTCCTTGAATTTTGAATCAAGGGTAATTAACCATAATCCCATCCCAGAGTCCAAGGAATGGACATGTTCATTGTCCAAAACATGGTAATTCTATAACTATTTTTAAAATGATTGTAATTGTAAAATAAGTTGTTCTGTTGAAGATTATAATGATTATAAGTAGTACTAACACAAACTATGATAATAATGGAAATTAAAGCCACAACACCAAAATGCATAGAGCTAGTTTCCCTAAGCAAAAACTAAAATAGTTGAGATCCTATCATAACAGGAAAATAAAGGAGGATGAACCTTAGCAGCCTCAACAACCTAGTCATTCAAATCCACTATTGTCTAGTGGGGCATTGAAGCAGATCCTGGTGTTTTACTATGAACCCGAAACTATACCCCTTTCCTACGAGCCACGACGTCGAATTTGGAGTGTAGCAGTTGAACCTCCTCTCATATATTTTTCAGCAGTGCCAGATCCTCCCTTAAGTATGATATAGTCTTGTCTCTGTCGGAAATCATGGATCCCATTAGAAAATTCATGAACTAGTAGAGGTGCAAGGAGAGATGATAAAGAGCCATTCGAGACCTATTTTCCCCAAGGTCCACCACCCATTCATCCAACCATTCCAATCTCTCATCAAATTGTAAGCATTCCTGCTAAGTATGAATTATGCACTCAACTGCTAAAATTTATGCCTTAATATGGGAAGGGGTATGTTGTCGGTAATGCAAAGCATCCTTTGTTTCTATTTTAAAATCTCTGGTTGGCTTAGGGTTGACCATGGGAGATTTCCCCTTGCACTCAAAATCTCTTCCCATCATTCCTCTCGAAAACATAGTGACTATGTCTCTCCTCTACTATGGAAACCAAATATCACTAGAAAACAGGTTAAACAACAACTCATGCATTTTGTATTTCTTTGAGGAGGGGCGATTAACTAAGAATAAGAATCCCCCCAAACCCACATCCATCGTTTGTCACCACCATTACTTGCGATTATTCCTATCACCGTTATGTATCATGATAACTGTACCCTCTCCATCCCAATCCCAATCCATATCCTTTATTCTTCCAGAACCATTGTACACCTCTGACATGCAAGACTCGAGCCAGATACCACCACCACCTTTGTGTTTGTTTTTAGTCTTCATTACAAAATGTCTGCATGATAATATGCAGTGCGCTATCTAGATATGGCCTTGAAGGTGATGTCTTGCCTCATGGAAAGTACATTGTCCTCGACCATAATAATCACCCGCTGTGGGAGTAGTATCCCCATTTTTTCTCTTTGAACTTGATCTTGTTTATTCATTGTTATGTTTTTCTCCACACGATGAGGTAGTTGTGTTAGTATAAAAAAAATGTATTTTTACACAATTTGAACAACTTAAGCAACTACTCACTCAAAGATATCATAGATCAACACACCTATGTTTTACGTGGTTAAAAACCTCATAGAGGAAAAAAATCTATGGCCACAACCAAATAGCTACCTAAGGCAATATATTAATGCAAACGGAAAAATAATTTACATATGAGTTTCTCACAATAGATCATATAGCACATGACTCTCCATGCTATTTAAATAGAGATCATGGACCAATCGGGTGTTAATCCACAAATAAATAGCTGTTAATATCGAGGTGAAAATGCAACTTAGATCACTTTATGTATAGAACATATCATGACCATTAGATTACATAAGTATAATTGTATATTAATGCATACTAAAGAAACATGCTTTACCTAAAGACACACTAGACCAAGTTGATCTTAAATAACTCCTAAGTGTTTCAATATCCTAACATCCCCCCTAAAGAACAACTTGGGACAAGATTGAAGGATTTACTAATGTGACACAATAAAATAAGGAAGGAGGCATTAGAGCTTATCCACCCTTAATGACAAATTCCTGAAATCCTAACATAGCTCAAAGTTTAAAAACTTTGTTTATATAAGAGACTTTATGAAGATGTATGCAACTTGATCATTTGTAGGGTAGAAGATCACTTCGAGAACACGATCCCAAATAATATTTATAATGAAGTACATATGTAGCTCAATGTGTTTACGGTGTTGATGTTGAACTAGATCTTTGGTGAACTTGATGGCACTCTAATTGTCACACCAGAGGGTAGTTGGATAATAATGTTGGAATCCAAACTCTAAGAGGGTATTTCAAAGAAACATGGCTTGTTGAATTGCATTAAATATGACTTGATACTCTACTTAAACAGAAGAAAGAGCAAGATATTTTGTTTATTACAATCCCAAGTGACAGGTCTAGAACCAATACTGAAAACATAACCTATAGTAGACTTCTGATCATCAAGTTTTCTAGTCCAATCAAAATCAATGAAACCAACCAACAAAGGAGTCCCCCTTGAAATTTAATTAATCCAAACTAAATTGTATCCCAGATATACTAAAGTATATATATTTTTTCTTTATGATGACTTTCATGGGGTGTTTTCATATACCAAGCAACAAGACCAACATCGAAGGAAATATTAGGATGGGTATGAGTTAAGTACAAAATACTACCAACTAACTGGTAGTACAAGGTGGCATCTAATTTGGGTATCGTACTAAGTGGAAGTAAGTTTCACTCTAGAATGGAAGGGAAATGGGGTTGGTTTATAATATTCCATGTGAAAGAGAAAAGAAGGTCACAAGCATACTTATACCAAGAAAGAAAAATCCCTCTTTGATTTGCAAGACTTGGAGGCCAGGAAAATAATGCAAATGTCCTAAGTCATTCATGGGATTATGAGAAGGTTTCTTGACTTCTTAGTCAAGAAACCTTCTCATAATCTATACATTTTCACCATTCATTGAGTTTGTTTGTAACATACCCACCCACCCATCCAAGGCAAGGGAGGGAACATGATACCAATATCTAGGCTTTCACATAAACTCAGCCCATATGTTAGATTCATACAATTAAAAACAAGAGTGTGTAGATGCAAAACAATAAGTATGCACAACGGAATTAAAACAACATCCACACATAATTCATGCTCATCTAGCATATCAAAATAATCATTAAATTAAACATTGCAAAAGTAAATACATATAGAGATTACTTATCTTCATTGTGCAATTGTCCCAAGCAACTAGCTATGTTGCTGCAATGTTCCACCCAACCATAGGCTAGTTGTGTTCATCAAACTCTCAACACAATTGCCACCCCTGATCTGGGCATGATTCTACAAGGAAAAGGGGACATTCTTACTCATACACAGCCAAATAATCATTCCTCCAAGCCAAGCCAACCCACAGCTGGGTTTATCAAGCTAATTCTGAACCCTCTGCATTTATGGATGCTTGCACTCAAGCTCAAGCCAAAGCAATAGATACCCATTACCCATACCCCAACATACTCTTTCTATACAACAAAAATGATAATTGGGCAGGGATACACATTTACAGCAAAGGTATGTTACAAAACAGGCTCCATGGGTTTTTCCCCAAATCGTGGCTCACCAAAACGGACTGTGGAAAGGGAAATTCGTCCCCAGGGAGCAACCTGATTTCTACCACATGTTATGAGTGTTTCAAATGGCCAAAACGGCCTCATTGAAACCCCAAATCGTTCTGTTCTCTTCCCCATTGGTAACCAAAACAAAAATGCCCTTCCCAGCTTAAAAGATGAAGGACAACACAGGAAATCCATGGAGAAAAATGCCCAGGTAGCTCCAAAAATGTGAGAGAGGCAAAACTGCTTGATGGGTAATGGCTTGGGGAGTAAAATCATGGCTCTTTTCTTGCCAAGGAATCCAAAAAAATGATTTTCAATGCAGGGTGGTTTCCCATACTCGAATTTGGACAGCCATACTTTCCATTCCCCAAAGCATTAACTACCTCAACCAACTCTTGGGAAAAATGAATGATTGGGTACAAAAGTCAACATGGGTAGTTGAGGGTTTGATGGGTTATCTCATTGACACTTGGCTTGACTTTATTGGCTCAAGGGTTTGAATATTTCCCTCCCAATTCCTTGTAAAATCATGCCCCCATCTCTTATTGCATTGCATAGCTAGTTGTGGGTATTTGATTAAAATGCATATTTACATGATGTTGAAATTGCAATGTGCCTGGCTAGCATGCAAACCATATGCATCAATAAATCGATGGCAGGGCTTTGGCCTTGAGCTCCTCACCATGATTTTATAACAATATTACGTCATTTACGATTTTAATGCCATGGGGTCAAACTGGGGACGTTACATTGTTAATGTGGGTCTTGTAAGAATGAGTTCATTAGCATAAAGAGCAAGGATTATGAGAAGGTTTCTTGACTTCTTGGTATAGACATTGGGGTCATAATGACATTTAGAAAAACTAGTGTCAAGAAGAAATATATCCATTTTGGAATACCGATCATGAGGATATCCCTTAAGGCCATATAGAGATTTATTAAGGTGTCAAACAAGGATGGAGTCATTCTAAAACTAACGAGGAGGTTGCTCCATGTAAATTTCTTCTTACAAATTCGCATGTAAGAAGGCAAATTGGGCATCCATTTGATGGAACTTAAATTTATGTGAAGTGGCAAGGGCTAGAACAAAGTGGATGATTTCATTTTGTATACAAGGGTAAATATTTTATTTTAGTCAAGACCTTCAACTTGAGAAAATACTTTGGAAACTAACCTTGAATTAATTCTTTCAACAGTTCCATCTGATGCATACTTCATTCTATACACACATTTACATATAACAAGTTGTCTTCCTTTTGGAAGAGGTATAAGATCCCAAATATCATTTTCCATTACGAAATGATATTCCTCATTCATTCTTGCATCTCAATCTATATGGATAAAAGCTTCTGCAAATGTTTTTGGATTATGAGTCTTTGAAAATTGAACCAAAAAAGAAGAGGCTCACTAGTGTTCGACTAACACATGATATTTCCAAAAGGTCAAACACCTTGAGAAGTTGCTCACACAAACAAATCATAGATCAACACATCAGGTTTTTATGTGGTTAAAACCCTTGAAGAGGGAAATAGTTCACGATCCCAACCAAATATCTACTTGAGGCAATATTATTATGCAAAAGAAAAAGAATGTTACAGTGAGTTTCTCACAATTGATCATTGAGCAAATGATCTGTTGAAATTTGGTTGTCACTGATGTCAACTAATGTCAAAGAGGATGTCAGCTGATTCAGTTTGAGTCATTGATGTCAATTGATGTCAAAGTGGATGAAGTATTATACAACAACTTGAAGAAGTATAGTAAATCCACATTGAAGAAGTATATGAGCAAGCAAGATGGTGAAGTATATGGATTCGAGTGTGAAGAAGTATATCTAGAAGTTGCATCCAATATGAAGAAGTGTGTCCAAGGGTACATCATGAATATCCTGTGTGAAGAAGTACATAAGGAACATGTACTTGAGAAGGTCACAAGTCCATCCAGTCATAATTCTTCAAGGTACAAGCTAAAGGGTTGGTTGGACATAAGGTAGGAGAATATGCAAGTAAGCAAAAGAATACATGTGATAAAGTCTAGTGTGCACAAGCAAGCCCGAGGAGAATCTCGTGTGCGAAAACAAAGACAAAGTGATGTGCGCAAGAATCATGAAAACAAGAGATGGTTAAGAAATTATGCAAGTCCTGAAAGTGCACAGTTCATCACCAATCAGAAGATGCTTTCAGTTGATAAAGGGTGTAGGGAGTACAAGTTTCAAGGACTATGGAGCAGTTGATATAAGCATATGCACAAATTCCACATTCGAAGACTCAACAAGTGCGCAAGTCCCACAAGTGATGGTACCACAAGGGTCAAAGTCCCACCAAGTCTAAGATCATGTATGCGCAAGTTCCGCAAAGCATTGATACACCAAGTGAGCAACTCCCACAAGTGATGGTACCGCAAGGGTCAAAGTCCCACCAAGTTGAAGATCACATATGTGCAAGTTCTACAAAGCAATCGTACATCGAGAGCTCAAGACTACAACGCTGAGGTGTAAGTTCCACTAAGTCATGGACCATGGATGCGCAAGACTCACAAAGTATGACACGTCAGCGGCGTAGAATATGACATGTGGCATAGGCATAATCTGTGAAGCAAGTAAGAAGGAATCCCACAACCAACTTGTGGACATACAATCCATGCAGGACATGTATAAATAGAGATGCAAGTTGAATATTTTAAGAAAGATTGATGGAAAGGCTATAGAGCTTCAATTGGAAGATATTATTTTATATTTGGTGCATCACGGGCTTGAGATACTGAACATAATGATCTAGTGAGGAGATGAGTGCGCACATGTAGAAGAATGATACAGTTGATGATGTTTAGAATGATGTTGTAGATATATGACGGATGCACAAATACTGAAAGGCGGAATTATAGAAGTATGCGCAAGTGTGTGAGGACCTAATGAACGTATTTTTGGAAACACGTAGACAATCACAGATGTATTGAAGTTAGAAGCACATAGACATAACTAACACATATCATAAGATGCGCAGAAGTTTGGTTGATGCACAAAGATTGAATTGAAGTGTGCGAAGCAAGGAAGTCCATCTGATGCGTGATGACAGAACAACAGTAGAATCTTATATACGTGTCTTAATGAGGATGATTTGAGGAAAGTGCGTTAAACCGAAAGGATGAATCATATGATGCACAAAATGCCACAGATTGTCTAAAGGATTGTAGCACTTAAATGGAACTAACACATATAAGTTAGTGTGTAGTTCCATCTGATACTGGTGCATAATTTCAGAACAACAAGCTATCAATTGAAGCACAATATTAGTTGGCGAAGTTCAATTGCACATAAGCAGAACAACACAGCTAATCAGTGGGATAGACCGAAATAGATGAAGTAGCACATGCCATATGAATTAAGTCATCAGCAGAAGCGAAGAATTGAGTGGAATGAGAATTCAAGTGATGCATCTAGGGGAGTGACTGCAATACGACTGCATACAGAAGGTGCACACATTAGAACGAACTACAGAGGATCATAAGTGTGCATGAGTTGAAAGTTCAATAAGGAAGAATATTATTTTGGATATCTGAGCGGCAGGATGGGGCAAGGAGCAGGATTTTGTAGCCTCCTTCCAGTTGGTGCTGGAGAACACAGGGAGTTGTTGCTTCCTTCAGGTCGGTACCTATAAAACTAGGGGGTCGGTGCCTCCTTCTAGTTGGTGCCGATAAACACAGGTACTTCCTTGAATGTATTCTTTTCATTACAAAAGAGCATTCCATGGTTTTCTCCCAATTGGGTTTCCACGTCAAAATCCTGTGTGTTCTATGTTCTTTGTCAAGGTGCATATGTGGATGAATTTTTTTATTTATGTTGGATGCATAATTAAAGATCGAGATTAAAGTGAATATTAATCTGTTAAATAAGGTAAAAAATGTTGATAACTATGCTAACACTGATTCATCCCCCTTCTCGGTATTAAATCGATTCCAACAATGACTCTCCATGCTCTTTAAATAGAGGTAATAGACCAATGGGGTGTTAAGCCATAGATGAATGGTTGTTAAGATCAAGTTGAGAATGAACCCTCATATCACTCTATGTCTACAACATATTGTGATCATCGTGTTACATATGTACAAATGCATACTAAAGAAACACACTTTACCTAAAGATACATTATACCAAGTTGATCTTAACTAAATCCTAAGTGTCTTAATAACCTAACATCCCCCCTTAAGAAAAACTTGGGATAGGATTAGAGGACTTACAAAAGTGACACTATAGGAGAAGGAGGGAGGCATTAGAGCTTATCCCTCCTTAACTGAACTCCTAACATGGATCGAAGTTTAGAAAACTTTACTTGTGTAAGAGAATTTATGAATATGTATGCAACTCGATCATCTGTAGGGCAAAAGAGAACTTCGAGAATGCGATCATGAACAAGATTTATGATGAAGTGCATATGTATCTCAATGTGTTTTCTACACTGATGTTAAATTGGATAATTTGTGAGCTTGATAGCACTCCAATTGTCGCACCAAAGGGTATTTGAATGTTTCTTCTCGAATACAAACTTCGAAAGGATCTCCCAAAGCCACAAAGCTTCTTGACTTGCATTAACCGTGGCTTGATACTCTACTTCTATTGAAGAAAGAGCAAGAGCTTGTTGTTTCTTACAATCCCAAGTGACAGGTCTAGAACCAAGATTGAAAACATAACCCACAATAGAATTTTGATCATCAGGGTCGCCGACCCAATTTGAATCAATGAAACCAACCATCAAAGGAGTCCCCCCTGAACTGTAATGAATCCCAAATTGAACTGTAGCCTAGATATACCAAAGTATCATTTTTGTTGCTTTTAAATGGATTTCATTAGGTGTTTGCATATACTAGACAACAAGACCAACAACAAAGGAAACATTAGGACGTGTATAATTCAAGTATAAGAGACTACCAAATAGCTGACAATACAATGTGGCATCTAGTTCGGGTGAAGTACAAGTGGTAGAAAGTTTGACTCCAGACTAGAAAGGAGATGGGGCTGGTTTACAATCATCCATGTGAAAGTAGCGAAGAAGGTCACAAGCATACTTAGACTAAGAAAGAAAAATTCCTTCTTTGGTTTGTAGGAATTAGAGTCTAAGAAAATAATGCAAATTTCCTAAGTCTATCATTTCAAAGGTCTTCTTAAGGATGGATTTTACATGGGTTAAAATCTTATGATCACTACCAGTAAGAATAATATTATCAACATAAAGAACAAGGATGATGAGATGGTTTCCTACTTTCTTGGAATGAACATTGGGGTCAGAATGACATTTAGAAAAACCAATGTCAAGGAGAAAGCTATCCATTTTGGCATACCAGACTCAAGGAGCTTGCTGAAGGAAATATATAGATTTATTAAGGTGACGGACAAGGATAGAGTCATTCTGAACATAGCTAGGAGGTTGTTCCATGAAACGTTTCCCTGCAAATCCCCATGCAAGAAGGCAAACTTGACATCCATTTGATGGACCTCCCATTTATGTAAGGCAACAAGGGAAATAATAAGGTGGATGGATTTCAATTTGGCGACATGGGAAAAAGTTTCATTGTAGTCAATTCCTTAAACTTAGGAAAATCCTTTGGCAACTAACCTTGCCTTTAGTATTTCAACCCTTCCATTTGATGCATACTTAGTTTTATAGACCCATTTACATTTGACAAGTTTTCTTCCTTTAGGAAGAGGTACAAGATCCCAAGTATCGTTCGCCATTCATGAATGATATTCTTCATTCATACTCGCATCCCAATTTGGATGGCCTGAAGCTTCTACAAATGTCTCTGGATCATGATTCTTTGAAACTTGATCCAAAAGAGAAGTGGCTCACTGGAACTGAGAACGTCTTTGGCATTGATCTCTAGGATCACTGACAAGATCACTAATGAATTCACGTGTTGAACAGTCCCATAGAGGAAGAGGTTGTGTTAGTGCAACTAGAGGAAAATGAGGAGGAGGAGGTGGATTTTCATCCTCACAGTCATCATCAGAATCTAGAGTAGGAACACTATCAGGGAAGTTGGGAGTAGAAGACGACACAATCGTTGAAGATGGATAACAGGCCGTAGATGGAACATATGTCAAATTAGGCTTGCAAACCGAGATATTTTCATCAAATTTAACATCTCTTCAAAGTCTATAACGTTTGACATCTTCATGATATCCATCAAATATGCACTTTTCACTTTTAAGCTGCAATGCTTTCCATTTTCATCATGAATATGAGCCCATGCTCCACTACCAAACACACAGATGTGGTTGACATATGGATTAATGTTACTCCATGCTTCTTGTTAGGCCTCCAAATTAAATTCTTGTATGCAGTGGTTTTGGTTAATTGTGTTATTAGACTATTCCTTTTTGTCATTATATCTTATCCTTTTTGTCATTCAAAGTCCCCAAAACTCATAAAAACTTCATGATTTTGTTATTTAAGAGATGTAAGGTCTAATTATGGTTAAGTTCCTGATATTTACTTAATTGAGTAGGTTTTGATGATGAAAATGGTAACTAACTGCTATTTACAAGTTTTTTTCTAGAAAACTTTTAAAACCTGTAATTACAATTTTACCAGAAAACTTGTAATTGGAGTAGTTCGAGATAGTTGCAGGTTGCCAAATGAAAATCCGCCACTTGTATTTGGTCAAATATGTCTCCAACATGGTTATATGTCCATTGGATCGCACCCAACTCACACGTGTGAATTTATAAGGCTTGGTCAAAATTCCAATCAAACATAGATTTTTAGCAGTAGTTTTTCCAGACAGTCATATTGTGCCTTGATTTTCGTGCATATGGAGGTGAATCTAAAGATTCCGAGACATGGGTTTTTCTTAGAAAACAAAAAATTGGGTTCTTATGAGACAGTTTCACCAAATATGCTATGGTTTGAGAGATATCAGAGGGGGAATAAAGCAAATCTTCCCATATTACACAAAAACACAGATTTTGGGATTTTTGTCTAAATTTGTAAAATTTAGATTCTCCAATTAGAGATCCGATTTGATAATGTCCAATGGATGTATGATGTATAAATACCATGCGTGTAATTTGTAAATGAGGACAATAATATCAAAGAACTTGCTCTCATCTATTGCATCCATCTAATGTTTAATGGCCTTGTGATGCTTTGATGCTATGAAATTTTAATTATCTATGATCTGTAGTTTGTAGCTTGAGAAGGAAGGGCCCCCTTCAAGAGATGCAAAACTACTATTCGTATTTTCTATAAGCATCTTTATTTATGTGTGGTTAATTAGATATGGTATTGATTACAATAAAGTGCTTTAAAGAGTGTGATTTGGTTTATTAAAATTCTGGAATTGGTTCTATCATAGAATATATAAAATATTGTCGTTCGTTTAATTAGTAGGCTTGGGTTTACCACAGGAGAATGTGTGCACACTAGTTAGATTTGATTCTTATCAGTATATCATAGAAGTGATCTTGAGGTAGTTTAGATTCTCTTTCAACTTTCAGTTTCAAGCTTTTGAATTAGATTGAGTTTTATTCAGAACAAAGGGACTTGACAATATCATAACATTGCATTGCTGAGAAGACTACTTGTATGAGTGATATCAGTGGTTCTTGTACTTGGCCGAGACAAATTACCACCAGAGTAGTTGGAATTGTCAGTTCATTAGGTCTTAATTATTTCCCTCAAAGTCATAAGATTGCACATTTGATCAACGAAGCTCTGTATTGGTAAGTAGTATATCTGCAACAAAATTATCAGTACCTTGACATTTACTAAGGATCACTTGGATGGAATGCATATTACACTTTGATCTGCATGTTGAATTCTATTGTGCAGATGAATTTCCTTTCTACAACATTAGGTTTTAATTTAAGCTTAGTTAGATAACACAATTAACTTCTCGACAAACTAGCTCTACACATATAGTGTCCATCTATCACAAGTTTGCGTTCTTTGGTCAACAATTTAATATTGGGAAATTATTAAACATATAATTTCACTAACACTTCTTCCGGGGTGATATCTTTTAAATCTTTAGTGGGAGTATGATTAACTATGTAATTGGAACAATTAATGGCTTCATCCCAATACTGAATACTTAATCCCTTAGCTTGGAGAATACAATTAGACATTGCTTTTAATGTATGATTCTTTCTCTCAGCAACACCATTTTGATGTGGTGTATATGGAACAATATGTTGCATTTGAATTCCCCTTTCAGTGTAGTAAGTAGTAAATTTGTTGTTTACTTATTTGCCTCCATTATATGTTCTTAACTTGTGTATTTGATGTCCAAATTGTTTCTCTACAAGGGATTTGTAGGCCTAAAACTTGTCAAAAAATTCACTCTTATGTTTTAAGAAATAAACCCAAGTGTGCCAGGAGAAGTCATCAATGAAAGTTAAGAAATACTTGAAGCCAAATAAATAAGTAGAAGGAATCGGACCTCAGAAATCACTATGAACAAGCTGCAAGGGGGACAAGGTGTGCCAATAGTCATGCTTTTCAAAATTGTCTCGATGATGTTTTCCGAGAATATACCAGGGACAAACACCATCTTTGCAAGAGATGAGAGGAAGACTAGTCATTGTTTTTTGATTACATAGTTGCTTCAATGAGTGATAGTTTAAATAACCCAATCACTCATGTCAAATTTTGCTCAAGTCATCGCTACAAGCAATAAAAACAGAGGGAAAAGGTGTTGACCCAAAGTTGTTGAAACTATACAACCGGGTATATCATAAAAAATTCTAGTAACTAGGACATGCTTAGGATATTTAAAATCCTTGATTACAACTTGGTGAGTTGTAAATGCTATAGTCTTACCTTCATCAGAATGAGTGATTTGATTGGATGACAACAAATTGTAGGAAATTCTTGGAAAACACAATACATCATTGAACTTACCATCATCTACTTGAACTATTCCAGATCCTACAACATGAAGATATCTATCATCACCAATAACAATTTGTTTGGTGTTACATTCATTCATAGTAGAAAATATGGTTTTATCCTTAGCCATATGATAAGATGCTCCAAAATAAATGAGTCACACATTCGAAGAAGATGCATTGAAGGAAAAACCATAAGCATAAAGTGCATGTACATGGGTTTTACAGTCATAATACAAATCAAGGTTGATGTTGTGTTTCTTCATTGTTGCTTCCAAGGTAGCCATCTTCTTGAAACACTTAGATTCCACATGAACATCTTTCCTGCAAAAAATTTAGTGACACTCAGTCTTCTTATCTTTTGATTTGGTCCCTTGTCACCATTGGAAGGATGAGATGGTTGAGTGGGTTTGGGACCTTTTTTTTTACTTATTATTGCAAGGATGTTGCTTCTTGGGATTCTTGGTTTTTTTCTTATGTTGTGCCACTAAGGCTTTTCTAGATGTATCGACATTGGTGATTACTCCAAGATGTATGAGCTTATCTCTCTCTATTCAAGGAATCAAAAAAATATTCAAGAGTGGGTTATGTATAGTGAATCCCCATAGATTCTTTCATGGAGTAAAAGGTAGATACAAAAACATAATAAGTAGGACCAACCTTGGAAAGAATATGAAAAATACATTGCTTATATTTCCTTTTTATGTTGCATTCTTTAAATAAGAGATTAAATGGTTTATACTTAGAGAGATAGCCTTGAGTGCAATAGAAATCACTTGGATTCAAGATAATCAATTAATTTTCAAGTTGGTGACCTCGAATATCATTGTGTTTACCAAACACAATTTCCAATTTATTTGAAGTTGTATCCAGTTCATCAATTCCTTGAAGATGGAATCATAAAGCATTAGAAATGACATCCCGATTAATCCAAGGGACTCATTAAATTTATTGATCCATTTTATTTTCTTATCATCATCAATGGGTTCAGTTTTTGTTCCCATGGTAATCCGGTAAAGTCCCCTATTTCGTAAAACATCTTCCATATGGGATTTCCATGAGAAGTAGTTGGTACTGGTAAGTAGAATATCACATGGAGTGGCCATATTTCAATACATAGGTAATATGGATTTAAAAACAAAAACCGATGGTTTGGATGCAAATATATCAAAAAAATAGGTAGTTTAAAAAAACGGCACTGAAAATGGAATCCGGATGCCAAAGTTATGCATTATTGAAAAAAGGTATAAAAAAGAGCCAATGAGCCACATGGAAGGCAATGGTTGATCCACATGGTGATGAGAGAAAAAAATGTAGTAAAGAATCCCCCCCTTTACTAACTTTGCCTATAATCTTACTTTTGCAAATAAGTTGCTTCAAAATAAGTGACCCACTTTTATAAACCCAATGGGAAGCACTTTTAGAATATAGTTACTCTATAACTTAAAGTTGGATGAAATTTAAAAAAAATAACAAAAAGAAGGACTTGAACCCAAGACCTCTTACCTTTTAAAGTAACTTTAAACCAAGCGAGATAAGCAAAAGATATAGTCATATTATGGAGAATGGGAGTGTTGTTGTTTTTGTTGTTAGAGAGTGCCTACCCAAAAAACCTTACTTTTTGGCCTAAAAGACACTTTACACAACCACACAAAAACAAAAAAAATGAAAGTCTGAAACTAAAAAGTCTTAGATTTGGGCTTAGTACTTTGTTAGGTTTCCTGGAAAATGTAAGTTTTCTCACTATTTTTATTTTATTGAGTTCGCAAAAAGTGCACGACAAAGAGAATATGCAGTAAAGAAAACCCTTTCCATTCTATTTATGGTTTTCCAAGTTCACATAGAATGCATGACAAAGAGCATACACAGACCAACGGCTTAACACTTCAACAATATGGTGAATATAAGAGGGAAAAATGTCTAGAATCCATAGCCCTCTCTCTCTCCCAGAGTGATTTCTTCAATGTTGGAATGGGGGTCCCAATCCAATTCCCCTCTGTAAAACTAAGTTCCTCATTTTTATGTGCATGCATGGAACTTGAAAAGTGTCCCACCCGGGGATTCCCCCTCTTAATCCCTCTTAACTTAATTAAACAGGGATTAAACACTTACATAATCCAGATTCATGGACCTTGGGTTAACGCATTTCCTAAGGTTAAGATGAGGCCAAGGACATAACCAAGCTATGGTCTCTCCCCCCTCGGTCCTTATCTCAACCTCACAACTTGCGGATTCATGGACACCCATGTCTTTTCGTTCGATCCTCCCCTACAACCACTCAAGAAATTTTATTAAAAACGTAGCAAAATTTATACAAAATAATGTTTAGGTCATTCAAACCACTGTCTTCAGCCTCCATCATGTCATAATATTTACAAAATTATACATTTAAATATGGTGGGAAAACATGGATGTTACATGAAAAATAATTTCCACACCCTCGTCATATCAGACATGTAACTGGAATAAAATGAGAAAAGTTGATGCTGACAACACAAATTTGGTATGTGCCGCTGAGGGTTGTTCAATGTACCACTTTTCTAATGCTAGTGAGGTTCTCCAAACAATCACAAACATATGGAATAATATATTATATTATTAGAGGAGCACCATACATGAAACAACATGCTATGATTGGAGGGGTCCTCTCTTGTTCTACCTTCAAAATTAAGGATGTTTGAGGGTAATTTGGTGGACATTGGATACCTAAAATCATGTTTAATCGATCCAAGTCTGGTAGGTTCAGACTAGCCATAAAATGGAGGCTCGATGTCGGAATTGCGGTTGGAATAGTGATTGCATTCACATTCAACCTGACATTTTCAATGGGGTGATTGAGAGAGTTGGGGGAAGAAACTCTAGATGTATTGGCTACTAGATTTCTAAATGGGGTAGTGGTATTACGTAAAGGTTATGATTTGGTCTATGAGGATCCTGCATCTGATGATATCAAAGAGGTACTAGGTGAGGGGGCATGATGTTGATGTTCAATTCTTAAAAGTTGAGGTGGGCTAATCACTTGGCCATGATTCTTGATGGTCGATGGTGATATTCAAAGTCATATAGAACATCTAGGAGGTGCAATATTTCCAAGAACTACCTCAACTAACAATTCTATGCAAGGCTATAGAGAGGGGTTAGAATAAAATAATACTAATTTTAAAGACTTTGATGCAAGTCAAAAGTGGGTGAATCAAGTGATTTAATTAAGTAAAGAACTAATGTAATAATGAACACCCTAGAAACAAAATAATCACTTGTCCAAGGAGGAGAACTATACAAAAGTAATGTGATAATACAATTTTTCTCAAATATTTCTTGACAAGTGGTAGAGAAAGGTCCACTAGTTGGAAATAAGTAGAAAGCTAGATATCAAGTTCACCAAGGAAACAAGTGAAGGTACGAATGCAATAGTTATAGCATAGAACATTGGGAGAAACTCCAGTTGACTTACAACTATCTATATCAAGTGTCATCTCTCTTATGAAAGCCACCCAAGTAGGTACCTACAAAATTTGCCCTTAGGTTACCTCTTCAACAGTACATGCAACATGTTACCTTGTCTTCATGCTGAAAACCAAATGGTTAAGGGATCTTTAGTATTGTCAGAGATAGGAGTCTCAATCAAACCTATGGTCCCAACCTTGGAATTATCCACTCTGAAGAGTGTGCCTGTTGCCAAATGGTTTTGAACTACACCTAATAAAAATTATTCTGAAGTTCCTTAAAGAACAAACTCTAAGTTTCAAATGTGAATGATTGAGGGGAATTATATGGATGCACATCCCCACAATCCTAACTTAACTAAAAAAATTCTTTTGGCTCTTCGAGTGAAGATTTTTAGTGGGTTAGCCACTTAAAGGTTGATTTTAGGTTTAACTTGGCATTATGAACCAAGTGTTGTTCAATTTAAGGTGTGGTATGTGTGTACATGTAGTGTGTATAATAAAAAATAGATTTCTTTGAAAAGTAAATGCTAAAAATAAAAAGTGCAAGGAAAGAAATATAATATTCAATACTTAAGAAATCTGAATTATTTTTCTTTAAACAAAATCAAATGCTTTCCTTAATAAGTCAATGCCACTTTTCAAATTTTCAATCAACAACCATTCAAGTGAAAGCTAGCTATGGACTAGTGAAATCAATGAAAAGAAATGAAATAAATTCTATTATCTAATACTAAGAATATGAAGGAAATCTTTTCTTAACTAGATTGTTTCTAACATAAATTTAAAAAGAAGGAAAGTCAATTTCTTATATATTTGCAAGGAAAAATAGATATGACTCTTCACCAACCAAAGTGAGAGGGTTTTAAACAAATGCAAAAAATTAACTTACTATCAATTTTGGAATTTAATTGATGAAAAAAGAAAAAGGCTAAAAACTATCTTAAATTGGAACCCTAAAGGAAACAAATACTATGGTCTCTCAATTTTTTTTCCTACATCATCCAATCTAAGATAATAAACAACTAAATGATCAAAAAGAAAAAGGCTACAAACTATCCTAAATTGGAACCATAAAGGGAACAAATACTATGGTCTTTCAACTTTTTTTTGCCTACATCATCCAAACTAAGATAATAAACAACCAATACATCAAATAAAGGGACACAAACATACAACCGAGTCTAATATGTGACCTGAAAATGACATAAAAAATCAATCGAAATGGGAAAACTGGGAAATCGATCTAGTTTGCAGAAAAATAAAATTTTTCCATGAATTCGTGGATTTCCTGAGAAATTCTATGGTGTCATAATGCACTTATATTGCGAAAAAATGCATTTTGAAGACAAAACTAAAAACTTGAAGAACTATTTGTGGTTGAGGCAAAAAATAGGGTTTTTCACCCAAGTTACCTACTTATGAGGGGATAACAACAAACAAAAAACAACAAGGAAATGACAACAATCACTTAATGAAGGGGTTGGGAATGGCACTTACACAATCGATGATGAATGATAGGATTTAATCCCTAATATGGTTTCCAAATCTGGTGTTGGTGTTTTAGCACCAACGTGTATCAAAAGTACCTACTAAGAGGTTTTCCAATCTTGAGTACTATATTAATAAGGATTAATAGAAATGGAAAGAAATAAGCAACAAACCCTTGGCATTTATGTAATGCCATAAAGAAGAAGCTAGCTAAAGAAATAAACAAAACATAATGTACATAATTGTATTTTTAGTATTAATAAAAGAATGAAGTATGAGACACACCTTGGTGTTGGATATAGTTGATGTGGACCTCTACAACCAACTCTCCTAGTATTAATAAAAGAATGAAATATGAGACACAACTTGGTGTTGGATGTAGTTGATGTGGACCTGTGCAACCAACCCAAGGGAGAGTTTTTCTTCTCTTGTAATGCTTTATTCCTAACCTAGTGATGTATGCAAAAGATCCCAAGTGGTGAAAGGAAAAATATGTCTATAGCTCTCTCTCTCTCTCTTACTATAGGCAATCAAAGAACATAACCTTGCTATTATGGATATGGGATGTGTTTTGGAATGACGATGAAGGTTTTATTTAAAGGATTGGATGTGGTCAATTCTTATATCTAGATCCAATGCAATCACTTTTGATTGATGACTTAGTGGAATGAAGATAGGTATTGGAGATTGGATCAAAGGCTATTTTTGGCAATGGTTTGGAAATGTCCACATTTAGCCACAACTTTTGGAAGTTCACAGTAATTAAGAGTAAATGAATTATATTTTTTGGTCCACACTTCATTTTTTTAGGCTTTTAGTGTGACGGGGTTACATGCATTTTTAGGAAAATTCTGCACAACGACCTTTTATGGTTAATTTGTGACTTTAGTTTGATTTTTTATCATATTACTGAGGTCATGTGGTGTTGGAGATGATGGAAACATGGCTAATACCAACATAAATAATGTGTAATAGTGATGAAGCTCATAATAAAGTAAGTAAACACAATTAGGTTATTAACAAATATTAAATGTAACTAATAAATAATAAATTTCTTTGACTATAAATTGTAGTAGTCTATTTATACTAAGTTTTGGACTCTATGGTGGGTTTTGGTCGGAATTGGATAATTGTTTTGGGGGTAAAATCCAAATTTAGAAGTGTTTAAATTGTGTTTTTAAATACATAAATAGATTCAACACCCCCCGATTACCCTCATGGCATCCAAATTATACAATTTCCATAACTAATATATATAATTCTAAGATCTTTTATTAAATTTTTTTAACTAAACTTAAACAATAAAACTAAAAATATCCAAATATAAAATATTTAGAATACACCGAAATTATATACTCTCTATCTCACGTATACTAATAACCTACCTTAATATAAAACAACTTTACTTGCCAAATAGAAGATCATTACTAGCGCAACATCCCAATTATACTATAAGAAAAAAAAAAATAAGCAACTTGACTTTTATAGAAATTAATTGAAAATTAAGGTAGTTGATATCCCAATGTCCGTAATATTGCTCTCTTTTTTCCAAAATTATGATTAGTTCGAATAACTTTTTAAAATATATATAAGTATTTTGGTGACTTAAGAAACTCATTCATATATAGTATTTGAATGATTTTATTCAATTTAATATAATTTTTAAATTTATAATCTTCTCAATTATACAAATTAAAAAATATATATAGGTAGTTTGGTGAGTTAAGAAACCAAAAAGACTTTTATATATATTAATTTTTATTTTAATGATTTTTATTTAATTTTATATATTTTTAAAATTTATCAACTTAAAATGGTTATAATCTTCTCAACCATAAAAATTTAATTTGTTAATAAATCTTAGAGATAGGTTGGATTGTCTAATCAAAATATCAATGTTAAGATTGTCGAGCATGATATGATTGACTTTTAAACTATTAAAATAAAATATCAATTTCAAGATGACCAATATGGTTGACGTTTTAATCAAAATATAAATTTCTAGATTTTAATGCACCATTCAAAATAACTTTTTGAATTATAATCTTTGGATTTTTTTTAATATGTATTTTTTATTTTTAATTTGAAGTGATTTATTATAATTGAGTTGTCCAGTAGTAACGAGGATAGTTACTATTATTTGTAAGGGAGCGATTTTCACTCTTATTAAATGTTTTTAAATTTTAACCTATTTCTTTATTCATAATAATAATGAACTTTTAACTAATAAAAAATAATTTTAAATATTAGATATATTTATTAATTAATATATTATCATAAAATCATTTTAGATTAAAAAATTTAATATATTTTTAATAATATTTTAATTTTAAAGAAATTAACATAAATATTAGATATAAAAATAATTTAATAATAAGGAAAGCTTTCACTAGTGGCGTTAGGAGGTTCTTAATGGATTCTCTAACATCTCCACGTAGATATAGATCATTTATTTATACTATGTCCCTATATGATGAGGATGTGGGTACATGCTTCTCATGTTACATGGATAAACTTCATTTGTAATGGTTTGTATGTTCAAGATGCTCTTCAAAGCTCGTTAAATAATGGAGTATTTAAAGATTATCAATCTCTTCCAACCTTAATGTTACGGGGCTCATGGATGACTAGGAACAAGGTCATATTTGAGGACACTTTTATAGCTCCAGAAATTTATGCAAATAAAAGTTTGGGCATCCTCAGACTTTTCCCTCATAGTGAAGGCATTCCAAAGGTTAGAAGGGTGGTAGAAGAAGTTATTGATAGAATAGGTAGTTGGGCCTATTTTGCTGGAGCTTCATAGGGTTTTCTAGATAGGGGAGGAGCACGGGGTAGAGTTTACTTGTCAGAGTATCATTGGTTTAATTTTGTAGCAGGATTGGGTCAGAGTACAAATAATTGTGCAGAAATGAAGGCTCTAAAATTGATTACGTTGCTTTCTCTTTCAAAAAGTACACATTTACAGGTATTTGGGGACTCGAGGTTAATAGTGGATTGGATGAGGTTAAAAAGGGGCTTCAAAGAACATCTACTTAATGGCCATCTATGAAGAATTGATCCAAATAGCAGGTTTATTCTAGAACATCAATTTCCATCATATATATAGGGAGAGGAATGCACAAGCAAATCAATTATCCAAGTAGGGGCTACAGGTGGCATGAGGTATTTGGTTTCAATGGGAACAAAACAATGACAATTTAATGCAGATGGATCCAGGACCATTTCTGTTGAGTGATGTTGATGATATCACATTTTTGCATGAGGATCTACCTTGTTGACAGAACATAAGCTTCAAGTTTTAAGATATTCAGAATATGTCTTTCTTCATGATTTTTTGTTAAGTGTCAACATTTACAATATATATATTTTCATATATCACTGATCAATTGTATTGGAGCTTTTTTGGGATGTGAATTATTTTCAAAACTGAAGACTTTTTAATGTCAAAACATACTACTCAACAGTTTGAGAATGTAAGCCAAGGCATCTATGTCTCTGAATAATGTGATTTATTATAAATATAAATAATTGTGAATTTTTTTCGAAGAAAAACATGTTTATGTGTAGAACTCGTTTTTCTCTTTTTGATAGGTTTATAATTTATTAAAAGGTTGGAATGGGATTTATTAGTTGTAGATTACACATGTTTTTAGAACATTTAGAATATTGTTTGAAAAAATAAATAAATTATATAATTACAAAGGAATTTATTTGAAAAATTAAAATGAGTCTTTTTAATAAAAATAGAGGAATTTATTTGATATATTAGAATGAAGTATTTTGGTAATAATAATGAAGGAATTTATTCCACATATTAAAAAGGTTCTGAAATTTATTTGATAAATTAAAGTGAGTTTTCTTTAATAATAATAAAGGAATTTATTTGATATATTAGAGTGATAAAGGAATTTATTTGATATATTAGAATGAAGTATTTTGCTAATAATAATGAAGGAATTTATTTTACATATTAAAAGGGTTTTTGGTTATTAATACTAATAATAGGGTAAGTAGGTGTGGGGATTGTAAGAGATTTTGGAGGAAATTAATAAGTAACATTTGTTTGAGGTGTAGGCAAGGAAATCAATAATCAAGTATAAATCCTAGCTCTTTATCAAGGTATAACGATTCTAAAAGAGTGGGGATCAAGAGAATCATTGTCATAGTTGATTCGACAATCATAATAAGCCATATATTCCACAAATCAAGACCGAAATATTCAATTCTCAACAGACTTGTTATAAGAACACAAATTCTATCTAAGAATTTCGAATATATTTCTTTTTTCCATGTATTAAGAAAGTTCAATAGCTAAGCAGATAACCATGCTAATATAACCACAAGGTTAAACCAAGTAATATTAAATAAAAAATGAGGGGGAAGGAGTCCATTGTCACCTCCCTTAATCATTTAACCTTCACGTGGATGATTGAAATTCCATTAAGAGCAAGAGACAAGTGGTGGTGATGAAGAATGATGGAGATGGAACCTTCAATCTCCCTCATAGCCTTTGTACCCTTTCTATCCTCTGTAAACTAGGGCACATTTAATACATATGCCTTGATGGGATATTAAGGAGTATGCAGGATTTACCATGACATGGAATATGGTATAATTTTGTGTTTGGGACTTGGATGTAACATAGAATACATGATGTGTTCGTGGTGTGTTGGAGATTCAATCGTTTGTTGTGTTTGGGGATTGGGAATTTTTGGTTTTTTCCTTTGAATTGTGAAAACCCCCTTCACTAGAGCACATAGGGAGTGGGAAACCACTCACCAATCCTAACATTTGGACAATAGGAAGCCACAGTGGAACCTTTGTTGTTTCGGGTCTTATGGAGCTCCATGTCCATTCGAACAAGTGTGCCTTATGTGAAACCTTAGAATTGTGTAGGGACATCAACCAATGTGAGTAGCATACCGAGGAGACCCACAAATGTCATAGTTTCTATGCCATAAAATGGGATAAATGGAGGAAAGGTTGGGAGCAAATGTATGGTATTATTATAGATTCATGCCATCAACATATGGCAGGAGTCGAGTCTCAACTAGAAACATTAAAGAACAAACAATTGACATATGAAATTATGAGAGGAAATAATAACACCATACTAGAATAAATCAAAGAGTAGATGAATGTAATTTCCCTTGTTAGGAATTTTATTAAAATGACAATTTTTCACTTTTTTTCCTAGTTAGACCTTTGACTAGTTTTGAGCTCTAGGTCCCCAAATTGCTCCAATTGCTCCCAAATATTTTGAGAAGGTATATGGATTATGTTAGAACATAAATCTGTATTTCAGGGATGCTTTTAGACCTTTAAAATACTTCTGCAAATCCTCTTTCAATTCTAGCCAATGTAGGGAACTTTACTAGTAATTTCCCTTTGACTAGTATTGGTCTCTAGGTCTCAAATTGACTCCAAATGCCTTCAAATATTCAAGGAAGGTGTATGAATGATATTAGGACTTGAATATTATGTTTAGTGATGAGAAATGGCCACCAAAAGACCTCTTCAAACTCTATTAAGATTCTGGACCAAGTATGCAATTTTACTAGTAATTTGGGGTTCAAATCCCCCTGGGGTAAGTATTGAAAATGGCTTCCAAAATGCCTCCAAACTCACTCAAATTTCTGAAAAGAGGTAGGGGATGTCTCAAGGATGTTATTAAGGTCTCATTTTCATCATTAATTGATTATTATCTCTGTTCCAACCCTCTCCCATTCAGATGCAAAAATCACCAATTCAACCCTGGGGGAAATGGCACTATTTCTTCTCCTGATGCAATTAAATTGAGTAAAAATACTTCAAATGCTCAAGTACAGTACATAAAACTTGTAAAATACATCCATGGAAATATATTAATCATAAATGTATCAGATAACCATCCATTCATTCAAAATCATTAGCATTATCATGCTATACATCAATGTAGTGGGGAAATGACATTGTTCTTTCATTAAAAATGAGATTTATACATTTCTACTTGGAATTTCGACCTGAGATTTTCTATAGATGAAAAAAAGAGTATTTAATTCATATTACAAAATAAATGGGGCATGAGAAGCTCCCCCAAAGAGTACAATAGCTCACCAAAAACGCCCTCCCTCAAGGATCAAGAATATGCCATCAAAACTGGAAATGATTGAGAGAATATGCTGCAATAGAAGAAACCATGAGCTGCCCTATAGCTTACACCTACAAATAAATAATCCATTAAAGCTCCAAATGAAAGGTCTGAATGGCCTTTCCAATTACCAACTTGGATGGGAATCTTTCACCTTCGAAATTGGCTAAGGCAAAAAACTAGTTATCCACTAGCTCTCCCTCTACACAAATGCAATTGCAAATTCTACAAATGATCAAAATATGGTTTCATTCTTTGTTATTTACATTTATAAAGTTCTAATGTCCTCCATGGGTCAAATTCCTTCCAAGAGACTCATGCCAACTCAAGTTGGGAAGAGATTCCAAAGGACGCCACTTGTACAACAATTCCTAGTCTCCCACTTCCACCAAATCACATGTGGAAGCATCTTAGCTGCCCTAACACCCTTGAGTGCCATATTGGAGTCTATTTTTAGACCTGACATGTCATATATGTCATATGTCAACCTTCAGGTCTGATTTTGTCATAGGTGTCATAGCATCTTCATCATTGTTGTCATAGAGCTAGGGAATCTAGCCCAAGTGTCTCACTAGCTCCAAATTGCCTCTTCCTCTTCCATGGGAGTTACTCTTCCTCTATATTTAGACCTCATTGACTCATGCCAAGTATTATTGACCTTATAACTCATCCCAAGAACATTAGGCTTCCTATGGATTCAAAATTTCAAGAAGAGGATGCCATGTGGCACATAAATTCTAGCTTGTGTGGGTCCCACTTGCTCCATGTGTCTTCATGATCAAATGATACTTTGATTTTCACTTGTATATATTTATTTATCTCCTTTATTAAATATTTATTCCATCCTAATGTTCCAACATCATTTATTATCCCCATTATTCCAAATCCCAAAGCTTCCACCCCAAACCTAGGAAACTAGTAATTTTCCTCCTTGGCAATTATTTGACCTTTAGCATCAATTTGACAAACTCTAATGAGTAGAGACAATTTGATTGTGCCATTGTGACCCAATGCCAAATTTGGGACATGAAAAATCCTCCCTTCCCAATATTGCTTGTCTTCAAGCAATTTCAAACATGGGTGTTGAAGAACCTGCTTTCTGTATAATTCTTTGAAGTTGCCATTGAATTGCCCAACCTTGAGTCTTTGAGTTTCCATGAAGATTTTAGAGAGGAACCACCATGCTTGCTGCTGCACTACTCTGATAAAATTCACTTTATTAAGTGGGAAATACATCTCCCATACTTCTTGTTTCCCAAAAAATTGAAACCAATGAGACAAAAATTATTCCAGGGTCCCATTACTTGTATTACACTCCAACAATTAAGAGTGCTCTCCAACCCACACCATTAGATAAGAGGATTCCTGGATCCCATTTTCTTGTATGCATTCTTCCAAACATAATGAGTACAAAATATATATCATTAAAGTACATAGCAACATAATGAAAATGTACATCAAGGAGGTGCTTCATCAAAGAATCATGAAAGTGCTTATATCTCCAAGCAAGTAGACCACCATTTTCCAAGTGCATACAAGCTTTAAGTGACCAATAAAATCTGCCCCAATGACATAGGTGAGGATCCCATGTCCTATAATGCTGCTCCAAAAGGATTTGATATGCATCAAAATATTCAGCGATGTATTCTTTCATCCAAGAATTGAATGAAGAATCGCCACTAAAATCTGAACCAAATAATGAGCAAAAAAAAAGAAAAGAAAAGGAGACTTCAAATGACTCAAAGAAGTCTCACCCATACATCCCTGAATGTGAGAATAATAAAGATATAACAAAGTATGTGGCTTCCAACAAAAATGTTCTCCAATCATAAATCTATTCACCCAAGTGTTGGATGAAGTTCCTCCAACATCAAATGAATCAAGTGTTGAGCAAGAAAAACCATGAGTCTTCAAGTGACTCAAATGCATATCATAGGTGCATCCATGTAGACGTGCATCATCATAAAATAACAAAGGATGCTGCTACAAATGTGAATAAGAATGTGATCCAACCATATCATCATAAAAAAGTAAATATAGGAGTTCCATACTCCTCATGTGGCACCATTAAAAAGAACTCTTTCACCCATTCTTCATTGAGACTAATGCTGCAAAACATGGAATTGTAGGATGTAGGAGAATTAACTAACTCACCCAAATGATCAAAAAGTGCATAAGTTTCATCATGGAAAGTATCCATATGGTTAGTATCATGCAACTCCAAAAGTGTGAAACCTTTGTTGTAGATTAGTTCCAATGTAGAGGAATCATGCTCTTCTTTAAAAATTGCATAACCTTCATCAAGAGACAATTCAAGTTCCTCTTCCACCACATCAAGTGTTTGGATCTCTTCAAGTTCATATTCAAACACATTAAGCACATTCAAATTTACACATTTCTCATGATTCACCATGTCATGAGAATCCTCCAAACAATCTACCATTTGACAATCTGAAATATAGGAGGAAAAACAAGTATCTTGCAACTTTTCAAGAAGTTGCTCATTTTGAATTGTGAGCTTGTGATTATCCTCATTATTCTTCAAGTATGCATCATGTAACAATTCATTAATCTCAAACAAATGGTTTCTATCAAAAAGCAAAGACATGAAATTACCTTTGATGTGGCACATTTCTCTTTGAATCTTCTCCATGTCTTCAAGGAAGGATGTTTCCTCCAATGAAGTAGCTCTCCAACAAGAATTTGACACCAATGCTTGAGTGTCATGGAGAATGTTGAGGGACTCTTGGATCTTATTTTCATTCATCTTTAAGGATCCTTCAAGAAAATGAGGCTCTTGCAAATGAAGCTCCTCATCTTCTTCATTTTTGCTTGGACCAACTTCATGAAGCTCAAGTGGTGATGGGGAAGTTGATCTTGGTTCTTCTTCAAATGCTACAAGGTATTCATTATCATGCTTAATGGAACTTGGGCTTGTAGCAACACTTTCAAAAGTGATCTCTATGTCACCAACATAGAGGTGTGAGCACCCATCAGTAGGTACTCCTTCATAGTTTAAGCATCCATTAGTAGATGCTCTTTGGTTCATGTCTAAGCTAAAAGGTGTCTCGAAATGATCTTCCATATTCTCAGTAGAATCTTCTTCATGCTCTTGTGATGTCTCTTCCTTTTGCTCCTTCAAGCAAGCTGATGCATTTTTTCCCATTGTTTTCCTTAGGATCAATATCTTTGGAATCTCTTTTTGAAGAATTCCCAAAATCTCTCCTCAAGTAGGACATCATTTCCTGCACACATATATGATATTCTCTCCAAGGTTCTTTGCAAGAAGGGCATAAGCCTTTCTTAACTAACTCCACATCTTCATTTTTGGGCCTATTTTCAAAAATATGTTCAGCAAAGTACTCAAAAGACATGGAATTTTGTGTATTTTTACTTAAAGCAAGATATTCTTGATATTTTTGATATTGTTGGGGCAAGGTGTTATATGTTGCTTTCCATCTTTGGAACTCATTCATAGAATTATCCTTAGTTGGTGTGACACACTCATATTCATCAGATTTAAATTCATAAGAATAATCATCATTTCTCCTAAAATAGTAAGAAGTTTTGCATGATGGCACCTCTTCCTCGTACCATTCACATTCTGCTTCATATTGCTCATAAGCATATGCATATTCCTCATAAGAATTGTACTCATAGGATTCATCATAATAGTAAGACATGGTTTCCAATTATTCTTGAATGTATGTACCTAATCCACAGGTGCAAGGACCATGATCCAATACCACTGTAATGTCCCTTGTTAGGAATTTTATTAAAATGACAATTTTTCACTTTTTTTCCTAGTTAGACCTTTGACTAGTTTTGAGCCTAGGTCCCCAAATTGCTCCAATTGCTCCCAAATATTCTGAGAAGGTATATGGATGATTTTAGAACATAAATATGTGTTTTAGGGATGCTTTTAGACCTTTAAAATACTTCTGCAAATCCTCTTTCAATTCTGGCCACTGTAGGGAACTTTACTAGTAATTTCCCTTTGACCAGTATTGGTCTCTAGGTCTCAAATTGACTCCAAATGCCTTCAAATATTCAAGGAAGGTGTATGAATGATATTAGGACTTGAATACGATTTTCAGGGATGAGATATGTCCACCAAAATACCTCTTCAAACTCTATTAAGATTCTGGACCAAGTATGCAATTTTACTAGTAATTTGGGGTTCAAATCCCCCTGGGGTAAGTATTGAAAATGGCTTCCCAAATGCCTTCAAATCCACTCAAATTTATGAACAGAGTTAGGGGATGTCTTAAGGATTTTATTAAGGTCTCATTTGAATCATTAATTGATTATTATATCTGTTCCAACCCTCTCCCATTCAGTTGCAAAAATCACCAATTCGACCCTTGGGGAAATGGCACTATTTCTTCTCCCAATGCAATTAAACTGAGTAAAAATACTTCAAATGCTCAAGAACAGTACATAAAACTTGTAAAATACATCCATGGCAGTCTATTAATCATAAATGTATCAGAGAACCATCCATTCATTCGAAATCATCAGCATTATCATGCTATACATCAATGTAGTGGGGAAATGACACTTTTCTTTCATTAAAAATGAGATTTATACATTTATACTTGGAATTTCGACCTGAAAATTTCTGGAGATGAATAAAATATTATTTAATTCATATTAAAAAATAAATGGGGCATGATAATATCCCCCAAAGAGTACAATAGCTCACCAAAAATTCCCTCCCTCAAGAATCAAGAATATGCCATCAAAACTATAAATGGTTGAGAGAACGTGTTGCAATAGAAGAAACCATGAGCTGCCCTATAGCTTACACCTACAAATAAATACTCCATTAAAGCTCCAAATGAAAGGTCTGAATGGCCTTTTCAATTACCAACTTGGATGGGAATCTTTCACCCTCGAAATTGGCTAAGGCAAGAAACTAGTCATCCACTAGCTCTCCCTCTACACAAATGCAATTGCAAATTCTACAAATGATCAAAAGCTGGTTTAATTCTTTTTTATTGAAATCTATAAAGTTCTAATGTCCTCCATGGTTCGAATTCCTTCCAAGAGACTCATGCCAACTCAAGTTGGGAAGAGATTCCAAAGGACGCCACTTGTACAACAATTCCTAGTCTCCCACTTCCACCAAATCATATGTGGAAGCATCTTAGCTACCTGTTGTGGCCACAATAGATCCCATGCTTAAATGAAGCACGGGAGCCCCATTTTTTAATAAATGCAAAGGTTTTTGGGTGAGTCATCTTGAAAATTTTAGGTTTTTTATTTTACCTCTGAATTTATTCACCCATGCTTTTGGTCTACTTGTATGTAAGGGTTTGATGATTTCTTCCAAAAGTGTTTCGGTCTGAAAAGAGCCAAAATTTTGAGTATTTTGTTGACTGTTAATCATCATCCCGAAACTCGACATTTAGAGAACCTGAAACCCGCAACCCGACAGGTGCGAGTTGCGGGACTGTTGTTTTTAAGTTTTGGTGTTGTTAATTCTGAAACCCACAACTCGACGGCTGCGGCTTGCGGAATCATTCTTTAATAAGATTGAAGAATAATTACTCCGAAACCCAAACTCCGCAATGGCGGCATTCAGCTTTCGGGATTGTGATTTTTGTTTATCTGGTGTGTGTTCCCAAAACCCGCAACCCGTAATTTCGGGATGCAGCTTTCGAGATGGTTATCTTACGTCACAGGTTAATGTTTCCAAAACCTGCCACCCGCACAGTTGGTTTTCGGATTTTGGAAATCCTTTTTTTTACTTCCGTTTTGCATACCCATAGCCTGCAAATCCGTACTTTCATATTTCGGCTTGCGGGATCTTTGAATAAGAACTTCATGGAAATATTTGAACTCAATTCCGCATTCCGCTCCAATTTAATTTCCGTCATCCGTCTGTCATGATCTCACGGTCATGTTGATTTTTGGTAATCGGTTAAATCAGTCCTTTTCATTTTGTTCTTTTTTCTATGTAATTCATCATAGTAGACACCATTACAAGGCTAGCAGTTACTTCATGTTGAATGGACTCCATCTTTCCGCCTTAAGTTCGTCATGTCTGGACTTGATCTTTGACATCTTGTCGTTTTTTATCCATCTCTTAATGATCGGATTTGTTACGTGCGAAGAATTGATAGCCCGTGTATTGGAACTCCTAGTCGAGGCCTCCTGGCACATCAACTTTGTCACCCTAACCTTCGTCTTTGTTATTAATCACCAGTCATAATTATTGATGAGAGATTGCTTGTAACGATGTGATCGTGAAGGCAATTCAAAATCGTGTGAGTAGTAATTGAACTCGTACTTCACACAAGCTTTGATCCGACTAGCACATACCTCGGCTCTTTTCATTACAATTGAAGTAATCACAATGAATTCACTGGATAAGTTTAATCATTGCTGATTGCCCCACCCAATTATCATCGACCTGCTTGTTGGTATTTAAATAGCAATTAACATGAAAAATTCCAGTTCATCAATTGCATTCTGAAACACGAAACACTTTGTTTGGCATTCTTCTTATATCCTTTTCAGAATGAGTAATATTCATGTAGATGGTGAATTTTCTAATATTCTGGTTGAAAATGAAGAGCTCTATCCCATGTTATATCAAGAAATGTTGTCACCACCATTTGATGCAGGTGTTCCTAATCTTAGCAGCGGTAGCAGTGAAGAAGACTTCGAAACTTTGTCTGCCTACATTCACAACCCCGAAAAGCAAAGAAAGGAAATTATGGAGGGATCAACTGATCTTGATACCGATGTTATATAGGACTTTATTATCAATGAAGAACCTGACATACCGGCTATCATTCCTGAAGTAAATCCTCTAATGGATTTCTCTGTTTTCAACAGTGGGTTCCTCAACCCCAAATTTCCTACAGCGGACGCTATGCAAGCTACGCCACCTGTCGATGCTAGTGAACAATCTGTGATTAAATTCTTATGGTGCCACGAGATCTTATCAGATTGAAGAACAAATTTTTCTTTTTGTGAAAGGTGGTGGAAAATCTATTAATCTTAAAAATAACAAGATTTCTTGGATTGATGGTTAGACCCGATTTTGTAATCCCTATTTTGTAGAATTTCTCCTTTTGGAACTCTGATGTAAATTTAGTATATAAGGAGGAATGTTTCTCTTAGTAAGGGTGGTTGGGAATTTTGGAGTTCCAATTCACCAGGAGTTCGGACTGAAGATACTCTGTTTATCAGAGTCATTGTAATTTTTGTACAAGACTTCTCTATTCAAGAAAGTTATCTTTTAATTCATCTCCTATTGTTCTTCAAATGTTTTTGGGAATTGCTGAGTTAATGTTTCAAATTTGTCATCGATCATGTGTTTAATCTTTTGCGGGATATTTTGTTAATGCATAAGATCTCTCATATTGATTTCTCTGTATGTTTGGATTATGCTCAAAACTGTTCTATTAAATTTCTTTAATTGAACGTTTTCCTTTTTTTATATTTCTGCAAATGATTCAATGCAAAAAAATATGTTTAATCAAATGTTAATTTTTCAATTGACACAATGATTATAGATCAGGTATTTGAATAGGCTCAAACACTTTGAAGAATTTTCACTTAATTTCTTAACTGATAAAACTTTAATTAACAATTGAAGAACCCGAAGACATTTCTGTTTAAGGTACTTAACTACTTATTCATCACACTTCAAATCTGATCTGCACAACATCAACTTCTCCTTTTAGGTTAGATCTAACTTAGCATAGTTTCCTTCTTTTGATAGGTTAAGATAGGTTCGTTAACCAACTTTCAGACTTTTTTTCCCTTATAGGAAAATTGATCTTTCAAGATCAAATCTTTTACTCATAGAGTGCCAGCGGAGGCCAAATATCCATGGGTGATTACCATCCCAAACAGCTCGAGGATAGGGTAACTCTTGTGTAGGGTTAACTGAAGCCTTTGGCTAGGTTTTCATTCCCTGTTGTGTGCCTTGGAACCCATTCAAACACTTTGCACTTACCCTGCACCCCTAAGGCATCAACAAATGGCACTAGAAGGAGGGCCAACCAACAAGTAAGCCCTTTTGAGCTGTTTTTCTTTAACCTCATTTATTTTTTTAAAAATGGCTCATATCACTGTTCTATATCATGCTTTGAGTTTAACTAGCCCTACTAGAAGTATTTCTAGAGAGACAACTAATTTCTTGCAACGATTGAGCTTCAATGGAGAAGGTAAGATCTCTGCATCTCAACAACTTTTTGAATTTAATTACTTTTGTGATTTTATAAATTTATCTAATGAGAATGAGAGATGCAGAATTTTTACCACTACTTTTGAAGGAAGAATTCGGAGTTGGTATCAATTTCTACCAGCTAAATCTATTCCTTCATGGAAACAATTCACAGAGTTATTTCTTAGTGCTCATGAGAATTATAGTTACAGAAAACTTGGCTTTGAATTAGAAAATATTCGTAGATGCAAAGATGAAACTCTTGATGATTTCTTTTCCAGATTTATGGTAATATGTTGTAGGTTTCATGAGAGGCACCAACTTTCTGAAAAAGACACAATTGATTGGTTTGCCCATCTTAATTCTCTCTCTGATATACTTGATTTGGAAAAGAATGATAAATCTGAAATTAATGACATGCATATTGATAATCATTTTAGTTCATCAGTCAATGTTGATTTAGGATCTAATACTGTTAATTCCACTCAAAATAATGAAATTGTTGTGCATGAACAAGAGTTAATATTTTGTGATACATAGGTCCAGGAACAAAAGAATAAGAATTGCAATTCAACTTTTATATAAGGTAATGATCCCAAAACTCTTGTTATAGATGATACAGTGGAAGAAGAATTAAAGATTCTAGATCCTGCAATTGAATGTGCTAATGATGATTCTATTATTGCTATTACATTATCTTCTTCTCATAATTAATCGGGTCCCCTCGTTCTTTCACAAAATTCATTATTAGATCAGATTTTTACTGATTATGCTTCTCTTGAAACTATTAATGAAAGCAATTTTATCAATATAGAAGCATTCAATTTTTTACATTCTGAAACCTATTTCCCTTTGTATCCAGATATTTTTTATGATCATATATTACAAACTAATACTATGTTATGGTCAGATTTTGACAGGATACAAAGAAAGTTTTTTAAGAATGAGGGACATATTTCTATTCAATCTAGTTTATCTCTAAATTGTTATGAAGAGGATAATAATATTCTTACTAGCATTACTCATGCAATAAATGCATCTTCATCTATTTCATCTCATGTCATTAAGGATTATGATTTACTCTGTAAAATGGAAAGGGATACAATATTTCTCATATTGTATTAGATATTGGTCTATTTTGCAACATGATGACTACATCTAGATTTGATGTCATGAATTCTAAGCTTAAAATTGAAAGGCAAAATGATTCATTTTATTAACGATGATATTGTCTTAAAGAATTCATTTTCCACCGAATCCCTTTCGCAATTTTTTAATCATATTCCTAATCAGATTAATTTTAGTTATGATCCTCATGAGATATCAATTTTCTCTATGAATGCATTACAGGCATCATATCGCTTCCAACATGAATTTTATGATCTAGTTTTGGGTTGGTTGGAAGAATCTTTTATCAGAAAGTTTCCATGTCATCCTTCATTCTTTGTCAATAAGA
Organism: Larix kaempferi; assembly: GCA_027924585.1. Taxonomy (NCBI): domain Eukaryota; kingdom Viridiplantae; phylum Streptophyta; class Pinopsida; order Pinales; family Pinaceae; genus Larix; species Larix kaempferi. Next base: position 4,142,842 of record BSBM01000674.1, read on the forward strand.
AAATTGATTTGATTTGTCCTGTGTTTCCATTTGAAGTATTGCTATTTCCAATACTAATACATAACTTGTTTCCTTTTGCAGGTTTCAAGTTACATAAATGGTTACATTGGAAATATGACTTCAGTTAGTTTGGTGATATTCAGCAAGTAGGATTTAGGGATAAGTTAGTTAATTTTGGTTTAATTTTTTGTTAACAAAGCAGTTGTGATGATACATCAGTTTCAAAATTGAAATCGAGGCTTCATCGAAGGCGTTCAAGGAAGTATTTTTATCTTCTTTTACTTTTCATTTTTCATGCTCTTGTTTATCATTGGATTTACATTAAAACATCCATGTTCAAGTTATATCTTCATTTTCTAAACGGTAATGACTTTATCATGAATCGTTTTGAGACAATATTTTCATAAAAGTGCATAAATTTTCATTCTTTCCTGATATGAAATGGAATTAAAGAGTCTTCTTAATTTCATAATTGCACGTTTCAATTTAGTTTAATCTTTAGGCTTCTTTATTTGTTTTCAATAAATAAAAAAAAACTGATTGAATCTAATGTCTCATGACTTATTAAAACAAGATTTTTAATCACTAATTTTTCCTTCTAGTTAGTGATATAGCTGTGAGATTTTGATTTACTTTTGGTTCTAGTTGTATATATATGTTTGATTTTATCATTCCCACATTTTCTTTTCCTGCTGATTTGTTTTAAGTTTTCCATGATTTTCACTCTTAAAATAAAAAAGAGCTTATCACTCTTTTGCAATCTTGAAATCTTATCTATAAAGGAAATCTTTATAAATGTTTTCTGCTTGTTGGAAGTCAAATGTTTTGATTATTTAATCTTTGATTGTGAAAAATCAATAATAGATTGTGCTGATAATTCTATTTGAATCTTTCCATCATTATCCTTAGAACTTTATCTTTAACTCATCATAAAAGTTTGAATTTATTTACTTTTAAGGGAATCAGCTTCAGGAAAGAAGGTTTAAATCTATAAATATAAGTAATCTATAGATTTCTTACACCATCCTTACTCTTAAGGAGTATAGTCGCTTCCCCATTCATTAAATAATCTCTTATGAGATTAACTTTAAACATAGCCCAATCCTTTTCTTTAACATCTCTGGGAGTGAGCTGGGAAACAGGAGGTCTTATCATAAGCCAACCTGCTCATGGTCATGCCTCCTTATGGAATGACTTTATCAAAATCCAGTCACCAAGCCAAGATACTGGCGTGTAGCCGCACAAATGGTTGCAAGACGGGGGGTCTCATCACGAGCCAGCCCGCTCATTATCTACAAGTTGGTGTGAATGACACTGTCACAACCTGATCACCAAGTCAGGATAGTGGTTTCCAGTTCCTTTCCCAGGATGCAAATATTTAATGAGGATTGATAAGCTTTGTATATTTAATTAGTGGATGGGATAAAAGCAACTTATTGGGTTAAAAGGCATCCATGTCGCGGCTATAGACACCGGCTGGTTGTAGGGTCCTACATGTGGTATTAGAGTCATTTCTTAATACTATGTCTTATATGATTAGCTTGATTTCCCAAGGTTAATTCCCGATAAAGTTCTTGATTCTTACATCTTGTGAATAATTTATTTTGAAAAATGAGATTATCTTTAAAAAAAATAAAAAATTGGATAATGATGGGAATGACTTGGATGTTTTAGAAGCTTTGAAGTCTGACCTATACTATATCATTCAGTGATAAAGATTTTCAGATTATTTGAATTTTAGCGTTAGAAGGCATTTCAACTTTGTTCCTAATTTTTATGGTTTTCAATACTATAAGGCAGAGATAATTGGTTCGTCCCAGCGTGTCTCCATTTGTTGTGGCCACAACAGATCCCATGATTAAATGAAAAACGGGAGCCCCATTTTTTAATAGACACAAAGGTATTTGGGTGAGTCATCTTGAAAAAATAAGGTTTTTGATTTTACCTCTGAAATTCTTCACCCATGCTTTTGGTCTGCTTGTGTGTAAGGGTTTGATGATTTCTTCCAAAAGTGTTTCGGTCTGAAAAGAGCCAAAATTTTGAGTATTTTGTTGACTGTTAATCATCATCCCGAAACTCGACATTTAGAGAACCCGCAACCCGCAACCCGACAGGTGCGGGTTGCGGGACTGTTGTTTTTAAGTTTTGGTGTTGCTAATTCCGAAACCCGCAACCCGACGACTGCGGCTTGTGGAATCATTCTTTAATAAGATTGAAGAATAATTACTCTGAAACCCGAACCCCGCAATGGCGGCATCCGGCTTTCAGGATTGTGATTTTCATTTATTTGGTGTGTGTTCCCAAAACCCGCAACCCGTAATTTCGGGATGCGGCTTTCGGGATGGTTATCTTACGTCACAATTTAATCTTTCCGAAACCCGCCACCCGCACAGTCGGTTTTCGGCTTTCGGAAATCCTTTTTTTTACTTCCGTTTTGCATACCCACAGCCTGCAAATCCGTACTTTCGGATTTCGGCTTACGGGATCTTTGAATAAGAACTTCATGGAAATTTTTGAACTCGATTCCGCATTCCGCTCCGATTAATTTTCGTCATCTGTCTGTCATGATCTCACAGTCATGTTGATTTTTGGTAATCAGTTAAGTCAGGCCTTTTCATTTTGTTCTTTACTCTATGTAATTCATCATAGTAGACACCATTACAAGGCTAACAGTTACTTCATGTTGAATGGACGCCATCTTTCCGCCTTAAGTTCACCATGTCTGGACTTGAGCTTTGACATCTTGTCATTTTTGATCCATCTCTTAATGATCGGATTTGTTACGTGCGAAGAATTGATAGCCTGTGTACTGGAACTCCTGGTTGAGGCCTCCTGGCACATCAACTTTGTCACCCTAACCTTCGTCTTTGTTATTAATCACCAGTCATAATTATTGATGAGAGATTGCTTGTAATGATGTGATCGTGAAGGAAATTCAAAATCGTGTGAGTAGTAATTGAACTCATACTTCGTACAAGCTTTGATCCGACTGGCACATACCTTGGCTCTTTTCATTACAATTGAAGTAATCACAATGAATTCAATGGATAAGTTTAATCATTGCAGATTGCCTCGCCTGATTATCGTTGACCTGCTTGTTGGTCTTTAAATAGAAATTAACATGAAAAATTCCAGTTCATCAATTGCATTCTGAAATAGGAAACACTCTGTTTGGAATTCTTCTTATATCCTTTTCAGAATGAGTAGTATTCATGTAGATGGTGAATTTTCTAATATTCTGGTTGAAAATGAAGAGCTCTATCCCATGTTATATCAAGAAATGTTGTCACCACCATTTGATGCAGGTGTTCTTGATCTTAGCAGCGGTAGCAGTGAAGAAGACTTCGAAACTTTGTCTGCCTACATTCACAACCCCAAAAAGCAAAGAAAAGAAATTATGGTGGGATCAACTAATCTTGATACTGATGTTATACAGGAATTTATTATCAATGAAGAACCTGACGTACCGGCTATTGTTCCTGAAGTAAATCCTCTAATGGATTTCTCTGTTTTCGACAGTGGGTTCCCCGACCCCAAATTTCCTACAGCGGATGCTCTGCAAGCTATGCCACCTTTCGATGCTAGTGAACAATCTGTGATTAAATTCTTATGGTTCCACGAGATCTTATCAAATTGAAGAACAAATCTTTCTTTTTGTGAAAGGTGGCGGAAAATCTATTAAGATTAAAAATAGCAATATTTCTTGGGTCGATGGTTAGACCCGATTTTGTAATCCCTATTTTGTAGAATTTCTCCTTTTGGAACTCTGATGTAAATTTAGTATATAAGGAGGAATGTTTCTCTTAGTAAGGGTGGTTGGGAATTTTGGAATTGCAATTCAGCAGGAGTTCGGACTGAAGATACTCTGTTTATTAGAGTCATTGTAATTTTTGTACAAGACTTCTCTATTCACGAAAGTTATCTTTTAATTCATCTCCTATTGTTCTTCAAAAAATTTTGGGAATTGCTGAGTTAATGTTTCAAATTTTTCATCGATCATGTGTTTAATATTTTGCAGGATATTTTGTTAATGCATAAGATCTCTCATATTTTTTTCTCTGTATGTTTGGATTATGCTCAAAACTGTTCTATTAAATTTATTTAATTGAACGTTTTCCTTTTTTTATATTTCTGCAAATGATTCGATGCAAACAAATATGTTAATCAAATGTTAATTTTTCAATTGACACAATGATTACAGATCAGGTATTTGAATAGGCTCAAACACTTTGAAGAATTGTCACTTAATTTCTTAATTAATAAAACTTTAATTAACAAGTGAAGAACCCAAAGACATTTCTGTTTAAGGTACTTAACTACTTGTTCATCACACTTCAAATCTGATCTGCACGACGTCAACTTCTCCTTTTAGGTTAGATCTAACTTAGCATAGTTTCCTTCTTTTGATAGGTTAAGATAGGTTTGTTAACCAACTTTCAGACTTTGCTTTCCCTTATAGGAAAACTGATCTTTCAAGATCAAATCTTTTACTCATAGAGTGCCAGCAGAGGCCAAATATCTGTGGGTGATTACCATCCCAAACAGATTGAGGATAGGGTAACTCTTGCGTAGGGTTAACTGAAGCCTTTGGATGGGTTTTCATCCCCTGTTGTGTGCCTTGGAACCCATTCCAACACTCTTCACTTACCCTGCACCCCCGAGGCATCAACACTGCCCTAACACCCTTAAGCGCCCTCTTGGAGTCTATTTTAGCCCTGACATGTCATATATCTCATATGTCAGCCTCCAGGTCTGATTTGTGTCATAGGTGTCATAGCATCTTCATCATTGTTGTCATAGAGCTAGGGAATCTAGCCCAAGTGTCTCACTAGCTCCAAATTGCCTCTTCCTCTTCCATGGGAGTTACTCTTCCTCTATATTTCAACCTCATTGACTCATACCAAGTATTATTGACCTTATAACTCATCCCAAGAACATTAGGCTTCCCATGGATTCAAAATTTCAAGAAGAGGATGCCATGTGGCACATAAATTCTAGCTTGTGTGGGTCCCACTTCCTCCATGTGTCTTCATGATCAAATGCCACTTTGATTTTCACTTGTATATATTTATTTATCTCCTTTATTAAATATTTATTCCATCCTAATGTTCCAACATCATTTATTATCCCCATTATTCCAAATCCCAAAGCTTCCACCCCAAACCTAGGAAACTAGTAATTTTCCTCCTTGGCAATTATTTGACCTTTAGCATCAATTTGACAAACTCTAATGAATAGGGCCAATTTGATTATGCCATTGTGACCCAATGCAAAATTTGGGACATGATAATGAAGGAGTTGTATGGGAGAACTAAGCAATTGGAAATAGGAAAGAGAAGGGCAAGGGGAGTACACTTAATAGTAGCACCATATAAATCAAGAGTATTTCATGGGAGGAGGATAAACCAGCAATGGAAGAAGAAATGGTTCAACAAGAAACTCTTCAAACCTTGAACTAGTTAGTTGAAGCTCAAGCTTCCAAGGTCCATTTTTAAATGATAACTCCATTTTAATCCACGAAATGTATATTCTTGTCTTATTAGTGTTGGAAACCTAATCCTTTGGGTTAGGAAATATTGAAGGAATATGAAGAGTCATTAGAAGTCCAAGGGACTCCTTGGGAATATGAAACCAATGGTCACATCTATTTATATTTATACATGCACCATATTAATGAAATTATGCATTCATGCTACTATCTAATCATCTTTGCTCTATTTTGTTGGGCATCGCAATAGTGGTATCATAGCCCTATAGTTCTTAGGGCTCGAAGGAAGCTATCCATGAGATTTCTCTTACTGGGCAAATTCAATTGCTAAGTGAAAATACTCTAGATCTACTTCACAATATCTCTGTGTTGATGATATATTACCTCTCTGTGTTATTCATTGTCTCCAAACCTTCATCAAGATTAGGTTTCGATGACTTCTGCACACTTATAATGGTTTATATTATGGACTTGATTGCAAGACTACCCAAACCTACAAATGGCTCCACAATTTTAATTTCAATATGTTAGGATAATTAATACTCCAGCCTTTTCCACCTCAGCATTATTTACCTTTTCCTAGTAGTTGATGATCTTGTTATCCCCCTTGTGGTGTGCAGATGTCATCTAGGACCCATTAGCCACTTGATGCGCCCTGCAAGCATGATTTTAGGCCCACATGAATCAATTCCCTACATTTTAAGAGCTAAATCAGTGATATAGTTCAGTCCACCTGATTTCCTTACTCTAATGGTAGGTTTGAGCTCCGATCACCATAATCCGCCCCTTTTTGGTTGATTTGCATGGAAAACTGAATAATGTGCCCTTCTTCATTAGTTAACTGGCAGTAGCTTCAGTTCACTGACAATCAATTGAGTTTGGTGGAGTTTGGAATTCTTGGAGCACTGTAGAGGTGACAATTCCTATGCTAGACTAAAAGGGATTTGAATTCTCTTTGGGTATTCGAATTTCCTCTATTGTAACATATATGTTGACTACACAGATTAATGGATTATGAAACACATTTCCGTGCACATATGAATTTCAATGCATGATTAATTTTACTACTCATTCCACTGCAATTTTCACTGTAATTCATCATTTTCCCTAATTCTTTCACTGTGAGGTATTCTCAGGCTCTAATATTTGCTGTGAATTTCACATGGTATCAGAACTTGTGAGAGATTAGGTTGAGCATTTTCTTTCATTAGTGCACCAGAAGCCTCTAGATTTCCACAACAAATCATGGTGCCATTGCATTGAATCCATTGGAGAAATCCTTTGGACTCATTCTAGCCAGGTATGAAGGATCAGGACAAAAGTGCATATTGTCCTAAAGCAGTGCTCAGTAGACTCAATAACTGGTTTATCTCCAAATTGATTTTTTTTGCAGTATTTTGGAATTTTTTCAGTGCAGCAGTAGCAGTAGTTTCAGTTTGTATTCACTCCAGCAGTTTCACATGGAGAAATTGAATGCTCCCTTGTCTCCAAGAATCCCGACACCCTTCAATTATCTTGATTGGAGGGTTGATATGTATATGGTATTGTGCAACAAGAGTATGTATAGGGTCACAATGGGAAAGGAGGTCGAACCTCAGGAAATTGTTGAGAAGAAAAAGTACCTTAACAGATTACATGAAGCTTTTGGTTTTATGTGTATTCACATCTCCAAATATTTTCTCTTCCACCTTGATCGATTGAAGACACCAAGAGAGGTTTGGTTGAAGCTTGAGTCTCACTTTGGAAATCAAGATGATTTGAGAGGCTACATTTTGGAGAATGAATTAATTTCTCTTCAACCCAACAGTTTCAAAACCATACAACAATTCTTTTCTAAATTCAAGTCCTTGGTTATGCATTGCAAACAATGTGGCATTGAGAAGAAGGATGAGTAGTTGGTGCTATCCATCCTAAGAAAGCTTGGTCCTGAATTTTCAATATTTGTTTCTACCTTCCATTTTGGGAGATTGTCAATCCCCAATTGGAAAATGCCTTCTTTAGATGCATTCATTGAATCTCTCATCCAATAACAATACAAACTAATTCAAATGGGCACCTGATCCGGAAACAAGATCTTTGCTACTCTATGACGTTAACATGAATTGCATAAAGAGCATGAATGAAGCTCACAAATCCATAAGAAGAGAACCAAACAGCATAGACAATACACACATAAAGACAACAAGTTGATAACGGAGTTCGTCCAGGATGGACTACGTCTCCGGGCCTGCTTCTCAATAGGAGGGCCGATCTATAATCTCAGCATAAAGGCAAAATACATGGCAATGATACAATGATACCTTGGCGACAATGGCCAGGAAGAGAACCGCTGCCCAAAACACAACAAGACTGCTTCCAGCAACTTCGAAGCCTGAAGACGGTGTAAAACGAGTATAAACACTCGTACCTTCCTCCTGCAGAGCTACGCAATCTCCCTTCTCTCCTTTAGCTACAAAGTCTCTACTCCAAAGCATGAGTGGAAAATGGAGAATAAGAGGGTTTATATAGCTTGAGTAGACCCCTCTCACATGATCCTCATGATTTCTCAAGTTACAACAATTTTGCCTAAATAGGCATATGGTTACAACTCCATGTTTGTTTTGGTTTCTTGTGTTTAAGTCATATAGTTAGTAAGTTGTGGAACTATACTAACCATAGATATAAACATAGCTTTTTTTAGTTTAAACCCAAACAAATAAACTTTGTTTATAACCCACTTTAACGCCATAACAAAGTTTGTTTAAAAAGCACATGTTAAAGAGTGGCGTGTCCCATGTGGTGGCTCCTCCACTCGATACATGTGAAATACATGTGTTAAAGGGTGGCATGTAATCTATTGAGGTGGTGGCGCTCCAACCATATATTATGTCATCCGTTGAAAGTTTGTCATGCACATGTGTTTTAAGGGGTGGCACGTCCCACGTGATTTTCGTGGGTTGTAACAACCCCTTGTCACGGTGAAAACCATGGGTCGGGGCTTGCCCCGGTCCCTTTTCGCGCCCTTATAAACTTTTTTTCAAGTTTAAATAAAAGATCGTTAACACACAAACCAATAACCACCTTGTGGCCCAACGGTAAGGCGGAGCACTTATGCAGGAGAGGTCACGGGGTCGAACCCCATGGAAACCATAACTTTTGTATTAAACATATTGGCTAATCCTGTGCTGCCACGTGGCGACCTGGGATTGGTCCACCTCATGCTCAATCGACGTCCAGTCAACCGCCACGTCACCATCCGTACACCCAGTCAGTTGTATGCCAGTTCGGATCCGTACTGCCATGTGTCACCTTGTGATTGGTCCATACACTTGCCATGTCACCTTGTCCGTACCGTACGGATGCCACGTGTCACCTTGTCAGTGGTGCCACGTGGCACCTCTTTTTGCCAATTTTGCCTGTTGACCTTGTAGAACAGAACGCGATAACTTTCTCATACGGAATCCGTTTGAGGTGAAACGAACGCCGTTGGAATCATCTCGACGAGCCCTTCGATCTGGTGTTGGTTTTGCTGAGATTGGAGGACTTCAAAATTTTGCCTTCTTGGATCCTCCTGGATCAGCACCCTGTAGGCCTCCAAGGATCAGGCTCTTATGGTTAGGGAGTCAAAAAGTGTGAATACTAAAGGGAAGTAGAAGGGTAAGGACAAGAAGCCTAATCCATCAGAAGGAGCCTCTAGATCCAAGAAGGATAAGTAAAGGGGGGTTTGAGAATACCAAGTGTACCTATTGCAAAAAAGGAAACCATCCAGAGAGATCTTGCATGAAAAAGAACATAGATGAAATGACCAAACTTATTGAACATCACAACATTTCCCTCCCAGAAGTCGCAAGGGAGACTGATTATGGAAGTGAGACAGATGATCATGAGAGATGCCATGCACTGAAGCCTGGATTCTCACAATCACAATCCTTCCTCATAGAGTTTGGAGCCTCCAACCAAATGGTTGCCTCTAGAGATTCATTCTCTTCTCTAGATCTCAATGATGGTCCTAGTATTCACATGATGTGATATAATTCAAAGATCTCTACTGAAGGGGAGGGAACAATACAACTGGAGCATGGAAAGTTCAAAAATGTTTTGTGTGTGCCTTCTTTGACAACAAACTTGTTATTTGTTTATCCTATGACACACACAGGTTCACCGAAGAAATTTATTTTTGGACTTGACATAGTTGAGATTGTAGAGATATCATATGGGAAGCTAATAGCGAAAGGTGTTGCAAACCATGCCTCCAAGGAATATGAATTCTCTCAAAAAACTAGAGAATTATATTATTGATGTTGCATCTTAGAGAGTAAGACATATCAAGAACAATGGTTAAGCAAAGGAGACAAAGCATGGCAGAAACTTACTTCCATTCTGGTTGAATTCAGTACTTGAATTTAGCTAGTGCATTGTATCATAACTAATTTTACGTCGTAACATCTGATGTAGTGTCTAAGTATCTACTCGGTCGTAGATTACTTTGGAGAGAAGAAAGGTAGAGAAAATCCAAGAGGTTTTGATATGGAACTTTAATGGCAGAAACCCTAGTTAGATAGTTAACCGGATGGATGTAGCAAACAATGTTTCTGGAGTTTTGTTCGCCATTTTTGGCGAGCCTAGTAGCAACTAGTAAAAAGTGGGAATTTAGTTTTATATCTTTGTTCACTTATTTTATCTGGGCTAGATTATTTTAGTGGTTTTTTGTCTTGAACTTTGTGAGTTGAGGTAGCAATGTGTCAACCTAAAAACGATAGCCGAGAGACATGTGGTACTAATGGTACTAAGAATTTTGTCACATATCCACCATCGGATTCCGCTGTGGGAGTTCAAATGCCGAAAGGAATGCCTTCTTTCTCGTCAGAGGAATTTAGGGTTTTGGGTGTTAAGACAAACCCTAATTCACCATTAGGGATTCATATATTCTTTTTCCCACTTCAGGACCCCTCATAGTTTATTACCCTTACTCTGGTCTCTCAACGAGATTTTAAAAACCCTATCCCTATTTATTCGTCCTTGAATTCATATAGTTTAGGGATTATCCCAATCTTGTTGATTTTCAATGGTAATGTCACAATTAGAAAATCTAGGAAACCTAAGAAAGATAAGGGATATGGGCCTCCTTCTTATTTGTTGGAAGGTTGTGTAAATTCTCAAGAAGGTGGATTAACTCCTAATTCTTGCACCAACCCGAAGTTTTCTTCGCTCTTTACCAAAGGTTTAACCAAAGAGAACTCCTCCTTTTCTAATGCTTGGGCTCTTAGAGAGAACACAGCTCTCAAGGGGTTTATTCAATGAACATACTCTCCCTGAACATTTGATGGCTAAGGAGTTGTCATAAATGCACTGCTTTAAAGGGAATTTTAGATAAGATAAGACCTGGTATTATCCTTTTGTAGGAGACGATGATCTCATCGGTGGAGTCCTGCAACTATTTTCTAAACCTAAAACCCTCGTGGAGAGTTTGTGTTATGGATTCAATCAGGATGTCTGGGGGTACTCTCATGGCATGGAATCTGAAATTGGATGAAATGAATGCATTTTCCACTTTTGCAGGTATCCTCCTAGATGTAAAATTGAAAGGTTTCAGAAGAGTGTTAGAATACTACATATTTATGGTCCTTACCATAACAAGAAACCATTTTGGGAGCGTATCTTTATGTCGGGCTTGTTGGCTGATAGTTACTTCATGTTGGCCGAGGATCTTAATTTTACATTATCTTCTGAGGAAGTATGGGGTGCAGGTAATAAGTTGGATCTGTTAGCAGACTATTTGAATACTTGGTTCAAAGATCTTAATTTGGTTGACATTGTTCCTAATGTGTTGGTGTCGACCTGGTTCAATGGACGCTGCAGGGATGTTGGTATAGATAAAAGGATTGACAGGTTTCTTATGTTTGAAGATATTTGTGGTGAATTGGGTCACTATCGATCATGTTCGTACTCATCTGGTATTTATGACCATAAAGCGGTGGTTCTTCAATTGGATTTTGATAGGGATTTTGCAAAATACCCCTTTAAATTTAATCCATGTTGGCTTGCGGATGAGGATTTTAATATTTTGATTAAGGACAAGTGGAAATCCTTTTCTCTTATGTTCACTCGTCCCCATTATTTAGCTTCATAAAAAATATTTCTTTGTTAAAGGTGAAGGATGCAGATTGGGAAAAAAGAAAAAAGTTGGAAAATGAGAAGGCTCTTTCAAAAATTGATTATGAAATACAATTCCTTTTGGGGTCTGTTGATGAATATTCGTTTATTCCGAAAGAAAAGAGATACTTTTATGCCTTGAGGTGGAAAAATAGAAAATCCTTAGACATAAAGAAGAAACCTGCCAGGCATCAGAAGAGTATGGCGGTGTGGTTACATGTCGGTGACAACAATACGAAGTTCTTCCACCATTTTGCAAATCAAAGGCGATTGAATAATGCTATATGGGAAATGAGGAATGATAATAATGAGGTATATGGCGATAATAAATCACTCAAAGAAGCAATTGTGAAGCATTTTAGGGATATTTATACGATTTCTAGTTCCATGAATATTGAGGATCAGTTGAATACCATAAGGAATTTCCCCAGATATTTTGATAGTCAAAGGCTGTAGAGAAATTGGAAAGAAGGTCTCTAGGGTGGAGGTCTTGAACACCCTGAAACTATTTGCGAAGGATAAAAGTCCTGGCCCGAATGGGTGGACAATAGAGTTTTATCTGCTTTTTTTTTATATGTTTGGTAATGAGTTGGCTGAAGCGATGGATGAGACTAGAAGGCGGGGCCTTGTACCACATAACTTGAACTCAACCTATATTACTCTCATTCCTAAGAAGGATAGACTTGATACCTTCAATGATTATCATCCCATATCGTTGTGTAACTTGCTGTATAAAATAATCAGTAAAGTCATATGTGAGAGATTGAAGCCTTTTCTTAGTCAATATATTTATGAGGAACAAGTTGGTTTCCTCTCTAATCATCAAATATTAGATGCTGTGGGGATTTCTCAGGAGGGTCTTCACTCAGTTAAGCAGAAACAATTAAATGCATTCATACTCAAGATGGATCTTATCAAAGCCTATGACAAATTTTTTTATTTTATTTTTTTAACAAAAACGGGTAATTTTATTAGAAAGAGCACTAGTTGGGTCGTAGCCTAATCAACCGACATTACGAGAATTCAAGGATCTGTTGAGCCTCAAAACCATTTAATACAAAGTTACAAAGAAGCCCAAGACTATGAGATATAGTTCTAGATAAGGTCTTCATTATTATTACTGAAAGCTCCTTTGGGCAAAAGGCAAGCCAAATTTGCCATAGTGTCAGCTTCCTTATTAGATCCTCGCAAGATATGAAAAGAGGAGAATGAAGAGAAGTCTTGCAACATGTATTTTAGTCTTAGTAATATATTATTGAGCTCCGGATTGCTGAAGAGATATTTGGAATTTAGAACCTTGATCGGAATTTCAGAGTCACCAAAAGCTTGCAGATCTTTGATATCATTTTCCCGAGCAATCTGATAGGCTTTTAAAAGTCCTAAGATTTCAACATGGTTGTTGGTTTTCTGGCCTAACCCCCAGCTAAAGCTATCTGTTCGATTACCATCCGAGGAATAGATTACACCACCTACTCCTGCAATCCCGGGATTGCCTTTAGAGGCACCATAAAAAAAACGAAGCTTTACCTTGCATCTTCCATTAGAGTTGAAATTCAGCATCTGGATCTCTTAAATGCCAACTGGGCTTGAAGGAAGGACGAGCAATTGGCTGGAGTCTGTCACGAAAGATGTAAGTGCCCAACCATTTCTTTTCAATTGGGAGAAGTGAATTGGTCTTCTTAAGAGGTTTATTGGCAACCGATTCAATGAGAGAAGCTTTGGCTTTAACAACCATCGTCTGGAGAAAATGCAGAGCATTATTAAAAATCGTATCATTACGAGACAACCAAATATTCTAGCACACATACTTAGGAATTGATTTCCAAAGAGACGTCCAATCTGACTGTCGTTGAGATGCCTGTGGGTATCTTGGATTCCAGGTTGAATACAGTGTGACAATTGAAAGATTGGAAGGTGGAGTTACATTGAGCCCCTGGAGGGTGAACGCCCAGACATCCTGAGCGAAATCGCAATCCACAAATAGGTGATTAGAGGTTTCAATGACTGTACAGCATAAGGCACATCTATGCGGTCCAGAAATTCCACGTTTTGACAGGTTATCCCCAGTTAAGACACGTTGTGCATGAGCGTTCTGAAAAAAGAAAAAAAAATGATTTTGGGAATGCTGAGATTATCCCAAACTTGATTCCAGAAATTAGCTGGATGAATAGGCTCATGAATCTGATGAAGAGAAGCATATCCCCCAGCAATGGTGTAGACTCCATTTTTTCCCCATCCCCACCTGTCCTTCGAATGCAAATGTACAGGAGCTAGACCTGAGAGCGCTGAAAGAAGATGAAGCTTTTGAGGAAGAAGCTGCTCAGGAAATCGAGGGAGGGCCCAAGACAGTCAATTTCCATTATCATCCCAAGAAGAGATATCTGAAAGAGTATACAAGCCCTGAAGTTGTATCCAGTCTCTGGCATCTTGAAAGAGATCGGAGCTATCAAGGGGGGGATGTCCCATTATTTTACCTTGCCACAGAAGGGTGTGCTTTCCATTTCCAGGAATATGATACAAGTGACTTTGAAAGGTGTCAAGCCCTCTACAACAAAGATTCCATATAGCAGTCTCTTTTCAAGTGTTTTCAGCTTGTATATTACGCAAGGAGGAGCCTTGAAGGTATTTTTTTCCTTAAAACAACACTAACAGGATGACTGCTATTAGAGAATAGCTTCCAAAGAATTTTTCCTCCCAGAGCTATGTTGCCAATGCTGGGGTCTCTCACCTGCAGCCCTCCTTCAGCAAAAGGGCGCTTGACTATATCCCAATTTACAAGATGGAATTTTTGAAGATTTCATTTCCCTCCTTGCCACAGAAAGTCTCAGATAATCTTAGCAATTTGATTCGTGATCGCCTTAGGAGCCAGCAAAAAGGAGGCTTGGTAAATAGGTAAGGAGGAGAGGACAAATTTTACAAGAATGAGTTTCCTAGCATTGGTAAGCCAGCGTCCTCCCCAGGAGTTAATTTTGGTCTTCAATTTGCTGATCACATCAATCCACAGCGAAGACTTGTTGGAGCCCAATGTTAAAGGAAGCCCGAGATAAATGGTTTTTTCCCAAGTGGCGAAGCCCGAGAAGCCCAGGAAATGAGCAATTCGCAGAATAGTGTGGTGATCGGCATTCCACCCATATAGAATACTTTTTATTTATTTATGAGGGCTCCAGAAATGTTGCAGAAAGCTTGAAGTATCTCACTAAAGGCCCTGGCAATATGGATGGAGGCACCCCACAACAGAAGAGAATCATCAGCAAGAAGAGCATGGTTAATGGGGTCTATTCCTTTCAAAATTCTAATGCCAGGGACTAACTCTTGATTCTTCACTACTGTAAGTTTTCTGCTTAACGAATCAGCCATCAGGGTGTACAGGAAAGGGGAGAGGGGACACCCTTGTCTTAAACCCCTCGTGGCTTGAAAGAAACTTGTCGGCCTGCCATTGACAAGCGGGGCAATCCATGGCTTATCGATGCAGGATTTAATCAAATTAATAAAGTCAGTACTAAACCCAAAGGAGTGAAGAACTTTATAGAGGTAAGAGAGCTTTACCCGGTCAAAAGCGTTCGCCATATCAAGCTTTATGAGCATCCCATGTTCTTGCCTTAGATGACTAGAATGAATGGCTTCCTGCACTTGAATAACATTGTCAAGGATATGTCTTCCTTTCACAAATCCACCCTGATTGGGAGAAATGAGTTTCCCCAGCAAAGGTTTAATTCTATTAGCTAGAAGCTTGGATAGGATTTTGTAGGAGGCATTGCAGAGTGAAATTGGCCTGAATCTATCAAAAGTTCCCGGATTTGATTCTTTGGGGATTAAAGTAAGGAAAGTGGAGTTTGTGCTACCTCCCACTTTTTCTTTTTGATGGAAATATCTAATCATTCGCAGCAAGTCAGGTTTAACTATATCCCAACAAACTCTAAAAAAATGGATGGAGAACCCATCAGGCCTAGGGGCTTTGTTAGGTTCCATTGACCAAATGACACTGCAAATTTCTTCTTCGGAAAAGGGCTTCAGAAGGGCTATGTTATCATCCCTATGAACCAGAAGAGGGATATGGGAAAGAAAATCAGAGATGACTTCCTCCTCACCATCACTGCCATCTTTAAACAAATTGTGGAAATGAATTTCAGCAGCCACTTTTAGTTTCTCAAACCCTTTGAAAATAGTCCCATCTGAAGTAACAATTTCAGAGATATGGTTTCTGGAGAGCCTAGCTCTATATTGTTTATGAAAGAAAGTAGTATTTCGGTCTCCTGCAATCAGCCATAGACTTCAGGACTTGAGCCTCCAAAACTTTTCTTCATTTCGAAAAGAATGGAACGTGTTGATTTGAGTAGTTTGTTCTTTTTCAATATCTGAAACAGTGATATCCATGCCCTCCAAATTCATTTGCAGATCCTCTAAAATCTGGACAGACTCTTTCCTGAGCCTAGTATGAGTTTTAGTGGGGTTTTTAACCCAATTTTTCAGAACAGTTTTCGTAGCCTTCAGCTTCTGTTCCCACACAAAGCTTGGAGAGCCTATCACTGGAGATAACCAAGCTGATTTGACTGTCTCCATGAACCCTTCTTTTTCAATCCACAAAGGACTAAATCGAAAAGGGATAGGACCCAATTTTTCATCCTCTTCAAGCTGTAAAAGAATAGGTTTATGATCCGAAGTCAACTTAGGAAGAATCTTCGTGGATATCAGAATTTTTTCCAGCAAAAGGGTGCTTTGGACAAGGAAGCGATCAAGGCGAGCAAAGATGTGAGCAGCCCCAATTCTATTATTAGTCCAGGTATAGAGGCCTTTCTTGGGCTTGAAGTTAAGGAGATTACAATGATGTATTAAATCCTCTACCATTGGCAACATTTGATCCCTGCAATTATTACCACCTCTTTTTTCCTTCGGTTCAAAGACAAGATTAAGATCTCCAACAACAATTATATTGGGATGGGCATAATTTTCTAAAAAGTATGAAAGAGTTAGCCAACAATATTTTTTCTCATAGGTGAGGACAGGTACATAGAGATTAAAGAGCGAAAAGATGAGCTTACTTGGAGTGTGACTAAGTTCAGTGAGAAGCCAGTGTTGAGTTTCAAAAGAACTTACTAATTGAAACTTATCATCCGACCACAGAGTATCTAAGCCACCAAAGGAGCCTCTAGAACTAATAGCCTTCCTTGCATTAAACTTCCATTTAGATTTGCTTATCTCAAGAAGGGTTTCCCCTTCGATCTTCGTCTCTTGGAGCATGAGGATCTCAGGAGATTCAATTTTTAAGAGATCTTTGACTGCGTCTGCTTTCATAGGATTCCCTAATCCTCTGCAATTCCAAGAGACTAGGCGCATTATTTACTGAGTGAGAGGGAGCCCCCTTTAGGAGGCCTTGCTCTGGTATTCCTACCAATGGACATTTCCAGTGTGGATTGATTTCCTTTCATTTTTTGCCACTCAACTTCTTCTTCATGAACTTCCTTATGAGATTTCCTCCCTGCTCTTTTCGAGGGCTTGTCAAAGGACTCGTCTTCCGAAGACCCAGAGGTTTCTGGTGGCTTTTTTCTTGTCATCTCTGCATAGGAGGGCGAGGATACAGTTCCTGAAGGAGAACCGAGGTGGGATTTTTTCTCCAAAATGGATGAAGGTGGTTGATGCTCTGTTACTACAGTTGTTATTTTAGGAATTTCTATAGTTGTGTTGAGTACTTCAAATAGATTTATCGAAGCCTTTGTCAGAGGTTGTTCTTGACTTCCTTCCCTTTGAACCTGCCCTGTTATGGTAGTACCAGTCCTAGTAGATGCCTCTTTTCCTTTCGTTCTATTATTTGGCTTTGTCGAAGCAGTTTTCTGTGTTCGAGTCCATTGCTCTTCCTTCGTTTTCTCCACATATTCCTCAGACTTTTTTTGCAATAACGGGCAAAGTGTTCATCACCATGACAGTACCTGCATTTAAATGGTAACTGTTCATAATCCAATTCTTGGATATGGAACCAATATGCTACTATTAGTTAAATATTGTTTCTGGCAATCCGATTTCTAGGTCAACCTCAACACAAATTCTGGCATAGGAATATTGATCTTTTATGTCCGCTCGGTCAATATATTTTCCAAGAGTGTTGCCAATAACTTCTAATGCCTTCGAATTCCAGCAGTGCAGGGGTAAATGTGGAAGCCTCACCCACACAGGAACTATTGACGGCACGTCTTGAGTAGGATCAAATTCAGGGGTCCATTTATTCAGATGTAGACCCTGAGGACCCATGAAATAAGGTCCATTACTGAAAATTAAACTTTTGTCTTCTACATTATCAAAAACAAACACGAAGAAACCCTTCCCTACAAGATGACTTCTGATGCCTTCCTTGATTAATGGTCGCCAATTCCGATTAATCCAGGAATCCACAACCTTAGGAGAGGGCCAAAGGCCTGTAAAATGCCCAATGAGCCCTCATTCTGCTAAATTCAGAGCCGATCGACAGGCTTCTTCACAGGGGAGGGCGATGGTAGGAATGTTGTCCAGCCTTTTAACAATTTTTTTTTGAAAATCATTTGGAGGGCGTTTGCAGCAAGAGGCAATCAATTTCTGGAAAGCTAATAGCTCAGGGGGAAGGGAAGCAGGGGCATCGGAACCCCCTCCTGGGGCCATGGTGATCGAGCCTATCTGTGCCCCATAATCCTCCAGAAATTCAAACTTCTTCAATTCTCCCGCGCAAGAAGAGTAGCTCCAAGAAACTAAGGAACCGATCCAAGAACTGGTTGGAACCAGTACACGTTGCTGTTGGCTTGCTCAGATAAAAGAACTAGTTCTACTCTTCTTCCTCGCACTCTAGGATCCTCTAGGGAACACCAGTCCAGGGGTTCGGTTCCAAGGGGCGGCTTGGCTCAAAGAGCTTTGAAAACCTGCACAAAAAAAGCCCAAAGGAAAACAGTCCAAGGCATGAATCCTCTAGGGAACACCGGTCCAGAGGTCGGCTCCAGGGAGCAGCTCGGCTCCACAAGCTTTGAAGACCTACACAACAACGCTCCTCAAGAAAATTTAAAAAAACACTCCAAGAAAATTTTTCGCTCTCGCAATTTCTTTAACCAATTTTTCAATCCAAGCTTATGACAAAATTGAACAGACATGTTTGAGGTTTATTCTAATCCAGATTGGTCTGTCCATTGAGATTACTAATTGGATCATGGTGTGTATCACTTCTACATGGTTTGATGTACTAGTTAATGGGTCACCTTCTTCCTACTTCAGTGGCAACAAAGGTATCCGGCAAGGATGTCCACTATCCCCATATTTATTCATCCTGGCTATTGAAGGTTTAAGTCTGCTCATAAATCAAGCTAAAGTGTAGAAGAAGATTACAGGTATAAAAGTAGCTAGTGCTTTGTATATCTCTCATCTACTCTTTGTAGATGATGTTCTTATATTTGGGGAAGGTTCTTTTACCGAATGGGAGCATTCATTAGAGAAATTTTGAGGTCAAAAAATGGCCTCAAAACAAAGAAAATGTACTATAAAATACAACCAATCACATTCTAGTAGATGACATCATCCCCCTTGGTGAGGTGGCATTGTATGAGTTAAGAATGCTTATTTGTCAAATTTTCTATGGTGGATGAAAACGCATAGTTAACCAAGGTAGTGGTGTAAGTACTTTTAAGTCATAAAGTAAAGTACTCATAATGATAATCTTTTCATAAAATAATATTATTGTCATTTTCAAATAAAGTACTCATAATGAATGTCTTTTCACACTTTCACATAAAATAATATTATTGTCATTTTCAAGTGAAGTACTCTTAATTCATAAAGAAAGTCCTTTCACATTTTTTTATAAAATAATATATTATCATTTTTATGTTTTTAATTTTAAATTATATATTCACTCCATTCTATTTAATAACATAATGTCAAACTAATAAAGAATAATAATAGATTTAATAAATAATAATAATAATAATAATAATGCAATGTGGACTATAATAATATTATTGACATTTTACATGTAAATAAATTCTCAATTAAATTACATTATTAAATTCATGAGAAAAGTGCTAAATATAAAAAGTCAACATAAAATTAAAAAAAAAGCTCTTAAAAATATTTTTTATTATTTAATTTCATTTGCAAGTTCAAGACAAATAAATGTTAAAGGAGAATACATTTTTGGGAATTTACAATGAATCTTAGTCATATCAATGTAGACTTATTTTATTAATTTTATTTCTAGTGAATTTTGAAAAGTAACTCAACTATGGTTATTTATATTGTGCATAGAAAATAGTGTGGGAGGTGACTTGTCATATATACCTACCCCATAAAACCCCCAATTCATAATATTTTAATATATCTCATATTTTTGTAGTACATCTCTTAGGAGGCCCTTTTTTGACCTCAAAATCTCTCTAATGATCATGCTATCATCTCTATTTTTTTTAATGCTTCAGGTATGTCTATCATTACTCAGAAATCAACCCCTGTATTCTCTTGTGATGATCCTGAGATTAAAGCTCAAATCCCATCTTTGTTTCCCTATAAGATGCATCTACTTGATGAAGGTATCGAATATCTTGGTTTTCATTTAAAACCAAATGGGTACAAGAAGGAGAATTGGTTTTGGCTTGTCCAGAGGATCCAAAGGAATATTGGCTCTTGGTTTCATCGTTGGATGACATTGGGGGGTAGACTGGTTCTGGTGTGCTCTGTTTTACAAAGCATTCATGTTTATTGGTTCTCTTTGTTTCATACCCCTGAAGGTATAATTTCTTTGATCAGAAGCAATATTTTTAAGTTCATATGGGTGGGGAATTTGAATTCTTCCAAATTTCATCTTACATCCTAGGAAAGTATCTCTAAACCCAAATCTCTAGGTGGTTGGGGTATCAAGGACCTCAACGGTTTTAACTTGGCGTTATGTGCCAAGAGCCTTTGGTGTGCGCTGCTTGATAAAGGACTTTGTGGTTCAGTGATTAAATATAAATACATGAAAAGATTGGATCTAGGTTTGTGGTTGCGACAAAGTGGTAAGAAGCCTTCCAATGCTTCTTGCATATGGTAGAGTTTACTCTGGTCCTTTGCTGTAATTAACCAAGCTTTATGTTGGTCTATCGACCATGGTATACACATTTTTATGGGAGTGGACCCATTTATTGGTCTGACTGATAATTTTGTTTTCTCTAGGGATCTGTTGGGAGAACTTCATAGAAATAATATTTTTGTTCTACAGTAGGTTGTAGGTGATCATAATGGTGTCACTCCTCGGTGGAAATATGCCAACGAACTTGGTATCCCGGATGACGTGGCTGGTGAATGGAGTTGTTTTGTGTACAGGTTGTATCAATAAGGTATTATGCTGTCTAATACTTGATGCTGTGGTTTGGTGCTTTAAGAAGCATGATGGCTCGGTCAAGGAAAATATGTCATATACGATGATCCTGGAATATAATTTGATGGATGCATCTACTTGGTGGACAAAGTGGTTATGGAGAGTTGTTGTACCTTTAAAAATTAAGTGTTTTGTGTGGTTATGCCTTAAAAAGAAGATTCTTACATGGGATGTGTTACATAAGAGAGGTTTCTTTGGTCCTGGTTGGTGTGTTCTCTGCAATGAGGCTACGGAGATAATCGAACACTTATGTGTTCTTTCAGTAGGTTTGGTTTGAGTTGGGGCAGTGTATTCCTTTCCATTTCAATTGGGACCATGGTTCACTTGAGGAAAACATGAGGGTTTGGTATTTTGCTCAAATAAATATGATAAACCTTCCACTTTTTACCTTATGGTTAATTTGGCGAGCCAGGAATATCGGGATATTTCAGGAGGTTCGACCCAATCCTATACTAGTTAGTTTAAAAGTGAAGGTGCTATATTTCGAATATTCTAGTAACAATGTTTCTTTTTGTAAGTGCAACATCTATGTTCCTGATTTGGGTTTGGCTCAGATTGTATGTTTTTTTTATGGAACTGAGCAAAAGGGCTATTGTGGAGCTAGTGTGATGATGAGATTTAACTCCAGGCACTATATTAACCTTTGAATGGGCGTTGGGGTTGGTACCAACACAAAAGCAAATATCCTTGCTCTTTGGGCCTTACTCTATTTTGCCGATAAGCATGATTTGGATTCTTTGTTTATTGTCGGGGACTCAAAGCTCATCATAGATTGGGATTTGGGGGACCTCAAGCTATCAAATTTATCTTTGGAGCAATGGCTGGGAAAAGTTAGAAATTTGATAAATGTGTTTGATGATATCACATTCAAGCACAATTACCGAGAGTACCACACATGTGCATATCTACTATCCAAGAAAGCTATCGATATGATGGATGGTAGAATCTTCTTTGAGGAGTTTAGGAATGGTTTACTTGTGGACTCTATAAGTCTTAAGTTTTTTGGCTAGTTTTTTTGTCTTTGTTAGTCTGAGGTTAGCATAACTGAATTATGCTCACTCTTGTTGTTTGTATTGTCATTTTCATTTTCTAAGAGGTGTTATGTCTATCGGTCTCTATTTTGGGAGAGTCTGAAGCTAGTTGTCAGTTTGTATCAAGTTTTGATAAGTTTTTTTTGGTACTGAGAAGGTCTCACTTCTCTCGGACTTGATGTATATTCTGATACAACTTTTCTCTAATACAAAAAGTTGTTTTTTCGGTGTGAATTTTTTTTTATTGAAGAGAGAAGTTAAATACACAATTCTTAAATTCTTAAAATAGACATACACAATTGCAATAAAGTTTGGCAATGCTAAGTTGCATTATATTGCAGTGTTGACAATTTATTGTGTGTATAGCAACGTTAAAACACTATGCAATAATTTTTTTTCTCAAGGAACAACTTCGTGGAGAACTCTCCAAGTACTTCCCCATGATCCATGGATGGTAAATGGGGTAAACTGTCAATCCTGATTATGGAGCTTAACCATAAAGAGATAAAGAGAGTTGAACTCGACTTTGGGAGCACTAGGGGATAAAGAGAGTCAAACTCGACTTTGGGAGAGAGATCTCATATTTAACTCATGATTCCTTGAGCTAAACCTCTGTACTACAACACTATTCAATCATATAAACACATGTTTTTATTTTAAAAACGGTGAGAAAATGTGAATGTTAAAATCATTGGAATAATTTGTGATGTCTTCATTATAAAATCATGATTACAGAATTTGTGGTGTCTTCATTATAAAAAGAAGCATTATTAAATCATTTGTGCGGTCTTCATTCTAAAATTTTGTCGACGATATGAATGAGCTTTAATCATAAACATTGTAGAGAATATTGTGACCATCTACAGATCTCTTTACCTACACAGTTAATCTACTATTATGTCTCTTTTACGAAAGCTAAATTAAAAAAATAAAACAAAAATAACGTGGGATTTGAAGAAAGAATTAAAGTAGAATAGTTGTGGAAAAGAGGTAATTAATGAAAGGGAATCAAATACAAGTATTTAAATATTGATTGCTCATAATTATAACAATGATGTATAATTATAATTTATTATAATTATAATATGGTGTAATAACAAATTTAAGATATTATTATAAAATTAATATATATTATTAATAATACAATTTAAATTATTTATTATATTATATTTATTAATATTATTTCTAATTATATTTATATTTTTATTAATATTTTTTCTTAAAAAATAAGTGTAAAACTTGATCGAGTCTATAGGATTATTTAAGTTAATTTTTTAAATTTTAAATTGATAAATATATAATTGATAAAATTAATTTGTGGGAGTTTGATTCATTTTGGAACTTTGAAAACATTTTAGATTTTTTTTTTTATTTATGTGAAATGTTTAATAGTGAAATAACATTAAAAAAAAATGTGAAGAGTCAAACTTTTGATTTGGATATTTCCATAGTTTTTGGTTGGAATTTTATTATTATTTTTATATTAAATCCAAATTTTATAATATTTATGAATACATAAATAGGTTTGTGTCCTCAATACCTAGATTATGTAAATTTAACAACTATTCTTTCGGCATTTAAGAAATTCTTACAGATAAATAAAACCTTTATCCATATTGAAAACCGTGAAAAAAGTTCAAATGGTAGAGCCTTCCATCTCAACACAAACTCTTTTCCTTGGTATGCAGGCCCATCCTTGGTATTTTTAGCAATTATTTTAAATAATAATTTTATTGATAAGCTTAATATTAATATAAAAGTTAAATCTAAATTTAAGAAAAAATAAGATAATTACCAACTCAGAAATGATAGCGTGGTGAATAACCATTGTATTAACAGCACGATATGGTTTTTTAAAAATAATAGGGTGGTGAATAACCATTTTATTACCAGCACGATATGGTTTTTAAAAGCGTGAATCTTTAATACATAATCTTAGCAATTTAATTGATTTATTAAACAAACCTTTTCCAACCATCCTATAGTGAAACATGGATCTTGAGTTTTGCAAAAGTTAAGCAAATATCATGTGATACTAATTATCTAGATTTAGATCTATGAGTCCATGTATAATTTTCTATATCTTAATTATTTTTTAAATTTTATTAAAATAATATCCAAATCATAAGTTTTTCCAAAATAATATTTTAAAAACTTTTCAATAATTTTTAAAAAACAAAATGTTTAATATAAAAAATTCAATTTAAAAAAGCCTAGAAAATTGAAGTAATATATCCCAGTTAAGTCTTTACACTTCTGTAAAATTCCAAACAAATATCAAGTTTTTAATATGATTTTTATACTAGCATTTGCTCCTGGAGGGGCAAAGTGAACGCGGGTAGGAAAATAGGAAAGATAGAAGAAACAAAGATAGGGGTAAATCTATGCTAAGTATCATGCCAATCAAAGATACGACATCTGACATGTGCGGCAATAGAATCAAGCTCATCAAAGAACAAGATACATGGTGCGGATTGTCGAGATTTGTCAAAAATCTCTTGTACATTAACCTAAGTTTCTCCGAACCACATTGTTAAGAATTTTAGGCCTTCTACAATGATGAAATCAGCTTGACACTCATTAGCAATGGCTTTTGCAAGCGGAGACTTCCTATAACGAGGTGATCCATAAAACAACATCCTACAAAACAACATTGAATCATTGGTGATTTATCGTTTGAAGGTTCCTCTTGACATTTTCCAAACATTGGGCACCTCAACAAACTATCGAACAATTCGTAACATGTTGTTATTTATACACTATTTACTATAAATAAACAAATAAAGATAGAAATACAACATTGGACCATAGTGTTTATAAACACGACTTAAACCTTCCAAACCTTCTAAGGCATGGGTTAATACTATTTAGCAGTTTGTTGCTCCAATCACAATAAAATAGACTCGAGTTTTTAGCTCATCCAAAGTAATGATCTCATGTGCAACTTGTTGGTTCGCTAGATGAGCTATGAATTTTGTTGCTGCCAATAACAAAGGATGCATAGTAGCTAAACATAAAATAAGCATATAATGCAAAAGATAGTTTCAGAATAAAACATGAATTGACTAGGCCAAAAATTAGTTAATAAGATAAAGGCAAACCGACCTTGTCATTGCGTTTGAATGACCTTTTAAGTTGGAAAATAATTATCCTCAAAAGCAGATTACCAACTTCTGGAAACTTTGTATTCACCACAGCAACCAAGGCAGTGAAAAACATCAATAAATCTAGGTGATGCCATTTGGGATTTCATACATGACCTGCAACTCTCTTTTTTCGAGTTAAACAATGGGGGGATTTGCTTTTGACAATTCTATAGTAGTGTTTCCTTCTCTTGCCGCTACTATTCCATTTCTAGGAGTTTCATCATCCCTCCTCTATCAACCCTCGGAGCTGGCTCCTTGTGTGAAAGGCCCGGCCTTGATCTCTTGTAATTGTCCGCGATCGGTGTGATTCGCTCATTTGCATTGGAACGGTTGGTGACCTTTGTTGTTTTATACCGAATTTGGCGTCAATTTACTTTTGCCGAAAACTTTCGTCGTTAGCCGGTCGGCATGTCTCATTCAAATGAAGAAAAAATGTCGGCACAACTCGCACAATTGATGCGAAACTCTCAGCGTAGATTCGTTAAAATGATGCGAAAATTCACAAAACAACTGCGACATGTTTCGTCGTAAAAGCATGAGTTGTACTTAGTTGAAAACTCACCCTTTTTTCGAAAATATTAGGCCAAAATCAAGATTACAAGACATTTGAAGGAACCACAGAAGTTCTTAATCGTGTTACCTCCACCTAAGGGAATTGTCAAATTCAAATTGTCCCCATTTGTTTCTGCATAAGGTGTCTCACCAACAACCACAATAGCCATGATAGACAATATCAACAGCAAGGTCATTGATCATGGTACACCCTCGCTTCAATTCATTTCATCTTGAAAGTTCCTTGATGAGTTCTTGCTCTGGCAGTCCATTTGCTAATAATCACTCTTAGATATGTGATCTTCTGAATATGAGAGTGCAGGAAAATATCCATATGGACATTAAAAGGCAAAGATATGTAATCAAATCTTCCTTGATGTTTTGAATTGCATACCTAACCCTTGAATATATTGAAATACATTATATCCTTGTGCTCATCTATGAGTGAAACCATGCATTCCAACAACAGAATAATCATTGGGAACAAATGCAACTACAAATCCAGAAACGAGGCTTTGACAATGGGAAATTGGATAACATCCTTGCATGGAGTATGGATAACATCTTTACCAATAATGGAAATTACATCGGTTAAGGTACAACAAATAGCAAAGCAATCTATACTCATGTTCTTGCTATTACTATTATGAATGCAAGATACCCTAATTTCATGTATACATGTATCATCATAATAGAAGCTTTCATGCTATACAATATCAACATAATAGAAGCTTTCATGTCATACAATACATGTTAAACTCGTAACAAGGAATGTTATAATAGTCCATAACATTATGCACATTAAATAGTGCTCACTCATACATTAAGGGAAGTAAACTAAGGTGAGTATGTGGCAAAGAATGAGAAGAGATGTATCCAAAAATAAATTTAAATTCATTATATTAATAATTTTATTGGACCTTAACCAATATCATCAAATAAATAATATTTTAAATAAAAGTAAAAGTTTTTTAAATAAAAAATTGATGGGAATTTTCTTAAAGTTATAAAAGTAAAAGTTTTTTAAATAAAAAATTGATGGGAATTTTCTTAAAGTTATAAAAATAAAAGTTTTTTAAATAAAAAATTGATGGGAATTTTCTTAAAGTTATAATTTCATTTGATTGAAGATAATTTTGTTTATGAAATTTTATAGGGATTTTAATTCATTTTAAAAATATTTAGATAATTTCACTTTAAAAAAATAAAATAAATTATATTAAAAAAATTATCATTAAGTTTGTCCACTTATTAATTTTCTCCATTTTTAATATAATGAGAATGTTGATTGGATTTGTGTTCATTTTGATACAGGATTATTTGTAAGATCCTCAAATGGTGATCTTGAAAAATATCTACGAGTCAATTTAAGTTAAAAAATCTCTTTGAAATATTGAGAAATATGATATTTTTGAATATTGAGAAATATGATACTTTTGTATCTAGCTTGCATTTGGTTTAAAATTAGTTAAAGTCTATTTGATATTAGCTTAAGGAAAATTTTGTTTTATGAATATTTATCTACATAAGTTGTAATTTTATTTTGTTTTGTTTTTTTATAATGAAAATTGATTAATATAGTATTGGAAGACTTAATCTTGCTTATAATTGATTAAGAATTCATTTTTCTCTCACCTAAGAAATCATGTTAATAGTCCAAAACCCAATGGATCATGATGTTCTTTGAAAGTTGTTCGTCTCCTTAAGGACTATAAGTGGATCATGTCATACTTTTCATTTTTCATTGAATAACAATTTTCTTTGACATCTAAATAAATTTTAGCACTTTAAAAAATAAATATTAATTTGACTAATAAATTTAAGAAAATAAAAATATGTGTTACTTTTTAATAGTTTATGGAATAATATCCATATAGTAGCTAAAAAATTATATATACTTTCATTAAAATTATTTTAAATTACATTTTATAATTTATTTTAAATTAAATATACTTTTATTTAAAATAATTTTAGAATAAGAAAAATGAAACAATTCTTAACTTTTCAATATGATGTAAATCTATGTTGATTTGATTTTTTGATTCACGATAAAGCTAAAACGAAGATAGGTTTATAATAGTTAATATATGAAAATTTTAAGTATCCATTCTTTAAAATATATAAATTTTGACTAATTCTTCTAATTCTTAAAATGATAATATATAAATATTTTTTATAAAACGATAATTATATAAAAAAATTATAGCTTCTAATTGTTTTAATTTTTTTTTAATCCTATATTTAGACCAATCACCTTAAAATAAAATGGCATTGACATTTTTTTTAAATATATAGAAAATGCTCTATAACAAAATTTAACTCTTCAAATTTGTACACTTCAATTGTATAACAAAATTTAACCTAAATCTTTTTAAGTCACATTATTTAGTATTAATAATAAGTTATAATTATTATAAAAATATATATTTAAAATGTATTAATCTTAATATTTTTTTAAAAATATATTATATAATTACATATTTTTTTCATAATAAACTATAAAAACTATACAATAAACAATAAACAATAAACAATCAAATTTATTTATTGAAATAAAACTAACTTACATGATAAATATGGAATTAAATTTTCACACAAATGTAATATAACTAACTTAATTATTTAAGAAAGCTCACAACTCTGACATAACAAACTTAATTATAAGATATCTTCAGAAATCTCTATAAAACTTTGGATATTCTAAAATTAAAATGGGTCATCCTATATTATTATTAAGTATTGAAAAAATTAAATATTCTTTTAAAATATGAAATTAAAAAATAGTTCTAAATAAAAATATTAAAATAACATTTCAATGCAATTAGATTTTGAGGATATGTAACTCTAGATAAGATTATTAAATATTAAATCTTAAAATTTATAAAATCAAGATTATTAAATATCAAAACTTAAATAAATTTAGACAACTCCCAAAATATGTAACTCGAGATAAGATTATTAAATATTAAATATTAATATTTATAGCCGATGACTACTGCAGTACATATATGATTCCAATAGTAGTAAGTAGGCTTACAGAGATGTTGAGAAAATCTACAGAAGAAGAGCCTGAGAAAGAGCCATAAATGCAGAAATTGTCATTAAAGCAGATTCATTTGCAACTAACTCACTCAGGTTCTTGTCCAAACAACAACAAACCGCTGTAAAAATTCATCCATTCATTCCAATTTTTAGATAGAGCCAGAATGACTAGGGGATCCTATGGTAGGGCCTATTTAGATCAAGTGGGGTAAACTCCCAATTTGTGTTCCAGTGAAGCCCATCAAGAGTCCAACTAAATGTGTTAAGAGTCAAACTAAGTGTGTTGATACATTATTTAAAGAAAAAAAAAGGTTTTGAAAAGTGAGTAGTTTAAAGAAGTTATTATGTGAAGTATTTTTCAGATTCATAAGCTCTTGGATTGTATATATAAATTGTTGAGATTGTACAAAGTAATAAAGTATTCAGGGTGTTTAATCTATTTTTGCAATTAAATATAGATATTTAATAATGAAATTTTTTTATCCAACCAACATAACTTTCAGGCTTCTAATCCATTTCTACAATCAAATATAGATATTTAACAATGAAAAATTCTTATCTACCCAACAAAGTATTGAGGATGTCTAATCCATTTCTACAATTAAATATAGATATCCTTTGAACATCCATCTTCAAGTTCAGGGTGATAGTTAGTTGCAGAGGGGGAGGCCTGCATCTTTCTCAGCTGCATTGCATTTGGAGGAATCGTTCCCAAATTAATGGTTAAGCTGTCATCAGAAAAAATCTCTTCACTCTGACAATTTGGTGTTTTATCTGATATTATTTATCCCGTAATTGTGTAGCTGGAATCCATAGGACATTGCAGAATCGATTATGTCACCAAAATATTTTCCGGGGTCCAATCTGGAGCTTGGGGTGGAACCTTGATTCATAGGTACCAGAGTCCAATGTGGGGCCTGGGGTGTCCCCTTGATTCATAGGTGTGGGGGCCTGGGGTGTATCCTTGATTCATAGGTCCCGGGTTCCAATGTGGGAGCATGTGTACCTTTGATTCTTGGACGGAATATCAAAGTCTAGTATAATTTAAAAAAAAAGAATAATGTTTATTTTTTTATAATTTTTTTTTTTAAATTTGTTTAAAAATTAGATAGTTTTCACTTTTTTAAGTCATTATTGTCAAAGTTTGGTTAGCTAATTTTTTGTTATATACAAAAATTTCACTGTTAAATATCTATATTTTTATTTGATTGCAGAAATGGATTATAGGTTCTGAATACTTTGTTGGTTAGATAAGAATTTTCCATTGTTAAATATCTATATTTAATTGTAGAAATGGATTAGACATCCTCAATACTTTGTTGGTTAGATAAGAATTTTTCATTGTTAAATATCTATATTTGATTGTAGAAATAGATTAGAAACCTGAAAGCTTTGTTAGTTGGATAAAAAAATTTCATTATTAAATATCAGAAATAGATTAAACACCATGAATACTTTATTACTTTGTACAATCTCAATAATTTATATATACAATTCCAAGAGCTTATGAATCTGAAAAATACTTCACATAATAGCTTCTTTAAACTACTCACTTTTCAAAACCTTTTTTTTTCTTTAAATAATGTATCAACACACTTAGTTTGACTCTTAACACATTTAGTTGGACTCTTGATGGGCTTCACTGGAACACAAATTGGGAGTTTACCCACTTGATCTAAATAGGCCCTACCATAGGATCCCCTAGTCATTCTGGCTCTATCTAAAAATTGGAATGAATGGATGAATTTTTACAGCGGTTTGTTGTTGTTTGGACAAGAACCTGAGTGAGTTAGTTGCAAATGAATCTGCTTTAATGACAATTTCTGCATTTATGGCTCTTTCTCAGGCTCTTCTTCTGTAGATTTTCTCAACATCTCTGCAAGCCTACTTACCTTCATTATTCTTCAATACTACTATTGGAATCATATATGTACTGCAGTAGTCACCGACTATGAATAAATTTATTAGATAGTAATACTTGGGTTTAGGCTCTGGAGGCCGGTCTAAGAGCCATGGCAACAAGAAACATTGAGACCATGGAAACAGAAATGCACAATAGCAATGGAAATTCAGGCGAGACTGAAGGGCTGTCACAAAAAACATGGGGTCTGAGGGAGACCTGGAATGCTTTCATATGGCATGGAGGCTCAATCTTTGATGCTTGGGTCAATGCTGTAGCTGCTCAGGTCAGTTCTGGCGGTGTTTTTTTCTTAACAGAAACTTCCCATTTTGCTTCAGGGCTTCTAACTCTTGTATATGTTTGATCAGGTTGGATCTGTGATTTTGACTCTGCCATATACATTATCTCAAATGGGCTATGGTTTAGGAATCGGATTCCAGTTTCTTTATGGTGCTTTTGGATGTTGGACTGTTTATCTTTTGGGTGTTCTTTATGCGGAGGCCTCTGCCAGAACTAAAGCCACGGGAATTCTTCACAAAAGACATATACTTCAGGTAGGTAGTTAATGTACAATTATTCTTGGATTCCAACTTTATATTGGATCTGTTAGTCCTGGACTGAAGCTGTTAATTCTGGTGGTGATCTGCTCACAGTATCATGAAGTCATGGGCATCGTTGCTGGAAAATGGTTTGGGCGCATCACGTTGGGGTTCAACATGGTCGCTCTTACTTTCGCTTGTGTCCTACAATTGATAGCGTGTTCCAGGTGATTATACATTAAATTGCAACGAGATGTGCGTTTTACAGCTCAGGGGCATCTAACTATGCTTCCTGTTAGGGGAGGTAT
This sequence comes from Larix kaempferi, assembly GCA_027924585.1. Classification (NCBI taxonomy): domain Eukaryota; kingdom Viridiplantae; phylum Streptophyta; class Pinopsida; order Pinales; family Pinaceae; genus Larix; species Larix kaempferi. Next base: position 4,174,341 of record BSBM01000674.1, read on the forward strand.
TTTTTGGATGGGTCTTCCTGGAAACTGTGTGCAAGTCTTAGTGATTAACTTATGCTATTCATTTTAATTATGCCATAAAATTGTTAAACCATTTTTGTGAATAGAAGTAGTTCTCAAGCCCGCTATCCCTTTTAGCAGCAAAGGCCCGCGTCCTTGAGTGCCTTCTCACCCCTATCCTGATATTTCTGCCATTCTAAGGGGTAGATAACAGAGAAAACAGAAGGAGAAGCAAGAGAAACAAAGGGAATGGGTGATGAGCCTCCCTGTGGTTAAGTAAGCTAGTCAGCATTTACTCATGTAACTGGGAGAATTACCACCGAAACTGCACCATCATTCCATTCTGAAGTTTTCCCGAGGAGGTATCCTTCTGTTGATGGGAGGATAATTTGGGGGAAGCTCCCAATTTAGGGGGTATAAGAATCGGTGAAGCTTCATTCAGGCTATCCTGCTCACAGGGAACCCAAACAGGGCATAATTTGGACTTAGAAATTTTGCTAAGGTTCCTTCCAGGTTATCAACATGAATTTCTTCCATTTTCTGGAGTTTGGCCCTTTTAAGTTTTAACATGTTCTAACTTGCAAAGCTGATTAGTGTGACAAACTAGATCCACTTCATCTCAGTGGCAGTCTCCCAGGAGGGGTTCTGACTTTTCCATTTACATGGTCATGCTAGATTTTTGAGCGAACTTCAAAAATAATTTTTATGTGATGCCTCAAATCAAATCAAGCTTCCAATCCTGCTTAATTATTTGTATTTTTATCTAGATACTTGTGCCACGATATATCTCTCGTGCTTTTAAAACACCTGTGCCCCCGCTGGACCTGGATTTTCTTTAAAGGCACCTCTCAAAATTGTATTAATGCATCCTTTTCTCTGGCACCAAAGCAGCTGGCACATTTCTGTGTTTCCTAAATTCTGTCCTTCCACACTGGCTGAGGCATTTCAAATTCCTTTGCATAGCAACATCAATGTTCAAAAACAATTTTTATATTTGATATCTGATATGGAAATCAAAATATACATGCCTATCTAGTATGGACTCAGATATAACAAGTGCTGCTGCACTGTCTACCTTAAAAAAATCAAAGCAAAGACATACTACTTAAAAAATCAAAGCAATGACATACTACATTTATCCTATAGTGTCATGTAGACACACAGCTATAGTGGACATCAAAGGCTACCTAACTCCTGTGAGATTTAAATGATAACACCGAGTTTAAAAAAAAACTAAAATACCTCAAAGACCATCATGTTAACTTATGAGAGATTAAAACAATTTTTTTTCAGAGGCTGATATGAGAGTGCCTCCTCTCTCTGTCTGTTTAAGGATTGAATTCAAGAAAAACATGAGCAAAAGTAATAGTATTAAAAAATTATTTTGTTATAAAAATATAAAAACAGAAGCAAACAATAACAATAGTATATGGTATTTATGTGGAAACCTTGTTGTGCCAGGTAAAACCAAGGGGCAATAATAACTTTGATCTTTTATTATTATTAGACAAAAAACTTATAATGATTTCTTTCTTGTGATACAATGCTAGGAATCACTTCCCTTTTATACAAAACATAAGTAAGTTTTAGAAAGAACCAAAATACACTATAAAGTTTCATAAATTTTTGCCTCGAAGGCAGAGGCCCTTCCTCCCACACCCCTAGGCAGGGGGCTGCCTGGCTCCCACTGCTACCCCAAATGCATTTGGCCCTAACTGTGCAATGAGATAGTCATGTACCATTATATAAGAAAATGTCAGAAATCTAGATATTTACTTCACTTCTTAATATCTTTTACTTCTTTTAACTTAATTCATGATAGCAGCTTGACCCAAATTTCCAATATTACATTTATGATTTTCCCAATCAATGTTCTCATTTACAATTATCTAAGAGAACATATATGAAATCTCAGAGTTGCATATGCCCATTTCCATATAATTGGTATTAACTTAAGTTATGCATCCTCAAGCTTCTCTATTTCTAAATGCAAATCGAACTCAAATTTAAACGCATTGCATAAATGCACTGTACTGTTAAAATTGTAGAAGTATTTATATTCAATGCACTGTTACACAAATAAGTAAAAATCTGCAATAACACCCAGGAAGCACATTGTTTAAGAACCCATATTCATGGGGCTTAAATGATGTGTATAATAATAATTTTACAAGCACGTTTTGTGTTATTTTCGTTTTGGGATGAAGAGTTATGTAGATTTGTATTATTAAATATGTGATTGATGCAGCGACGTGTATTACATGAACTCCAAGTGGAACAAGAGAGAATGGCTTTATTTGTTTGGATCTCTGGCACTACCAACAGTCCTTCTACCATCTATTCACAACTTCCGCGTTGTGTCATTGCTGGGGATCGCCACAACCACATTGACATCAGCTTACATGACAGTGGCTGCTCTTCAACATGGCCAGGTCAGTAAACAGCTTTTGATCTCATGTCTATTTACTTAACTTTTCTCATGAATTTCTCTGATAATCAATAGGGTGGCTGGAAACTTTAGATTGATAATGTGAAACATCAAGGGCCAAAGAGCATGGTGCAGTTTTTCTCAGGGGCTACCAACATTCTGTTTTCATTCGGCAGCCACGGATTGTGCATGTGAATCTCTATCACCTTATTCTGCTTTAGTTTTTCCTAGAACCTTCTTCACAGTTTTTCACATGATTTCTGTGACACAGCCTCTCTTTTAGATAAATCTAGAGACAAATATTATGAGTGTGAACATTATGATCAACTATTTTATATTGAGAGGAATTCACCACATACAATTTAATGGTTTGTATTTCTATCAAATAATAATGATGGGTAACTTGATAAATGCAGGGTCTGAGATTTTGGTTAAAAATCCATATTGACAAGTAGTTGGTTTTGCTCCTTTAATTTTGGTTAAAAACGTATATCTACAAGTAGTTGGTTTTGCTGCATTAATTTTGGCTAAAAACCCATACTCTTGCTCCATTATAAATTAAATTAAGATAACAGTGAGTGGCTTTAAGTGTTCGGTATTCAATCAGAGTGTTCAGTATTCAATCCACTGAGTGGTTTAAGTGTTCAGTATTTAATCCACTGTGCACCGTAGTGTACTGAGTTCACTCCTCATCTTTGTGTCCCTTCTGTAATTTATCATGAATTCTGCAAATTTCTACTGAAATGCCAATGGTCATGCTTCTGCAGAGAACTGATGGAGGCAATGTGGAAGCCCAAGAACTACAAATATGCCTACGTGGGTGCAGTGTTGTACACCTATTTTCTCACCATTCCAGATTCAGTTTCTGTGTATTGGGCTTATGGGGACATTCTTCTGCATAACTCTAATGCATTTGGAGTTCTGCCAAAGTCCAAAATGAAAAATGTTGCTATCATTGCTATGATTCTGCACCAGGTACGAATCCTCGCCACTCTCAGAAGGCTTAAAGATCAATCTTATAGCATCTCTTTTGACTAAATGGTGGTTTTTATATTGGACAGTATGTGGCATTCATGTTGAATGTGAATCCGCTATTTCTGGCATGGGAGAAAGTAGTGGGAATACACACCTCTAAGAGATTTGCAGTGAAAGCGATCTCGAGGATTCCGGTGGTTTTGGTGATCTGGTTCTTGGCACTGGCTATTCCTTTCTTTGGACCTATCAACTCCGTCATGGGGGCTTTCCTCATTTCATTTTCTGTTTACATCATACCGAGCGTAGCCTTCATGCGTGTTTATTTCAAGAGGGAATTGCAAGAGGTGAGTGCCTTCTCTTTATCAGTTAGAACGTCATTAATTTTCATTACATGTATCTTTGTAATTCTTCATTGTAATAGCATTATAATAGCATAAATTAAGGTAATTTTTTCCTTACAGGATCAATAAATAAATGGTTATTGAATTCTTTGTAAAATAAGTCATTAGTTTAGTATAGATCTATTTTAAATTTACATCTCGGTTTAATTTTTTATTTACTTTAAATCAATTTAGATTTAAATTCTAGGTTCTATCAAGCCCAGAGAGGGATCAAATTTCCTGAGGTGCAAATCCTTCCTCGAAAAACTACTTGAGTGCAATACTTAAGAAGAGGTTTGCACCTCGAGAGATTTGATCCCTCTCGGCACTTGATAGAACCTAGGATTTGGATCTAGGCTAGTTATTACATTTTATTAATTGCCGACAAACGTTAGATGTAATATTACAAGATCTTCCTCATATTATTACTTTTTACTTTTTATTATTACATTTTATTAATTGCCAACAAACATTACAAGATCTCCTTCATACTGGGCTGTAAAGTGCCTCAATGACAGCATCTTGATTCAAGTTTTTATTTTGATGTTTTTTATTTCCATCATCTTAATAAAAAAAATCTAATTAATTTTATTATTATTTATTAATATAAAATATTTAAAAACTTTTAAACTTTATAAAAAATCACAAAATTTTTTACACTAATTTTTAAAATTTTCTCAAAATATTATCCAAAATGTATATGCATATACAAGATTAATGAAATATTATCCAAAATGTATATGCATATACAAGATTAATGAATCCTTTATATATTATTATTTCAAAGATATTATGATGATCTATTATGTGGCATATCCGTTGAAGAGAGTTCAAATGATCTTTGTAACTCATTTGCCATAAAAAGAGAAAATACAAGGGTGGGTTGATGAGTGTTCAATTGATATTCGTAACTCGTGCTATAAACAGAAAAGGCATTGAGAATCAACGATGTATAATTGAATCCATGTGGAAAGCATGCACCAAGAAGGAATAAGACAAAGTCTAAAAGGTGCTATAAAGAGAAACGACATTGAGAATCAATGATGTATAATTGAATTCAAAGAAAACAAGTGTGGAAAGCATGTACCAAGAAGGAATAAGACAATTTAAAAGGAAGTATAGATAATATATGAGAAAGTATGAATCCAAGGAAAATGAATGTGGAAAGCATGTACTAAGAAGGAACAAGGCAAAGTTTATACTATAAAGTGAAGACAATACATGATAAAGTATGTTTTTATAAGTTAATATTATAGTTTTATGAATGTTATATAAAGTGAAGATAGTACATGACAAAGTATGTTTATAAGTTAATATTATAGTTTTATGAATGTTATGAAGAATAGCATGCTAAAGAAATGAGACTTGAGACATGTTGAAGAATAGCATGTTAAAGACATGAATGAGACTTGTTGATTAGGTAAGTGTATTGAAAGATAGTATATGTGGAGATGAGTTAAGTGGAGGAAATATAAAGGTAGATTAAAGAGCATAAGACTACATGAAACAAAGTTTAGAAAATAATGTACAGAATGTCACAAGAGAGCACGTGATTGATGCAAATGAAACTATATGAAAGGGAAGTTGAACACTCTAGCATGAATGGAAATGAGAGAAGGAGATCAAGTGGTGAACAAAAAGTGTAAATGTTAAAATATAAATGAGTGGAGAGGAAATTTAGAGAACCATAGAATTACTAAATGATTGTTATCATGCAAGTGATGTGCTATAGAACCCCTAAATAACTATAATAATGTAAACTATGTACTATAAAGCTCTTAAGTGGTTGCAATTGTCTAAACTATGCAAGATTATAATCTAATATATTAATGTAGGTTCATCTTGTCCCTAAAAGTATGAATTTGGCTTTGAATATATATGTACAATTGCTAAATAGTTGTTGGTACCATCTATGAGTTCATCAATTGCAAGTTATATTCCAAAGGATTGGTGCCAGTTTAGGACACTGTGCCCAATAAGTTTTGAATGATTATAATCGTGTAAACTATGTACTATAAATCCCTTGAGCTATTGTAATAGTTTAACAAAGCAATATTATAATTTAATATGTTAATAAAGGCTCATATTAACACTAAACTTATGAATTTAGCTTTGAATATATATATAGGATTGTTAAATAGTTCTTGGCATCGCCTATGTGTTCATTTATTGCAAGTCTTTATGCATTGAATTTGTAAGTTTAGGAAACCATGCCCAATAACCCTAAGAGACATCTATTAGGAAATTGTTAAATTTGCATCCACTCCTAAACTTCCAAACAACCTAGAAAACTTATTGTGGGAAACAATAAAACCCTTGGCAAAATATTGTTTCTTTAATCTACATGAAAGGTACTTTAATCACAAGATAAAGGTCTACATAAGAAACTCCTAGTTATTTGCATGGAAAAGGTTTAGGAAGTTCTAGACATGGTATAATTCTAAATAAACACGTCATATTGGCTTTGAACATAAAATTTCATTCAATTTTTTTATGTAAATAATTATAACAATTACAAGGCCAAATTATATTGAGTAATTAGGTAAGGAAATCGGTTAAAATTTATAACTCTTTTATGTAATAGATAGCCTTGTATATTAAGTAATTATGCTTTCAAATGACTATTTAACTCCAATCCTCTTACACAATGTATTGGCCATTAGATTCATGATGTGAATGATTTCTTACCCCATTGTGAGCAAGGAGTACAATGCCACCATTAACAAATGAAGGGGGAAACTCTATGTTCTCATTACAAAGAATAATTGTGCATTGATCATGGTTCATCCTACATGACACAATAATTGCAACGAATTATGACGTGAAGATGAGCACCACGAGGTTGTACGTACTTGAATGCCTCCTTTGGCCATTGAGGTACTCAATTAAAAAACCCTTCCCCTAATAACCAACTATTAAGTTGAATTCTACCTCTGACATTAATATAGTTTTGAAATTCATAGGAAATATAAAACAACAATGGAAATAACAATGCATATTTCGAATTTATTCATTATCCATTATTAAAATAGAATGGAACCATAAAGTATTTCACGCAACGTTGGGTATGAATACTTATCTATTTTCAGGTGAAGCACACCAAATTGGTTGTTGAGGAGTGATCACCACCCAATCATAGGAATCAATTATAGATTCCACCCCAAGCTAGACCATGATACCACCAAGGTGAATAAGCTCCTACAAGGCTCTTATCTTACTTATCCCAACCCATTTCTCTCATGACAAAGCCAATATTTTGACTATTGAGCACTCCAAGTCCTCATCTAGCCATCAATTAGCCATGACACTCTCTACAATTTCCCTACATAGGACAAGGAAAATCTTCCCTTTCTCTGCTCCATAGTTCCTTAGGGATCTTCTTCCATTCTAGTATAGGAATAAGGAGTTCAATATTTTGGTTTCCTATTAGGAATGACGTGGAGGGGAAACACTTGGCTCAAGTTGTCCATGAGCATCACTAACAGGGTTATAGGTTCATTGGTGTTTTCTTAACCATTGTAGACATTCCATCCCTGGTTTTGCCCTCAAATCCATCCCATTTCCTATCTGATTTTAAACAACAAAACCTCAGTGTCCATGGGATCATACCAACTATTATTCCATGGGGTTCTCTCACCATTTGTAGGCATAGCAACCGTGGTTTTACATAGATTCCTTCATAACCAGGAAGAAGAGAATGCTAATGGGAGAATTGAGAAGTGATCCATGCACATGGTGAATAATGATTCCCTTCCAACATATACATTCCTTGCATAGGGAATACACCCTTCCCAATAAGCACGGGGAAATTGTCAAAGGATAGCACAAATCAAAGATTGAAGGAATATTTGTAAGGAAGGATGAGCCAAACGGATAATACCTCAAATCACCTATGCACCCCCTTTGCACTTCCTCTTTTGTTGATTCGCGTTGCCCAGGAGTTCGATGGGGGACAACAAGTTCAACTTAATGAGTCGAGGTCTGTTATGGCGAAAGCAACTTAACTAAGTCGACAATCCAGAACAAGAAAACGAACAGGAATATACACAGAGAAAATGCAAGAATTTGGATAAAAAACTTTGCTTTGCATCCTTGTACGACGTATTCGTCGGCCTACGATTGTGTCACTAGGTAGAGGCTCCTAAACATATGGGTGTATATCTTAAGGCGTTGTCGTCTACAAGTTACTTTTTTCAAGCAATGGCACATGATATGGTCGAAATAGATCCACATTAAATACTGGATGTAAACCCAGGCATGAAGGAATGTTGAGCTTAAAGGAAATTTCCCCAATATTCTCAAGAATGGTGTAAGGACCATATATCAAAGGATTTAACTTCTTGTATGGACCTGTAAACCTGTCTTTATTGAGATGTAACCAGACCTGGTCCCCAACTTGAAAAGATTGAGGAATACGATGCTTGTCATGTTGAGCATTAGCTTGTTGTAACATCTCCTGTGCTTTCTTCTGGATGTCACAAATTTGATCCTTGAACTTGAGTGCTTTCTCAACTTCTCGATGTCCGTGGTTAGTGTCGACCAAGGCAGTCGACCGGTTGACTAAGTCGGAGGCATCGAGGGTTGAAATCTATAACAAACTTCAAACAGACTCTTGCTTGTAGAGTTGTGTTGTGCATGATTATAGCTATGTTAGATGTACGAAAGACTTTTATCCCATGTTCGACAATGTTGGTGATTGTACATGTGGATCAATTGTACTACCAAGCGATTCACAACTTCTGCCTGTCTGATAGTCTAGGGATGGAATGTGGTCGACATCTATAGTTGTGTGTCGAGCTCTTGCCAGAGTGTCCTCCAGAAAGTGCTTATAAATATGGAGTCACTGTCCGAAATGGTTGAAGTCAGCAAGCTATAGTGTTTCCAGACATTCTCAAAGGAGAGTTGAGAAATTTGTTGTGCATTTATGGTCTTCTTGTAAGGAATAAGGATATCCATCTTGTAAAATCGATCTACCACTACCAGGATTGCATCATGTTGGTGTCGGGTAACAGGATATCCAGTCAAATAGTCTAAGGAAATGGATTCCCATGGTCGATTAGGGACTGTAAAGGGTGTATACAAACCCTATCATTGGTTTGGTGGCTTGTTGATGGCACAATCCACACACAACTTGATATACTTGTCAACATCCATCTTGAGTGAAGGCCAGTAGAAGTACTTTTGGAGTACAATGAGTGTATTTGTTACTCCAAAATGTCCTGCAGTTTTGTTGTAGTGTGTGTCCCAAATTAGCTTTTGTCGGTGCTCACATGTTGGTACACAAAGTTGTCCAAGCTTGTATAACAATTTGTCCTTCACGTGGTAGTTGAGAGCAATCAACTGACATGTCTGGAGTTGTCGGTACACCGTCGAGAAATCAACATCTTCTCCATACTGTCGTGGCCAAGTAATGGTGTTATATCCATGCATACTTAAGACTATAAGAAGTGAATTAACCGGTGGTCGACTAAGGCAATCAACTGTTGCATTGGATTTTCCTTTCCGATGCTTAATTACCAACCGAAACTGTTGTAGGTAACTAATCCACTTGAACTGTTTGGTCGTTTGTAGCTTAGACTGGGATGGAGCAAACTGTAGGTGCTTATGGTTGGTATGAACGACCGTTTCCTTGCAAAGGACGTAGTGTCTCCATTGCTTAAGAGATTGTACAATGACATAGAGATCCTTTTCATATGTCGAATTCTTCCTAACAGTGTCATTGAAAGTCTCCGAATGGAATGCGACTGGGTGGTCGGCTCGTGTGATTACGACACCCATAGCATAGTCGGAGGCGTCGATTTCGACTTTAAATGGCTGATTTAAGTTGGGTAGAAAAAGTACTGGTGCAGTACAGAGTTTGTGCTTGAGATGCTCAAAAGCTTGCTACCGTGTTGGTGTCCACTTGAAGATAGTATTCCAACTTCCTTTAGTTGGCTGAGTCAAAGGCTAGGCTATATGACTGAAGCCAAGTATGAATCGTCAAGAAAAATTCGCCAAACCAAGAAAAATTCTTAGTTCATGAATGTTTTGAGGAATGGGCCAATATTTGAGGATCTGTATCTTGTCTGGGTTGACGTGAATTCCTACAGAGTAGATAACATACCCCAAGTATTTGATGTTATCCATCGCAAATGAACACTTTTCCAAATTCACGTAGAGTTGATGTTGTCGGAGGGTGTCGAGGACTTGCTAGAGCTGTCGTACATGTTCCTCCCACGATATACTAAAAATTAGGACATCGTCAAGGTAGACAATAACAAATTTGCCAACAAAAGGTCGAAGAACGCCATCCATGTATCGCATGAAGGTTGCAAGTGCATTGGTTAAACCAAAATGCAACCATTAAAACAATCCTTCATTGGTTTTGAAAGCAGTTTTCCATACATCGGAGGGCTCGATCGAAATTTGATGATATCTCGACTTGAGATCAAGTTTAGTGAAGAATTTAACACCTTTCAGACAATCAATCAATTCGTCTATTCTTCGTAAAGGGTACTAATTATTTACTGAAATCTTGTTGAGTGCCTTGTAGTCGATGCACATGCGCCAAGTCCCATCTTTCTTCGGAACAAAAACAAATGGACTTCCACAAGGAGAGGAACTGGGTCGGATATGGCCCTTGTTGATCAAATATTTGTTCTGTCAACGAATCTCTTCATTCTCGATAATGGACCTCCTGTAGACAAATGTGTTAGGTAATGAAGAACTAGGAGCGAGTTCAATGGAGTGTTTTACTTGATAGTGTAAAGGTACTCCGTTTGGTTCTTTGAACACATTTTGGTATTCTTCAAGAATGTTGTCGAGGACTACGGTTGTAGGCGAGTTGACTAGTTGCTATAGTCTTCCTAGAAAGCTGAGGCTTAATCATGATCAATGCAAATTTCTGAGCATGGTTGATTAACTTTTTAACCTATTTAGAAGATACCATCTCAACTGTCGATGCAAGTTGCCGCTCTGGTATGCCATACCACTGATCCCAAATTCTGATAATCACCTTCTGCGGTCATGACTGATAACTTCCATGTCGATCCCACAAGTATGGCTTTCCAAACAAAGCGTTGGCTACTGAGAGTGGTGCCACATCACATAGTACTTCATATTTTAAAGGCTTAATGAAGTAGGCGAGTTTGCATTGTTGAGTGATTCAAAGTTCCTGTCCATCCTTCATCCAACCGATGTTCTAAGGATGAGGATGCAGAGTAGTGACAAGACCAAGTTTCTTCACAAGATTTTCAGAAACAAAGTTCTTCTAGATTCCATTATCCACAATCAGATGCAAAGGGTTGTTATGAACCCATATCCGTGTATGGAATAGGCACTCTCGTTCCTCCTCATCGATAATAGTCAAGGAAACTAGAGTTATCGATGTCGATTCTAGGAGATTCGACAATTCCAGATTGGATTTCACAATGGCTTTGTTAGGCGAGTTAGATGTAGACATTTTCGCTAAGAATGTCTTCCGAGATTTTCATTTAGACACGACATGCCATGATGAGTTGTGGTAATCACACCATTTCTCGGCAGAGGGTTGTTTACTACGTTCCCTCTTATCTCTCTGAGAAGGTCTCTTACCACAATATTGCTTAGGCAGAGTTGGGTGCGACGGGCGTTTGGACTTGTCGAAGTCAGTTGATGACGGAGGATTCTTGTTGGATGGTTGTCCTGTTGGCTTAGTCGCGAGGCGTGCTTTTCCTTTTTGCTTTGCTTCAAGCTTGCTAGCATAATGGAATGCAACCACGAGTGTATTGACAGTAAGGAACTCCATCTCCTGCTGAATGTATGGGACAATCCGCTGACGTACTTCAGAACAAGCAATTTCTCCTTTTCCTAAATGCCAAGTCTAGCCGTCAGTCGATAGAACTCGTTGGCATAGATCTGCACAAACTGGTCACTCCATTTCCTTAGTTTTTGCTACTTCTTCTACTATTGTTCAATTTATTTTGGCGGGTAGAACTCCCTCCAGACATGCTCAAAAAATTTAACCCACGTTTCTATGGGGTTGTCTTCTTTCTCCATTTTTGGCGATAGATTCTCCCACCAATAGTGCACATAAGTCGACATTTTCAAGGATGCAATATTGGTGATCTTCTCAGCTTCTGAGAGTTGATTCACAGAGAAATAGGATTCCAGTTATTGTACCCAGTTGTCTACAGATTCAACATCAATATTTCCTTCTAGATTCAGTATATCCAAGTTCATATGTACCTTAAAAGGACCATCTTTGTAAAATGCATTTCTCGTCGAATTGCTAACTGAAGTCGATCCAAATGAACTAGTGAGTCGATCAAGAATCTCATTGAAATGCTCGTACATTTCAGTTCGATGTCGAGCAAGTGCTTGCTCAATGAGTCGCTTTGTATCCTCAGTTGCATGTTTATTGTCTACTTCTTCTGCCATCTTCGGTTCAATGTTGCGAGCTGGTAGATACTCAAAAGTTGAAGGTAGGATCTGTTCGGATTGTTGGGTTTGTGAGCGTGTTTCAACAGACGTAAGTCAGGTAACTTCAACAAGAAGTGTCTCCACAAAACTTATGCAAGATCAAGATCTGACACCAATGATCCGCGTTGCCCAGGATTTCGACGGGGGACAACATGTTCTACTGAATGAGTCGAGGTCTATTATGGCGGAAGCAAATTAACTAAGTCGACAATCCAAAACAAAAAAACAATCAGGAATATACAGAGACAAAATGCAAGAATTTGTATAAAAAAAAATTCTATTATTTCTTCTCGATTCCTCCTCCTATGTTACAATAATGTACAAACTTATATAAAGTGTTGAGAACGCTTGAGCTTCATTCCTATTACATTTAGTTACAAAAGGAGTTGTAGCGGTCTGAGAAGTGCAATCATCACAGTCGACTAGAAGACAGAGCGACAATCGGTCGTAGTCAGTCAATTGTCTTCGGTGTGAAATAGTTGTCGTCGATGGAGCGTGCTGTAGTCGTCGGTCTTCGATGAGTGGTGCCGAGAATTCATCGAATAGGACTAGGCCTACTAGTCAAAACAAGCGAATCGACTTCAGAGGTGGATCATTTGTGGTATCATATTCCCCTTGTTGCTTCCCAAACAATCATTTTTGTGGATACCACATTATTATGTATTTATTTGTTTTCATGCTTTTACATACATAAGCACACCATAGAAAGCATAACAACCACACCATAATTGAAGCCCACCACCAGGACTTATATGCATTCACTAGTTGGGCCTTGGCCTTGAGCTTTGGACTAGGAACATTCACAATGCATTTCATATTATGTACACATGGGGTCATTTAACTCTTGACCCACATGGCTTAACACCATCACATAAATTAGATCATTTGAATAATACATGATTTAAAATAGCATATTTGAGGGGTCAAAACCAATATATTACAAAGTCTCTTTGGAACTATTAGGTTTTCCTTTGGGATTTCCCATGATGCTAAAAACATTTTGGATATAGTTGTTAGGCTCCTAGATGTTGGAACATAATGCTTCAATGTCTAAAGTAATGTAATAAAGACACATTAATAAGTAGTCTTAATTATGATAGGTTAGACATTATTTATAAAAGGCAGTTAGGTTAGATAAGTTATACAAGTTATGCAACTACCTACTAGTCATGTAAAAAAGAAGTGATGTTAATCCAATCAATGACCCTGCCACTAATGAAATTATTGGTGTTTATATAATTTATGGGATACTAGTCTATTTTCAATATCAAACTGAAGTCTATACTCCGCCACTAATGAAATTATTGGTGTTTATATAATTTGTGGGATACTAGTATATTTTCAACATCGTATGAGAGTGAAGTATATAAGCATGGAGATATTGGAGTCCATTTTTTTGTTGAGACGCAATCAAGGGTTTGTAGACATCAAATTTGAAAGATTTGTATCATTGTTTCAAGAGTAATAAATCCCATTCATTGCACATCATACTTGCTTTCAACATGGTATGAGAGTGAAGTCTATAAGCATGGGGATATCGGAGTCCATTTTTTTGGTTGTGAGAGGCAATCAAGGATTTGTAGACATCAATTTGAAAGATTTGTATCAATGTTTCAAGAGTAATAAATCCCATTCATTGCACATCATACTTTCTTCCATGGTTGAAGGAAAACAGAGAATAAAGCTTGTCATTGGAGGACAATCAAGCTCACTTTCTAATTGTGCTATTCATTTTTTTGCAAATTGTTTGAAGGAAGAAAATCTTGTAGTATTTTTTTATTTTTAGTTTTTAGTAAGAGTTGACACATGATTTTTTAGAATGGAAGCCTTTTTAGAAAAATTCAATGGTCTTACTTTGCATACTTGGAAAGTAAAAATTCAAATGTAATTGATGAACAAAAAAATGTAGGCAATAGTCAAATGTATAGAGGTAGATCCTACTCAGCCTGATAAGTTGATTGAGTAGCAAAGCAGATATGACAAAGCCAAGTCAATTATTGGTCTGGCTCTTTAGATTCAAAATTACGTCATGTTGATTCTTGAAAGTACTAAAAAACTCCGACACAATTGAACAAGTAATTTGGTGCAAAAACGATAAATGCGAAATTCTCATTGAAGTTACAAGTGATTAGATTTAAAATGCTTCCTGAAACCACTATGTATAGCCATATAAATAAGTTAAATTCACTCATAAAATAGTTAAGTGAAGTTCATGCAAAAGTATAAGAAGAAGATATAAAAGTTATATTATTAAATAGTTTTCCTTGAACTTACAATAATGTAATTTTTAATATCATCTCTTTTGGCTAGAGATAAAAGGGTAAATTAAAGGCTAAAAGAAGGGGTAGATGAAGGAGATTCAAAAGGTGCTCTTCATCCAGATAATGCATTACTTATTAAAAATTGAATGAGCAAGAAAATAGGAAAACAAATTGTTAAAGAAGGACTTGAGTGCTATTATTGTAGAAAAATAGGTCATAAAACTTGTAATTTTAAAATTTGATCCAATGATCCTCTAAAAGGGAGGTTAAAGACAAAGAAAAACATAATATAACTTTTAACAACAATATTTTTTATAATTGAAGAATCATTTGAGCCTGAATATGAAGTTGAGAAATGTGACAAAGGAACATAGGGGGATTACTTGTTTTGGGTAGTTGAATCTTTGTTATAGGAAGAAATAAAAAAAGGTTTAACTTAGCATGGATTGTTGTCCAAGTAATTTGAAAATTTGAGAATTTCAATAATTTGGGAGTTTGGGAATTTGTGGAATTCGGGAACTCAGAAATTTAGGATAATTCAGGAGTTTGGGAATTTGAGGAATTCATAAACTTGAGAATTTAGAAGATTTAAGAATTCAGGAATTCTACTCTTGCAAGAGTGATGAGACAACATGATGGAGAACCCGCAAGATTCCAAATATGTAGAGAAGAGAAGTTGCTTAAAGAAACATTTTTCTTTTATGTTGTTTTTGTTATCAATCAAACTTTAATTGTAGTGTGAAGAGGGGGTGTTGATGTATAACTCTCCAATCTATAATGAATGTATAAAGGCACACTAATAAGTAGCCGTAATTATGATAGGTTATACATTATTTAGAAAAGGAAGTTAGTTTAGATACATTACATAAATTATTTAACTATCTAGTCATCAAATAAAAGAGAATTGTTGTCAATGTAATAAATGACCTCGTTAGTAATGAAATTATTGGTGTTTATATCATTTTTGTGATGCATAGTCTATTTTTGACACTAGAGCTAAACAAAAATTAGTTTCTCCTCATTTTTTATGTTGACTTGGATTAGTGGTTTGGTGTAGTAGTTGTTGAAGCCACGAGAGAGCTTAGTATTTTGTTCCATCTTGGTATAGAATAAAATAACAAGCAACCAAAAGGTAGAAGGATAACGATGTCTATGGTGGCATGAGTTCATGAAAATTTCAATTTTGAGGGCTTGATGAAGAAATCCAAGGTGGTCCTTTCACTACCTAAAACAAAGAAAAAGGAAATAGTGAACATGGCCATTTGGGTGCTCGATGCCAAGCCCCTCGAATGGTTGGATAAATCCCTAGTGCATAACTACGACTCTGATGCCCTTGACCTCTACAAAACAATGAATCATTTACATAGTGACCTAAACCAAGGCATCAATTCTAAGATACCTTCATCAATTTTGATTTTAAGTGTCAACTAGGTTTTTTTTTATAGAATTTGTAGCTTTAGGTCCATTTTTTTTCTTGAGAAGGTTTCACTAATAAAGTAGGGAATTGCAAAAACTAGAGGTTGCTAGTAATGGTTGTCCATGGTAAAAGTTACATGCAAATCATTGAAAGAATCCCTTTTAGGATAACTATTACCATGGAGGTGGAGAGCTTGGGCACCATTCATAACATGAAGATTTCGATTTAGGAATTAAAAGAGGGAGTCCCTCCTAATCAATAGAAGTTGATATGTGTCGATAAGTATCTAGAAAGTGTTTATACTTTGGTTGATTATAAAATTTATTAAGAATCATGTGGTGACATGTCTTTGTTTATACTCTCAAGGCGATGGGACACCCTCCTTCTTTTAGGTTCATAAAGTTTCTATCTTAGTTGGGACTATTGAAGGAAAACCAATATCACTTAAGGACACTCTTCTTCGGTGGGAAAACCCTCCTAGAAGCATTAAGTTTGCTATTGGTTTAATTGTAAGTAATTCTTCCTAAATTGAGAAGGTGCCTGCTTCATCCTTCATTA
This sequence comes from Larix kaempferi, assembly GCA_027924585.1. Classification (NCBI taxonomy): domain Eukaryota; kingdom Viridiplantae; phylum Streptophyta; class Pinopsida; order Pinales; family Pinaceae; genus Larix; species Larix kaempferi. The sequence continues at coordinate 4,190,796 of BSBM01000674.1, forward strand.
TGGATACCAAAACCTTTGTTTTGGCCCTAATGTTGGATTCTACGTAGGTCAAGGTGAGAGGAAATTACCAACTTAAACATGGGGTGATTTGCATATTTAATGGCATGTGGCCATTAATGAAACAACTTTGATCATGTATTATAGATTCATGAAGTTGTTTCTTGAAGGCTTTGGTCATGACCCCTTTGTTTGCAAAGGGTTTCTTTATTTTGGATTTCCACTTTGATTCAAATAGTGAAAAGGTTGTTGGTAAGGACCCTTGGTTTATAAACAAAGTTGGATTCTTTATGACTCCATGGGTGTTAGGTTTCAACCTGTTGTGCGGAAAAAGTTCCTAATGACTGGGGTTAATAGAGGTCACCAACATACTGTCACATTCAAGCATAATACAAGGAATTTACAGACACGAAACAAGATATTATTTATGAAATAAATAAGAGTTTGAAAATTGAGAACTAAGTACCTCATACCAATGGAGGCTGATACAAGCTCTTCAATCTTCAATATTTACTCCAAAATCTTGGTCTGAGACCTGCAATGCAAACATAACCTTCTTCAAATATTTTGATTAGAAATGGATAAATAATCAAATTGAAAGTACATAGACATTAAAAATATCAAACACTTTCAAATATCCAATTCATTCATCGAATTACTAGCAAGTTGGGAAAGGAAAGATCTTTTTATTCATTGCAATAATAGAAACAAGTACATTTCACCTTGATCTGCTCAAGCACCTTCTGAAACCTGATTTGGATCCTTGTCTCCTCTCCTCTACCAAAATTCCTCCAGCATAACTTTGCAAAATGAGTGTGTGTCCCTCTCGCATGGTCTTCCCTTTGTATTTATGACAAAGTTGGGAAAGTAGTTTCGAGAGAGGATTAGTTAAGACAAGTACTAGGGAAGTTAGGAAACCAACCCTAACTATCTCTAATTTGAATTTCTTTTTTATTTTTCGTGATTTTTTAGGAACACGCAGGTGAAGAGTGCACCACTCACATGTTAAGCGCTAGAATGCTTAAGGAAACATGCATGTGCAACATTTAGGGAAACACGCGAGTGGTAAAGGGACCACAAGTGGGTAGCACGTGGGTTATCAAGTCTTCAAAAGTGTGTATGTCCTAAACCAAATACACAAAAAGGAGGTAAACTGGAGAAATAGGGAATGACTAGGGCCACATACATCAATAGAGAATCCATACTCTACCATCCATAGTGTCCTTTTGTGTGAGAAAAAATTCAGTATCTTCACAGATGAAGAAGTGTCGATTTGATGGATAACACAACGCACCTTTGGAGTCATTAATAGATGACTATAGTTGGGTAAGATTATCAAGCCTCCCTCTCAAATATTGGATCTATAGGCCTCTTTCTACCATTAGTAATGCCTTCGGTAATTTTATTACCTTAGAAACAAAGGAAAAAGAGACATTACACTCAACTTGTGTCTGAATTTTCTCTTTTCGTGATTAAGTAAAGGGCATCCTAGTAAAATTGTTTTGGAAAGATAGAATCATGGTTGAACAGAGCCACTAGATTATAAACACAATGGTTTCCTTTGTAGAGTATGTTTCAAGCATGGGCATGTGGCAACTTCTTACTCACGCAAATAATCTTTGGGTTAAAAGGGAAATAATAGAAAACCCTGATAATGGAAGAACCCTATGTAAAATATGATTGGGAGGCATGATTTTTTTTATAGAGGAACATGAGCTTTCAAATTCTTTCAAGGACCCTATCATACCCACTGAGAAATGTGATACAACTATTGATACTATTATAACCCAATAGTCATCCTATCTTCAACTAGCCCATTCAGTTTCCTATGCCTTTGTGAAGGGGAAGGGGAAATATGAATTAAATAACTCAAACTGTGAAAATGAACCAATCTATTTTACCTCATTAGATGATGAAAATAATTATCTCTATTAGAATCTTCTTCAACCACTAATCAATTAATGGTTGGATCAATATAAGGAATAAAAAAAGGAAAAGTGGATGGTCCATTAGCATGAATGACCCTAATGAAGGGATTTATTAATATGATGCCCCTATGCCTACATCATAAAGAAGTGATGCCAACAAGTGGCCTCTACCATTCAAAATCCATAGTTAGTCATCGAGGTAAGGATGGATGACCAAAAATTGAATATCTGACCCAAGTTCCATGCTCTCAATTTTAGGGGTAAAAATGTAGAATATCAAATCTTGAAAGGGTGGAACAAATTTTAAATTATTCATGAACACAATTTAGTATTTATATTTTAGTAGGGTTTGCAAACATAAGGGTAAGATGCTTTCTAAAACTAACTAAAATATGAATAAATAAAACAAACCAAGACTACTTAATATTCATATACCCTTGTAAAAAAAATATATCATTAGTTTCAAAATTCACCTATGCATCCTTACGATAATAATAAAATAACTTCATAGAATGTCACATTTAGTATGGAAAAATTAAAAACAACTCCAAGGTTGTTTTCAAGTATTGTCCATGTCTAAATCCATAGTTCCTTAGTAACAATTTGGGATCTTGCATTATTATGAACCAAATCCTTAAGATAACATAATATAACATAAATTACACACCATGTACAACAATGTAAAATTGGAGAACAACCCCAAGATAGATACATTCATACATCCAATTCACATGTCCCCTCCCAATAATGATTGCATGTATTCTATAAATACATATTCTAACTCATTGCACATGTGTCCCCTTTAATAGGCAAACCCTATTACATAAACATTTACATGCAATGACCCTCATATATGCCCCCCTTGGAGTCATATCATATGCATTTACTCCCATATATGCCCCCCTTGGGTCATATCATGCATATGCATCCATGATGGTGCCACATGAATTTCAATCCATTAAACTATTCTATTCAACCATAAATTCACATTCACACTTCTCTAATTTGTCATGAGCTCCTTTACATAAATAAATCCTTTGCAAAAATTGATACTTTTTGTAGTATTAGACAACAAGGGGAGAATTAGTGTGGAAAGGAAATCCAAACATAGATATTTGTCACTATGGCACCAAGACTTGAAATTTTTATGGACATCAAATAGATAACAACCAAAATGTAACCATTGATGAACTACAATAAATGATAGTGAAACCATTGATGATAATTATTGTTAGAGTGAGAGAAGATGATATCACATCAACCCAATAATTTGCACCTAAAACCTACTCCTAGATTGGCAATAAGATGAATGAAAACATGTCTAGATATAGAACCGCCAATAAGTTTTTTTCCAAAAAAGTGTTAAAATTTTTCCTCTTAAAATAGATTTGTTGGAAATAACCTTCCTTCTTGGACGTGTTGATTTCAAAGAACATTGATGATACAATCTCATCCTATGTATACATAAAAAGTGCATGCAAATAGATATCTCCATGAAATTTTATGTCAACATCTTGTTTGAAAGGGTGTGGTCTTAAATACACTAACAACTAGTGCAATTAGATTATGCGATAGAGACCACTTGCAACAAGAAAAATGCCACTTCCCTACCATCTTCCAAAATAGTGAATACTACTCCAAAAAAACTACCACCTTCCAAAATAGTGAATACTTCTCCAAAAAAATTGATAAATCCCTTAACAAGACCATTGACACCCACCCACCTCCACCTTTAATCCATTTAGCACCTTTTCCTTTGTCCAAGACATTATCAACGAATTTGCCGAAAACATTTTTAAAAAGTCAAAACCATTTACATTCCCCCATTACCCCTAGGGACCATATTAAACCGGTTAGAGATCCATAATCCCCAAGGTTAAATGGTGATCTTAAGTCTCTACACCATCAGAGTAAAAATAGTAAAACATAGTAAAATTGTTTTGGTTCAATTCTAAAAATAGAAAAAAATGCATATGAAAATGCACCATCACAAGCCATTGAAAATTTTATAGGGAGAAGAACTCAAGCATTGTTTATTTTTAGAACTAGACAAGATGCAAATTCTATACCTATCTAATATAAAGATTTCACATCCATGATAGATCATTATGGTTGACTATTCTATAGCAAAAAATTCCCAAAAAATCTTATCCACCTCTTTGATCCTAAAACATATAAAAAATATTGCTAATCCTCTATACATACGCTTCTCCTTATTACACCAATGCCCTAACGTGCTAAATATCCTTCTCACATGATCTAATGTAATGTTCACATGGTCTACTCTTGAAGTTCGTGCAAGCATTCAAAATTTTGCACTAATGTAATGCTCTTGCCTAATTTTCTTATAATTTATATTTGTAATTCCTTGAGGCCTGATAACATCCAATGTGATTTCACATACTTTGTCATCTATAGGTTTTATAAAACATATTTATTATAAGAAAATTTCGTCCATTGAGACGAATTCCACCTATCCGATAGTGAGGCTGGTTACAAGCTCCTTGATAGCTCAACAAGAGGTAGAGGCTACCCATACCATGGATAGTCTGGTTTTTGAGGTGGTAAAAAAGGGGAAGAAAGAGAGGCATGGAACTTGAGTGCAAGTTCTCGCAGGACCAACCTGCTCGGGCATTATCCTTAGCTTCTTGGATGGCCCAAAGGGGCAGAATGTGTGAAACTAGGGCATGGATGTGAAAGATTAGCTTGATGTTGTTTTAGTCGAATGAACTGATAAGAGCAAACAATAAGCCCCCCCCCCCCACAAAAAAAAAAAAAAAAAAAACGAAAATGCACCATCACAAGCCATTGACAATTTTATAGGGAGAAGAACTCAAGCATTGTTTATTTTTAGAACTAGAGAAGATGCAAATTCTATACCCATCTAATCTAAAGATTTCAAATCCATGATAGATTATTCTGGTTGTTTATTCTATACCAAACAATCCCCCAAAAACATTATCCATCTCTTTGGTCATGAAACATATTAAAAATATTGCTAATCCTCTATACATACTCTTCTCCTTATTGCACTAATGCCCTAACATACTAAATCTCCTTCTCACATTATCTAATGCAATGTTCACATGATCTACTCTTGAAGTTCGTGCAAGCATTCAAATTTTTGCACTAATGTCCTCTTTCCTAATTTGCTTATAAGTTATATTTGTAATGCCTTGAGGCTCGGGCACATCCAATGTTATTTCACATACTTTGTAATATATAGGTTTTTTAAAACATCTTTATTATAAGAAAAATTCATCCATTGAGACAGATTCCACCTATCCGACAGTGAGGCTGTTACAACCTCCTTGATAGCTCAACAAGAGGCAGAGGCTACCCACACCATGGATGGTCTGGTTTCTGAGGTGGTAAATAAGGGGAAAAAAGAAAGTCATGGAACTTGAGTGCAAGTTCTTGTAGAACCACCTTGCTTGGGTATTATCCTGCCTTAGATTCTTGGATGGCCCAAAGGGGAAGAACGTGTGAAACCAGGGCATGGATGTGAAATATTAGCTTGATGTTTTTTTAGACCAATGAACTGATAAGATCAAACAATAAGCCCCCCCCCACCTCTTTCCTCCCCTAAGGCATTTATGGGATTCTTTGTTCTTGCGGTATAACATATATTTGACAAATTTGTTGATGTATATGTAACTTTGAAATGTATTTCATCTGTGTATTATATATATATTTATTGTACCCTTATAAGAGATGTGTCATTCCTCTATAAGGAAGTGTCGTCATGTGGATTGACAAGTGTCGCAAGTGTGTATACTTGCCGATGGGTTATTAGACCACCATGTGGGGTCGGCCCTGAATTATATATAATATAATGTGGATGTACCTAGCTAGACAAGTCAGCCCCATAAGGTCACTGGGAAAAAAGGTTAGTATAAATAGAGATCGGAGATCTCTATTTTACACATTCGAAAAGGTAACTCACTCTCACTCAGAAAGTGGCGCACTAGTGAGGAGGAGGATCATCTGCTACTAGGAGACTATCTCAGTGATATTTGGTTGTACTTTGGTTGAGCCATTGCTCTCTCTATCTCTGAGGAAGTTGTGGGGTTTTTCACCTTAGGGTTTTCCCCACGAAAACTATGTGTCTCTTGTCTCTCATGCTTTTGATTCTTGTGATGCTTGTGATGCTTATTATGATTGTCATGCATTGATATACTGTATATGTTATTCTCTCAGTAAAGATCCTAGAGTATTGTGAATTAATGCTCAAAATTTAACATGGTATCAGAGCTAACCTAAGAAGAAGACATTTTGCAGTGATGGAAGCTTGAGTTCCTTGTTTATTGGGTTTCTCTCCACATATTTTTGAAAATCAGTATAGTAGATTGACTCTACTCATCAAGGCGCATCTATCTGTCCAATCATAATTCAATTTTGAGCATTTTCAGATTTGACCCTAAAAATTAGGGTTTCCACAAAAATAGGAATTTCTGGAATCTGAAGACACAGCTGGAAGCTCCTTGCAAAACTCGAAGTTTAGAGCTTTGGATCGAGATTTTTGGCTGGGTAGATCTCCGGGAAACTCAAACCCTAATTCAGGGCTCTCCCTAGTGAACCCAAGAGGACAAAAAGGCAATTCTGAAGGGCAAAACTTTGTTGATCTCAAATTATGAATATACCAGGTTGATCAGCTCATCAAGGCGCATCTTTCTATCCTTTCAGAAATTTGAAATTCACATTTTGAATTTTTAGGGTTTTTCCGACAAACCCTAATACGGGACCAGATCCAGTTTTCAACATTTCAAGTGGTAAGATCTAAATCTTTTCTATTTCCATTTGAAGTACTCTTTAAGATGTCTCACCACACCAAGCTTGAGGATAAGCTTGAAGGAGCTGATAACTTCCGAGCTTGGATGTATATGATTGGGTTAATCCTGGAAGAGAATGAGTTGGACTCATATGTGAAAGAAGACATCCCTATCCCAGAGGATGAAGATGCCAAGGTATTGCATAAGAAGAACTTGGTCAAGGCAAAGAGAATCATTGTTGATTCTATCAAAGACCATCTCATACCCCATGTGTCTTCTCTTAAGACACCTAAGGAGATGTTTGACTCTTTGACCAAGCTATTTGAAGGGAAGAACATAAATCGGAAGATGACCCTGTGGAACCAATTGAAAGGAGTAAAGTTTCAGAATGGAGAAACCATTCAATCTTCTTTTTCAAGGGTCTCCAAGATCAAGGAACAACTAGAAGTAGTGGATGAAATGGTGGAGAATGGTGAAGTGGTGATGACCACTCTAAATGGCCTACCCAAGTGATGGGATTCCTTTATCCAAGGAATTTGTGCAAGGAAGAAGTTGATCTCCTTCAGTGAACTACGGGAAGAATGCTCATAAGAAGAAGCAAGGCTTGTGGCACGAGAAGAAAAGATGGGGAATGAAGATCAAGCTCTCACAACTCACACCAAGAAAGGGAATTCCAAGAGAGAGCCATCTCACTCCAAGAAATCTTCACATCACTTCAAAGAAAGAAGGATATGCTTCACATGTAATGAGAAAGGACATATTGCCATAAATTGTCCCAAGAACAAGAAGGACAACAACAACTCCAACAAGAAGGTTTCATGCTCATGCTGCTGAGGATGATGAACCACCCAAGAAGAAGGCCAGGGAAGAAAGTGATGATGACTCATCAAGTAAAGAAGAGTATGTTCTAATCTCTGCTCTCACAGGTACTATCTCCCATGGTTGTAATGATTGGTTAATTGACAGTGGGGCTTCCAAACACATGACTGGGTTTAAGGAATCTTTTGTGAACCTATCTGAACATGAATCACCCCATAAGGTGAAACTTGGGGTGGTGAAGCCTCCTACAACCTAGATTCTGGAAAATCTTTGAAGATGAAAGAAGTCCTTTATGTACCTGGGCTCAAGAAGAACTTACTCTCCATCTCTGCATTGGATGCAAAAGGTATGAGGGTTGCATTTGTGGATGGCCAAGTCCTAATGTGGCCAAAGGGAAAGACCATAGATGATGCAGTAGTGATTGGAGAGCAAGAGGGAGGTTTGTATAAATTGAAGGGACAACTTGAACATGCCATTGTACATGAATCCATGGAGCCAAGTGAACTTTGGCATAGAAGACTTGCTCATATGCACTATAGGGCACTTCCAATTGCAAGCAAGGCTATAGAGGGTCTTCCTGAAATCAAGACCAAACATGAAGGTGTTTGCAAAGGATGTGCAAAAGGTAAGAACATTAAGAAGGATTTCCCAAGCAGTGAAAGCAAGGCAAAGGATATCTTGGAGATCATCCACTCAGATGTATGTGGTCCTATGTCATCCAGTTCTCTTAGTGGGTATGTTTACTATGTCTCATTTATTGATGACTTCTCCAGGAAGACTTGGGTATACTTCTTGAAGAACAAAGATGAGGTGTTTGATAAGTTCAAGGAATTCAAAACCTTGATGGAGAATCAAACTGACAAGAATATCAAAACATTCAGATCCGACAATGGTGGAGAATTCACCTCAGGTGACTTCATGAAGCTTTGCAGTGATTCAGGGATTAAGAGGGAGTTGACTGCTCCTTACAATCCACAATAGAATGAATTTGCAGAAAGGAAGAACAGAACAATCATGGAAGCAGCAAGAGCAATGCTCCATGACCAGGATCTACCTATGCATCTATGGGCAGAAGCAGCTAGAACAACTGTATATGTGCAGAACAGAACACCCCACAAGATATTGGACAACAAGACACCAGAAGAGGTCTTTTCTGGTAAGAAACCTGAAGTCAGCCATCTTAGAATATTTGGTTGTCCAGTATTCACTCATTTTCCAAAGGAAAAGAGGACCAAACTAGATCCTTCAGGAAAGAAGGGTATCTTTGTGGGTTACAGTGAAAGCTCGAAGGCTTACAAAATATACTTTCCAGGGTTCAAGAAGATTGATGTCAGCAGGGATGTAACATTTGATGAAAACTCAGCATTCATCAAATCAAGGAAGGCACCTATCGAAGTTTATGAAGAACCTAAGGAAACCAGATTTCAAGACGCTACCATGACTGAAGCAATTCCAGAAGTTGTTCGTGAGTTTAAAGATCCACAAGAACTTGTAGATCCACCCCGTGAGGATAACTCTCACAAAAGGAAACCTGCATGGGCTAGAGAGCTCATTCAAGATGCAGAAAGATTTGGCATTCCAGAAGAAGAACACAGAGCAAAGAAGAGAACCAGATCACATACAAACTATGTTGCTTTACTCTGTGACATTATGAACAAAGAGCCTTCCAGTTATGAAGAAGCAGTGGAAAAGAAAGAGTGGAAGGATGCCATGGTTGAGGAATACCAATCAATAATGAAGAATGATGTTTGGGATGTTGTCCCAAGACCTAATGTCTGTTGTGACTTCCAAATGGATCTACAAAATCAAACATGTTGCAGATGGCAGTGTAGAGAAATACAAGGCAAGATTCGTAGCTCGTGGCTTCTCTCAAAAAGAGGGAATAGATTATGAAGAAACTTTTGCACCTGTAGCCAGGTATACTTCCATCAGAATAGTACTTGCCCTGGTTGCAGCAATGAGATGGAAAATACACCAAATGGATGTCAAGACTGCTTTCTTGAATGGTGTAGTTGAAGAAGAAGTATATGTGGAATAGCCACTCGGTTTTGAAATACATGATAGGGATTCATATGTGTGCAAATTGAAGAAAGCCGTGTATGGCTTGAAGCAAGCTCCCAGAACCTAGTATGGTAGGATGGACAGTTTCCTATCTAGTTTGGGCTTTACCAAGAGTAAAGCAGATTCCAACCTTTACTACAAGGTTGAGGAAGGGAATCCTGTGATTCTACTCCTGTATGTGGATGACTTATTTGTAACAGGAGATGATAGACTGATTACAGATACTAAGAGGAAGCTTGCTGCTGAATTTGATATGAAAGATTTGGGAATGATGCACTATTTCCTAGGTATGGAGGTGTGGCAGAATGCAGGTGGGATCTTCCTTGGTCAAGGGAAGTACACAGTAGATATCCTGAAGAGATTCGGGATGATGGATTGCAAGGCCATGGCCACACCTATGGCATCGAATCTGAAGCTTCTATGTGATGCTTCATCTGAGCCGGTTGATGTCTCTATGTATCGTTAGATGATTGGGTCCTTGATGTACCTGACGAACATGAGACCAAATATTTGCTTTGCTGTGAACACATTGAGCCAGTTCCTGACAGATCCGAGGAGTGTTCACCTGGTTGCTGTAAAGCATGTTCTGAGGTACCTGAAGGGTACAGTGGATTTTGGGCTCAAGTATGAAGCGAATCAAAAGTTTAACCTGCAGGGTTATGTTGATTCAGATTGGGTTGGCAGTGCTGCAGATAGGAAGAGAACATCTGGGTGTTGCTTCGGTATGGGATCAGGTGTGATCTCATGGTTTAGCAGGAAGCAGTCCCGTGTGGCACTGAGTACAGCTGAGGCAGAGTATGTTGCAGCCTGTTCAACTAGTTGTGAGGCAGTATGGCTACGGAAGCTACTGTCTGAGTTATTTGATCTCCCATTGGATGCTACTGGTATCTTCTGTGATAACCAGAGTTGTGTGAAGCTGTCTGAGAACCCAGTGTTTCATGATAGGTCGAAACACATAGAGATCAAATATCACTATATCAGGGATATGGTGCAGAGAGGAGCTGTGAAGCTCATGTATGTTGCGACAAACGAGCATATTGCAGATGTGCTGACGAAGCCACTAGCCAGGGTCAAGTTCGAGTACTTCAGAGAGAGGCTTGGCATTCTTCAGATCGAGGACACTTCGAGGATGAAGTGATGGACACATTTGCTGAAGCCAGTCCAAGCATGTTGGAAGGAGGATCCTTCACATGGCTGTGGATGTAAGTGCTGGATGACGAGCATCAGGATGATGTTCTGGTTTCTGTTTGGATATGATCAGTTGGATCATTTATATATATATGTATGCATCATGTTGGATGCTAGATATGATCAGTTGGATCATTTATATGTATATGTATGTACGCATCATGTTGGATGCTGGATATGATCAGTTGGATCATTTATATGTATGTATGCATCATGTTGGATGCTAGATATGATCGGTTGGATCATTTGTATGTATTTTTGTATCTGCATCATGTTGGATGCTTGGACCATGTATATGTATATGTATTAGGTGGATACATTGTATGATCAGGTAGATCATGTATGTTGATGGATACATTGTGTGGATCATGTATCTATGTATCAGGTGGATACACTATGTATGATGATATGTATTAGGTAGATACTTGGTGTGCATCAAATGGATGCATTGTATGATCAGGGTGATCGTGGATGACGAGCTTCTCCAGATGACATGCAATAGGATGTTGCAGTGATGATGATCAGGATTATCATGTGTACATCAGGATGATGTATGATGAGTATCAGATGATACTTTGTGGCCGTGGATCAGGTTGTGCTTGGGAGGACATATAATTTGTGCCTTGGGAGATCTGCAGATAGTCTTTCGAGGTTTTTCCTATGGCATGTAATTCGTTTCCCTGGGATATCTGGCAGATGCTCTTTCGAGGTCTTGTCCTATGGCATGTAATTTGCTCCTGGGAGATCTGGATAGGATGAAAAAGGCGTCAGATGCTTTAGCCAGGTTTTGCCATGACCACATGTAATTTGCTCCTGTGAGATCTGGACAGGATGAAAAAGGCCTCAGATGCTTCAGCCAGGTTTTGTGGTGGACCACACGTAATGTGCTCCTAGGAGATCCGACAGGTAGAGCTGTGTGTTCGTAACAGCCTAGGATGCTTCAACCAGGTTTTGTGGTGAGACCACATGTAATGTGCTCCTGGGAGATCCAACAGGTAGAGCTATGTGCTCGTAACAGCCTGGGATGCTTCAACCAGGTTTTGTGATGGGTCACATGTAATGTGCTCTTGGGAGATCCTACAGGTAGAGATGTGTGCTCGTAATAGCCTAGGATGTTGCAGCTAGGTTTTGTGACGCACGTAATAAGTCCTAAGGTTTCCACAGTATGGCCAGTGATGATGAAGACTTGCAGGTGGTGGGCCTACATCCAGTATGAAAAAGGACTGGCTCTATAGAACTTCCTATGACAAGTAGAATCAAAGATTGGTTGAGATAGCAGTAGCAGTGACGATGATGATGACGATGATCCCGAGAAGAAGACTTGTCTAGCAGATCTGTGTCGAGAAATACCTTCCTAGTTAAGAGGGAGTGTTGATGTATATGTAACTTCGGAATGTATTTCATCTGTGTATTATATATATATTTATTGTACCCTTATAAGAGATGTGTCATTCCTCTATAAGGAAGTGTCGTCATGTGGATTGACAAGTGTCGCAAGTGTGTATACTTGCCGATGGGTTATTAGACCACCATGTGGGGTCGGCCCTGAATTATATATAATATAATGTGGATGTACCTAGCTGGACAAGTCGGCCCCATAAGGTCACTAGGAAAAAAGGTTAGTATAAATAGAGATTGGAGATCTCTATTTTACACATTCAGAAAAGTAACTCACTCTCACTCAGAAAGTGGCGCACAGTGAGGAGGAGGATCATCTGCTACTAGGAGACTATCTCAGTGTTATTTGGTTGTACTTTGGTTGAGCCATTGCTCTCTATATCTCTGAGGAAGTTGTGGGGTTTTTCACCTTAGGGTTTTCCCCACAGAAACTCTATGTCTCTTGTCTCTCATGCTTTTGATTCTTGTGATGCTTGTGATGCTTATTATGATTGTCATGCATTGATATACTGTATATGTTATTCTCTCAGTAAAGATCCTAGAGTATTGTGAATTAATGCTCAAAATTTAACAAAATTGGATGATATGTTTGGACTAGATTAAAAGAAAAGAGTTTCAATATTCAACATAATAGAATTGAAATATCCCCCCTTGTACAACACTTCACAAAACAAAACACAACCATTTCTATAAAGAAAAGAAGGTTGATTCCTGAAGTTGACCATTTGTCAAAAACATTGGCTCTAGAAGCATTGGGAATTGAAAAGAATACCAACAATTTGAATAGTGAATATGGATTACTACTAAGTGATAATTTAAGAAATATCCTCAATATTATTAAAGACAATCAATTGTTGTAATTTTGGAATATAAGAATATTCCATTCTATATTAATATACTTGCCTTGTTTTCTTTCTTCTTTATGGCTTTGATGATGGGTTATAGAGGGTGACCTGAAATGTTAGCTACCAAAAACTCCCATGCGATGAACCCCAAAATATTGGAACATCGTATTTATTCTTATTGGTTTTTTGTGCAAGTCTCTACAAATTTATTTGAGATTCTTTGATAGCTAGGCTAGGAGATTGAGCATTTCAACCCTTGAGAATTAGTGTGCATTACCCAAACATTATCTTTCGAGAGACTAATTCTTTGTACTTTGATAATTTGCGCTATTGTTTGCAATGTTGAAGACACAAGTAACCACTCTAATGTGATTTAGAGTCTTATCGTGAACATCATGATAATGTGTTGAATCATGATCAACTAGGCCACAAAATACATATAATTTTTTGTACATTGTTGAAGGGACAATTTGTTGAGATATGACCCCACATGCCACAATTGTACTACTACATCATTTGGAAATAACCATTACTGTAACCTTGATTATAATTTTAGTTATGGTTTTGAGTTAGTGTGTCATTATTACTTTGTTTTGATTTTGTGTATGAATAACATAAACAAACAACCAATCTAGGGGGGCAACATTATGTGATGCAGGAGCATTGAGACCTAGGTAGATCAGTCGAAGTTAATTGACATGAGCAGTCGACCAAGGGGAGTGCCACCGACCACTGGTGTGAAGGAATATTGGCTGTCGAAGTCAATGAGTCGAGCAGGAGCAGTCGATATGCGATCAACAAAAAGATGCGATGGTCGAGAGTCGACATGTTGGGGGTCGACAGACGACAGGTTGAAGCGAAAGGCGTCGTAGGTCGACATGTGTCAAACCACGACACCGACAGGTTTGGGCATGAGCCAAGCGAGGAGGAAGGGGCAGACTGGCGAAGCCTGAGAAATGAAGCCAACAGGTAATTTAAAGGCTGACGGAAGACAGTATGGTCGACGTAGTGATAGGACCGACTTCTGTAGCAGTGACAGAGACGTTCATAAGTCAATTCGAGTACTTGGTAGCCGTTTGGGGTTGCTAAGGAATTTATGAGTAGTTATTGCAGGTGGTTGGGATCGCCATATATGTCAACACAGGCAGAGATTGTGCCGCATGGAAGAGGAGCTGACAATTGCAGGTCTGCAGGATCTGGGGGATTCGGCAGATAGAGGAAGAGTGTCTCGGGGGTTGGAGTAGAACTCGGGATGAGCAGCAGGGTAGAAGACCAATGCACAAGGACAGAAGAGGGGTTCAGTTCCATTTTGGAGTTGGGAAGTTGATGGTAGATTGGAGAGAACAACCACACATCAACCGAACAGAGCAGAGATCAGATCCATAGCTCAACAAGCGCTTGCATTCAGCATAGGTCGTGAGAGGGTGAAGGTCGAAACACAGAGGGAACACACCATTACTTCTGTATTGTAATAGGTTGAAGCCAACATAGTTTAGTTGTTTACATTCCTTGCATTTCACATTGTAACTGATTTGATTTGAAGTAATAGAAGCCACTTTTAGCATCATGTTTACATCTAGTTCATGTGAACGCGTGGTTGCATCGTGTTTTATTGTTAAGCAAGAACCCTTGTCAGGTGACCTTGCGTCAAGTGATATCAGAGCGGGAAGAGAATCCTGTGAGCGAGAGGTGGTAATACTAACCCGACTTGCATTAAGTGGTATATCCAGTGTGCAAGTGTGTTGAACAACTCCAGCTGCGGTTGGGTAGAGTTGTACACGACTTGTGAAAGTCCGGTTGCGATTGGACGGGTGGGAGTTTCAACTGAGGTTGAAATGGCTCATAGAGGCGTTAATGTTTGAGGAGTTGGACGAGGAGCTCATGGAGTGGCAGTCGATCGTGAAATGTTCGACGAATGCATGTGAACAATGCGAAGCTTAACTAATGAAGTCGTAGTGATCAAAGAAATTCAAAGACGTGGATGCATTCCTGATGCAGTAGACCACAACGACAAGGAGGTCGAAGAGGTGGAAGCACAGAAAGAGGCAGTCGAGGAACCAAAAGATAAATTCATCAAGCTTCTGACGGAGATGAGAGGTCGTACAAAGAAATATGTATGTACCTACTTAGGAAGTATGGATCCAGAAGACTTGATCTTGGTTCAGAGAAATGGAGAAATACTTCAACATAGAGCAGATCGAGGATCCCGAGCGGGTTAAGACTGCATGTCTAAGGTTGAAGGGTCACGCCTCATTGTGGTGAGATAATGTGCAGGCTGACAGAGTCAAGAAATACAAGGATAAAATCAAGTCTTGGGACAGGATGGTCACCAAGCCGAAAGGGAAGTTCTTGCCAGGTGACTATGTGATTTCCTTGTTCCGGAAGTTGCAAAACTTTCGACAGAAAGAGATGACCGTGAAGGAATACACATAAGAGTTCTATAGGCTGTCAATTAGGTCGAGGAAAACCAAGGAAGGATAAGAAGCTATCGCTAGATACGTGAATGGCTTGAAGTATGCCATAAAGGATGAGTTGAGCCTGCCAAGATTCAGAGCGGTCGGTGAATCCTACCAGTTAGCTCTTAAGGAAAAAGAGAACCTATCGAGAAAATTCACATCGACCAGAGGTAGGATGGTTGGTCGGGGTACGAAGGCTGTTTTCGCAAAAGGCCAAAGTAGCGGAACCAAGAGAGAATCTGTCAAAGAAAACCGTTGTGCGGAAGGGACATCGACTACGGAGAAACCGCAGGAAAACCGACGCAATGGTCGTGAGAACTGCGGTCGAGGTGTGTATGGTCGAAGTGGTCCATCCGTGTTAAGATGCTAGTGGGTGGCCTTCACAAATATCTTGAGGTTTTGGTGTAATGGTTCGTATCAGTTGGTATCAGAGCCTCCACCCAGGTTCGAGTCACAGAGTGGGTGGAAACGTCGGCATTGTAGTGTTCCTCCGGAGCTCCTACGGCTCAAAGGGGACACCACCGTACGGGCACACATCCAGCCCAGAGTCTGGACTACAGAGCATGGTGGGATGTTAATATCCTAGTGGGCGGCCTTCACTAACATCTCGAGGTTTTGTTGTAACGGTTCATATCAATCTGACAGAAAAGGAGCTGGCAGACCACCCATAGTCTGTTACAAGTGTTGAGGAGTCAGACACAAGGCGTATGAGTGCCCAAAAAACCTACATGCTGTAGAGGAGTCGAAACCTGAACGTCGAAGAGAGGACAGAGTTGGCATCCGACGGCAGTGAAGATGGGAAAAGAAAGAGTTGGGCCATGACAACCAGGAAAACGTTGGTTCGGGACGACCAATGCGAAGAGAAAGAGCCACCACAGCGAAAGGATATCTTTCGGACCAGAGTGCGGATCGACGACTGGTATTGCAAGACCATAATTGATGGTGGTAGTACAGAGAATCTTGTGTCGACAGAGGTCATTGACAAAGTGGGTTTGCGATGTTGGGAACACCAAAATCCCTACATCTTCGTTGCAGAAAGGACAACATGTCAAGGTAACCAAATAGTGCCTGATTAACTTCAAGGTTGGGAAGCTTGAAGACAACGTACTGTGCGATGTAATCCCAATGGACGCATGTCATTTGTTGTTAGGGAGACCATGGCAATATGATTGGGAGATGATCTATGATGGTCAAGCCAAGACAGTCATAGTGTGGAAAAATGGCACACAGAGAACTCTAAATCTGAAGCAGGAGGGGCAAGCCGACTGCAAGTAGGGCGAGAGCAACTATTGGGAGAAGCAAGTGCTAATGTGCTCAGTGAAGGAATTCCTCACATAAGAGGAAAATCAATCGGGATGTTTCACCATCATTCCGAAGGGGCCATGTGTTGAGAGGTCGATAATGGAGAGAATTACGGTCGAAGTCGAAAAAATGCTTGACGAGTTTAGGAGCATAGTAGTCAATGAAGTGCCGACGGGATTGCCACCGACAAGAATCATATCCCATCAAATAGAATTGATTCCAAGATCGAGTTTTCCAAAAAAGGCACCGCATAGAATGACTCCGGAAGAGGTCCAGGAACTCAATCGACAGGTCTAGGAGTTGTTGGACAAAGGATTGATTAGAGAAAGTCTGAGCCCTTGTGCACTACCAACAGTATTAGTGCCAAAGAAGGGTGGAGAATGGAGGATGTGTACAGACTCCAGAGCTATCAACAAGATCATGATAAAGTATCGGTTTCCATTACCAAGAATGGACAACTTGATGGATTGCTTGAGTGGAGCGAGATACTTCACAAAGATCGACCTGAAGAGCGGTTATCACCAGATTCGGGTTAGAGAAGGAGCTGAATGGAAGACAACATTCAAGACGAAGGAAGGGTTGTATGAGTGGTTATTCATGCCATTCGGATTGACTAATGCACCCAGTACATTCATGTGGTTGATGAACGAGGTACTGAAGCTGCAGGAAGAGAAGCTGATGGTAAACCTGGAAAAATGCTTCTTCATGAAGGAAGAGTTGGTTTACGTGGGATTTGTAATCTCGGGTAAAGGGTTAGTGATGGACCCAGAAAAGGTGAAGGAAATATTAGATTGGCCGGAACTAACAAGTGCAACTAGAGTGCAAAGTTTCCATGGACTTGCCAGTTTCTACAGGAAGTTCATCCGAGGATTCAGTCGGATTTGTGCACCTTTGACAGAGTGCATGAAGAAAGGGGAGTTTAAGTGGACGGAAGCTTCCCAGAGAGATTTCGACAAGTTGAAGGAAAAGGTCACTGAGAGTTGAGTGTTAGCACTCCCAGATTTCGACAAAGTTTTCCAAGTCGATTGTGATGCGAGTGGGATGGAAATTGGATCAGTGTTGAGCTAGGAGGGCTAACCAATTGCATTCTTCAGTGAGAAGTTGGATTATGCGAAGCGGAAATATTCGGTCTATGACCAGGAGTTCTATGCTATTTTCCAAGCATTGAAGAAGTGGAGGCATTATCTGTTGCCCAAGGAATTTGTGTTGTACACAGATCACCAAGCACTGTCCAAGGAGTTCAATGCTATTGTCCAAGCATTGAAGAAGTGGAGGCATTATTTGAATCAACGACACATGAAATGGGTCGAGTTCCTTCCAGGATACACTTTCATTTTGCAACATAAGTCGGGAAAGTCGAACAAGGTTGCCGACGCGCTGATTCAAAGAGTTGCATTGTTGAACACGATGACAGTTCATGCAACAGGAATAGAGTTGGTGAAGATAGAGTATGAGACCGACGGGCATTTTGTGAAAGCATGGGAGGCTTATCGTGAACCATGGAATGTCCACAGAACTCCATACTTGGATTATTTCATCCAAGAGGGATACCTGTTCAACGGACAACAATTGTGTATTCCCAGAGGATCCATTAGAGAGAACCTAATCTGAGAACTGCATAGCGAAGGATTAGTAGGTCATTTTGACATCAACAAGACCAAGGCACTGGTCAAAGAAAAATATTATTGGCCAAGAATGACGACAGATGTCGGTAAGTGGGTACGATAGTGTCGAGTTTTCCAATTGGCAAAAGGAAGAAGTTAGAATACGGGGTTGTATACACCGTTACCGGTACCACATACCGCATGGGAGCACCTAAGCATGGATTTTGTGCTAGGATTACCGAAGACGCAACAGGGAAGCAACTCAATCTTTGTTGTAGTCGACATAATTTTGAAGATGGCACACTTTATTCCGTGTCGAAAGACAAGTGACGCCACAAGCATTGTTGTTCTATTCTTCAAGGAGATAGTCAAATTGCATGGGTTTCCAAAGAGTATCACGTCAGACAGAGATACGAAGTTTATGGGGCATTTCTGGAGAACCCTATGGAAGAAACTGGACACGAAACTGTAGTTTAGCTTGGCATATCATCTGCAGACAGATGGATAGACCAAGATGGTGAACAGAAGTTTGGGAAACCTTCTATTAAAGATGTTTGACAACCGACAAACCCAAGAAGTTGAAGAACGTGTTGGCGCAAGCAGAGTTCGCGTACAACAATTATGTGAATTGGTCGACAGGTTTGAGCCCATTCTAGATTGTTCAAGGACGAATCCCACATGGAGTGGTAGATTTGGTCGAGTTACCGACATAAATCAGGAAAAGCGTGGATGCAAAATCATTCGCAGAGCATATGAAAGAAGTGCATGAAGATGTGCAAAAGCGCATAGAGAAGAGCAACACAGCATACAAGTTGAGAAACGACAGGAAGAAGAGGCTACAGTCATTCAACGAAGGAGACTTGGTTTCTGCACATTTGCGAAAGGAGAGATTTCCGACAGGAACATACAACAAGCTGAAGTTGAAGAAGATCAGACCGCATGTAAGATTCTAAAGAAGATTTCAAACAACGCTTATGTGTTGGAGCTTCCGAAGGACTTGAGTATTTCACCAATGTTTAATGTCACAAATCTGTACAAGTTTGAAGAGGGCTCAAGCAACAAAAGTGCAGAAGTTTCGAACATCGACTGGACAGTGCAGATTTGAGATCGATACAAAGAGGAAATCGCAAAAGTGACAGAAGAAACTGGAGTCGGAAGGACACGCAATTCGCGAAAAAATGAATACTTACTGGGATGGAAAGATGATGAGTTGTAGGAGGCGACATGGATTTTTGAAGAAGAGTTCAGGAGACTGACGGAGCAATCAATTTATTTTTCACTTGGGGAGTCTGATGCAAGAGTATTGGGACCTAGGAAGATCAGTCGATGTTAATCGACATGAGTAGTCGACCAAGGGGAGTGCAGACGACCACTGTTGCGAAGGAAGATTGGTTTTCAAAGTCAATGAGTCGAGCAGGAGAAGTCGATATGCGATCAACAGAAAGATGCAATGGTATTGAGTCGACATGTTGGGGGTCGACAAATGATAGGTTGAAGCGGAAGGCATCGTAGGTCGACATGTGTCGAACCATGACACCGACAGGTTTGGGCATGATCCAAGCAAGGAGGAAGGGGCGGATTGGCGAAGACTGAGAAGTGAAGCCGATGGGTAAGTCGAAGGCTGACAGAAGACAGTATGGTCGACGTAGTGACAGGATCGACTACTGTAGCAGTGACAGAGACGTTCAGAAGTCAATTCGAGTACTTGGTAGCCGTTCGGGGTTGCTAAGGAAGTTATGAGCAGCTATTGCAGGTGGTTGGGATCACGACATATGTCAACACAGGCAGAGATTGTGCAGCAACAAAAGCACTGGAAATTGCAAGTCTGCAGAATCTGGGGGATTCGACGGATAGAGGAAGAGTGTCTCAGGGGTTGGCGTAGACCTCGGAATAAGCAGCAGCAGAGAGCAGCAGGGTAGAAGACCAGTGCGCAAGAACATAAGAGGGGTTCACTTCCATTTTGGAGTTGGGAAGTTGATGGTAGATTGGAGATAACAACCACACATCAACCGAACATAGAAAAGATCAGATCCATAGCTCAGCGAGCGCTTGCATTCAACATAGGTCATGAGAGAGTGAAGGTCGACACATAGAGAGAACACACCATTAATTATGTATTGTAATAGGCTGAGGCCGACATAGTTTAGTTGTTTACATTCCTTGCATTTTGCATTGTAACCGATTTGATTTGAAGTAATAGAAGCCACTTCTGGCATCCTGTTTACATCTAGTTCATGTGAACGCGTGGTTGTGTCGTTTGTTATTGTTAAGCAAGAACCCTTGTCGGGTGACCTTGCTTCATTATGATAACCCAATACTGGTTGTGGGTTTAATTATTGAGGATGTGTAAAAATAGTAAATTGATATATATGGCAGGTTGTGTTAAAAATATATGAGGTTGAACAATTTGTTTCACTGAAACAAAGTGGGTTGATTGGGAACAATATGAGATACATACATCACTGAAATTAGTGATGGCAATGCCAATGAAATAAATGTGTCTTGATTGAATCATTTGGTATGCACTATATTCCATTAACATGCAATATTATTTTTGTTGTGTTTCTAGGAGTAGTAGAGGAAATAGAAAGTTTTTGTAGTCTTCGGTCTGTGTTATTACATGTAAGTTGAGGATAAGAAGATGATGGAATCACATTTTCTTGCAGAGGATGTTCATTGGGAGGAAAATGGTTCTAGCAACACTGGCAACAAAATATCTCGAGTCTTGCAAACGATGAGTTGTGTGATGTGTTGTTTTAGTGTTTGTATTTGTTGTTCCAGGACTAGAGTCTAGACATTGGATGCATTGTTTTTTAAACATCTTCACAATTTATGTTAAAATATTCATGTGAAATACGATCAAAATCATTCAAATCCTCACTAGGTTTCCAATGAATGTTGATGAATGCACGGATTCCTATACATGAATGGACCATTTTGTTTCATTCCTTCAAGAATTTTTCATGGACATCCTAAAAAATTGATAGCTAAGGATTATATTTGTCCCACCACTAAAGTGCTTTGTTGCATATTGTGCTCATGAAGCATGTGATCTTAAAGGGTTTTTTCTATTTTGTGGTGCCAAATACACACAAACACTTATTTTTTGTGAATATATGCAATTTCCATCTTTCAAGCCATGTTATTGTGGGACACTGGGAGCAGTAGGAGTTGGTTGGGCCATGGTTGTCATTGCAACTACACAATGACTAGTTCTATTGAGATGCACACAAAGTGGTGACACAATTGAAACAATGTCTATTTCACAATCAACAAATGGAAAATGAGTTGTTGAAGTGTGCATAGGGGTAGGGGAAAGAGGGGTTCCAAGTTTGGAGGCATATCATATTCTTGTAAATGCACAATTTCTATGGACCATATAACCATTTCCTTTGAAATGGCACATAAATCCTCACCAATTTGAAAAATATTAAGTGAAATAAAAGTAAACAATATATGAATAATGAATGCTTGTAGTGGACAATTCACAAACCACCGCAAAGAGTGTTTTCGGGCTTTGGACGAGGTGTCTCGAACAACAAGCGATTTTGAAAATTCTTTTGTTCTTCATCCCAATGCTAAAAGTGTCTACTTTGTGATCTCAGGGCTAAAGGCTGAAGAAACATGATTGGAAATATGATGAATGCAATTGTATCACCACAAGGAGACATAGAAACCCATATGATGCATTGCAAGCAACAATTTTATATTGGCAATATAACCATTCTTAATCATTTTATGCTTCAACTCAAACACTAAACAAATTATATAATAAAATGTAGAATACTGCTACAAATCTACTTAACAAGCTAACACATTCTAGCAAATCAATAAACAACTAGATCTAAATCACAAAACAAAATAACTCTAAAGCAAACCGAATCAAATTGTGCATAAGACGAAACTTCAATGAAGTGCAATAAACAAAAATAAGTTAAAACTCAAAAGCCATCACACATAAATGCAAAGATGTGGCTTGTTATAACTAGCCAATAACTATCATATTTTCGTTGTATTTAATAAAGAGAAGAAGATACATTGCCTTCATATACTCATTATAATCCAATAAAGAGAAAAGATGCATAGCTCTCACACTAATTCCTTTCAACTTGAGCTAATCAAGTATGAATACATATCCAAAGTCTAATCAGCCATCTCTTAAATCAATGTGACTTGGGTTCATTAGTTGACCCATAATGCAATTTTTATGTTATGCTACATTACTGTACACATTCTCCAGAAGAGTTTCAAGCACACTATACGGCTCTTGAAAAATGTGCGAGGGCATCCAACTGAAGGGTGTGTTGATCTCTAAACTAGGCTCAACAAAGTACGCATTATTTCTAATGCTAGTAAATTAGCTAGCCAACTTAATATTTTACTATATCTTTCCATGTATCCGTTGTTTTGGGCCAACTTGGATCCACTATCTTGGGCCAACGTGGGTCCCTTGTGCACCCAAGTAGATACCCCATGATTTTTATCATCTTTGACTTGATTTGCGAGTGTCAAATACACGATTTTCTCAGTATGAAAGGTATGCGTGTGATCTAGAGTACATTATATCTATTTACAACATATTATTTATCAGGATTTTAGGCTTGTAGCTACCAAACATGTGTATTTTCTCTTTACGTGATTATATCTAGTTTACTTTAATTAGAGATAATATGTTATCTAAATTAACACCATGCATTTTCTTGACATGTTTTGGTTGAACACATTTATTCTTCAAAGTTATATTAGTGTTGATTCATTCATTTTCTTAATTTAGTTATTTATATTGTTTATACAATACCAAACTACCAGCAATGGTCACATGATCAAAGTATATCGAAGTCATACATAATATGAAATGAAATTTCCATTGTATTTTTATGTCAAAAATTTTAATTATAAATTATCTAACAAATATGAATTAATCAATAATGAAATATCAAGTTTTCACTTTACTTTTATATCATAACTTTGTCATAAATTAGCTAGCAAGGATGCATTCATCAATAATGAGTATTATATTCCAAGGAAATAGATTGCATGCATGAAGGTGAGCAATGACTAATGGATATATTATTATTTTGTGTAGATGAAAAATGAGAAGACACAACTTAAGTGGAAGGTGATGTTTGGATTGAGTGCATTTGTTGGAAGTTGGGTGTTTGTGGTTGGATTTGGATTTGGAGGTTGGGCCAGCATGACCAACTTTTCGAGGCAAATACATAATTTTGGATTCTTTGATAAATGTTACCAATGTCACTCAAAACCATGAAACATGAGTTTCATGAAGTTGTCGGTACCTTAGGTTAATGCAATTTCAAAATATGTTATTTTAATGAGGTAGTATAGTTACTAACTTATACCATTAACACAGAAGAATTTGTTGAAAAAGGAATATGGTCATTTTACAGATTTGCATACCACATTAATTAAATGATAATATGGAAAGAAATTTTAATTAATAATTTTATTGTCATGGATATGTCCAAATGAGAATTATTTGAAGTTCTATATAATGTTTAACGGTCTTACTTGGATTATATAATGTTTAGTGGTTTTACTTGGTTTTGAAAAATAAATAGTGCATATGCATCGACTTATTTAAATTGTCCATTCTAGATTGATTGAGAGTTCCACTTTGTTCATAAGCTTACAAAAACCAACAATTTGGTTTAGTATTAATTCTCAAATGATATGAATTGATCATTTTGTTACAATAGATAAGAATAGAGAGTGAGCTCTAATGGCTAGGAAGGGGAAACAAATTGATGAAAGCCATTATGAAGCAATGGCGGCTCCAAAGTATAGTGTTTTCAAGAAACTCATGGAAACAATGGTGATGATAAGACCCAAAGGGGGGCATTAATGGAGTTAAATGTATATAATATGATCCCAAAGGGGGCATATGTGGGGCTAAATGTATATGTAATAGGGTCGACCTAATGTAGGGTCCTCATGTGCAATGAGTGGATATGCATATATAATGGGAATGTAGTCATTATAGAGGTTCATATTATGTACATTTAACCCCATATATGCCCCTCCCCCCCTTGGGTGATATCAAGTGACATGTAATGGAATTTTGTAGCAATATCCTCTTTTAGTAAGAAAATGCACTTTGATATTTGGGTATGTGGATTGTGCATTGTGATGTGGGATTCATCAGTGTGGGTTTCATGTGAGGCTCTATAACATGAATGAGAGGTCAATGGGGTTTCAATTGCACAAGGTCAAGGGTGCATATTTTCACAACTCCAAGGGTTGTGTGATGAACTCCTTGCATCATGATCATGGGTTTCCCAGCCATAAGGGGGTGACAATGGGTTTACGATTAGAAGTAATGACCATGCAATCAACAAATAGAAGGGACAACTAAAGGTAGTGGAAGAGAGGTTTGTAACATGCCATCAATTGGGGGAAATTAGAGGCCCACTTGCATGGGAATTCATGAATAATTTGTTGTATCTCCATGGACCTCTATAATGTTTCTCTCAAGGATTCCTATTCTTACATGTAGAAGATCATGCCTTCCATGTGTAGTTTGAAAAGCATATTTGTCCCAAAAGGATGGATACACACCTTTGTTTCATCATCCCTAGAGGCTAAGAAATCACTACATTGGAAAATTTCCAAAAACATAATTATGCATGTTGGCTATTTGATGGAATCTATGCCAAATCTAGTTTAATGTATTCTATAGAAAGGGCCATGGATTCACAGATGGTAGTGGCATCAAAATGAATATAGAATCCAAATAAAGGTGCATCAATTTCTTAGGGTTCTAAGAATCTAAATTTGGTGTTTGGAATAAGGCACAAGGACGCCAACAATTTGTTTTACGAAATGTTTGTAAAAGCAGCCTTGTAGTTACTTGTAAAACCCTTTTGAGAAAAACTATCATCCTTGTAATGATTAGTAGGGACTCCCTATATAATTTCAAGTCCAAGATCCATGATAAGGATGCAAGCCCTACTAAGCATCAAAGGCTAAATTTTGTCAAAAATATGCTACAAGATGGTCACGCTCTCGATGCTTATAACATACATAAGGAGCCAAACTTGCATGTGATGCTTTCTCTTGGTGGAGATTCTTAAAGTAAAAGGAGGACATTTTTCTCTAAGTCTTTGAACTTTTCTACTTTCAAAGGGTTTGCCAAGGGTTAGCCTTTGAATTCTTTCTCTTTCAAAGTTGCACTATATTTTAATGGTACCAATGCCACATTCACTTTATGTCATTGTGGATAAATTTGTGTTGTTTCACTTTCAATCTCTATAGTTCACCAACACAACTATGTGACTAGATTGATGTTGTGAGAGTGTAACAACTACATAACTCATGCACTTACACATTCACAAAATGCAAATACCATAGAACTAAATATGGATATAATTAACAACTTAAACATATTCAAACAGAAGGAAATGAAAATAATTAATTTTTTTATGAATAGTATGATAATTATTACAATTTGAAGGTCCAAGTCTCTTCATGATTCGTACATTTGCAAACTAGCAAGATCAAATTGCAATTACTTGATCTCAAACTTCAAGAGCATGAATTGGGTATTCTCTCTCCTACTTTTCTATTGTAAAACACTAGATTTGAACCCCTCTTGAAGCAAATTCGTCAATTTTATAATTTCCCTTCAACCATTTAGTTCACATGGGAGTCAAACAATCCCTACAATAATTCATATTCATGAGCACTAACTCTATAAGTCCCCATTGGTAGTGGGTGATCAATTTCTATTTGATTCAAATTTAGTTTCATGCATTTATCTTTTATCTTTTTTAGCAACACGTGGATCAATAGCCAAGGGAAATAGAACCCCATGGTATTTACATTCCATAGAAAAACACACTCTTTCCATATCCAAATGGAAATGGAGTTAATGTTTCCTCTCTTCTGTAGCAATGTTGACCTCCTTATTTCATCCTACTAAGCAAATGAAATAAATAATGAAAACTAGAAAACAATCTTTGGATCCAAATTACATGAGCCCAAGGATAGTCCTACATCATACATTGTTAGTAAGAAAACATGAGCATCCATTTCATGTGGACTAAACCATAGATCCTTTGAGTGATGTAGGGAACTGAAGGTGACCCAACTCCTCTTTTTCAATCCACTATTCATCCTCCAAGTTCCTTGTTATAAAGACCTTAATATACATATGTAATAGAGTACACAGCATGTATAACAATGTCCAAGATAGTTAAGAGAGATGAGTTATACAATCAATCTTTAAAGAATATGAGAACCTCCTCCAAATACCCCAAGTCATTTATACATTCAATTCACATCTTCCTCTCAATTATGATTGCATGTCTTCTATATATACATATTCCAACTCATTATACATGTGACCCTTTAATAGGCTGAACCTATTATATATACGTTTAAATACACTTACCTACATATATGCCCTCCTTGGGGTCATATCATATACATTTACTCCCATATATTCCCCCTTGGGTCATACCATAGTACCCTCATTCTAAAAGCTTTGTCCTCAAATCTTTGTAATTAATGGCTTTAGATGTGATGAAACCAAGTAATATTCCTACTTTTTTTTTTTATGACCCATCCATCCAAATTTGATTCTTTTCGGTATTAATTTTTTTATTGTTGGTTGTCACATAATTTTATTTCCTTTAATTCCATGTGTTGTTGTTGTGGCTTCTCCAATTTGTTATATTTTCTGGTATTTGATAATACCTTGTTGAATAATGCTTTTGCGATGCGCTACTCCATAAATATTGTTTATTATTACATCTTCTTCCTTTATAGTGTCAATGTATATCTTTTTAGCTTTTTTGGAAACTTTCTTGGTAATGAGGGTGTCAATATGGTTTCACCTTCGTCGATGATATACCTTCATTATGCACACCCTTATTATCAATATTATTTTCAAGGACATGGTATCCTTTATCCTTTGTGCTTGTTCTTTGATTAATCTAGCCTTTTGAGATAAATACCATCATATTGGACATGTACATCCTCAAGCTGGAGTTCAACTTCCTCCATTATTTTCTTAGTGACCTTATTGAATCTTGTCTTTCTTCTCCTTTTGAAGCTTCAATGTGATTCCATCTATAAAATTCTTAAATCATTCTTGATTCTATATTTTATTTGTGATCTTACATTTTCATTCATATTGAAGGCTTCTTCAACCTTCTTGTAGATTTTTTCTTCAAGTTTTTTGGTAGTTTGTTCATCTAGGATCCTTAGTTTTCTTGATTTTGACCATGCTTCTTTTCTTCTTTCAGTCTCTTGACTTCATCTAGTAGTTTTTTTTTTATGGTTTCATAATCTACATTTCTTCATCCTTCTTTTTCAATTCTTCCCTTGACTCATCCTTTTCTTGTTTTAAAATATTAACTTGACTCATCAATACTTTATTAATGGAATTAGATTTTTTATTATCTCAAATAACTCCACAAAAATTCTCTTATCTTTATTTTCATTTCCACTAAATGTAGTTATTGCCATTGATTTTTAATAGAGATGTAACCAAAAACCTCAAATTCCAACCTCAATATATTGAAAGTAATATGGAAAATAGATAATATGATTTACCCTACATTTTATTCTATGTTTCCTCTTTCCAATGACTTTTGAATCACTTAAATCGAACTTTCCAGTCAAAACTTATGCTAATTTCAAAATAACATAACTTTTAAAAACCTAATTTGGAGATTGTTTTACTAGTCGACCTTCCAGTCGAGGCAACTTTGAAATTTTGGCTCCTCTAAGTCTGGAATTTCAGCATGTAATATCCTAATACGTCCTCTCTAGAGTTACATAGGTTTAATCAAATTTTGATTTCCTTGGAGAAAGTTATGCTAACTTTTCAAAAAATTACTAATTGTATTCCTTTTAAAAGAGTGAAATTGTATGGATTAGCACGCATTTGGATTTTCTGGTATACTTTTGAAATTTTTACCAGAAATACTATAGGATGTATTCTTTCTAATACAACTCATGGCCTTAGATATGACAATTTTACCTAGAACACTTGCTTGAGACTAATTTTTGGACTAGTTAAAACCTCAAATTCCATAGATTTTAACTATGAAATTATAACAAAACAGAACCTAAATTTTTTACCATAGGAAATTTACTATGTCACCTCGAGTCCCTAAATGTTTTTCTATCAAAAAATTCCCATAAACAAAGTTATAGTGAAAATGGACATATTACTTGTTTTGGAGCCAAGCCAAGGACTTTATGCTCTTATATCAATTGTTATGCATCAAACCCTTAAGATAACATGATATAATAGAGTACACATCATGTACAACAATGTAAACACAGACCACAAGTCTAATATAGTTAAGATACACGAGTTATACAATAAATCATTTAAGAATAAGAGAGCCTCCTCCAAATAACCCAGGACATTCATACATTCAATTCACCTCTTCCTCTCAATAATGACAACAAGTCTTGTATAATATATTCCAACTCATTGTACTTGTGGCCCCTTTATTAGGATGATCCATTACATATGCATTTTCATGAATTAACCCCCATATATGCCCTCCTTGGGTTCATATGATATATATTTACTCCCATATATGCCCCCTTTGGGTCATACCATTCATACCCTCCTTTGAAAATATTTCTCCTCAAAGCTTTGTAGCTAAGGGACATACATGTGACGAGAACAAATAATATGATTTCCTTATATTGCTTCTTTCTTTTTTCCACTAATGATGGTCCATCCATCCAAATTTTATTCTTTTTGGTCTTAATCCTTGATAGTTGGTTGTCACATAATTATATTCCCTTTGATTCCATGTGTTGTTGTTGTGGCTTCTCCAATTTGTTGTAGTTTATGGTCTCTGATAATACCTTGCTAAATAATGGTTTTGTGATGCACTACTCCATGAATATTGTTAATTATTCCATCTTCTTCCTATTAGTGTCAATGTAGATATTCTTGCCTTTTTTGAAAACTTTCTTGGTAATGACGGTGTTAAGATGGTTTTACCTCCGATAATATTCCTTTATTTTGCACACCCTTAACATAAATATTATTTTCAAGGACAATGGCATCCTCTATCATTTGTGCTCGGTATTTGATTAGTCTAGCCTTTGAGATAAATACCATCATATTGGACATGTACATCCTCAAGTTGAAGCTCAATTTCTTCCATTATTTTCTCGTGACCTTCTTGAATCTTGTCTTCCTTCTCCTTTTGAAACTACAATGTGATGCCATCCATCAAATTCTTACATCCTTCTTTGCTTCTATATTGCATTTTTTATTTTTATATCCTCATTTTTAAAGGGTTCTTCAACTGTTTTGTATATTTCCTCTTCAAGTGTTATGGTAGTCTATTCATTCATGATCCTTGTTTTTTCTTAACTTTGACCATGCTTCTTTTATTTTTTCAATCTCTTAACCTTATTCAATAGTTTTTTTTATGGTTTCATAATTTGCATATTTCTTCATCCTTCTTCAATTCTTACCTTGACTCATCGTTTTCTTGTCTTAAAATTTTAACTTAATTCATTAGTACTTTTTTAATGGAATTAGTATTTTTAATATCTCAAACAATTCCACAAGATTTCTCTCATCTTTATCTTTTTTTCTCCTAAATGTTGGTATTTCCATTGATTCTTAATTGAGGTCTAACCAAAAACCTCAAATTCCAACCTCAATATATTGAAAATAATATAAGAATGGATAGTATGATTTCTCCAACATATTATCCTATGTTTCTTCTTTCCAACATCTTTCGAATCATATAAATCAGACCTTCTATTCAAAATTTACGGTAATTTCAAAATAGCATACATTTTAAAACCTTCATCTGGAGACTCTCTTGTGGGCTAGCCTTCCACTTGAGGTAACTTTGAAATTTTGGCCCCTCTTAAGTTTGAAATTTTATCACGCAGTATGGCTTCTCTGTAATTATGCATGTTTGACCAAAATCATATGAATCCAGAGAAATTTATGGTAACTTTTCCAAAACTTATTGATTTTATCCCTTTCAATAGAGTGAAATTGTTTGGAATACCACATGTCTAACATTTCTAGTATACTTTTGAAATTTTTATTGGAAATAATATGGCTTATATTATTTATAAGACAACTAGTGGCATTCAATTTGTACCTTGAAATCCTTAGATATTAAAAAGTTTCCCAAAACACATGTTTGATACTAGTTTTGGACTAGTAAAAAATCTTGAAATCCATATATTGTACCTCTAAAATTATAGAAAAAACATAACCTAAAATTTGTATCACAAGTACTTTGTTATGCCACATTAGGTACCTGAAAGTTTTCTATCTAAAACTTCCCAGAAACGACATTATATCGAAAATGGACAAATGACTCTTTGTAAAGGAGCGAAGCCAAGTCCCATGTGCTATGATATCAGATGCTATGTATCAAATCCTTAAGATAGAGTAATATAATAGAGTACACACCATATACAACTATATAAACATGGAGCACAACTCCAATATAGTTAAGAGATATGAGTTATACAATAACTCCTTAAAAAATAGGAGAACCTCCTCCAATTACCCAAGACATTCTTACACCCAATTTACCTCTACTCTCAATAACGACTACAAGTATTCCATATATATAGTACATATTCCATCTTGTACATGTGGCCCCTTTATTAAGGATACCCTATTACATATACATTTACATACATTTTGTAATGAACCCAATTCTTGACCAAAAAAAATCTTTAAAAATACAGTTCTTATTAGGTCATAACATACTTACGACTTTGTCTATACTATTTTTATTTTTTGTTTCCTATGTGTGTGTGTGTGTGTGTGTGATTGGAAAGCTAAGGTGTACTTGCATACCTTTATATTAGTTATATATTTACATACCCTATAAAATAGTGATTAGGTTTTTTTTTTAAACACTTTATCTTTTGTTTCTTGTGTGTGTGTATGATTGGAAAGCAAAGGTGTACTTGCATACCTTTATATTACTTATATATTTACATACCCTATAAAATAGTGATTAGTTTTTTTTTAAACACTTTATAAAATTAATTTTGAAATTGAAATTGCTGCTCCTTTTTCGGTTTATAGAAAAATAATTCTCGTGATTTTTTTTCTAGATATCGGTGCACTATTTACATAGATGCACTAGTGCAACATAATAAGAAATGCATTGTAAAGATATTTTTTAAATTTTTAAATTTTTTTTTCCTAGAATAATAGTGTTGCAGAAAGATATGCAAGCATTGGTACACTACTCGTTTCATGATGCACTGTATTGGCATACAATAGAAAATTTTAAATATTGATATATCATATTGCAGTGCATATTAGAAATACAGATGCACCAGTGTGCCTCCATATACTAAGCGTACCGAGGTCAACAATATTCACAATTGCATAGATAACTATCTGTTATCAAATATAGTGAATATTTTCTTTTGCGGGATTTTTTGCGGATGTTCCAACATGATGCGTACGTGGTTTAACTGCATTGGTGCGTCCGATTACTCAGGATGCACCAGTGCGGTTGCATTATTATGGCGCATCGGATTAATTAAAAATCCCTATGAATTTATGTTTCAACTTAAAATGATATATTCATTTCAAATGTTCTTTTATAATTCAATCACACCAATTACAATACTTCATAGTATACATATGGTGCTTAAACTCACCTTATTCTTACAAAGTGGTTTCGAAACTATATTGGAAGTTAGATTGTGATATGGTTCTCAAAATTTATTTTAGGACTGTAGACACGTATTGATTACTGATTTGTCTCAAATGCAGGGAGCAATGGTTAAAATATCAAATGGCCAATTCTTCAAATTCCAGCTCATTGCATATTG
Source organism: Larix kaempferi (assembly GCA_027924585.1). Taxonomy (NCBI): domain Eukaryota; kingdom Viridiplantae; phylum Streptophyta; class Pinopsida; order Pinales; family Pinaceae; genus Larix; species Larix kaempferi. Next base: position 4,222,996 of record BSBM01000674.1, read on the forward strand.
TTCAAAGTTTAATGAGTCCTCCCTTTCTATATCTAGTAAGTTTAGATTTTATTTTATATTTTTATTATCTAATTAAATTTATGTTACTTATCCATGTGAATTTGAATAACAATGTTTCTATTTTGCAGGATCCTGATTCAAGATCGAGTTCGGATGCACAAGATATTCCACCGGTTGAAAAACATCATAAGCTCTTATCAGGAGCAAGATACCGCAAACAATTGGTAGATAAAAATGGGTAGCCACTTTACCCCGCAAATTGTAACATGCCATCTTCTAGCCACAATCCAAGGTCAATGATGGTAATTCGTCGTGATTTGGATCTCTTTTATGAAATCCCAATAATGTGTGGTTGTTCAAAATGTCAAGGGTTAAAGAAGAACCCTCGACTTGTCACACTCACCCATTATAATAATTAATGATTGACTACCCAATGTTGATGATCTAATATGGCCTACTGTAGTAAAAAATCCAATAGATGATATAGAAAAGACACATAGGAACACTTCCCTATGCTCATTTTTGGAAAAATTGGAAGCCAAAACAGCTATGTTTTGTCCTAAATTGACCAACCCCTCTACTTTTGTTTAGTGAACTGAAAATTCTAGTGATCCAAAGTATGGTATCAATGCCACCCAAAACTTCTCTACTAGGAGATGCAAAAAGTTGCATGAGTTTAGAGTAAAAATTCCCAAGTACACACCAAGGTAGGTCCAATTGTTGGAGGGTAGCAATGGCTTCTCTCTTCCTGTGAATTTGCAAAGTAAATATCAAAATTGTTACAACCGCACTTTGTATGGTGCTTGGACATTTTCTCTACCGATGATGATGTTGGAACTAAATTCTCCTTTTGTGGTAATATGTTTATGATTTCCAAGTATAATATAGATGCTGCAAATCTTGGGTGAAACTCTCCAAAGGAAACCACAATCCCATTGGCATATTCCATCATACCATTGAAAATTATAGTAGTAATATCATCACAAGGAAGTTGTATAACAGTGGCATAGTAACAACGTCAATATACCTCCAAGATATATCATGAACATATATTGGGTGTAGCCATCAAGGAGGAGGAATAGTCTTGTGTTGATTATATTTGTTTTTCCTATAAGGTGTTTATAAAGTTAACTCTATCCTATGATACAAACCCTATATCTATTTCAAGTGACTAATACAAAATCCTTATAAAATCTATTCGATTTAAGGAGACATTGATGTCAGTAACTATGAAAATTGTCTTTAATTTCAATTTTTTGTCTAATTACTTAATTAAAAGAAAAAATGTTGGTGGAAACTACACCAACCATATTTATATTTAGCAAACTCCCTAATTAATTAACTAAATGATATTATTAGATATCTCAACAACTATATCAAATTTTATCCAACTAGATTTTCACATCCTATTATGTGTTCATTTGAGAGAATAGAGCTTCTTCTTTGCTTGGAGACTACACCAATTGTCCTTAACTTCAACAAAGTTCCCAATCACTTAACTAAATAATACTACTGGGTGTTCTCGAGGATGGGTAACACTTTTTGGCAAGTGGAGGGCACGAGTATGCTGAAAAAAGAGCTTGATCAAGCTTTTATTAAACCCTCAATCGAGCTTTTAAAAGCTCGAATGAGGGATTAATAAAGTGATTGATCGAGCTTATTTCAAAAGCTCGATCGAGAGTTTGATAAACCCTCGATTCGAGAGTGCAAACTTTATTGCTCGACCGAGATATAAATCTTGATCTAGAGGATGTGAGAATGAAATTCCCAAACCGAAAGGCCTTGGCTTGGTAAGTGTGTGTGGAGTTTGAAAGCTTGATCGATCTTCACAACTTGATCGATATTTATAAATCTTGGTCGATATCTTGACCTATAACATATATAAGAACATAAAAACATCAAACCTCAGCTTATCTGGACACGTCTATTTCATAGGAGCTCGAACGAGGAGTATAGAGAGGTTGTGTTGATTTGACCGAGGACTGCAACTTGCCGCCAGCCACCACTTTTTTCTACCATGGCCTCCAAAACTAGAGGTAGGCAACTCAAAACCCCCAAAAATCAGTTCTTCTATGCATTGATTGAAAATGTAATTTTTTTTAGGAATTTTGTGAAGTTTGTTCAAAACCCTCAAAAATCAGTTATCCTATGCATTAATTGAAAGTGTTGTTTTTTTAAGAATTTTGTGAAATTTGTTCTAAACCCTAAAAAATAATTTCTTCTATGCTTTGATTGAAAATGTTGTATTTTTTTGGAATTTAATGAAATTTCTTCAAAACCCCCCAAAAATCAATTATATGTCGTAATTAAAATTGTTTTGTTTTTTAAGTAATTTTAACCAAAAAATTGTAATATTAGATATTTTTATTGTACATGTGTAATCCACACTTTAGTTGAAAACAAATCAACATAGATCCATCTTAAACCCATACCTATCAAGCACCGAGAGACATCCAATTTCTTGAGGTGTAATTTTCTTTTAAATCTTAAACTCAAGAAATTTGATCCTTCTCATGCTTGATATATTTGGGTTTAAGTTTTAATTTTGTTATTTTTTAGGTGGACGTGGATTTTTTTAATTTTTTTTTCTTTTATGAGCAGACATGCATTTTTTTATGAGCCATAATGAATTTTTTTATATTTTTGATAATGTAACGTTAAACATTACATTACGTTATTAATAACATATATTGGTGGGGAAATCAATTTATAGGCATGGTTTTCTTAGAGTCTTTATTGTCTTCAAAAGATAACATACATATGATTTATCTTCATTGTTCCATGCAGATCATTCTCCATAGCAGGGTTCTTCCCTTCACAAATCGTGTTCATTAAGAGGTTCTGGTTTTGTGGATCCCTCCCATGTCGTGAGCATAATCGTATGTCAACTATTTACATATCTAGTTTTGTTTTTATTGACTTACATAAAAAAATGAATTATTGCATACATGTAACTCAATTAATTGTTGTTTGTTTCTACTTTCATAGGAATCTCACTAGCTAAACGGTCTGGTGATCATGTATTCGGGAGCATTGTGGCCAGTATATCGAATGATAGTTGCAACACATTGACCTCCCCAGTGCACAGTGACAAGGTTCTTCATAACGCAGGTACATTAAATTCATATTTATATATTTTTCAACTACTCATATCTCGATTTTGTATCGACATTTTGTACTTTGAGTTATATATTTTTTTATATGTTTATTAGGTGCCCATCCTGCTTCTCCAACTCCTTGGGAGGATGAGATCACAAGGATCATGATTGATGATATTACATTGCAGCATGATTGGCTATGCACCTAGTTAGGGGCCATGCATCTCGATTTCCCGTCTAGACATTCGATTAGCATGATGGCCAATGCGGTCGATGGATTGTTGGAGGTCCACCAGAAGGTAGGGCCTCTTAGTGACATCTGACAAATTTATTTCCAAAGGAGGAGGGACCAAGTATTGGGTCTTGACGAATAGGAGGTCGTGAAAGCCGCAACAAGAGGAAAGGATGTCAATGGCACTTTGTTTGACATCCCTCCTGGTTGTGCTCCTGGACAACCATTCTGAATGGGAGAGCTTAGTCTTGAGGCTGCTATGCCTCATATTTATGATAGGTTTATTGGAGTATGGGGCATATTCCCCCACTATGATCAGGTCCCATTGTACTTTACCAAACATGTGTATGCAGAGTTTCTGCTACACATGCTTCTTGATTACAGGAGTATGCCATCATCTTTTTATGGAATCAGGCGAGGACGTAGTTACGAGTGTCTTGGGGATCATAGAGAACCTACTGCTACACCTCCTCGACTAGTTCCCATTCCTAGTCAGAATGTTATTCGGTCAGATGATGTTTTTGAGCCATCCCAGCTTGGAGTTGAGACACGAGATCTAAGACAGGTTCCATGTGCATTGCATTGGACAACGCTATAGTGTCCATGCACAAGGACAGGTCTAGACCACGCCCTAGACCTACAACGTCTGAGTTAACGTGGGTGGACGAGTTGATTATTTGGGTGCTTGACCATGAGACTCTACTTACGTATGCTGTGAGTTCCCGAGATGCATAATATCATCAATATAAGGGATGCAGGAAATCGTTGATAGAGCAGGCATATTTATGTACTTAAATTTTTTTCATTATACATCATTAAATAATCATCTTTAATACATGTACATAAAAAATAGTCACTTGAGTAACATTGATTTGTTTTTTGTTGTTCCATGTAGAGGACCTCCTTTATGGATTTACTCAATGCCACTTCCCCATCGGTTGAGCATCCAACCTCTGTCCCTAGTGATGTCTCCATGGTACACATGCTAGTTCCCTCATCTTAACTTTGTTAGTTACATACATGCGTATAATTGCAATGATTTTATTGTAACTTTATTCTTGTGCCTTGCTCAAATAGTATAGGGTGGAGGCAACGAGATTGCGTAGGAGCAAGAGATGCATTCTACCTCGAGTTCTGACCATCAACCGTTAGTTGATAAGGTGCCATAGCTTATGTTGCAATGCAATAAATAATTCAATTTGATGTTTAATTTATATGTTAATTTATTATTCTTTTATTGATTGCATGCATGATGTCACCATATACAGTATCAAATACATCTGGGGGTCGATGCTGCATTAATGCTCATAGAGGAGTGGGAAAGGTTGAATCTACATCGTCCTGGTGAGGACCCATCGACTCAACATCGTCCTGGAGGGATTTGGACAATATTTCCATGGACTCAAGTCAAGTAAGTTAATCCATCGACTTAAAATTTTAAAAATTTGTCATCTACCTAATTTCAAGTACTAAAAGCTAACTAACTTACAAAGTACACAATTTTAAATTTTGCAGTCCCCATATTTCGACACCAGTTTTGATCATGCATTTCCCTATCACCAGGGGCATGGTGCAGATGGTACTGGTAGTGGCGATGACCACAGAGTCCACCAGGGGCCTAATCCACATATTTGACGAGATTTGTTCAGGTTGCACTATTTTTATTGTTATGCATACATACATGTTTAAGTTTATGTATACATATATACAAGTTCTGTATTTTTTTTTATATACTTCAAGGACTATTTCATATCATATTTTTTCTTCGTGTATATACGATGTGTGTATGCTATTTATGTTTATGGGCATTTGTCTTTATCAAGGATGTTTATGTTTATGTAGGTCTGCATGTTAACAATTTAATAGTTCATTAATTATATTTACAAAATTTAATTACAATAAGAAATTACAATTCATTATGCTAGTTTTAATTAACAATAACAATCTAATAACAATTTATAGATTTACAGATTACTTCTTACAATAAAAAAATACAATTTTCATAAAGTCATTTTCGATTAATGATAACAATTAGAGTTACAATGTATGATTACAAAATTATAAAATTTGACAATTAGAAGTTACAATTGTTCAATTACTCTTTAATAAATTACTACTTAGACATCCACACATTACAATTGTACAATTAATATTTAAGAAATTACTAATTAGACATGTACAAATTACAACTTGCAATCGCATTTGCAATTAAAATAAGATAGATAATATGGTCATTGATACCATGTGAAATATTGATACAAAATCGAATTGTCTTAAAATCATTCTTCTAGCCAATGCATTATAGGAATGCAACGTAATAACAAAGAATAAATTTACATGTTATTGCTTACAATGATAAATTACAATTCACAATGCTAGTTTCATTTAACAATAACAATTATAGTTACAATTTACGATTTACAATCTACCATTATAGTTACAATTGCAAATTACGAATTACAATAGAACATATTACAAATTAAAAGATATACAAGTCACATTTAGAGTTGCATTTTACAATATATAACATACCATTGTAATTACAAATTACAAATTTTTACAATTACTCTTTAAGAAATTACTACTAAAGACATGCACACATTATAAGAGTACAATTAATTTTTAAAACATTACTAATTAGAAATGTGCAAATTCCAACTTGCAATCTCATTTGCAATTAAAATAATATAGATAATAGGGTCATTGGTGGGTCATTGATACCATGTGAAATATTGATACAAAATCGGATAGTCTTAAAATAATTCTTCTGGCCAATGTGTTATAGGAATGCAAGTCTCCATGATACGGTCATGGTCATTGCCTACCATCTTCCATTTCTTTGATTCACCACTCTTCACCTTGATTTCTGTGAGATGTATCCAAGATTCCACCACTAAATGAAAGTACTAACAAGATATATACTCAAGTATATAGTCTTGGTAAATAATATAATTGCCTTGTTTTTTCAATTTTTGGAAAAAGTGGCCCATGACAACTAGGTCACCAATTTGGTAAGTGAAATCACCATCTTGATATGGTCTCACCAACCTACTTTTCATTTGGGTAAATCACATTAAATAATATGCAACGTTCTCTTCATTTCCCAGGGGAGCAATGATAGCAAATACATCACCTTCCATAAAAATTAAATTTTGTTAATCAAATGTATTCAAGTACCGGTTTGGAAGTTTGAACATCCAATCGAATATTCCAAATAAAGACATGTGATATATATAATGAGTAAACTCTGGTTAATGTTCAGTTTTGTACCTTCCCTAACCACGTCAAAAAACTGATCATGATCTAATGATACCACGACATCTTTAGTGTGCATCTCTTGCCATGTAGGAATTGGATGAGGATCCTTCGGGTTAAGAGGGACATATTTCCATGGTTTCACATGTCCAACATTTTGGCATTTATCAAGTTCGCAACCATTTGTAGCGATGAAAAACTCGTAAAATCACGCATATTTTCTCATTTCTATGGAAAAGATGTCGCCCATGTCCTTACTACAAATGGAGTGTAATTTCCTCTTCCTAGGTATCATCTCACAATATCAAGGAATGGATCTATTCACATTTCCAATGACAACATTCCAAAAGAACCTGAATTGAAATAAATGTACAATCAAATATATAAGTATTCAACTAAGACAATGCTTCAAAGAACATTCAAAATGTGAACTTCAACTACACACTGTATCGTCTTACCTGTGCACCGGCCTTTCCTATTCACAAACTTCGTATCCCAAATGCAATGTGTACCATTCAACTACTTCTACATATGATTTGAGTGGGATTGCACCATGACTCATCTGGTACCTTCTAAGTTCCCTTTTCACATAGGCACCTACACCATCATGCTCGCCCTTTCCATGCTTTGTTTAAAAAAAGATCCAAGTATGTCGAACTCTTGTCTCTTTATGAAGGAGACTCAACCAATAAAAAGAGTGTGCCAATTTGAACTTCCTTGCACACCCATCTGACCAAATCCAATGTTCTATAAATGACAACTCATTCTTTTTGAATGATTCATAAATAAACCCAAAGAAGTGTTGAATGAACAATGTATCACCACTCACATAAAAATGGTACTCTTTAATCACATTGCGTGACTAGGGATCAGTGTTATCCCTACCATCAATGCTCACCTGAACATGTCTGTACAAAACATGTATGAATATTGACACCTGGCCAGAGTGATAATACTCACTCTATATCTCAGTTTGGGGAGCAAATGTGTAGTCCTCGGTGAAGTCTACTATTGATAAGATTTTGCTCGGCTCAAACACCTCACGAGAATACTTGAATTCAACAGCTTGCCACCTAGACCTATGAGAGTGTTTGATATATTTATAAATATGATTTTGGAATTTCTCCATGAAATTTGGAATAGGGATTTTCTCCTCAAGCAAGTCGATCCTTTTAGATGGCTCAGTTGAAGAAAATGATGCAACCATGGTAACATACTCATATCTTTTCCATGTAACCAAGACATCTAAGAGTCCAGAGTGTGCTAGATTGAATGTGAAATGTCTATGGAACAATGCCATGTTATCACATTCAAGGCATGTTCTTCCACCTACACATATTTTGTTGAAAAACACATCCTCAGGATTCCTTTTGCATCGTATAGTATAAAACAAAATATTGTACTGTGGGAGGAGCTAGTTCACCATGCCAGTGCTTTTTTCAAAAGTCTATAAATGTGTTATTAGAGTTGAAATTCAACATGGTATTGACAACAACAGGTGTCATGAATTGTGTTCAACCTAATATACCATGGTTTTAGCTTGTAAAACATGTTGATTGATATCTTGACACTGGGATTGGCCTCTTGAAATTCCTCAAACAATGCAACTCTTGTCATCTCCATAACATGCTTACAATGCTCAACATAAATCCCCGTGGATAAATGTTTCTGTATAACATGCTTTCGATCTGGTATAACACGTGAATGGTTTTCCCAAAACTATACGACCTTCTCTCTAACGCCTTCAGAAAGTCTATCGTGATAGGGTTGCCCGCAAATAATAGCCTAATAAGCAGCTTCATTGTTTTCATCTATCCAGACCTTGAATTTAGTATATTTGTGCAATGCTTTTCTTGAAACATGGAGGAATTTTGACATTGTTGGAAACATTCGAATTCTTGAGTTTGTCAGTGCCACATCAACAGTTGTAATTTCCCTATGAGTATCTTGGATATTATGTTTTCTTGATTTTCTGAACGAAGATAACGTTTTTGTGACATTTTCTGCTGGGGTGCCATGTGCCATTTTACCTTTAGCATCCTTAAAACCCAACAAGTTTGTGGCATCTTTCAGTCTTTTATGTTTCAGCAAGCCATTTTGGATTTTAGCTTGTGCGATAAATGAGTGTTGTTCAAAATGCAACTTGATGATATTGCTAACATACTCTCTAACTGTCCAAACAAGACTCAGGTTCCCAAACTCTTCTCCCGTGGCAACATCCACAAGTTCTTCTAAACATTGTCCACTTCTTACAAACCCACTACAACTCCCAATTACTCTTGAAGCCATGTGAAAGGGAATGGAGTCTTGCGACGGCTGATCGGGATCTATCCTTGCATATAGTCCAATTAGATTTTTGAAAGTTCAACTCTAACAAAATAAGGGACTTTTGTTTGAATTAAGAAAAAAAATAGAGTCGAAGTAAGAAGCATTCAAATATTATGGTCTCACCCATGACTAGATTTCAAATGCATTCAAACATTAGAAGCAAATTTAATTTTTGAAAGTTCAACTCTAACCAAATAAGGGACTTTTGTTTGAATTATAAAAAAAATAGAATCAAAGTAAGAAGCATTTTAAGACTATGGTCTCACCCATGAACAAATTTAAAATGCATTCAAACATCATAAGCAAATTTAATTTTTGAAAGTTCAACTCTCACCAAATAAGGGACTTTTGTTAGAATTATTAAAAACAAATAAAATCAAAGTAAGGAGCATTCAAATACTATGGTCTCACCCATGAACAAATTTCAAATGAATTCAAACATTAGAAGCAAATTTAATTTTTGAAAGTTCAACTCTGACCAAATAAGGGACTTTTGATCGAATTATTAAAAAAAAATAGAATCAAAGTAAGAAGCATTCAAAGACTATGGTCTCACCCATGAACAATTTTCAAATGCATTCAAACATCACAAGCAACTTTAATTTGTGAAAGTTCAACTCTAACCAAATAAGGTACTATTGTACGATTTATAAAAAAAAGAGAATCAAAGTAGGACACATTCAAAGACTATGGTCTCACACATGAACACATTTCAATTGCATTCAAACATCACAAGCAAATGCATGAAAATTTCTAAGGGTATTTAAATATTTCAAAAATTTATTATATAACGTAGATCTGCAAATAAAATGTAAATAGGTCCCTGTGACCTAGCGTCCTTCCACTCAAATTGTAACTAGGCCTCCCAAAGGATCTCATTCTGACTGTTGTGAACCCATCGGAGACGTCAGCTTGCAAATGTAACACATGATTGGTTATAACTATGAGCACTGAGAGTGGTATCAACAACCAACAAAATCCAATCCAGGTATTGTTAGCATCCCACGACAGTAACCTATAGGGTAGATATCCTATATTTTGGCCACTAAGAACCTTCATCAAGTTGGGGGAAAGAAGTTATCCCTCAAATGATATTGTGCACCTCTTTTAAACAGGTGGTGAGTAGCCCTCCTGAGAGAACAAAAACACATTACCTTGGGTTTTACCTCTAGCATGGCACCTCTTCCTCGAGAATTATTTTCCACTTGATGATGAAGGGTTTTTAAAGATTCTTTATAGACAACAACTATGTTTCATATGAGAAATTATTGATGGGCATCATTTGGATTCCTAACGCAACAATCCTACCTTATACTAACAAATTATTTTGTGCCCTCCTCTGGAGAAATTATGTCGGTTGGCTTAAGTTGTTTTGGTTGATTTTTTAACGGCATTCTTCACTTAGTGGGGTGAGAATGAACTTGATTATTACTAAAAACTATTCCATCCAATTTAAATTATATATATTCTATACATGTACACATGTTAAATAATAACTAAATATGATACAAACTTTTTTAAAACAAATTTCAAAATAGTGACTAAACATATTTATTTAATAGATGTGCACTTTCAATTTAAGATTGTGAGATAACATTTAAAGAGACTTTTAATCTACTAATTTATATGAACATACATGACAATACAAATTCATACTTTCTAACATGTAAAATAATAAAATTTAGTACTCTACATTAAATGAATTTTTATATATTCCAACATCCATCCCAAGGAAGTAATTTACAATAGATGTCCCATTTAATGTGTGAAATTGCATATGCATTTATATCTATAGTTTAAGGAGAAATCACATACATAAATAAACATGAACCATATACATAAATAAACATTACCTCTACTTTAAGGATTTTTTTTTTCATGTGTACATGCACATATTTGAATTTAAGTTGTTATGGAGTGTTTATTGCTATGAATATTTGACTATCAATTCCACTAGATGATATTTGAAACTTATATCAAAACCAACCTTGAGGAATAAAATTTAACACTACAAGGGAAATTTTGTGAGTTCACACAAATGTTTGATATATCTAGATTAATAAGTTGGTTGTACACTAGCATGCAATAATATTATCTAATAACACTCAATGCATATACATGAACATTTCACTACATTATTTAGTATATAAAAATTATTTGTGACCAATAGAATCGTATAATATCTTGAAAAAAATTTGATGACTACGAATCAATAAACATGATAATTTTGTAACTAATTTCAACATAATAATTACATAATTAATTTTGAAACATGATAATAGAAAGCTTGAGGTAAAAAGTAAGAATTAAGAAACATGGTTGAAATAATTATCATTTGAATAATGAATTAAGAAAAATATCAACATCGTCGTCAATTGGAATTGGATCCACCAAAGGTTGATCTTCACCATCTTCTTGTTGCTTGTCGTCACCTCATCCTTTCTTTGTTCTTTTCTTGTATCTCTTCTTCATTATTTGATCTCGATCATGTTTCCTACTTCAATGTTTTTTGTTTCCCATCTTAATTGGTGAATAAGAAATGAAATATCCAATTTTCTTTGAAATCCTTAAAAAAAGAAATACTTTGATAAATGAGTAAAAAAGAAGTTACAATTCATAATTTTAAGTTTATGTCCATGTTTTTATATATTTATTTATACAATATACTTCAATAAATGCGGAATATTGGTAGGTAGTTTACGGGTTGGGTTGGAGAGACAAAAGCAAGGCGAAATGAATGAAAATTTGGCTAACGTAGCTTGATTGAACTATTTTTGTATTCTCGATCAAGCAAACAAAATCTCAATCGATTTAATATCTTAATCGAGAGATTATCTTGATCGGGCTTTCGATTAATCCTCGATCAATCATTTGGTTAACCCTCAATCGAGATGTTTTGGAAATCTGCACAAACGATCGATCAAACTATTTAAAAACCTCGATCAAGCTAATAAGCTCAATTGAGAGCTTTAAAACAGACTTTTAGCCCCCTTCCTTGTAATTTTTTTTGTCCGCTCTCTTTTCCATACCTAAACCCTAGCCTAGGATACACCTTATATGGTGTAATTCATACTAGTGGATATGTCAATGAATCGTCTATTCATTGACGTAAAAATTGCAAGTTTTTGAGTTCATATGATAATTTTTTGTTATTTTCTTTTAAATATTATACTCACAAAACCATGTCCACAACTTCGAATCAACGCAAGGATAAATAAAATCATAAGAAGTACACAACAACAAAAAATTCAAAAAATACATACGCACTAGACCAACGTGTCGTCTTCAAAAGGGTATTTTTTATTTTTGTAACCAGTGAAAAAAAGTTTACATGCACACACATGTGTATGAAATGCAATTAAAATTTTCCATAGTCAATTTCAAAAATTAAAAAATATATATAGAATTTTCCATCATAAATTAAACAAAATGTGCACCCAAGTGCATTTTGTGTAGATTATGTTAATATTTGTTTTTCAAAATTTATGCATTCATCACTAAATTATTTATCATGCACACAAACCCTCATAAAATTTTGCTGAAATTTACAAGAACAACCCTATCATTATATGCAATTTTGGCATATTAAATAATTTTATTATTTAAAAAAATATAGGTGGAAAGATGACATAATTCCCTACAATTTGTTTTTTTGTTGCATGTAGAATCTCACAAGGCATATATGAGTTTTGAGGGCTTTGATTTAATGAATGAGTAAAAACTTGAATTTTCACTGTCACTTATGGCAAAAAAGTGTTACCCATCTTCATGGATTCACCCTACTAGATATTTCAGCATCTATATTAGAGTTTAATCAACTAGATTATCACATCCACTTGTGCGTTCACTTGAGAGAGTAAATATTATGCTCTTCTTGGAAAAGTTTAGCCACTTACTAGTTAGTATAGTTGCAGGGGGCATCTTGTCTAAATATACAACACCTTTTGGGACAACCCTCTTTAGTTCAAGGATTCCTAAGAAGCTGAGCATTGTGATGTAAAATATATTTATGGGTGTTTAACCCTAGCTTGAATGTTGTGTAGCCTAGAAACAAATTTCTCTAAGTGCATATAACTAAAGTATTGGACTGTTAGAATTGGAGTAAGAGATTGTTGTATCCTCTTAAGGAAAAAAGTATCAAACTTGTTTATACTCATTTTTTCTTTGATAGTTAAAAAGAAAAAATGTATATAAGTGTCTTGTTCAAATTTTCTCTGAAGGTTTACAATTTCTTACTCTTTTGCTTGATTCTTACTCTTCTGCTTGATGATTGGGAATTCCAATTCACTAATGTTTTGCTTGGTTCTTCTTATGTACTAATTTCTTGTTACACTATTTTGGTCAAATATTGACTTATGTTGACTGCCCTTTGTAAACATCAATATTGGATTTATGTTGAGGTTGTGATACAAAATCTCATAATTGTTATTGTGCTTTCTACACGCATACTTTGTAAGCTTATTGTCTAAGACCATCCAGGTTTCATCTAAGGTTAGTGCCTTTTGACAAAATATTATTTTGGGTTCTAAACCCATCCTTTGGAAGCTAAGTGTCTAAGCTTCCAAAGGACGAGTGCAGAACCCATGCTGTAACAATTATGAGATTTTGTATCATATCCTCAACAATAAATCCAATCTTGATTTTTAGGAAGGGCATTCAACATAAGTCAATATTTGATCATAGGATTTAAGTCGGAACTCCAACATACAAATGTATTTATCAATGTTCAAACGATATGCGTGCAATAGTTTCAGCGATCTAGTTATGCCGGTTGGGCATTGAAAGTATGAAGTCCTCTCGACATGAATGTAACATTTTCGACAAGATGGCTATGTCAGATAAGCATCATAATTACAATGGAGTCTTGACGTGAGTGCAATTGTTTCGACGATATGGTTAGGTCGGCCAGGCATCATATTTTTTATGTTTTCCTGACACGCATGTAATAGTTTCATCATTATGGTTATGTTGGTTAGTCATCGTAAGTACAAAGTCTTCTTGATGATGTGAACGTATCTATTACGACACTGTCCCGACCTTCCAATGATGGAGGGACGTCGAAACGACGTCTAGGGAATGTTTGTAGACCAATGAGGATGCAAAAATATTATTTTGGAAAACCTGCCATGTAGCCATTAGGGGATGTCATAAGGACGAAGTAGGAATGGTGATTTTATACAATGTCATGCTTTCGACTGAAAATTTGTGACATTCCAAAGAAAATTTTTTTTGATGTTCGTTCCTCAAACTTATTGTTAGTATAATGTCATAGTATGTAATGTCCCCATTCAAATAAATCTCAAGAAGGGAAAATTCCACCAATCTACTAGTTTCCTAGGTTGGGGTGGAAACATTATATTTGTAATAAGGGAACTAATAAACCCCAAGTGGACATTAGATTGACATAAATATATTAAAAGGGCTTAAATAAATATTTATGATAGGAAAATAAGGTCGCACTTGGTCATGGAGACACATTGGTGGTGTGGGACCCACACAAAGCTAGATTCCTCATGCCACATGGCATTCTATTCTCACCCATTCGAATCCAAGGTGGAGTCTAATGATCTTTGGGAGTTGGAAGGTTAATATACTTGGAATGACTCAATGTAGTTCGAATTGGAGTGGAAGAGTAACTCCCATGGAAGAGGAAGAGGCATTGGAGAAATATTGAGACAATTGGGCTAGATTCCCTAGCTTCTATGACAACAATGATGAAGATGATATGACACCTATGACACAAATCAGACCTGAAGGATGACATATGACATACATGACATGTCAGGGCTAAAAATATCCTCCAAGAAGGTGCACAAGGGAGTTAGGGCAGCCAAAGAGACACCTACTCGAATTGAGTGAAGGGGGAGGCTAGATTTGGAGGGACAAGTGGCATACTTGGGAATCTCTTCCCAAATTGAGTTGGCACGAATATCATGGAGGGAATTAAAGTTAGGGAAGCCTTATGAAGTTTATAAAAGTCAAGAAGAAATAACAAGACCAGCTTTTTATTATTTTACATTTTGTGTTTGGAGAGAAGAGCTAGTAGAGAGCTAGTCTACTTGCCTTAGCACCAATTTCAAGGGTGAAAGATTCCCATCCTAATTGGAAATTGGAGAGGCCATTCAAAACTTTAATTTGGAGCTACAATGGAGTCTTTAGTTATAGGTTTAATCTATAGGGCAGCTCGTGGTTCATTCATCTACAATTTGTTCTTGCATATTTGGGCCCTTGGAGGAATTGCGCCTTTGGTGAGATGCTGATCTATTTGTGAGAGTCCAAGACGATCCATTTATTTTTATCCTGATATATATACTCTGTATTTACTGCTCATAAGACTCTCAATTCGAAATACCAAGTGAAACTATGTAAAAATACCAAGCAATGCATAAATGATGCCATTTTCCCTATATCTTGTTGTTGGAGCTTGAAGAGACATTATTTCGAATTGTATCAGTCATTCTCTGTGATTTTGTTGATTTATGGAGTATCATTAATGTTTTGAAGAAGTTTCATTAACATGGCACAAGTCTTTGGCACCTAAATTTCGAATTTCATAACATATGGTGAAATTTACTAGCTTTCCCCCCTATGTGAAGACTTGCATACAAATATCTGATTTAATGGAGTTGAAGAAGGACATATGAACTAATTGAGGATAAATTGGGGAGCTCATTAAAGCCATTTATCAGTACCATACCTATTTTCATAAATTTGGAAGGGTTTAATAGAATTTGGAGAGCCATCTTTGACCACTACCCTTGGGGGTTTTGAAGATCAATTTGACTAATACATTTCCCTACTTTGTCCAGTTTGTAAATGAATGTTGCAGAAGTGTTTTAAGGGTTTTTAAGCATACATAAGCCTAATTTATATGTATGAATACCTTCCAAACTCATTCAGAACCCATTCGGAAGTATTTGGAGCCATTCGGAAGTAGTTGGAGCCATCGGAAGCAGTTGGATTAATACTAGTCTAAGGGTCGAATTGGTTAAAATTTGTAATTTTTCCTAGTTTGTGCAAATTATTAAAAAGGGACACTATAAGTGGTATCAGAGCATGGTCCTTGCACCTGATGTGGAT
Source organism: Larix kaempferi (assembly GCA_027924585.1). Lineage (NCBI taxonomy): Eukaryota > Viridiplantae > Streptophyta > Pinopsida > Pinales > Pinaceae > Larix > Larix kaempferi. Next base: position 4,238,989 of record BSBM01000674.1, read on the forward strand.
GACCATTTATGAAGACAAGAAGCCAAATAAATCACCCCCCACCCTTAGAACCTGAAACTGAAAGTGTTTTTGTTGAAGAGGAAGAAGTAGGAGAAGAAGAGTATTTTGTTGAAACTATGGCTAGGGATGAGAAGGAACCTCAGAGGATAAGGAGGAATTTAATAAAATCATGAAACCATTATTTGAAGACATGACAAATCAGATCATTAAAAGGTTCGAATTGTTGTCTAGACAACTTGGAAGCAAAGGAGCAATAGGAGGCAGCAGCAGTTCTTCTTTCGAGGAAAATAAGGAAATGGGAGAAAGTATTTTCTCAAGAACAGAACCTCAGAATAGACCTAATTAAGTTCATTGGAAACCAAGTCCTACTACACCTAAATTTATTGTGGCCAAAGAAGAACCTAACACCCCATTTGCTATGCAGGAAGTTGTAAAAGAATGGGAAAATTTGAGTGAAGATTGTAGAAGGACTCTACCATTTGATCAATACTTTACTGTCTCAAACAAAATCAAAATGAGGGAAGGTAATAGGACTCCATTTCAGAATACAGAATTGAATTATGCCATTGGTAAAATGCCCCTTCCCACTTTTGATGGCTCATCTCAAAGTTCTGCAAATACTTGGGTACAAAAACTAGATGTGTATTTTCAACTAAATCCAATGGTGGAAGAGGATGCTTTAAAAATGGCTATTTTGCATCTAGAAGGAGATTCCAATGATTGGCGGTTCCATGGTCTGAAAACTTTGGGACATGATCAGGTTATAACATATGGAGAATTTGTTGACAAGGTATTAGAAATATTTTAGCAAAAAGACCTATAATGGCCTTTCAAAGAACTAGCCCAATTGAAGCAAATTGGAACCCCTGCTGAGTATATGTTGGAATTCCAAAAATTATTAGTTAAGGTGACTGATATATCTATGGTAAGATTAGTGTTGCTTTTTAATGAAGGTTTGGATGAACCCTTAAAAGGTTTAGTTACAAAACTAATTCATTGAAGAATCCCATGAACTTGGCAAGAGATCTGCAGAATGTGCTACCAATGACAAGGTTTCTCCCCAAGACCAACTTCCCTTCCCAATTCAGATTTGAAAAGAAGACATGGAAAGAAGATGAATGTGGAAAGGATAAGAAAGAGGGACTAAGCAGGGAATAAATTAGAAGGAAGAAACTATGTTACACATGCTTCCAACCATGGGTACCAGGGCATAAATGTGCTAAGGGAAAGGCACAATTCATTGAAGTATTTTTTGATGATGAGTATGAAGAAGGTATGGAGGAAGGATGACATATCTCAGCTCAAGAAGAGGGATATGCCACAATAGAAGAAGAGAAAAAAGAACAAGATCATCCATTACCTGACAAAGGGAGACTAGAAGTGCTTTCAAGAGTGCCTCATTTCCACACTATTCGATGCCAAGGAGATGTACAAGGACAAAGGGTTTTGGTATTGGTAGATGGAGGAGCCAACCATAAATTCATTGATGCAGTCATGGTGGAGAGGAGAAAGCTACCTGCTGAACCATTCGATGGCTTCACAATCATCATTCTAGGTCACCATACTATGGAGTGCAAAACATGTATTCCAAAGCTACAACTCACCATAGGTAATTACACATGTTTTGATAGCTTTTATGTGGTTGATGTTGCTGATACTAATGTGGTCTTTGGAGTGCAATGGCTGTACTCTATAGGGGAACATATAGTGAACTATCAAATCCCTGAAATGAGATTCAAAGATTCAGAAGCAAAACAAAGGGTATTGAGAGGAATGCACACCTATCCGAATCAAGTGGTGTCCTCCCACAGTATGAAACACAAGAATGAAAACGTTTTGGGATACATTCCTCATAGAAGGACACCTAATAGAGGAGGAACAAGTTTGAAGCATCCTAAATTGATATTGTTTGAGGGAAATAAATCTTGGGTGGGGAGGACTGTAATGTCCCCATTCAAATAAATCTCAAGAAGGGAAAATTCCATCAATCTACTAGTTTCCTAGGTTGGGGTGGAAACATTATATTTGGAATAAGGGAACTAATAAACTCCAAGTGGACATTAGATTGACATAAATATATTAAAAGGGGTTAAATAAATATTTATTATAGGAAAATAAGGTGGCACTTGGTCATGGAGACACATTAGTGGTGTGGGACCCACACAAAGCTAGATTCCTCATGCCACATGACATTCTATTCTCACCCATTTGAATCCAAGGTGCAATATAATGATATTTGGGAGTTGGAAGATTAATATACTTGGCATGAATCAATGTAGATCGAATTTAAGTGGAAGAGTAACTCCCATGGAAGAGGAAGAGGCATTGGAGAAATATTGAGACACTTGGGCTAGATTCCCTAGCTTCTATGACAATAATGATGAAGATGCTATGACACCTGTGACACAAATCAGAAATCAAAGATGAAATATGACATACATGACATGTCAGGTATAAAAATAGCCTCCAATAAGGTGCACAAGGGAGTTAGGGCAGACAAAGAGACACCTACTCGAATTGAGTGAAGGAGGAAGCTAGATTTGGAGGGAGAGGTGGCATACTTGGGAATCTCTTCCCAAATTGAGTTGGCATGAATATCATGGAGGGAATTCAAGTTAGGGAAGCCTTAGTAATTTTATAAAATTTAGGAACAAAGAGGAAGACCAGCTTCTAATCATTTTACATTTTGCATTTGGAGAGAAGAGTTATTCTACTTGCCTTAGCCCCAATTTCGAGGGTGAAAGATTCCCATCCTAATTGGAAATTGGAGAGGCCATTTAGAACTTTCATTTGGAGCTAAAATGGAGTCTTTAGTTATAGTTTGAAGCTACAAGGCAACTTGTGGTTCATTCATCTACAACTCGTTCTTGCATCTCTTTCACATTTTCTTGCATATTTGGGCCCCAAGAGGAATTACACCCTTGGTGAGATGTTGATCTCTTTGTGAGAGTCCAAGAATATCCATTTATTTGTATTTTGATATATATATAATATGTATTTACTGCTCAGAAGACTCTCAAGTCGAAATACCAAGTGAAACTATGTAAAAATACCAAGCAATGCATAAATGATGCCATTTTCCCTATATCTTGTTGTTGGAGCTTGAAGAGACATGATTTCGAATCGTATCAGTCATTATTTGTGGTTGTTTTGATGTATGGAGTATCATTAATGTTCTGAATAAGTTTCATTAACATGGAACAAGTCTTTGGCACCTAAATTTCGAATTTCATAACATATGGTGAAATTTACTAGCTTTCCCCCCTATGTGAAGACTTGCATATAAATATCCGATTTAATGGAGTTGAAGAAGGTCATAGGAACTAATTGAGGATACATTGGGGAGATCATTAAATCCATTTATCAATACCATACATCTGTTCAAAAATTTGGAAGGGTTTAACAGCATTTGGAGAGCCATCTTTGACCACTACCCTTAGGGGTTTTGAAGCTCAATTTGACTAGTACATTTCCCTACTTTGTCCAGTTTGTAAATGAATGTTTCAGAAGTGTTTTAAGGGTTGTTAAACATCCATAAGCCTGATTTATATGTCTTAATACCTTCCAAACTCATTCAGACCCCATTCAAAAGTATTTGGAGCCAGTTGGAAGCAGTTGGATTAATACTACTCTAAGGGTCAAATTGGTTAAAATTTGCATTTTTTCCTAGTTTGTGCAAATTCTTAAAAAGGGATACTACATAGTACTAGTGGAATCCACTAGGGACAATAGCTAAGTATAATGTCATAGTACTAGTGGAAGCCACTAGGGAAAATAGCTACATATAACCCTCATGGAAGGAGCTAAAAGAATAATGGTTGTTGCTCTACCCTACACTCGCATAGCCAAGAACATCCAAGAAGAAATCAACAACTAGCTAGGGGTGAAAATTTCCACAACCGATTCAAGAGAGGTGTTTATATTTCTAAAAAATAAACTACATGAGGGTGATGAAGAATTTGACAAGGTTCCCATTCTCTTGAGGAACCTCCCTTTTTGCCTTACATTTAGATGTAGAGGAAAATTAAATCTTGTAACTGGGATATTCATCTAGCAAAGTTGTTGAACGTGCACCTGCAACAACTCAACAAACCTCCATGGGAAACTTGATGAAGCTTGTTGATATTATTACCACCCAAAAGGAAACAACCAATGAATCCCAAATAGGGTTCACCTAGTTAGTACAGATGTTGGTAGGACAAATCAGCAAAAAATCCAAGGAGACACTCTTTGTAGCTATCAACAAATCCATTTCCAGTCAGTGCCACTTCCACCCCTCAACCACCGCTAGTAAGTGGTCCAATGATATATCACAATGTCCAACTTTTAAAGAAATGGAACCCAACAAAAAGAGAGGTAGTAGACCTCACCTAGGAAGAAGCATCAATCTCACCTCACAGTGGAACATAAATAGCACTGGATTCATAGCACACAACTAGGGGATAATGACCTTAGCCATAGTAACATGTGTTAAATTCTAAGTCACAACAGATCATAGAGCTAAGAATACCTCACAATGAAAGAATGGGTAGAGAAGGTGAATTACAGTGAAAATTGCAGTGAAAAGAGCAGTAAAATTAAGCATGCATTGGAACTCAAATGGAAGCAGAAATGTGTAACATTATGTTAAATTTAATATGCTAAGACAGAAAATAGCAGCATTACATTCCATTTCACAATAATAGCATATACAGGATCACTGAAGAAACAACAAGCACAACATAAACACAAGAGACAGAGATTTATCCTGGGAAACCCTCATGGGGTAGAAAACCCAGCAAAGCTTCCTCAATATAGATGACCAGCAATATAGAAAGATGAAACCCTGAGACATGATCTCCTCCTCCACAATAGCAGACCTCTCCTCCACAAGTGCGCTATCCTCAAGTGTGTGAGTGTATCAAATGAGGAACACACCTCCTCTATTTATACACTACTCTGATATGTATTTTACACAAGTACATGTAGGCTCGTATTTAACCATTAGGTTAAATACCCCATTATAACTGACTGGGCCGACCCCCACATGGTGGGTCTAATAACCCTAGTTACCACACCCAACTCGGAGGAATAAACATCTCCGGATTTATAGTATAATCACATCGGAGGTATGGAACATCTCCGGAATAAATAATATACAAATATAATATTCTTTGAAGTTACAATATTTCAACACTCCCCCTTAACGAGAAGGATATTATAACAGTATCTGCACGAGCAAGGAGTCATCAACATCATACATGATACATCTATAAATCATTGGAAGCTTTCTCAACATCATCAGTAACTCAAGCAGTTACTGGAACATCTTCAATACTGGAACATCAACATCTTCAGTACTGAGTCTTTATCTTCTGCAGCAGTCGAACAACTACAACAACATCAACATCTGGATCCTCACGATCATCAGTATCGTCATCTCACGATCATTAGCATCGTCATCACACGATCATCAGCATTGTCATCACACGATCATCGGCATCATCATCACACGATCATCAGCATCGTCATCTCACGATCATCAGCATCGTCATCACACGATCATCAGCATCGTCATCTCACGATCATCAGCATCGTCATCACACGATCATCAGCATCGTCATCACACGATCATCAGCATCGTCATCTCACAATCAGCAGCATCGTCATCACAGGATCATCAGCATCGTCATCACACGATCATCAGTATCGTCATCACACGATCGTCAGCATCGTCATCAACACAGGTATCCATAACAATACAAGTATCCACATCATTAGTACAAGTATTCATGCCAATACAAGTATACATATCATCAATACAAGTATCCATACTGATACAAGTAATCATGTCATCAATACATGTATCCTACCGATACAAGTAACCACATCATCAATACAAGTATCCATACCGATACAAGTAACCACGTCATCAATACTAGTATCCTACCGATACAAGTAACCACATCATCAATACAAGTATCCTACCGATACAAGTAACCACATCATCAATACAAGTATCCTACCGATACAAGTAACCACATCATCAATACAAGTATCCTACCGATACAAGTAACCACATCATCAATACAAGTATCCTACCGATACAAGTAACCACATCATCAATACAAGTATCCTACCGATACAAGTAACCACATCAAAAATCACTTTCTCGGAGACCATACGTCTACGGATCAATTCAGGGACCGAAGTCCGGGGATGATACAATCCCCACTTCTCGGAGACCATACGTCTACGGATCAATTCAGGGACCGCAGTCCGGGGATGATACAATCCCCACTTCTCGGAGACCTCACGTCTACGGATCAATTCAGGGACCTAAGTCCGGGGATGATACAATCCCCACTTCTCGGAGACCTCACGTCTACGGATCAATTCAGGGACCTAAGTCCGGGGATGATACAATCCCCACTTCTCGGAGACCTCACGTCTACGGATCAATTCAGGGACCTAAGTCCGGGGATGATACAATCCCCACTTCTCGGATACCTCATGTCTATGGATCAATTCAGGGACCTCAGTCCGGGGACGATGCAATCCCCTGCCTGTTCATTCAGGACTTCATTATCGGAGACCCAGTCTACGGCTCTATTCTAGGACCTCAGTCCGGGGACGATGCAATCCCCTGCCTGTTCATTCAGGACTTCATTATCGGAGACCCAGTCTACGGCTCTATTCTGGGACCTCAGTCCGGGGACGATGCAATCCCCTGCCTGTTCATTCAGGACTTCATTATCGGAGACCCAGTCTACGGCTCTATTCTGGGACCTCAGTCCGGGGACGATGCAATCCCCTGCCTGTTCATTCAGGACTTCATTATCGGAGACCTATCGTCTACGGCTCTCTTTAGGACTGAAAGTCCAGGGATGATCCAATCCCCTCAACTGTCCACTAAGGACTTCATTTTCGGAGACCTCACGTCTACGGCTCTCTTTAGGACTGAAAGTCTAGGGATGATCCAATCCCCTCAACTGTCCACTAAGGACTTCATTCTCGGAGACCTCACGTCTACGGCTCTCTTTAGGACTGAAAGTCCAGGGATGATCCAATCCCCTCAATTGTCCACTAAGGACTTCATTCTCGGAGACCTCACGTCTACGGCTCTCTTTAGGACTGAAAGTCCAGGGATGATCCAATCCCCTCAACTGTCCACTAAGGACTTCATTCTCGGAGACCTCACGTCTACGGCTCTCTTTAGGACTGAAAGTCCAGGGATGATCCAATCCCCTACCTGTCCACTAAGGACTTCATTCTCGGAGACCTCAAGTCTACGGCTCTCTTTAGGACTGAAAGTCCAGGGATGATCCAATCCCCTCAACTGTCCACTAAGGACTTCATTCTCGGAGACCTCACGTCTACGGCTCTCTTTTAGGACTGAAAGTCCAGGGATGATCCAATCCCCTCAGCTGTCCACTAAGGACTTCATTCTCGGAGACCTCATGTCTACGACTCTCTTTAGGACTGAAAGTCCAGGGATGATCCAATCCCCTACCTGTCCACTAAGGACTTCATTTTCGGAGACCTCACGTCTACGGATCTATTCAGGGACCGAAGTCCAGGGATGATACAATCCCCACATGTATTCTCATCAATACATCTATCATCAAAAGCATGTATTCTTACTAATACATATAACATCAAAAACATGTATAAGTAAAACTAAGTATTCTAAGTATAAGAGTCCTAAATCTAAATATTTATAAGTATCTAGGTGTAGAGAACAGGTTACCTCATCATTGACCTTGTTGTTCGATGAGACAATCTCATCAACAGTGACCATACTACTCCCCCTTTCGAGGAGGGTCCTTTTGAACTACACCAAGCTTGTCTCGGAAGTATTCAAATTTCACCTGAGACAGAAGTTTGGTAACTTCTTCACTTTATAGTTCCTTTCTGTGTCATATCTTGTTAGTTCCCTATGTTCTTTGACTTATCATGGAACACTAGAATCTATGTCATCCTGATACAACTCTATTTATCACATAGGATCACAGTTGGTTCTATCTCTAAGTCAAAAAATCCTGAAGCCAAACTTCTTCACAACAAGTAGAGAAAGCAACCATATATTCTGCTTGTGCTGAGAGCCACACTAGACTGCTTCCAGCTAAACCACGAGATCATGGCTAATCCCAGACAATAACATCCTCTCGATGTTTTCTTCCTGTCTGATACACTTTCTTCCCAATCAGCATCTGAGTAGTCATCTGAAGTCATGATCTCCAAGATAGCATAGATCAAAGTCTATCGTATCCTTTATGTACCTCATGACATGCTTTGCAACTATCGGGTGAACACATCTAGTTTCCACTAGATACTGACTCAAGGTGTTCACAACAAAGCATATATCTAACCTAGTATATGTTAGATACATCAATGACCCAATAATTTGACTGTACAGAGTTGTATCCACTAACTCTGATGAGTCATCTCCTAACAGCTTCAAGTTGGAATCCATAAGAGTGGCCATTCCAACATATCAAGTCTTCTCAAGATTTCTCAGCATACTTTCTCTGGTTGCAAGAGATTCCTTCTGAGACTTTCCATACTTTTAGACCTAGAAAGTAATGCATCAATTTGAGATCTTTCAATTTCATTTCTACAGTCATCTATCTATGCCATCTCTCATCAGATGGGTCTATTGAGATGAGCCTCAACATCATTCGAACTCTGTGGTGAGTTCCTTCTTGCATCCATGTCATATGTGTATAGAAGCCATATTCAACCTTGTAGCAAAGGTTGAGATCCACATCACCCATGGTGATCATTAAGCTTATCAATTTATTATCGATCCTAGGTACCTATACAGAACCTGATTCACACTTCTTCTTTAATTACACCATACTTGGAGCAAACATCTTGTCATGATTCTCTTCCCCTTTCTAAGAGAATCTTCTAGCCATGAGCCTTCTATATTTTGTTTGATTTGTAAATCTTCTTGTTTGAACATCCACCACTTGTACGGTGACCTTTCCTACAAATCAAAATTAAGTACATGATTAGTAATACTTCATAATCATCAAATCATATTGACATGATAACCTATTATGCATACAGATATCATTTACATAGTGATGCAACTATTTTGACCAATACTTTGGCACAACACTTTCCCATATCCTGTATGCATACAGTGGCTATCTAGATGCCTTCCATCTCTACCGGAACATACTATCGAGAGTGTGCACAACTCTCAGCATGTCAGCAAAGAGGTTTCATTCTAGACAAGCAACAATGGAATGTTTGTCCAACTTACCAATCATATGCATATTAGTAGTATACTGTTCAACGTTCTATGAATATTTACACTCAGCATGATATATTATAGGAATACAAATATGCATACAATCTATTACAGGCAATATCATTTACTATTTCAAATAACAACTCAAATACTTATCTTTTATGTTTGTGTGGTTGCCTCCCGCTTGATCTTCTGTATGTCTTTTGAACTTCTATTCATTCTGTACCACTGTGCATGCTCAAATGTGCACTAGTGTCATCATCATGATCTCATACACATACATTCATTAGTATAATCTCAATGTTATCAAAACATTATAGTTCTAAATAATCTTGAAAATGTATAATCATGATTATAGATAATATTCAAGGTTTCAGGGAAGTCTTCCTTTACTTATGCATATTCTTGTTTGATCTAGTTAGTTAAATAATCAACCAAGATAAGAGACATGATATGCATAAACCCTTGATTACTAACTTTATGAATAAGCATAACCAATCATACCAAGTATACTTATATAAGGGATCCTAATCACAAGGTAAGATTCTAACATGACATAGGAAAACATACCTGGATTAGTATACCTGCTTAGTTATGTGCAACATACCTAAACAATCTCTTCATTGATTTAGAGATCTTGAGCTAGAACCTGCATGTCTCATAGGTTAAGCATAATATAACAAGGTCATACATACCTCGTAAGTAGAACAAAGATTATGGATGAGTCTTTGTCTTCATGTTTTCATGGTCATGGAACCTGATTTGTCTTTTGTGATGTACCTGTATCTTGTTAGCAGACAACATCATCCTCACACAACATCATAATGCATTAGTACAATCATAAGTGTCAAGACCCTAACCAATGAATATCTTCTATCATACATTCATAATTTTGTTAAGGTTATACGACAAATCTAAAATCAAAATTGTACTAACTGTAATAACCTGAAGACAAACATACCATAAACTTAATCATGGACAAATATCGAAACATACCTCGATGAGTCATACCTGTCGAGATTGCTTGTATTCTTCTTATGTAAGGCCTTATCCTCATCTCCCTCTGAGACAGGAACTTCTTCACTTATGCAGGTGACCAATCCATCTTCTTCTAGGATTAACCCAATCCACTTGATTTGCAAGAACTGGACCTGGAGCTGGATATGGGTTTGTCAGAGAAACCCAAAAAATTCAAACTTTGAATTTCAAACTTTCGAAAGGATAGAAATATGCGCCTTGATGAGCTGATCAAACTGGTATATTCAGAATTTGAAAACTGCAAAGTTTTACTCCTCAATTTTTCCTTTGAAACTTTCGGATTCACTGGACGTGACCCTGAACTGGGGTTTGATGAATCCCACTCTTTTTCCCCATCAAAAGGTTTGATCCAAAGCTCTAAGCTTCTATTTTTCTGAGGAGCTTCTAGCCGTGGTCACAGATTTCAAAAATTCCCATTTTTACAGAAGCCCTAATTTTCCACTTTTCTGATCAAAGTCCCGAACTAGGGTCTAATCAAGCCCAGCCTTCTGCCCAACCAAAAATTCTGATCTTGGTCTCTAAATTTCTATTTTGATGAGTGGAATCCAGCCGTGGTCTCCGATTACAAAAATTCCAACTTTCTTCAAAGCCCTAAATTCCGGAAGCCATGAATGAAGGTACCAAAAAATAATTCTGTTTTGACAGAAATATGTACCTGATTGTTTCTGGTGTAACTCCAAAATTTTTGATCCACAGGGTCTGAAAAAGTTTTCTGAGATAGCCTGACCTGTTAGCTTTCCATCCTGACAGGTCTGACCTCAATTGGATGTTCTGAGAGAGAGTTATGCCAAATGTCGCAATGTGACCTGTTTTGGGAAAATATAGGAGAGCGAACTTGTACGGCGTGCCACGTGTCACTGTTTGACCTTCGGCCTCTGAAAAAGTTTTCTGAGATAGCTCGGCCTGTTATCTTTCCATCCTGACAGGTCTGACCTCAATTGGATTCTCTGAGAGAGATTTATGCCAAGTGTCGCAACGTGACCTGTTTATGGGATAATACAGGAGAGCGAACTTGTACGGCGTGCCACGTGTCACTGGTTCAACTTCGGCCTCTGAAAAAGTTTTCTGAAATAGTAAAGTCTGTGTACTACCTGTCACTTTTCACGAAATTTCATTTGGAGCTTCCTAGCCCAAGTTATGACCTTTTTCCCAAGGTCACCTGATTTTGACTCAGATCTGGAAGAGGCAGAAACCCTATATTGTACAGATCATAAATCACAAAGTACAACGAATTAGAGGTTTTCCTTTGGACACAAGGTACCTGGAGATTTTAGCTTTGTCCTGTAACAATTTCAGATCCGAAAACTTCGCCAAAACGGATTTATAGCGAAAGTGTTACGATGACTGGTTTTTTCTATGTAAAACCCTAACCTTCAAATTCTCGTAAGTAAAGCAAGTGTCTTTAGTGCCATACCTTGTCTTCCTTCAGGTTAGCTCTGATACCATGTTAAATTTAATATGCTAAGACAGAAAATAGCAGCATTACATTCCATTTCACAATAATAGCATATACAGGATCACTAAAGAAACAACAAGCACAGCATAAACACAAGAGACAGAGATTTATCCTGGGAAACCCTCATGGGGTAGAAAACCCAGCAAAGCTTCCTCAATATAGATGACCAGCAATATACAAAGATGAAACCCTGAGACATGATCTCCTCCTCCACAATAGCAGACCTCTCCTCCACAAGTGCGCTATCCTCAAGTGTGTGAGTGTATCAAATGAGGAACACACCTCCTCTATTTATACACTACTCTGATATGTATTTTACACAAGTACATGTAGGCTCGTATTTAACCATTAGGTTAAATACCCCATTATAACTGACTGGGCCGACCCCCACATGGTGGGTCTAATAACCCTAGTTACCACACCCAACTCGGAGGAATAAACATCTCCGGATTTATAGTATAATCACATCGGAGGTATGGAACATCTCCGGAATAAATAATATACAAATATAATATTCTTTGAAGTTACAATATTTCAACACATTATCCATTAATCAGTATAGTCCAAAAATATGTTACAATAGATATAATTCGAATATCCTAGGAGAATTCAAATCAGACTTAGGAGAATTCGAGTCTCAGTCTATCTATCATAGGAATTGTCACCATTGGAGTGCTCTGGAAGACCCAAACTCAACACAATTGAACCAAAACTCAGTTAACTGAAGACACAGTCAATTAACTGACCAACGAGGGAGAATTAGTGAGTCCTGCATGAAAATTAGGTGAAAAAGGGTGCATCATATCACAATTAGTGGTGATCGGAGCTAAAACCCCCAATAGAGTTCAGGGACTCGGGTGGACTAAACTAGAAGACAAAGTAGGGTCCTAAAATGTAGGGAACTGAATCTGGTGGGCCTAAAATCATGCATGCAAGGTGCATTATGTAGCTAATGGGTCCTATATGAAATTTGCACACCACTAGGGGTGAAATGACATCATCAACTACTAGGAAGAATAAAATAATGCTAAGTAGTACAAGGATGGAGTATTAATTATCCTAACAACATGTACATAGAGCCACCTATGGAGCAACATACCATAGAGCCAATGTTGCAACATGAACCGATTGTCTAGAAGTCATGACTGAATGTAAGAGGATATGACCAAGACCCTAGGAATGATCTTGCTGGTGGGGTGAACCAATCAATTGATGATAGAGAAAAAAATAATAAAGAGGAAGAAGAAAACGAAGAACAATAACCAAATGAGAATATGAAACACATACCACTGAAGGGAGGTTTCAGAACAAATTAAATTAGAGGAGGAGGTGACAAATAAACTCAACCAGGGGAGGAAGGTGATAAACAAACTCAAACATGAACATCGACTTCGGGATTAGAAAATCAACTTGATGTGGGTACCACAAGATTTCTCATTTTCCATCTAGCATAGGACCAACAATATAAATTATTGATCATAGAAGAATACCAAAAGAGCTTCGACATTTTTTGATGCATTTATCTAGAGGTATAGGAGTGGATATGCATGGAGAGAAATGCATCAATGGATATTGGCCTCACTAAGGTCACCTGAAAGCAACAAACCACCCCATGTATGCCACAACCTATGGCTAGGATGGACACCACTTTGGTATTGCATACTCATGCTTCTTTGTCATTTGATATAAGCCAAGTCCCAACTAAATATTTGATTGGACAATGCCTAATTTTAGGGAATGTGATAGAAAGTAAGCTAACCTTGGCAGAATGAGACATTGGTTAGTTGCACCTTAAGAACATAAATCTATATCTTTATCTCTATGATTCCATCCAAGAAATAAAGGAGCTACACAAAGAGAAGCAAACATTACATGTAAATCGATTTAAGATTGATTCATGCTTGTGTTCAACTATTCAGGATAAGTATCCACAAATTCAAGATCTAGCAATCAATGCCTCACTACCTCAAATATCATATAAATTGTAGCAAGTGATGTAACAAATAAATAAACGAAAGGAATAGATGAAGATGATGTGGGATACATAATTCTTAGTGGAACAACAAAACATGGTCGAAACACTGCAAAGTTTGGATCCTACAACAACTAGTGCAAAGGAAATCCATGAACAATTACAAGAAGCAGACATTCAATCCTGAGAGATTACATGACCACAATGCAAAATTGGATGCAAATTTTAAAATGATGTGAGTACCTAGTTGAAGCCATTCAAGAGAAAATTAACAAGCTACAACAAGAGGTTGAGAACAATGTTAATCCCTTAGTTTGGGATGAAAAAATGAAATACATAAAAAGGGAAGATAAAGAACTTAATTAATTCTACTAGACAAGTAGACTAATTTAATCCTATTTGTGATAGCTCAGATTGACTTCCCTTACTCACCTCACATCCTTAAACAAATCCAACAACAATGACAATTGGAGTAGGAAATAGTTTAGAACACTCGACTGTGCACACTAGACCCCAACTAGACCAATGTATATCTCACTGGATTAAACATCCTGGTTGACAAATGGTCCAAGCAACTCAAGAAATTCACAACATTTCAAACCAAAGTTTTGGAGGTATTCCCATCGTTGGACCCCTCATTCCAAAAGGATGTGCTATCCAAAAAAAAGGAAGAGGAAGAAGAAAAGTCAAGCAATATTAGTAAGATTTGACTTGAGGGGGATTCAACAGGTGTATTCAGGGCTTCTTGGGTGCCTTGCTTTGAATTTTGGAAGTTTTGGGTTTTGGTCGTGATATTGGGAAGGATAGAATGGTGCAAGATAAACTAATCAAGCCAACGGAAGTGGTGCAACATAGTAGCGAGGCCATTGGGTGCAAGGAAGGATGCATTCATGAGATTTTGACAATAGGTAGAATCATAGACAATTGAGGAAGAGGTGGTGCAAGAAGAGTGACACCCAGTCAAGGAAGAAGAAGAAAACCGAGAGTCAATTGAGTTGAGTTGGGTGAAAAGAGAAAACGGGTGGCCAATTTCTGCATGCACCTTCTCATCACTCTGTGATGGATATAATGTAAATGCTTAGGCCTGAGTAGGATGATGATAGCATATTGGTTGATCTATAGGATTACTTGTAATAGCTTGCAATGTACTATATTTTCTTATACGGTAATGAAATAAGAGACCCCTTTTAAAATAAAATGTCGTGTTTATCTATGTGATGATGTGTTGTATAGATGTTATGGTGTTCGATGATGTGCTTGCTTCTGCCTAATTTATATGATGAATGGTTAGGATGAATGTGTTATTTGTTATGTCTATTATTTTAGTTAATGTTGGTTTCAACATTCTGGTTGATTGATGGGAAACTTTAAGATAACCTATGATATGGATGGTCATGATAGTCATGTTGCTTGAGCCTTAAAGTTTCTCTAGTCCTAGCACTATGCTTTGGATGAAAGCTTCCCTCCCTAAGGGATTGAATAACCAATACTTAGACTACGAAAAACCCCTCTATTAAAAAGCTCTATAGACCATAGAGTGAAATCTAACCAACGTCTAACATTTCAAGTAATTTGTGTATCTGACTTTTCAATTCAATCATATTTATATTATTCCTTACAATAATTAAATCATCCACATATAACACAACAATCACACCATCATCACATTTAATTTTTATATATTAATATGAATTTAACAAGCTTCTTTTATATCTATTCATCCTTATACTTATCATACAAAAAAAAATTAAAGTGCTAAGTACATTTTCTTCTTTCATATTAACCTTGGAAATATTGCATGTACACCCATGATCCATATAAAAAAACATTATTAACACCCACCTAATAAATAGCTCATATGAAATATGTATCTCTAAATGTAAACCACAAAACTTACAGATATATCAGTTTTAACCATATTCCACACATACAATAAACAAAGTGAAATTACAAGAGAATACCACAACTCGACAATTGTGTTTTGGAAATTAACATGAATTTTATCTTTGTTCCCTTCTAAGATGCTCGAGATTTCACAAAAAGTTGTATTATTATGCTTTTATGATGTTTGTTTGCGATCTGTGTTAGACAATGTAAACTATATATGTTTCGAAAACAATAATGAAATTATAAAATATTTAAATTTGCAAATCATTTTAAATAGTAATATTGATAAAAATAATAATAAAAAAAAGAATATTATAGTTGGAAATTTTAAATTTTCATAATAATTGAATATGAAATAAGAATTTTAGTGTATAAAATTTAAAGTATTATAAAAAAAAAAAATTGAAATGTATTTTTTTAATGTGTAAAAAATTTAAAATAAAAAATTGATTATATGTTACTTAAGAAAGAAAGATTGAAAATGGATATAATAAATGAGGATCTAAAATAGACATTTTTTTTAATGTGAGATATAGTTGTCATATCAATACAATAATTACTTAAGTCCAAAAATTTTTGGAAAGAAGAAAAATATTATTTTTACTAACATAGATTCATCTTAATCTGGATCTATTAAGTATCTAGAGAATCCAATTTCTTGAGGTGTAATTTTTTTTTATTCTTAAAATCAAGAGATTTGATTCCTATATTGCTTGATACATCCCGATTTAAGTTTTAGTTTTCTATTTTGGACATGGATTTTTTTAATTATTTTTTATAATTTTTTTATTTTATGAGCTTGATAGATCCCGATTTAAGTTTTAGTTTTCTATTTTGGACATGAATTTTTTTAATTACTTTTCATAATTTTTTTTATTTTATGAGAGGACGTGATTTTTTTAATTACTTTTCACAATTTTCATTTGATGAATTGACAAATCACATGATTTTTTTTAATTATGGTAACGTTAAGTTACAACATCTCCTCATCCTGTTATCACAATTATTGAATGTGATAAAGAATATAAATGATGATTTCCATCACCACGTAGTTTTTCTATGTCTAAACTAAATGCCACATTTTAAAACTATCCAAATCCTAATTTTCATCATAATCGAAATCTAGAAATCTAGATTTGAGCACTGCAAATTACAATTTCAGGAACTCCCTCCTTACCAGACTCCCGTATTAAGATCCCAGCGGATCCGAATAGAGGGCAATTTGGTTAGCCAATATACTTCTCCGTTTTAGAGTATAACATTACTCTGAAAACACTAAAATTCCAATTTCCAAACCAGATTTTAATAGAACTTGAAAAAGAACAAGTGATAAAACGATGCTATTTGATGGCCGTTATCCTAAGCACACAATTATTACTGAGATGGTTGGTTACTCATTTTTAATCTCGTTACTCAATTTCATCACCCAACTTCAAGTATGTGGAACGTCATCCCAACGGTGATGATATGAAAAACGCCATGAAAGCTAAGAGCGGAAGTAGACAGCTGATGATGTAAGAAAATGATGTGTGAATATTTTATTTTTCCAGTTAGACTCGAATAATAAAGTAAACGGTGTACTGATTTATATAATGTCAGACATAATTTATGATGGACTGCACCATTTGTTTCATCAAAAACGGTCCTTGCCTTAGAAACCTACCATGTTATACATCACATTTTACATTTACTCTCAGACGTCTAGCTGTAGGAATAGTACCTGTGATACTTCTTCCAGCGAAAATTATGCAGCGGCTGCTGATCATTATAGAAGTATTGGTTTCTTTCTTTTTATAGACTCCCTGACCCTTTCTATTCACACTACATTCCTTAAAGTTCAATCACTCCTGCAAGAAGCTCTTTGTATATATATATATATATTCATGGTATTCTGTTGACATGCAGCTTAGAATATAAGTTTATATTGCCCACTTGATCAGCTAGGTTATGGCCCGCGACTGTGTTGCAGATCACAAAGAAGACTCCCTGACCCTTTCTATTCACACTACATTCCTTAAAGTTCAATCACTCCTGCAAGAAGCTCTTTGTGTGTATATAAATATATTCATGGTATTCTGTTGACATGCAGCTTAGAATATAAGTTTATATTGCCCACTTGATCAGCTAGGTTATGGGCGACTGTGTTGCAGATCACAAAGAAGATAGTAATATGAACGAGTTAATGGATTCCATGGGTATTGGTATTGGTATGGAGGACACATCCAATTCAGTTTCTGATATTCAATTAGACTCTTCCTGCTGGGTACGCAATTCAGCTTCTGATATTCAAATATCAGACTCATCTTATTGTTGGGTAAGCTTAATTAAGGATTATTGATATAGGTTCAATTATGAGAGGTCTAGGGTATATACATCTTTGTAAATTTTAACGATTGTATGTTGTTAGACAAAGGTATCTCTTATCTTACAAATAAAGAATCTCCTAAAACCCAAATTGATATTAATATATGACTTGAGTTAAATATAAACTTAAAAATAAAGTATTATTATCATCTCATTATCCTGATAGGGTTTGTTTAGATATGCAGATCAAATACAATGAAGCAGAGTTGAAGCAACTGCTGTTATACGCAGCAATTGAATTGGACTCAGTGAGGGCTTCAGCACAATCTCAAAGGCAAGCCCATGAAAATCTGATTAAGCATCTGGAAGAACTTGTGCAAAGTGCCAAGAGAGAAAGAGATGAAATGAGAGAGCAATGTATCAACCTCACCAACCAGCTAGCTGCACATTATATCAATGCAGGATCAGTGGCAAGAACAGATGACTCATGTAAATTTGATATAACTACTGATTCATCTATGCTGGCTTCCTGCATGAATAGTCTGATTACAGCCGATGACAATAAAGCAAGGAAAAATTTGAACTGGGTGCTACCGGAGAGAGGAAAGTTTGTTGAAGCAGTTATGAGGGCAGGGCCATTGCTGCAGACCCTTCTCGTTGCAGGTCCTCTTCCCCAGTGGCGATATCCTCCACCTCTATCATCGGCAATCCATGGACCACCTCCACAACTTATTACTCCACTGGCTACTAATGCTG
Source organism: Larix kaempferi (assembly GCA_027924585.1). Classification (NCBI taxonomy): domain Eukaryota; kingdom Viridiplantae; phylum Streptophyta; class Pinopsida; order Pinales; family Pinaceae; genus Larix; species Larix kaempferi. Next base: position 4,257,643 of record BSBM01000674.1, read on the forward strand.
CTCCTCCTTCTCCTAGCCTTAGATATAATGAATTCTGTACTTGCTGCTGCAACTATATTAATAATAATAATACAGGAGGATTTGTCCCTCCATCTACAAGTAATGTTCCCTCTCATCTTCCTTCTCCATGGGAAGCTGATCAGAGCATGTAAGTGTTGCAGGGTCCTCTTAAATTTGTTCATGCAAATAAAAATGGCTTTAATTTCAAAAGCAATGCTCATGTTAACATGGGTTTTAATTATGGCAGCTAAGAAGGCCATGAAGGCCAGGCTATGATGTCAACTGTGACTGGGTTACAGTCTGCTTCCAATTTCCGTTTGGAGAGAGAAAGTTTGATTCTTCCTACAATATTGTGCAACAGAACTACATAAGCATCATTGGCATGTATGTACCCGGTTCTGATGATGCACAAAAAGTTTCAGTATCCTGGCCTATTAATGAGAGCTTGAGATATTTGATTAATCATATAGATTCAGCTCACACATATGGCTACTTAGAATTTGTTCAGTGATTTTAGGCAATCAAACGCTGAAATGATAGAACTTAATAGTGTCTTATATTTTTATTTATATACGTAACTAAGAAATTTATATATATATAAAAGTTGATGTTATGTTAGGTTAAGGATGTCTCAATTTACTAATTTTCCTATGCAGTATTCCATTGTTTAAATAATAGAATTGATAGAATTGAATAGGGTATTATATTTTTAATTAAATTTGCTTAGATTTATAGTCGAATAAAAAAATATATATATATTTGTAGTTTGGATGTCGTTAGGTTAAGGATGTCTATCCTCACTGTTTTTTATCTGCTACTATTTCTGTCCTTTCTGTTCTTGTTTTGCTTTAGGTATTGACTGGGGATCCTGTCGTTGATCCATATTTACTTCAGATATTGCTGTTTATTTGTGAAACTTTTGTTTCTTGTTTTGCTTTAGGTATTGACTGGGGATCCTGTCGTTGATCCATATTTACTTCAGATATTGCTGTTTATTTGTGAAACTTTTGTTCTTTGACAATACTGTTTTTGAACTGCTGCTATTTCTGTCCTTTCTGTTCTTGTTTTGCTTTAAAAGTATTGACGGGGATCCTGTGGTTGATCCATATTTACATTAGAGATTGATGTTTATAGGTGAAACTTTTGTTCTCTGACAAGAGATATGGTAATTTTTTTGAAGGAGATAGTTAAGTTCTGACTGTGGTAAGATTGTTTTATATTTTGAAGGATCTCAGGTTGGAGGAAATGGCTAGTGACTGAATGATATCAATATGTAATGATATGTTATGTTAATTATACATTGAATATCGGTATAGTTTTTATTCTTTGTGAAAAAAAGCTTAAATTTATATATATTTATTTAATTTTATAAATATTTATTAATAAACTTAATAATTATATAATTTATTCAATTTTATGAGTTTAATCTTTATGTCTTACTTCTTAATACATTAGTATCAAATCCATTTACTTACATCATTAAAATATTTATGAGAAGGTGCTTAAAAACTTTAGAATTAATGAATCTATATCTGCGTTTAACTAAGACTATATCTGCGTTTAACTAATACTAATACTATTGAGATCTTTCGTTTAGTGGCCAATTTCTTAAGAATCCCTACTTCTCTCCATGATCCTTAGCACCCTTACCCATTCTCGCAACTATGTACGTTGAGATTTCTTTAGATGTCATTGTGGTGTTACCAATATCCGATAACAAATTAGTGATTATGTTAGTTGTCAATTGCCAAGTTCCAAATATATTTTGTTTTGTGCCTTGGACACCCATTCAAGGGCTTCATATTAGCACAAATATTTATGGAAAATATTTTTAAATTGCATGGCATGCCTAAATTCATTGTTACTAATTGTGATCCAACTCACACCAACAATTTATAGTAAGCCAGTTGTTTCAGCTCTAAGGTATTCATTTGAATATCAACACTACATAGTCAACAAATGTTTGGAATCTTATTTACATAGTTTTTTTTCACAATAGCAACCCAATGGTGGTTACCCTGGTTGAATGGTCGTACAATACTACCGATCACTAAATTTACCTACTTTGATTTAGTCTCTTGACAACCACCTCTATTAGTAATCTCATATATGCTACACCTCTCTAAGGTTCAAGATCTCAACAACACCTTAAAAACACGTACAAACATTATCCGTACCCTCAAAGACAGTTTGGTTAATGTTGGCTCAGAATCACATGAACGAACCGGTAGATCAACATCAATCTGAATGCCATTTTAATGAAAGTCAGGATCATGTGTTTTTGCATCTTCAACACCATATGTATACCTCACCTAAGCAAAGGTCCACCAAAATGTATCTCTTAAGTTGTGTGGACCCCATACAATACTCAAACGTATAGCTCCAATGGCTTATAAATTGGCTCTTCCTATCCATTCTAAGCTCCACCCAGTTTTTCATGTGTCTTGCTTGAAGAAAGTGCTAGGGTATAATTGTAGAGTTTAAACCAACCTTCTAGAATTGGACAAGGAGGGTTCAATTTGGTTGCAGTCGGAGGTTGTTTTGGATAAATGTGAGTATGGGTGAGTGCACAAAGTTGAGGGACCTTTTAGGTGCAATGGTAGATTCAATATTCTTATTCAAGTTCTATAAAAGATAATTAATCCCAAGCAATCCTGACCTGCCAAGTCTAGTCCCAAGCTTTCCACTGTGAAGACCAAGTAGGATAGTTAAACAAAACGCGTACGTGTTATATAGTCCTAAAATGTGTATGTGTTATGTAGCACTAAATGCATATGCGATTTTTAAAACATGTTTTATGCCCCAAAATGGGCCACACCTGTCACTTCCTCCACGACAATGACATAGCAGTGCCTTCAGGTGACAGAATGGGTATTGGGGAACACGTTTTGAGTGACTAGAGATTGGATCTTCCACCTTCAACATCAATCTCCTCAATCTCAGGTATTTATATCAAATTCCATCCTTCTAATTTCTTTATTTTGAGTAATTTGTATGCCCTAAAATGAATTGAAACCATAAATTTTTTAATTTGTATGTCGTAAAAGAAATTTAAACCATAATTCCAATCATTTGTATGCCCAAAGGAAATTAAAACCCCAATTTACTCATAAAAATCAAATCAATTTCACTCGATGCATATATATTCAGGATCATCCTTATGAATCCAAACCAATATTCACAAATATGCAAAGTTTCTCATGTATATAGCAAGGTTACTTACAACTAAAAAAAATTCAAGTGCAATTCATATCTTCCCCAAAATACATTAAAAAATACGCTAAATGTCCTATAGAGTCCAAAAAACTTCATGCCACAAGAAATAATAACATATCAAAATTCTTGCCAATATTGCGATTTTATTCATCAATAGCACTGTTTACCCCTCCTCTAGGCTCTAGCCCTTGCCTCTATGTTGAATATCGAAGTTGATCCTCCAAGGACATTAGTCAACACCTTATAGTTTTGATGAAACTCTGTAATCTAAGTGTTAAAATAGGCTAGAGAAGCTTCCCATGCTTAATAAATGTTTTCACTTGAGTAAAGGATGCATTTTGGTTAAGGTTGGGATAGAGGACTTCAACAATAGGTTCTACCAACATCAATATACATAGGGTGGTTGATGTGTTTGGCTACATGCCAATCCCATACTATCATACACAAGGTATTTTTTAAGGATTCTAATATTATACTTAAGTATAGTATTCTAGGCGATTATTTTGGATTGAAAAAAAGATATATATAGATAGGTAGGCGAATGTTAAATATGAAGCATACAATTTACTATTGAAATTTGTAATTTTTGGTGAATATTATCATAAAAAAACATATTTTATGTAAATATAGGCGATATTAGGGACTAAAAATGACCAAATAGCGAATTTATTTTTTGAAAAAAAGCCCAAAAAATAGCCAATTGGCGAAATTTCGCCCCTAAAAATTACCCTGATTCATACATGATAGAATCCTGTGGAAACCTTGCAATCCTAAAATCTTGAAAATTGTTAATTCTATTGAATTCTAGATCCCAAACCACTATACACAAATATGCAAAGTTTCTCATGTGTATATAGAAAGAGTGCATACAACTAAAATAACATCAAGTGGAATCCATATATGCCCCAAATTACATATAAACAAAGATACTAAATGGCCTATAGAGTCCAAAAAAATTCATGCTACAACAAATAATTACTATATATCAAAATCCTTGCCTATATTGGGATTTTATTCATAAATAGCATCCTGTGCCCCCTCCTCTAGGCTCTAGACCTTGCCTCTACCCAGAATCTTGGAGTTGGTCCTCCAAGGGAATTAGTCAACACCCTACAGTTTTGATGAAACTTCATAATCCAAGCCTAAAAATAAGTTAGAGAAGCTTCCCAATCAACATATACACATAGGACATTTAATGTACATGTATCTTGCAATTGAAATTAATACACATATACGACATAAATTTAAGATGGCAAAATGTTGAATGTTTATTCTTTAGTGTAAAATTTGTTCAATTTTAAATTTCAAATTATAAATAGTTCATATTGTTATTTGTTGTACACTAGTTTTACATTTTTCATTGCTTAGAGATGTCCTTATACCATGTGTATTTTTCTAATGATATTTTTTTTGTATTTATGATTGCAGTGGCTATTATGGATCAAAATGCAGATATATTGAGAGAGATTGGTCATTTGAGAGAGATTGGTGTGGATTGGAGGGGTGGAGATGAACCCTTCCTCTCCTTGGAAACATCATTAGATGTTATTGTAGACACTCTTAGTCACTAAAACGATGCGTTGTACAACATAGAATCATATAGAGAAAGAAAACGGCAAGAATATGTCGATGGCTTTATTTACAACGATGTGAAGAAGTTAAAAGTCACCAAAGAGCATATATATTCACTTTTTAGAGTTCTTGGGACATATGTCATTCCAGAGACTAGAAAAGCACTTATTTCATTTGAGTGGTTCATTTTTCAACCAATCAGAGATCACTTGATGGATAGATCGTATATGTTTTTTGACATCCCCCCACACAACAATAGGGAAGTACCGCTATACTTCCTCCATAAAAATTATGCTAAGTTTGTGATGGGAAAACATGTCAACTATTTCAATATGTTGTGGTTCCAGGGCATTGGTATGGGGATGCCCCAAAACCATCCCAATGCTAGGCATGGAGATTCCAATCAACCAATACCTCCACCCTATAGCCAGATACATAGGCCAAAATGTCCCTCCTGCACATACTATGATTCCCTAGGCACAAGAGGCAATTCTGACGCCAGATCAGGTGATTGTACGCCACAATACATCTATTGGCCATTCATGTCCCTCTTCCTCTGGTGGGGTACAACCATCAGCTTTCGATGGTAGGGGAGCAGTTATCACACAATTCGCAGTTGCCCCAAAGACTGATCCTATACAGGACGACAAAGGGGATGAGCAACCAAAGAGGTGACACAAGAGGGCCTCAATCCCCAAGATGGATTGGTTGTCACGCCAATCGAGGCACTCTTCACTTTTTACTATCCAAGACATAGATAGTGAAGGGGGAGACCCCTATCTACTCCCGATAGGAGAGATATAACCCAATCACCAGATCAAGCTATGGAAATAGGGTACATAAGGTGAGAGGTGAAGAACCCTAGATTTAAGGAAACAAGGTCAATGTGGAGGCTTAGGTAAGATAATATTAGACTTTGAGTGTTTAGACACAGTGAATTGAAGATTAAAAGTGAATCCAAGATTTTAGTGCTAGGGAAAATGATCAAATATGTCTGCCTTGGGAAACGTGATCCTTAAAATAGGGAAAATGGTCTCAAGGAGTAGATCTGGAGAATTAGGGCTTTCTAGCACTGCTTGCAAGTAGATCTGATAGTATCAAGGAACACAAGCTCAACAGAAAAGAGTTTAACAACCCAACAGACATGCTAACCAATGAGGGAACAAGGGTTAAAGACCAATGCCTAGAGAACACAGGCAGATGGAGTCCTCAGATCATGACACCCTTGAGAACCCACCTGGCGTTTGGCCTTAAGATAAAAGCCCAGAATTGGTTTTCCAGTAAACCAAGTAATCAAGCCCAAAGAATTAATGAATAAATAGTAGTTAGGGTTTGAATGTAAATGACAAATGGGTAAGTTAAAAGAATAGATTGTGTACCTTTCAATCCTACCTGGATCATGGAAATTTATGATGCTATGTCAAGGACTACTCTCGCAAAGATCAAGTGGATATTTGATGCTTTATCTTTCCTCTACAAATTTGCACAGTTCCACTAATGCACCCCTCTCTTCCTGCAACACCAAGGAGATAAACTCAATTAGCAAGCAACAATGAAGGTAAATGAAAATGATGAAAATGATCATAGAGAACAAGTAGTACAAAGACAGAATCACTCCCTGAATCAAACCAAATGAAGAGAAAGATACAAAGTAAGTCTCTTCATCCAATGCGTCCCTCCTCCAAGTCGTCTTCTTCACCTGCAAATTAAATGTGGATCGAAGGATGTGCAAAATATTCACCAAGCTCTTCAATGCAATGGAAAAGCAGTTTCAATTGAGATAGCCAACATCATAACCCAGATCACAAGATTTTTTTGCAAAATATATTTTCTACTCCAGTAACCAAGAGCCAAAAGTCCCTTTACAAAAAATGCAAAAGTAGTAAATTCCAAAACTTTATAGTAGGTGACTAGAGCATTAGATCAAGGAACTGAAAAATTGTTGAGTAATCTTGGTTGTATGTATTATCTAGGCCAATAGAACAATTGTTATGTTTCTCCATAAATTTCCTTATGCAGGTGTATGAAGTTGTCCTCTAAGCTTAAATGCACCTATAGGAGAAGTGCAGAAATTGGGCCAAATTAGCAATTTCCAAAGACTGTAACTTTGTGCTTAGAGTTCATAATTGAACAAGCTTATAGTCATTGGACAGCTTGTCCAATGGGGAACAGTTTTACAAAGTCCAATTATGAGTTGGTGATTCACATGTTTATGTAATTTCATTAGAAAAGTGCATGTATCCATAATTGACAAAAATTGTCAGTATGGGTAATCTCCATAATACATGAGAATTGATTTTTATTTTGCAATGGATCTAAAAAATGTGGTTATATCAACACTTTTACAGATTTGGGACCATATCAGTGACTGTGATAGGTTCATTAGTGAGTATAGTGTAGTTGAGAAACCTCTGGTCTTGGTTGGGATAAGAAGGTCATCATCATGGATGATGCAGAGGACCCTTATGAAGTTGAGGATGATGCAATGAGAGAAAATATACATATTGAGAATGAAGAGACATAATAAAATGGTAGGAGAAACCAAGTGATCCCCCATACATTGCAGAAACCATGAGGAGCCTAAGGGTGGATCTGCAGAGTTATAGAGCAGATAATGAGAAGTTGCTTAGAGATCAAGAAGAGCATAATCAGTTGAATGCAACTATCCTTCAAAGTATGACAGACATTCAGAGGAAGATTAACTATGGACATCACTCAGAAAATCAGGCGAAGAGTGCGAGTAGCTCAAGAAGGCATTCTTACAAGAGGTCCCATAGTTCAAAAAAGATTTCTAGAGACAGGTCATATACTCCAGAAATCTCTTCTAGTGAGTCATTTGACTCTAAGGATTCCCCTAAAGGATCAAGCTCGCCATCTCATAGGAAGAATAGGAAGAGGTATTCAAAGAACAACTCACATGAGGAATTTAGGAAGGCCAAACCTCCTACATTTTATGGTGAGATAAAATATGGTCAGTAAATTGAGGCTTGGATTCTTGGGATGAGGAAGTATTTCCAAGTCCAAGAATACTATGGAAACATGAAAGCAAGAGTGTATATCTTCAATATGAATGGGAGAGAATCTATATGGTGGGATCACCTTAGGAAACTGTAAAAAGATCAATTTAATGAAGCACGTTTGGAATAAATTCAAGAAATACTTCAAGCAGAAGTACCTCTATGATAGGTACTATGATAGCAAAATTAAAGAATTATGTGAATTGAAGTTGGGACAAATGACTATGGAGGACTATGCAAATAAATTTTTGGAGCTAGTGAGGTATGTCAAGTATATCTAGGATGATAATTTCAAAATTCAGTGTTTTCTAAGTGGGTTGCCTCAATCCTACAAAGATAGAATTGATTTTGATGAGTCTCAAACTCTAGATGAGACCATAAGGAAGGCTAAGCATTGTTATGATCAAGCCAAAAGCAAGCCAGATTTCCACGAGGCATGGAAGGACAAGAAGAATGAGAAGTTTGAGAAAAGGAAGAATGGGTTCAAGCCTCCTCATTTAGTAAATCAACCAAGGCAGTCACCACAAGTTGTGACAAAGCCAGTTAAGATGATGAGAGACAAGCCAAGAGAACCACTTCAATGTTGGCGATGTGGAGAGGACCATTTGCTTAGAAATTGTCCACATAGAAATGGGAGTGAAAAGCAAGTTCACAACATCCAAGAGGATGAAACAGTGGGTCTAGTGGCAAGGACTATCCCTAGGATTTATGGAGCACTAGAGGACCGCCAAGCGGACCATCAATCAATTGTGGTTGAGGTTGAAGGTAAAATTGCTAAGCAATCTATTTCTATTTTGATTGACCCTAGATCTACTTACGGTTATATCAGTCCTAAAACTTTTGATATTTGTGCTTTTAAGAGAGCCAAGCATAGTAAGTCATGGTTAGTTCAACTAGCCACAGGAACCAAGAGGAAAGTTAGTGAAATAGTGAAGAAATGTCCATTAGAAATGGGTGGAATTTCCACTTGTGCAAATATGAATGTTTTACCACTTGGCTAATATGACATTCTCATTGGAATGGATTGGTTGCAAGCACATAGATTTAAACTATATTGCTACAACAAGATTTTTGAGTGTAGTGATGATGAAGGAAAGCCAAGGGTTGTGAAAGGAATTCCAAAGAAAATTTATGTTAGGCATATTTTAGCCATGCAACTAAAGAAGTTTTGTAGGAAAGGTTGTCAATTGTATGCAACCCATATATTGGAAAAATCAGAAAATGAAATTCCAAAATTAGAGGATTATCAGGTTCTACAAGATTTCAAGGATGTTTTTCTCAAGGAGTGCTAGGAATACCTCTCAAGAGGGACATTGATTTCACAATTGATCTTGTTCTAGGAGCTGCAATAGTGTCTAAGACACCTTACAAAATGAGCACACCAGAATTATTAGAGTTGAAAATGCAATTGCAAGAATTATTGGAAAAGAAATACATAAGGCCAAGTGTGTCTCCATGGGGAGCACCCGTATTATTTGTGAAAAAGAAATATGGTACACTCAGGTTATGCATTGATTACAGGAAGCTGAATAGAGTGACAATGAAGAACAAGTACCCATTGCCTCAAATTGATGATCTTTTTATCAAATGAGAGGAGCAAAGGTATTTTCAAATATAGACTTGAGGTCTAGTTACCATCAAGTAAGTATCAAGGAAGAATATATTCACAATACATCCTTTAGAACAAGGTATGGACACTATGAATTTGTAGTGGTGTCATTTTGTCTCACTAATGCACCAACTACCTTCATATGTCTCATGAATAGCATTTTCCACAAATATTTGGACAAGTTTGTTCTTGTTTTTCTAGATGACATTCTTGTTTACTCTAAGAATGAAGAGGAGCATGCAGAACATTTGAGAATAGATTTGCAATTGTTAAGGGGGCATAAGTTGTATGCAAAGTTAAGAAAATGTGACTTTTATAAGAATAAAATTCATTATTTGGGTCACATCATTTCAGAGGAAGGAATGCTAGTGGATCCGGAAAAGATTGACGCCATTATGAATTGGCCAACTCCAAGTAATGTCACAAATGTGATATATTTTATGGGTCTTGTTGATTACTATAGAAGATTTATTGAAGGTTTCTCCAAGGTTGCACACCCAATCACTTCTTTGCAGAAGAAGGGAAAAAAAATTGAATGGACACATAAATGTGAAGAAAGCTTCCAGTTGTTGAAGAAGCTTCTTACAAATGCTCCAATTCTGAAAATTGCAGACCCAGAAAAAGAATTTGTTGTGTGTACAAATGCATGTAAACAAGGACTTGGAGGAGTTCTTATGCAAGAAAATCACGTAGTGTCTTCTGAGTCTAGAAAATTGGAGTGTGAAAATAATTATGCCACACATGATCTAGAACTTGCAGCCATATTTCATGCTTTAAAAATGTGGAGACATTATTTAATGGGAAAAAAAATTGAATTGAGGACGAACCATTGTGGTCTGAAATATTTGTTTGAGCAGCCAACATTAAATGAAAGGCAAGCTAGATGACTGGAATTTTTATATGAGTTTGATTCTGAAATCAAACACATAAAAGGGAAAGAGAATAAAGTGGTTGATGCACTCAGCAGAAAGGTGCATGAAATGCATGTGGCAGCCATTACAACTTGTCAATCAGATTTGAGACAACAGATTGTTAATTCTCTTGCTGAAGATGACTTTTATGTGCAAATAAAAAGAAAAATTACAGCATCAGAATTTTGAAAAGACGTGTGAAGGGTATCATTTGGAAGACGATGGGCTTCGTATTTATAAAACCAAAATTTATATTCCAAATGTGGCAGACTTGAGGAGAATTGTTATGGATAAAATTCATAGAATGACATATTATGCTCACCCAGGATACCAAAAAACAATTGCTATAGCTAGGAAGCAATATTTTTGGCCGAGGATGAAAAAGGATATTGTTGAATATATTTCAAAATGCATAAAGTGCCAACAAGTGAAAGTTGAGTATCAACACCTAGTGGGTTTGTTGCATCCTTTGTCGATTACAAAATGGAAATGGGAAGTAATTTCCATGGATTTTATTACAGGTTTGCCAATGACTGTGAAACAACATTATTCTAACATGGTCGTGGTGGATATATTGTCAAAATCGACACACTTTACTCCAGTGAAATCCACATATAAAGCAGATTCCATTGCAAATATTTTCATGAAGGAAATTTTCAGATTGCATGGATTTCCTAAGGCAATCATTTCAGACGGGGATACCAAATTTACTTCAATTTTTTGGAAATGTATTTTTGTAAAGTTGGGTACACAGTTGAATTTTAGCACTACCTACCATCCACAAATAGATGGGAAAACTGAAAGAGTAAATCAAGTGCTTGAGGACATGCTTTACATGTATGTGATGGAAAAACCAACCAAGTGGGAAGATTATCTACACTTGGTAGAGTTTGCATATAACAATGGGCAGCAAGCTTCATTGGGCATGAGTCCATTTGAAGTTTTATATGGAAAAAAGTGTAGGACACCAATGGCATGGGATAATCTAGTGAACATAATTGTAATTGGGACAGAATTACTTAAGGAAATGGAACAAGAGGTTGCAAAAATTAGGTAGAATTTAAAGGCATCCCAAGATAGGCAGAAAATCTATGCATTTAGGAATAAAATGCATAGAGAATTCAGTGTTGGGGATCATTTTTACCTTAGAGTGAGGCCAAGGAAGAGTTCCTTGAAGCTTGGAAGTTGTGCCAAGATATAACCAAGATATTGTGGGCCATTTGAAGTGCTTGAAAGAATAGGGTCAGTTGCATATAGAATTGCATCGAATGCTAACACTAGAGCTCATAATGTTTTTCATGTTTCTTTTCTTAAGAAATATGTACATGATCCTAACCATGTGATTGATTGGGATGTGATTCAGGTGGAACCCAAGGGACAGTTCCAAGCCAAGCCACTATGCATCCTAGACAAGGTAACATTGCTCTAGAACCAATCCATCGAACGGGTAAAGGTGCAATGGAAGCACTTCGGTCACGATGAGGCTATGTGGGAGTTAGAGGATGCCATGAAAGAGGCATACCTATTTTTTTTATTTTGAGAAAACATCGAGAACTATAGTATTCCACGGGGGAGGGGATTGTAATACCCTCAATTTTGACATGGAATGTATTTAATCAAAATTATGTAAATGGTGTAAATATGCTAGTATGGATTCCTAGTGTGGACCTGAAGGCCAAGGGCCAACTAGGCATGTATGATGTATATATTTTTATTTGGACCACATAATTGGCTTGTCATGCCAATTCAAAATGTATGTAAATATTATGTTGGAAATTACTAAAATGGTCCAATATGGATGTGTAAAGAGCACTAGAGGGGCTATGATTCCACCAGAGGGGAAGAGGAAGGGGGGATAATGGGAAACCAAATCCTATGTTGCCATGTGTCAACCTTAGAACTCATCCAAAATTTGCCATGTGCTTTATTTAAATAAACCAATTACCTTCTCTTGACTATTAAATCCAATCATTGAATGCATATGTAAGGTTGGTGGGAAAAGTCACTTCATGTAGTTACTGAAGCATGGGGTTTGTGACAGTTATGTCAGTTGTCAGCAGTCCTATTTCTTCTATGGTCAGAAGCTATGCCAATTGTCTTTTCACCCTTACCTCATACCCCTTAGAGTCAACACTCTTTTGAGGACACTCTCTCATTCTCTCATGCAGGTTTCCTACACTACGTAGAATTTTCCATTGTTGTTCATGACCATTAGCAGACTGTGTTTATACCCATAAATTCGATTTTGAAGAAAGAGCTCCATTTTTGGAAGGTAAAATAGATGGCTATAGGTGAGCATGGAGGTTGGGAAAGCTAGGAACCCTTACCCATTGAGTTTTGTTACCTCTGGATGCTTGAGAAGCCATATATTGATGTTGCAGGAGGTTCTCCATTAGCATACAGCAGGTTGGACTCTTAATGCACACACTGGTAAGCACTGTAAGGGTTGGATTTCCTGAGGGAACTATGGAGGGAAATTCCTTCCTTGTGTTGTTTGGAGCAGTTGGAAGGAGTGCGATGGATGTGATGGCTGAGTGACACCCATGTAGAGCTCTAGTTTAGATTTTTGGATAAGCATAGTGAACAGAATGGGTTGTGGGATGAGAGATAGAATCTTGTAGGTGTTCTTCGCCTTGGTGGCCTCATAACCTAGCTTGGGAGTGGCCTCTTAGCAGAAATAGTATATGTTGGACAGAGTGCCTATGGTTGGGTGTAAAATCGCTCTTACATAGCCAATTGCTTGGATCTTCTTTGTTTAAAGATAAGTATTCTGATGTATTTGATGTGCAATGATTTTTATTTTTATTCCTATAACAATTATGCTTGGACTTGCATGTTATGTGTGTGTGTATAATTCTTATTTCTGCTGTATGTTTTTATTTACATGTCTACACATTCATTTAGTTGTATGAATTCATAATTATGGCTATGGGGCGAAATTTTGAGGCCCCGATTTAGTTAATGTCCCCTCCTGCTGACCAAATTGAGGGATGGGGACGTTACATCAGCACAAACCAACCTCCCTACATTGATATTTCCCCTGACATGTACAAGGACTCCAATTGGCTAGGAGTATGCTTTGGACCTCCACCTGAGATCCCCACATCCATCAATGGCCTAATGTGTATAATCCCAATACCATCACCAACACCACCACTGATCCATTGCATTGAAAAAACATTGAGTCCATCGATACCCCCGATCTTCCAAATTCCTTTCTTGTACCCCCTCACAAGCGTGAAAGGGACGCTCGTTATGGCTCAGTTGACTATATCTAGGCTCACTTTGGGTATTCTGATGTGGTACCTTACACCACACTTACCCCGAAATTGCTTATAAACTAGTAGCCCACTATAATTTTGTCCATGTTTCAGTTGTTACACCTACTAGGTCAGTTATGACTTTCATTCTGCCTGTCAAACCTATGACATCCACAGGTTAACCATAGGTGGTTGTTGCTAAGACCACCACAGGGGGCAATGAAAAAACAAAAGTTGAAAGGCCCCCTCTTACCCAACCCTACAATTGGCTCGTCGGAGGATTCTCAGCCTAAAGAAGGGGGCATCAACCAACAACAGTTAAAATCCCTAGTATCGACCAATACTTCCACCCAGAGAGTCACTCCACCATACAATCTTTACAGGAAACAAGGCCACATGACCAACCTATGCCCCACCTTTCCAGAGCTTCAAAAATTTCTCAACACCCCGGTTAATATAACCCATGCTCCACTGACCGTAGAAGGGGACATGTCATCATTACCCAAACCTAAGTTGAAATCATTGCGTACAAATCACGTGTGTTCGATTTGTTCCCATTATGGGCATTACACATACAATTGTCCCGATATCCCTCGATTTCGAGATGCATTGACAACCATTCACCTCACTCAACCAATGGTCGAAAACTATTTCCCACCAAACCAGGAAGTAGCTTCTATCAATGTGGTCACTACATCCATGACAACACCAGTTTCTCCTCCATCACAACCTGCATTTACGGCAGTTCCCATTGTGGATCATACCACGCTGCAAGACCCCCAACCTAAATATCTTATGACAACAACAACACATAATGGATGCTCCTCCTATGGGAACCACATGCACATGCTTCTCCCTAGGGCTATCAAAACCATTTTGGATCAATTCAACTCACCGATGGTACAAATGCACTTTCGCACATGAGTACCATGACCATTTCGGTCATATGGAAATACTTCCCACTTCTCGTTCCAATGTCCCATTTTGTGCACAGAATGAGACGCTCGTCTCTAACTGATGAGACTCCAAGATCATCTTACTTACCTTGACACGACCACTCATGGATTACCAACTAAGGAATTAGTTTCTCCCTTTTCGAATACCATCAATACTTCATCTCCTCTAGTTAGCATCCTCACTAGTAGTGATTCCTCGTCTTCCAATGAAGACTTGGATCCTCCAAAAGCATTCCCAAGATTTTAAACACCGCTTGGGGCCCTCAGTTAAATGTTGGATTCTCCCCCATAAGTATGGTACCACCATAACTTCTCGCATTTAATGACCCCCAATACAAAGAAGGATCCAAACACCTCATGTTACCCTTCTTATTTGTGTCAACATTTTTTCTTATTTCCAATCCATTGTTTAGATTTAAGAATAAGTCTATCTTCTCTTTGAGCAAATGACCTCTCAACCATACATCTATATCGACTATGTAGATGGCACAAGTCGATGGTCCAAGAACCTTGCATCAGCTTCCTGGGATATTTATTCCCCTCCCACGTCCTCCACCACACTGGCGGCATATGTTTTGGAGCACTCACAAAAAACCAAGCAGAATATGATGCTATCATCGGTATCTTAAGTGATGCCACCCACCTTGGAATACACCATTTGTGGGTACACCTAGACTCCCATCTAGTTGTATCGAGCTAAACAATATAGTTTATGACCTCAATCCCCTCCTTTTCTGCAAGTTCCTGCGAGTATGCCTTCTCATCTGACAATTTGAAACCATTACTTTCACGCATATACCGAGAAAATCCAATACATTCACCATCTCTATCGTTAACAAGGTCTTGAACTAGAACTTGATACATCACATGACTTCCTAGTCCTGCACATCCAACAAACAACATATATATATATACACCTACCTCTACTCATACATATATATCACCATCATGCACTATGTATCATATGTTGATAACCATCCACAACATATGAGTTAGTATCTACTACTACATATGCATCACATCAACATATAGAAAACATGAACCGCACATCACCATCATCAAAACATAGACACATCATGAATGAGAAATATATCACATATTCCACAAACAATAAAATGGTGTATATATATATATCATCAAAAATAGTTGTCATGTACAAAAATGTCCCTCTAGGTGCATATACAAAATATCCTTATGGGGGATACATCATACAACCCACCTCCCATAGCATCCAACAAGTCCATATAGAAAATTGGGCTCATATCCATATACATCACACTCAAGCTTCCCCGCTAGCTATTGGATCATGTGTCCCCATAATAGCCAATGATTGTATGGCCTCACCTCCCACTACCTCAGGGTCTGGTCCTCGATCTGGCCCTGGTCTGGGCCATGGTCTTTGTCTCAGTGGAGGACCATGTCCCCCCTTATCCTCCCTCACCATATGGAAATCCATCGCCACTCTCTTTATAACCTAATTCCATGCAGGTCCACACTCTACTGGTAGTTGGAGTTTCAAGGACAACTCCTCGTCATCAAGATCAGTGACACCTCTATCGCCAATCCCCTCTAACATGGTACCAAGTTTCCTCTCTAGGTCTGTTACAACGACAGCCATCCACTCTCTTGCAATTCCCCCCCCCAGCAGGAGCTCCCCCCATTGTTGCGCCACCAGCCGGATTTGCGCCCCCAATATCTAACCCAGCTCCTGATTTTGATCCATCCCCCCTATCTCGTCGTCAACGTTGCCCCACCTATTAGGGTGTTCGTACTAGACCAATATCTGCATCACAAAGTCAAACCACAATCAATACATGATAAACATATAAAATATGTGCAAAATCAAAACATGTATAGAAATATATGTAAATATCAACAAAAACACAAAACGTACTTGATGCGTCGAACCCCCCTACATGAGGTGGTAACTCTAGATCCCCCCAGTAATCCATGTCGCTCCAACAGTATCTCTCCATATGGACTATGCATTGCTCCTACACATCCAAGATGTCTGGGGTATAATACGCACCTACCTCCCCACCACCAGCACAGGGCATCACTCACCCCAGTACATCATATGGGGCTCCTAATGTCCCCTCTAAGGCACCACTACCAGCGGCCTCAGTGTCGGATAACTCTCAAAGAAATAGGAGCATAACACACTCCCATAATAGAAGGTCCTCCTTGGACCTCCCCGCCACAACCTTCTCATCTACTCCATCATTATACGAAGCAGAAACAGTCCCCACCCCACTAGCCTCCTAGTAATCACACGCTCCACGAGTGCCAACTATCCTCTAGTGATCTTGTTGGGGGACACCACCCCCAACACCCGCACTACTATCATCACCACTGTTCGCATTGGCAGGGCCCTCAGATGACTCATCAAAATATGACTAGAGCTCAATGCACTCTAGTCTCCATCACAATAGAGATCTACCATTCCATGGATCGTCTACCCCTCCATCTCTATAGGCATCGACTCCTGTACCCCATGGTGCGGAAACCTAGTCAAAAATTAAATTTCTTGAGCCGTGATGCTCAATTCCTCTCCACAGACTCTAAATACCCCCTATGAGGGTCCCACATGTCTAGAATCTTCCATAGTAGGTACTTGGATGATCACAGTAAGGGGACCTTTAAGAAGTTCAAGAGCCCCATGTCCCGTAGCGTCTGAGTCACTACCATGTCCCCTAGCACCAAGGGAATGAACTCATCATAGTTCCACTCCCACCACTCCACAACACCAACAGTGACCATGATGTGCTCACAATAAATTTTAAAGGGGAAACTTTCCCCCATCATCCATCCATCAACAAAACCATACATATGCGTGCCCCTCCCCTTAGGAATCCCGCACGTAGCGCAACTTCACTTAAGTAAAACCATGCCCTAAGCGACTGAAGCGCATTTGCCCACGCGACACCAACGCGTGGGATTTAACCACTTCATTCATGCTATGTAGTGCAATTGTCCATTAAATAGTCATGCTACATCAGCACACGGCTGAATCCCTCATATCTTGCACTACTTGCAGAACAGTGCATTTTGTGCGTGCAAAGTGCTCACGCTACTACCGCACATGATTTTGGGAAAATCCCATACCACCATCGCACATGATTTTCCCATTATCCCGTGCCCTCATGCGGGATTCCTCTAAAATCCCACGTGATGGCCATTTGTGAGCTAAAAAACATCCCTGACACCATAGGGACCCACTTTTCCTACAACTACCCCACCCCAAATTACAAGCATAGGGTAAAGGCATACCTGCAACTCGCAGCTCATCCAAATGGTGCACGGATCTCCCAGAATCAGAACAAATTCGCTCTACGATGCCATCAAGGAATAGTACAAATGATTTCAAAAAGTGGGCTTCAACCCCTATTTATATTCATTTGCCTTGAATTTCCAACTGACCTTACATACAAACCTTAGCTCCGTTTCAGAAATTGTTCACATCACCACAATCAGTGCCTCAAGATATTTAGCATGGATCACACCAATCCCTATTTTGAAAAGTTTCATCTAGGCCCTCTTTTTCACAGGCACCCCACAGGTGCAACATGCTTTTGTTTTATATCTTTGCATTGTTAATACCTTTGTAACGTTCTTTACTACACTTGGTTCTGTGCGCCATATGTGCAGGATCATGATCAATACATGCAGGGGAACCCTTGTTTTCCATGATAAGAACAATACTTCATCCCTCAACAAAGGTGACAGGATTCTATCGCAGGTATCATTAGAAACTGATATATAGACAACTTTTTCCCTCTACTCACATTGCATTTACCAATATTCCCACTGATAACCATAGTGTGAAAATCCTCACAGCAAATCTAAGAGATGATGTATACCTCACAAGAGTAATTATGATTAAGCAGGAAAATAGAAGAAGAGTGAACAATACAGTATAATGAGCAATAGAATAACATGGTACAGTAGAACTTGGATAGAAGCAATAATACTTCACACACACTAGTTAATTAATCACAATATGGACAAATAAATAGTACAATGGTAGAGAGGATTTGAATGCCTAAGGTGGCAATTCGAATTAGCCTCTCAGAGTGATCATAATATCAATAGAGTGTCATCGGAGCACAACTAGGTGTCCTCATGATCATCAGAGCACAACTAGAAGTCTTCATCATCATTAGTGGAGTCATCAATGCTCAAGTAACTGTCAACCATCAGTCAAACTAACTCTGGTAGGTGTAACTGAGTGTAACTCAGTGTAACTAAGTGTAACTCACTGTAACTGACTGTAAACTGAAGACAACTGGACTGGTAGGTGAAGAAGGGTGATTTGCTCCCTAAAATCAAGGAAGAAGGGTGCATTAAGCAACTGGAGGACTAAAACTGAATAGTGAGAAGCTCCTAGGGTTGGCTAACTGAGGGCTAGCTGCTGGACTGATGACTGGGATGCATGCAAACCCTAGAATGCATGCAAACCCTAAAGGTGCATGCATGACTGAAAATGTAAATGATCAAAATACTGGTGGGACTAGGATGGAGTATAGGAATATCCTAACACATAGGGCCCTAGTTTCTAGTCTTGATGTGCCATCAATGTCATCACTAATAATAGCATGTTCCCCCATGGGTGTGCACACCATTACAATCCTTGTCATAAATTGACACCCATGATATCGAACCACCGCAAGTTTGAGGAATATGATACAACTTGACAAGATGTTCATCATTTTATCATTGTGCATTTACTCCCCCACCTTTTAGTAGTTGATGCCATCTTATTCCTCAGCATATTTTACGATCAAGATTCACCACTGACCACTCATACCTCCATGAGAAGACCACCATCAACAATATTCCTCCTATCCTTACCCCCGCGAATACACCAATGGGGCCACCACCCTCAGACGTACCCAATTCTATTCATTTATTCCCATAGGAACAATCTGCATGGCATTAATTCATGGGGCACCCATCTTTGCATTTGTAAAACCACCCCCACCTCATCTCATAAAATGTCCTCCAACCCACTCAAAACTGTGGGGACCCCACCAATTATTATTTATGTAAAAACAAGTTCCCCAATCCACATAAAACCATGGAAACTAGTGATTCTTTTTGGAAGCAACTCGTGGTCACCTTTGATCGATGTATTTGAGTCTCAATATCCCCATGATTATCTATTTTGTCGGCCACCCTTACTCTCAGTCTTGTGTCTCCATCAAATCCCATTCACTTGCAGTTTGTCTCCCTCTATTTCATTATGTACCTTTACTAAAAGGAATGATGTCATCAACACTCCCCATGTTTACATCGATCAAAGGAATTTATGAGCCCCACGCTTATCAACCAATCTTGTGTCATAGTTGTCAGTCCTACAGTGGTTACAATACGGTCTTGTTTCCTATGATGAGACCCTCATCTTCTCATGCGCCTCAGCTTTCATCGACATCAACTCACCATATTATGAGAGTTGCAGTAATTGTAGTTGTACCTTGGGGTCCCTTTCAATCACAATAAGGGATCACCTCGAACTATGTAGGGAGAGTCATTATTGCTCCCTAACTTAGTCATTTCCCATATGCTCGATGAAAACACCTCTATCACATCAGGGGGAAACATACTTTTGAAGGTAGCATTGTTCACATTTACGAAATCATGGTAGCATTCCATCGAGTACAGTGAAATTCCCCTTGCACAACTTCGCCACCATTCTGGTCCCCCATCCTCGTTGGCTTATCATGATCGTCAGCAGTTCCGCTTCTTCAACACTCAGCAGTAGTTACAAGTTCAGTAGCTTGGAGTGGACCCTTCGGTCTTCTCTTATTTTAATCTTCTTGACAACTTTTCATGAGCATGGGTGTCCCCACCTCATTTGTATAAAACATCATTCTTTATTACAGCTTCACTAGTCATCACCAACAATCTTCCCCCATGGGAGGACCCTCTCGTCCACATATGCTTTTTCCACTATAGAACAGGATCTAAACACAAGAACTGATGATGCATTATCGGCTCTATAGTACCTTCTGAACCTCATACATCAGGGGGCATTTGCTAACGCCTAAATCTCGCACACATGTGAAATTTTGTGGATTCTTGCAGTAGGGTGTCATCAACATATAGAATGCAGCTCACCAAAGGCATCCTCAATAAATACAAAAGGCAACATGGGTCCACAAGTTCCCAAAAATAGTCAAATGGATAGGTTGTGGATTTGAACCCTTATTAACCTGCATTATAGCATGTGTTACCATTTACTAGTTCAGAACCCGCGCGACCCTCGTGTAGAAATTCCTTTGATATCTGCATGACTATCAAATATCACCAACTAGCGGAGCAATTGAAGGCTCATCAATGGCCCATCACTTCTAGAATTTGAATTTGTGCTCCTTACACTCCTTATGGCATTAAATAGCCCCTCTTGTCTACTTGGAACCACTTCATGAGGTGATGGAATTCACATTTGGAGTTAGTTGTTTCTTGGCTACCTCTTGGCCTATAAAAGGAATCCATGGGCATGCATCTTGTAGAGAGAGAAAAGAGCAAATTTATGTTGTTGTATTTTTGTTAGAGCTCCTTCATAGATCACCTCTTACCACCTTTGAAATCATTCCAAAGCTCCCTTGCCACCTTCCTCCAAGGGGCAAGAGTTTCTCTCCATTATTCACGCACCCACTTGGCTTATAGTTTGGATAAGAAGTGTTAAAATTTAATATGCTAAGACAGAAAATAGCAGCATTACATTCCATTTCACAATAATAGCATATATAGGATCACTGAAGAAACAACAAGCACAGCATAAACACAAGAGACACAAATTTATCCTGGGAAACCCTCATGGGGTAGAAAACCCAGTAAAGCTTCCTCAATATAGATGACCAGCAATATACAAATATGCAAACCAAAGACATGATCTCTTCCTCCACCATTGCAGACCTCTCCTCCACAAGTGCGCCTCTCTCAAGTGTGTGAGTGTATCAAATGAGGAACATACCTCCTCTATTTATACACTACACTGACATGTATTTTACACAAGTACATGTAGGCTCGTATTTAACCATTAGGTTAAATACCCTATTATAACTAACTGGGCCGACCCCCACATGGTGGGTCTAATAACCCTAGTTACCACAACCAATTCGGAGGAATAAACATCTCCGGATTCATAGTATAATCAAATCGGAGGCATGGAACATCTCCGGAATAAATAATATACAAATATAATATTCTTAGAAGTTACAATATTCAACACTCCCCCTTAATGAGAAGAATATTATAACAACATCCGCAGGAGCAACGAGTCATACATCATA
This sequence comes from Larix kaempferi, assembly GCA_027924585.1. NCBI lineage: Eukaryota > Viridiplantae > Streptophyta > Pinopsida > Pinales > Pinaceae > Larix > Larix kaempferi. The sequence goes on from BSBM01000674.1 coordinate 4,279,479, forward strand.
CATGATACATCTATATATCATCGGAAGCTTTCTTCAGTTCATCATCATCAGTAACTCAACTAGTTACTGGAACATCAACATCACTAGATCATCAGCATCGTCATCATCAGCATCGTCATCACACGATCATCAACATCATCATCACACGATCATCAGCATCGTCATCACACAATCATCAGCATCGACATCACACGATCAGCATCGATCATCAGCATCGTCATCACATGATCATCAGCATCGATCATCAGCATCGTCATCACACGATCATCAGCATCATCATCACACGATCATCAGCATCGTCATCACACGATCATCAGCATCGTCATCACACAATCATATTACAGGATGATCAATCCTACTCTCTTTAGGACATAGGTCCATGGATGATACAATCCAGATCAAGTTCCAGGATGATCAATCCTTATCTCTTTAAGACAAGTCTCATGTCTAGGGACGATCTAATCCCAACCACAGTGCCAGTCCTTTTTCATACTGGATGTGACCTAGATTAGATCTAGGATTTACCGCCACAGAGCCAGTCCTCTTTCATACTGGATGTGTCACGTCCACAGAGCCAGCCCTGTTTCATGCTAGATGTATCACATCTACATAGCCATCCCTGTTTCATGCTGGATGTATCACATCTATAGAGCCAGCCCTATTTCATGCTGGATGTATCACATCTACAGAGCCAGCCTTGTTTCATGCTGGATGTATCACATCTACAGAGCCAGCCCTGTTTCATGCTGGATGTATCACATCTACAGAGCCAGCCATGTTTCATGCTGGATGTATCACATCTACAGAGCCAGCCCCATTTCATGCTGGATGTAACCTAGAACAATTCTAGGATTTGTCACGTACATTTTGAAACGAGGTCCAGATATGATCCAGTCCTATCATATACCTTTTGAACCGAAGTCCAGGGACGATCCAGTCCTATCATGTACCTTTTGAACCGAAGTCCAGGGACGATCCAGTCCTATCATGTACCTTTTGAACCGAAGCTCAAGGACGATCCAGTCCTATCATTCAATTCTCGAAGACCTCATGTCTATGGCTCAATTCAAAGGACTAAATTCCGAGGACGATCCAATCCCCTTACCTGTTCATTCAGGATTTTGTTCTCGGAGACATCATGTCTATGGCTCAATTCAAAGGACTAAAGTCTAAGGACGATCCAATCCCCTTACCTGTTCATTCAGGATTTTGTTCTCGGAGACATCATGTCTACGGCTCTCTTTAGGACTGAAGTCTAGGGATGATCCAATCCCCTCAATTCCACCAAGGAATTCATTCTCGAAGACATACGTCTACGGCTCTCTTTAGGACTGAAGTCCAGGGATGATCCAATCCCCTCAAGTCCACCAAGGACTTCATTCTCGAAGACATACGTCTATGGCTCTCTTTAGGACTGAAGTCCAGGGATGATCCAATCCCCTCAAGTCCACCAAGGACTTCATTCTCGAAGACATACGTCTACGTCTCTCTTTAGGACTGAAGTCCAGGGATGATCCAATCCCCTCAAGTCCACCAAGGACTTCATTCTCGAAGACATACGTCTACGGCTCTCTTTAGGACTAAAGTCCAGGGATGATCCAATCCCCTCAAGTCCACCAAGGACTTCATTCTCAAAGACATACATCTACGGCTCTCTTTAGGATTGAAGTCCAGGGATGATCCAATCCCCACATCACTATGGGTACAAGTATCTTCATCCATACAAGTACAACCACGTATCAATACATCAAGGCATCATGTAACCTCATCATCAAAACATGTATATCATCATCAAAACATGTATCCTCATCATCGAGACATGTATATCACTAATACATCTATCAACAAAAGTATGTATTCTCACTAATACATCCATCATCAAAAGTAAAAATATAAGAGTCCTAAATCTAAATAATTCTAGGTAACTAAGTGTAGTGAATAGGGAACCTCATCATTGATGAGGCAGACTTGTTATCAGATACTATGCTACTCCCCCTTTCGAGGAGAGTTCTTTTGAACTATACCAAGCTTGTCTCGAAAGTATTCAAACTTCACTCGAGACAGAGGTTTAGTCAAGATATCAGCAATCTGATCCTCAGTGCTTATATATTCGAGCTTGATAACTCCTCTTTGCACCATATCGCGTATATAGAAGTATTGGATCTCTATGTGTTTTGACTTATCGTGGAACACAGGATTTTCAGTCATCTTAATGCAGCTTTGATTGTCACACATAATCACAGTGGGATCCATTTCTAAGTCAAACACTACATATAAAAGCTTCTGAATCCATACTGTTTCACAGCTGGCAGAGCAGACGGCCATATATTCTGCTTCAGCAGTACTGAGAGCCACACTAGATTGTTTCTTGCTGAACCATGAGATCATGGCAGATTCAGGACTATAACATCCACTTGATGTACTTTTTCTGTCTGAGACACTTCCTACCCAATCAGAATCTGAGTAACCATGTAAACGGAGTTCATGACCTCCAAGATAATATAGACCAAAAATCTAATGTACCTTTTAGGTACCTCACTACATGCTTTGTAGCTATTAAGTGAACCTTTCTAGGTTCTACTAGATACTGACTTAGGGTATTTACAGCAAAGCATATATCTGGCCTAGTATTTGTTAAATACATCAATGACCCAATGATTTGTCTATACAGGGTTAGGTCCACTAAATACGATGAGTCATTAACTAATAACTTCAAGTTGGAGTCCATGGGAGTGGGCATGGCTTTATACTCCAGCATATCAAATCTTTTTAGAAACTTCACAGCATACTTACCTTGATTTAAAAGATTCCTTTTGGATCTTGCCATACTTCTAGACCTAAGAAGTAGTGCATTAATCCGAGATCTTTCATTTTCATTTCTGCAGCCATTTTCATGACCTGTTTCTCATTCCTTGTCAGAAAGAGATCATCATCATACAATAATGGTATGATAGGTTCATCATCCAACACCTTAAGGTAAAGGTTAGGAACAACTTTACTTCTGGTAAAGCCCGAGCTTTGTCATGAAGCTGTCAATTGTCCATTATTCACACTCTGCATTGAGTGATCTTCTGCATATCTATCTGTGCCATCTCTCGTCAGATGGGTCTACTAATATGAGCCTCAAAATCATTCGAACTCTGTGGTGAGTTCCTTCTTGCATCCATGTCATATGTGTATAGAAGCCATATTCAACCTTGTAGAAAAAGGTTGAGATCCACATCACCCATGATGATCATAAAGCTCATCAATTGACTACCGATCCTGGGTACCCATACAGAACCTGATTCACACTTCTTATTTAATTACATCATTAAGAGAATGGTCTTATCTAGTCCCTTGGAGCAAAACATCTCATCATGATTCTCTTCCTACAAATCAAAATTAAGTACATGATTAGTAATACTTCATAATCATCAAATCTTATTGACATGATAACCTATTATGCATACAGATATCATTTACATAGTTATGCAACTATTTTGACCAATACTTTGGCACAACACTTTCCCATATCCTGTATGCATACAGTAGCTATCTAGATACCTTCCATCTTTACCAGAACATACTATCGAGAGTGTGCACAGCTCTCAGCATGTCAGCAAAGAGGTTTCATTCTAGACAAGCAACAATGGAATGTTTGTCCAACTTACCAATCATATGCATATTAGTAGTATACTGTTCAATGCTTTATGAATGTTTACACTCAACATGATATATTCTAGGAATACAAATATGCATACAAGCAATATCATTTACTATTTCTAATAACAACTCAAATACTTATCTTTTATGTTTGTGTGGTTGCCTCCCACTTGATCTTCTGTATATCTCCTGAACTTCTATTCATTCTGTACCACTATGCATGCTCAAGTGTACACTAGTGTCATCCTCATGATCTCATACGCAAACATACATTCATTAGTATATTCTCAATATTATCAAAACATTCTAATTCTAAATAATCTTGAATATGTATAGTCATGATCATTAGCATTCAGGGTTTCAAGGAAGTCTTCTTTTACTCATGCATATTCTTGTTTGATCTAGTTAGTTAAATCATCAACCAAGATAAGAGACATAATATGCATAAACCCTTGATTACTAACCAATCATACCATGTATACTTACATAAGGTAAGATTCTAACATGACATAGGAAAACATACTTGGATTAGTATACCTGCTTAGTTATGTCCAACATACCTAAACAATCTCTTCAATGATTTAGAGATCTTGAGCTAGAACCTGCATGTCTCTTAGGTTAAACATAATATAACAAAGTCATACATACCTCGTGAGTCTTTGTCTTCATGTTGTCATGGTCATGGAACTTGATTTGTCTTTTGTGATGTACCTGTGTCTTGTTAGCAGACAACATCAACCTCACACAACACCATAATGCTAAGTACAATCATATAGCCCTAATCAATGAATGTCTTCGATCATTCACATGCATTCATATTGTTACTAGGGTGATAAGACAATTAATAAAATTAATCAAGATTGTACTAATAAATAACATGAAGACAAACACATTATGAACTTAATCAAGAATCAGATTTCAAGGCATACCTGAACCTCCTTAAGTCATACCTGTTGAGACTTTTTGTAGTCTTCTTATGTAAGGCCTTAGCCTCAACTCCCCCTGAAACTTGATCTGGAGCTTGATTAGGGTTTGCTAGAGAAACCCTAAAAATTCAATCTTTGACTTTCACACTTCTGAATGGATGGAAGAATGTGTCTTGCTGAGCTGATCAACCTAGCATTCTTCAATTTTGAAATCTCCAAAATTTGACCCCTCAAAATTGCCTTCGAAACTTCTGGATCTTCTGGACAGGAACCCGAACTAGGGTTTGATGAATCCCACCCTTCTGTCCAATCAAAAGGTTCAATCCAAGGCTCTAAACTCTTATTTTTTCTGAGGAGCTTCCAGCCGTGGTTACAGACTTCAAAAATTCCAACTTTTGTTGAAGCCCTAATTTTCCATCTTTCTGATCAAAATCCCGAACTAGGGTTTGATCAAGCCCAGTCTTCTACCCAACCAAAAATTCAATCTTGGTCTCTAAATTTTAATTTTCCTGAGTATCATTCATCCGTGGACTCTGATTCCAAAAATTCTAACTTTCTCCGAAACCTTGAATTTCGGAAGCCATGAATAAAGGTGCTCCAAAAATAATTCTGTTTTGACAGAAATATGCACCTGATTGTTTCTGCTATAACTCTGAAATTTTTTCTCCAAAGGGTCTGAAAACATTTTCTGTAGTAGCCTGACCTGTCATCTTTCCATCCTGACAGGTCTGACCTCAATTGGATTCTGAATGGATGGAAGAATGTGTCTTGCTGAGCTGATCAACCTAGCATTCTTCAATTTTGAAATCTCCAAAATTTGACCCCTCAAAATTGCCTTCGAAACTTCTGGATCTTCTGGACAGGAACCCGAACTAGGGTTTGATGAATCCCACCCTTCTGTCCAATCAAAAGGTTCAATCCAAGGCTCTAAACTCTTATTTTTTCTGAGGAGCTTCCAGCCGTGGTTACAGACTTCAAAAATTCCAACTTTTGTTGAAGCCCTAATTTTCCATCTTTCTGATCAAAATCCCGAACTAGGGTTTGATCAAGCCCAGTCTTCTACCCAACCAAAAATTCAATCTTGGTCTCTAAATTTTAATTTTCCTGAGTATCATTCATCCGTGGACTCTGATTCCAAAAATTCTAACTTTCTCCGAAACCTTGAATTTCGGAAGCCATGAATAAAGGTGCTCCAAAAATAATTCTGTTTTGACAGAAATATGCACCTGATTGTTTCTGCTATAACTCTGAAATTTTTTCTCCAAAGGGTCTGAAAACATTTTCTGTAGTAGCCTGACCTGTCATCTTTCCATCCTGACAGGTCTGACCTCAATTGGATTTTCTGAGAGAGAGTTATGCCAAGTGTCGCAACATGACCTGTTTATGGGATAAAACAGGATAGCGAACTTGTACGGCGTGCCATGTGTCACTGTTTGAACTTCGGCCTCTAAAAAATTTTCCTGGGATAGCTCACCCTGTTTTCTTTCCATCTTGACAGGTCTGACCTCAATTGGACTCTCTGAGAGAGAGTTATGCCAAGTGTCGCAACGTGACCTTTTTATGGGATAAAATAGGAGAGCGAACTTGTACGGCGTGCCACGTGTCATAGGTTCACCTTCGGCCTTTGAAAACGTTTCCTGAGATAGTACAGTCTGTGTACTACCTGTCACTTTTTACTAAATTTCATTTGGAGCTTCCTAGCCCAAGTTATGACCTTTTTTCCAAGGTCACCTGATTTTGACTGAGATCTAGAAGAGGCCGAAACCCTAACTTGTACTAATCATAACTCATAAAGTACAACGAATATGAGGGTTCCCTTTGGACACAAGGTACCTAGGGATGTTATCTTCGACCTGTAAACTTTTCAGACCCTGAACCTTCGCAGAAATGGATTTACAGCGAAAGTTCCACGATGACTGGTTTTTTCTATGTAAAACCCTAACCTTCAAATTGTCATAAGTAAAGCAAGTGTCGTAAGTGCCATACCTTGTCTTCCTTTAGGTTAGCTCTGATACCATGTTAAAATTTAATATGATAAGATAGAAAATAGCAGCATTACATTCCATTTCACAATAATAGCATATACAGGATCACTGAAGAAACAACAAGCACAGCATAAACACAAGAGACACAAATTTATCCTGGGAAACCCTCATGGGGTAGAAAACCCAGTAAAGCTTCCTCAATATAGATGACCAGCAATATACAAAGATGCAAACCAAAGACATGATCTCCTCCTCCACCATAGTAGACCTCTCCTCCACAAGTGCGCCTCTTTCAAGTGTGTGAGTGTATCAAATGAGGAACATACCTCCTCTATTTATACACTACACTGACATGTATTTTACACAAGTACATGTAGGCTCGTATTTAACCATTAGGTTAAATACCCTATTATAACTGACTGGGCCAACCCCCACATGGTGGGTCTAATAACCCTAGTTACCACAACCAATTCGGAGGAATAAACATCTCCGGATTCATAGTATAATCACATCGGAGGCATGGAACATCTCCGGAATAAATAATATACAAATATAATATTCTTAGAAGTTACAATATTCAACAAGAAGGACCTCCCTAAGGGAGATTGTTGGCTTCCCTTGAAGCCTACATGTAATGTCCCCAGGTGATATCAAAGGGTCTCAGAGACATATCATTATCTCTCTGAGGCTAATTATTTGATTTTAGTGTAGCGGATAAACCATAAACATTTAATTTCTATTTTTCCAAAATTAATTGCGACACAAAATCCAATAATTAACAATAATTTAATATAAATTCATTAACACATCCAACATCTGATCTAAGGAATGGGAAGGATTCTTAAAATCATCTAACATCATCAAACCTTCAATCCAAGCCATGTCAGAGATGATAACCACTTCTAAAGGCTAATTATTCTTAATCACAGTTAAATAATGATTAAGGTGTTAATTACGACACTTAATGACAATTAGTGCGCAAATGACGACACTTATCACAAATCCAATTGTTTAACAAATAACCATCAATCATCAATCCCAAAGGATTAATAACATGTAATTACATATAAATAAGGGTTAATTACCAAAATTACAATAATTAATCATGGTAATTACAAAAGAGAGTCCACGAGATTAGTTAACTAGTTTTCCAATATAAGCAGCTAGTCTCGCACAAAATCAACTTGTAACCATGCCTGATCTGAAAATAATTTAGGATATTTTTAACCATAAAATTGCATGTGAAATTGATATGTAAATTCTCATAAAAAGGCTTTAAAAGATGAATTTTAACGCTTAAATCATACACATAAGCAAATAAACAAGTATGTAAACCAGAAATTTGTAGACATCAGATGATAACGGAGCTCACCCTTCTTGGGCTACGTCTCTGGGCCACTTCCAATGACAAGGTCGATCTTATTAAGTCTTCAAAAGCTTACATACATGATTTATGGAAACACTTTGTTGTAGGTACAACAGATCCCATGCTTTAGCTAAAAGCACGAGAGCCCCAATTTTTTAATAAGTACAAAGGTATTTGGGTAAGTGTTTCTTTAAACACCAGATTCTTCAGTGTTATCCTTGTCATCCTTTACCTTACCTTTGTTTGGATTGATTGCCATCTTTCATTTAATTTTCTAAGTGTTTTGATCTGGGGAAGCCTTTATTTTTTAGTATTTTGTCTCTTGTTTTCACCATCCCGAAACCTGATAGTTTGCGCACCCGAAACCCGAAAAGTGTGGGTTGCGGGGTTTCATTTGTCTATCTTTCAGTTCTTGTCAACCTGAAACCCAAAACCCGACAATTGCGGGTTGCGGGTTTTCCTTTTCACTAATTTCAAGATATGGCATCCTGAAACCCGAAACTCACCTTTGCAGCTTTCGGCTTTCGGGAAATCATTTTAAGTTTTAATCGCATTGTTGTTCCCGAAACCCGAAACCTGAATTTTTAGGTTGTGGCTTTCAGGAAACCAAATAAACCTTGTGAATAAAGCATCCATCACTGGATCCCAAATCCCGAATCGGGCAATTTGAGCCGTTCGTTCATTCTAAATCGCATGGTTAGGATTTGATCAGGTAAATTCTATAAATAAGGGTTTTTCTATTTTTCTTTTATCATTTTTTTAATTGCTGAAAATTACTGTGTTGCGCCTGTTTACTGCGGATTTGTTGCTACGGGTCATTTTTTACTAGTTTTCAGTTATTTCAGGTGGGAGTGTCCCCTTTGCCACATTTCGTGTTTGGAAATTTGGTTGTTTTGGATTTAGTAATGGTTCTCTTTCGTTGTTTGGTAGATTCCATAGAGTTTTGCAAATTATCCTTTGTTCCAGTCTTTCACTGATCACTTTGATCATTGATTGTTAATTAAGCAAGCTGGGTCTGATCTGACGGGTGAAATTCTGTTACTAGTTTGAACGTGTTGGATCCCTTGTTTTTGTTGTTTCGCAGTCAGCTCTCTCGCCATAATTTTCGTTTTCCTCTCATATTCGGAGCTATGATTGTTGATTTTATTGACCTATAATGATGAGTTTTGGATGTGATTTCAGTCATGCAAGTCTCGATTAAATTTGTACTTTCACATTGATCTTAATCCAGTTAATTCGTGCCATGACTCGTTTTTGCAGTTTGGGTGATTGAAATGTCCTAATCGTATGATTCCAATCGCTGCGGCTCATCATACTCAATCATTACACTTTTATCCACTTATTTTAAATTTGGCAATAACCATGAAACCTTCGGTTCGTCCTCCATATTCTATTAAAGGAAAAATCCTGGTTTTTATTTTGAAAGTTTTCTTCTTGACAAATTGGGTGTTAGCAATATGTAGACAGGTTATTAGGCTCTTGATGTATATCATGGGGGCGATGAGCTGCAACCTCTGGTATATCAAGAACCTATGTCACCACCTTTTGATGCAGCTACTCCTGATATGAGCAGTGATAGCAAAGGAGAGGAACTGAGGCAAGGGAATCAACATAGAAGAACTAAGGAAGCTATGTTTCAATCCATGCATTGTAATTTTTTGCAACTTGATGAATACAAGCCAGTCTTTTGGTATCTTCTTTGTCTATACTGTTAAGTTTCCTTAATTGTATTTGATTTCCTTACTTATTTCATAGAAATTATACATTGATAATTTTGCAGTTAACCATATGAACATTGATCTATAATCTATAAGGTTTTTTTGAGTTTATGATCTTTGTTATAAAGAGTTTAATTGAGTTTCTTTGGTTAAATTTCTTTATCTATTTCTGCAAAAACGATTCATTATTACTATCGCAGTTCAAAGTTAATTTTTCAATTAACATAAAGAACAAACAGGGTGAGGTCTGTACAATTTAACTTTCAAGTTATAATTATCTAAGTTTATTTATCTAGTTATGTCTTGAAACTAATAAGTAATTAAAACCATTTCACATTTCTGTTTAAATTGGTATCAAAAGCTTATTCAGCAAACAAAACAGCTTGTCTTGCACCAAAACATTCCCATTATAACTTAGATTAGGTTTTCTTTTAATTCAAGTTAGATTTACTTCCTAGATAGACTGTCATTTAAAGTTTAGTTACCTTAATTATCTCACTAAGGAAGACTGATCCATCTCGGATCAAAATTCACCAACTCTTAGAGTGCTAGTAGAGGCTGAATATCCGTGGGAGATTACTACTTTAAACAGGTTGGGGATAGAACTGACCTTGCGTAGAGCCTTTCGAAGCTTTTCAGTCTGGGTTTTCACCCCCTGTTGTTTACCTTGAACATTATGCCAACACATGCATAATTGAGGCATCAAAAAATGGCGCTAGAAGGAGGGCCACTAGTACAACATGCCTAAGAAAAACACTAAGAAGCCTCCTCCAACAATTACTTCAATAGTTCAAACTAGAAGCCAATCAAGGGCTTCAAAATCTGAACAAACCACCGAGTCACAATCTACAGTTGTTCCTGTTACCTCTATACAACCTACTGTTATTCTTGTTACACCTGCAGTACAACAAGAAAATAAGAAGGACATCTTCATCATATCCCCTACCAGAGGACCAATTTTGCTTGAAGAAATTTTGAAAAGATCCAACGACAACGTCGTTAGAGCAGAACAAAGACTCGCTAGTCAGCGAAGTCGTGGTCTAGCAGCTATCAATTTAGATAACATTTTTCAAACGGACAATCAAGAGGGTCCACAAAATACGATTACATAGACCAGTGGCCAACAGACTCAACAGACAGCTGATCAAAGTATTGAACATCAACAGACAACTGATCAAGGCATTCAGAACCAAGAAACAGTTGATTGTTCAGCCTCTCCTGAATACAATCTCAATCAACTTTTTTAGGAAGCACAAGATCAGCCAAAACTAGAAACTAGTGGACCATCACCTTCTCCACCTTCATCCTCATCATCTTCCTTAGACAGTGAAAACTCTTCAAACACTTCATCATCATCAGAAGAAGAAGAACCGCCAATGGCTAGAGAAGGCCAAAAAAGACCGTGGCTCGACTAGGACGCAGTATGGGTACTGATTGATCAACACAGATTATCCAAGAACCCTGAGAAATGGCTCCCCAAGTTTAATCCCGATGATAAATCTCTTGCACTTGATCACATTAAGACCTTCATGCAGGCAATTAGAATTAGGAGTGTCATGCATGAGGATGTGGTATGCAAATTGTTCCCTTACACCTTTCAAGGGAAAGCATCCACATGGTATTTTGCCCTGCCAGCCAAATCTATAATCTCCTGGGATGAGTTTGAGAAACTGTTCATCCAAAAGTTTGGGGATGACAAGACACCACAGGATCTAGTTTTAGAATTATCTTCAATGAGAATCAAAGGTAAAGAAAGAGTTAAAGACTTTAACCAGAGATTCTCTTATCTTAAAAATAGGATTCCTGCAAATGTTCTTCTTGATGAAGAACTGTTAGTGGCCTATTATGAAAAAGGATTGCCTGTCCCTATCGCAATATGGGTAAAATGAGCATACAAAGAAACTTTGTTGGAAGCATATGCTGAAGCAATACAAGTAGAAAAGGACATGTTCTGTCTGAAGGACAGTCCTGAAACTTCAGATGAGCATCCTACTACTTCCAGAAAGAGAAATGATAATGTACCTAAACCCACTACTCAAAATAAGGATCCTTTTGACATGCCTGACATAAAAAAGTTCATTCAAAAAATGTCAAACAAGATGGTCGATCTAAAAAAAGATAATAATGAAAATCATAACCAAAACAGAGGTTTTGTAAGGCCACCATTTAGGAGACCTTATCAACCTCCGCAGAATACACCACCTCCCAATCCTACAGAAGGCCTTACAAATGAAGAGATCTATTCTATCTTTAGAGCCCTGGAAACAGAGTCACAAGAGCCCCCTGAAATTCCCATCGATCAAACCAATCAGGATTTGCAGTTGCCTGAAGAAGGAGATGAACAAGAGGATCCACAAGTTAACACTGTAAGTTATTTCTCCGAACTCCCCATGTGTGATGATGAAGAAGAACTTGAGGATGTGTTTAATGTACATCACTCTTATAACACAAGGTCAAGACCTCAACCACCTCAGGAACCTTCCTCTTCCACACCAGTTCCCAACAAAAGCAAGGTTGTGCCCCAAAAGGACACAGTCATCCCCGAAATTGAGTACAACCTAGTTGAAGATCTTAAAAGAGTTAAGGCAAACATCTCTTTGTTTGAACTGTTGAAAATCCCTTCTATGAGGGACACCCTACCCAAAAGTATGGTGATCAAACAACCAAGAGAACTACAAAACAATAACCTTGACTCTTTTACTAAACTTGATGATCAAAAGTCTGGAAGTAGAAGGACACCTCCTTTTATGCTTGCTTTTGAGATTTTCAATAGAAATGTACATAACTGCATGATAGACTCGGGTGCCTCGTCAAATTTGATGCCCTTATCTGTCTGCAGGAAATTGAATGCTACATGGGAACCTTGCCCTACTCAGATAGTACAACTTGACATATCTAAAGTCAGAGTGGTAGGGAGACTTAGAAATGTTCTTCTTACACTGTCAGCAGACCCTTGGATCCACCAAACAATCAATATTGTCATAGCTGACATCCCAGAAGCATATGGTATGTGTCTCAACAGAGACTAGTCTGAAAAGATGAAAGGCTATTTTGCCACTGACTGGTCTCACTTATGGTTACCCTACAATGGTTAGCCAAACAAGATCAAAATTAGTAGGGAACCCTTCATGAAGCAGACAATCACAGATTTAAATGACTCAAGTGAACCTGCAGGTTACTTTAACTCACACATTGAGCATTTTACCTTTGACACTTTCTTTGGCAACTTGCCAGCTGACATTTCACCACAAGAGAATGCACAGAATGAATCTCAAGTAACTCATCTCACCTCTATGCCTTTCTCAAGAGACATTGTACATAATATTTTTAATGTAAATACAAATTTTAGATTAGATCCTATTTCTTGGACATTGTTTTTTGACGGTTCTAAATCCAAAGATGGAGCTGGTGTAGGTTGTGTTCTTATAGACCCAAAAGGAACAAAAACTATGATTGCATGCAGATTAGAATTTGATTGTACTAACAATGTAGTTGAATATAAGGCCCTGATACAGGGACTTAAGAAGGAAATCGATATGAAAGTACAGATAATTCAATGCTTTGGTGACTCATAAATCATTATGAAACAGGTGAGGAATCTGATACACTGTCTATCCCCCCCGCTTGATGAATTATCAAAAATTGGTAAGAGAACTTACTAGTTCCTTTACTGCATTCAATATTAATTCAGTTCCTAGGTCTCATAATTTCGATGCTGACTTATTGGCAAATACAACATCCAGATTGATCCCGCCAGAGGGCATGTCTCCTCAAACATTACTTATTAGGGTCTTGCCTGTGGTATTGGAGTCATTTTTTAATACTATGTCTTATGTGATTAACTTGATTTCCCGAGGTTAATTCCCGGTAAAGTTGATGATTCTTACATCTTGTGAATAATTTATTTTGAAAAAAAATGAGTTGGATGTTTTAGAAGCTTTGAAGTCTAACCGATACTACATCATTCAGTGATAGAGTTATTCGGATGATTTGAAATTTAGCTTGTGAAGGCATTTTATTTTTATTCCTAATTTTCATAGATTTCAATACTGTCATACAGAGATAACTGCTTCGCCCAGTGTGTCACCATATGTTGTGCCCCAACAACTCCCATTTTATTTTTCGCAAAAATAAATAGGCCCCCATTCAAACTTTTGAAAAACACTCTCTTCATTGATTTTGTTTTGATGGTTTGCTTTCTTAAATGCTTAGTTTTCATGTTTTTCATGAGACAATGATTTGGTGATTCCAATTGCTTACTTCATTTGACACCTCTTTGGATTTTTGGTTGTTCTTGAACGTCAAAAACTCTTCATTTAGCAATGATCCCTGCAAAATAAAAACATGTGAGAGTAAAATTAACTACAATGTAGATTACTTTTGCAATTTAGATTTTGGTAAATGGAGTTGATAAAATGCATTTAAATCTTTTAGGAAAACTATTCAAGAATGCCATAAAAGACAAAAGAACATTGATAACCCATGGGTTTGAACACAAGACTTATTACCTCCAAGGCATAAGTCTCTGCCGACACACCATTGCTTTGTTACTTGTTATGTATACATGCAATATACCATTTTTTCATTGATTGGAATGAGATTAGCATAAAATGGGCCACGATTTGCTGAAGTTTAAGATTGAAGTATTATTTGGCGATCAACAATTGAAGACTTTAAGGAAGCAATTCCATCAAGTATCAACAATTGTCTAAAGAAAAGGGATAGGTTATCATTCTAATAAGATCATATGGGATTTCTTTTAATTTAGTTTAAATTTAATCGTCTTTTATTTTATGAATTTCTTTTTTGTTTGGATTTTAATAAATGTTGTTTGGATTGCAGATTTGATTAGTCAAAGATCATGGATGAGTACAAATTCAAAATTACTCATGTAGAAGAGGATAAACAAAAGAGCAAAATGCAGATTTCCGTCACTCTACAAGCAGCGATTTTCTACAACAAATTGCGCGCAAACTGAGGCGAAAATAAAAAATCTGAGACATGGGTTTTGTGCAGATTGGCCCCATTTAGCCAACGAATGGGTGGTTTCCTCAGAAAGTGAAAGATCTGGAAGATTTCGAGGGTTCTTCAAACACATTTTTCTCAAATTTCGCCCAAGAAAAATAACTATTCTAAGTTTATCTTTTTTGCAACTTGATGAATGCAAGCTAGTCTTTTGGTATCTTCTTCGTCTACACTGTTAAGTTTCCTTCATTGTATTTGATTTCCTTACTTATTTCATCGAAATTATACATTGATAATTTTGCAGTTAACCATATGAACATTGATCTATAATCTATAAGGATTTTCTGAGTTTATGATCTACGTTATAAAGAGTTTAATTGAGTTTCTTTGGTTAAATTTCTTTATCTATTTTTGCAAAACGATTCATTATTACTATTGCAGTTTAAAGTTAATTTTTCAATTAACATAAACAACAAATAGGGTGAGGTCTGTACAATTTAACTTTCAAGTTATAATTATCTAAGTTTATTTATCTAGTTATGTCTTGAAACTGATAAGTAATTAAAACCATTTCACATTTTTATTTAAATTGGTATTAAAAGCTTATTCAGCAAACAAAACAGTTTGCCCTGCACCAAAACATTCCCATTATAACTTAGATTAGGTTTACCTTAGGTTTTCTTTTAAGTCAAGTTAGATTTACTTCCTAGATAGACTGTCATTTAAAGTCTAGTTACCTTAATTTTTCTCACCAAGGAAGACTGATCCATCTCAGATCAAAACTCACCAACTCTTAGAGTGCCAGCAGAGGCCGAATATCCGTGGGAGATTACTACTTTAAACAGGCTGGGGATAGAACTGTCCTTGCGTAGGGCCTTTCGAAGCCTTTCAGTCTGGGTTGTCACCCCCTGTTGTTTGCCTTGAACATTATTCTAGCACATGCATAATCGAGGCATCAACACACTTCTGATTTATGTCAGTCAAACTTGGAAACAAACTGCACCACTGCGTTCCTCTCAAAATTTTGAGTTAAATGAGTATAAACTTGACTATGTTTGTCTAAGGCCTCCTCTGGCACGCAAATCGAGACAAAAATATGTTTCCACTGTACGGACTATACGGATTTCCCACCTCTGGAATAATTCCCATTAATGGCATGTACCTTCCTCGGGATCTATGTCTGTAATTCATCTTGGAAACTGTGCAAACTACGCTCTATGTAGTTTTTTTTCGTGGCTCTAACCGTGGTTTAAATAGGCGTTTTTGGGCACGAAATGGAGGGCCACGCACCCTTTCTGGGCCTTGATTTCCGCCTCAAACTTATTAAAAAATTTCGTCATTTACCACATAACAAATGGCCTTTTGCTCTTTGGTAAATTTTTGTGCTTTGGGGGCAAAGGTCCTGGGGTCAAACCCGCGGGCCTCTCCCCACTCAACGTAAACTTGTTGCTATATTTGTTGGTAGTGGTATGTAGTGGATTTGTTTGTTGGACCGTTGTTTGTTTTTTTTGGCACTTGATGTTTTGGAATTGCTCCGTCAGTTACATTTTTATGTTTGCATATGACTTTTCTTCCACGTATAACATATACACGGCCTCGATGTTGGCCACGAGGTCAAGGGTCTAGCCCTCGATCTCGCCCTTTTTTCCAACAAAATCAACAAACAAATATAAATATAAGTCGGGCCATATAGTGTTAATAAACAACGGTGGGAGCCCTGTCTAGGCAGGCTCTATGGAATCCTTGGCAGACCTTGAGATCGCGAGTTCGATCCCCACGACCTCCACAGTGTTTTATCCAACAGTACAATATATGCCAATAGGACTGCCACATGGTAGACCCTTATTGGTCCACAATCATGTGCCAAGTCATAAAACATGTCCATGTGGCACCGTGTGGTTCTGCCATGTGGCTCCCAACGCTAACATGTCCATGCCACATGGCCCCTTTTTCCCTTTTTAACATCAATTTTAACCTTTTGCCGAATTTTCAAAACCCAATAACTTTCACGTTCGGAAGTCATTTCACGTGAAACGAACATTGCCAGAAAGCTCCTGGCGAGCTCTCGCATATGTAATATTATTTGCATATTTTGAAGACTTTCATTTTGATCTATCTTGGATATCCTCCTGGATCAAACCTTCCCACTAGGAAGCTTTTGGGCCACCAAAAGCATGGGATCATACAGAAAAAAGGTGAGGGTACAACTCCCTCACTCTTCTGGTCTCTAGCCATCGTGATTTGATTGGATGCATTCATTTAATCCCCACACGAACAAATTCTATGTCACCTCTTCATGAAGATCTGACCTTCTTATCAAGTATAACATCTTCCTGAAGTTCATTGAGATATTCAGGAGCAAACTAATCTATAGAAGGTACTTGAACTTGTTCATCTTGGTCCACAATCATAAGAGGCTCATACAGTTTTAAGTTTTCCACATTAACGACGGAATACATTTGCATATAAGGAGGCAAATCTAACTAAAAAACATTATTACCAAATTGATACAAAATTGTAAAAGGTCCATACCTGATTGGTTTCAACTTTCTACCTTCACCTTGGAGTTGGTCTTTGCTGATATGAATCCATACTCAATCACCAATTTGAAAATGATGACCCACCCAATGTTTGTCATGTCTTTCTTTATACTTGGCCTGACTTGATTCCAACTGCTCTTGTACTGTTTGATGTATTAACTGGATCTGCTGAATAAACTTCAAATCTTTATCCACATCAACTTGACCATATCCCACTGTATCTTTCCCATAAACAAATTATAAGGGAGACTTTGGAAAATAACCAAAACATGTCTCGAAAGGAGACCTTTGTGTTGAAGAGTGAAAAGCTCTGTTGTAGGCGTGTTGAACATAATGTAACTACTCATCCCACAACTTGGGATGCTTGGCACAATACCCTCAAAGAAGATATACTATTGTTCAATTGACCACTTCAGTTTGTCCGTTAGTTTGTGGATGAAATGTTGTGCTTTTCTTTTAACTTTGTATCCATAAGTTCCCATAAAGATGACCAAAATTTCCCAAGGAAGCGGGAATATCGATTAGATATAATAGAAGTAGGTAGTCCAAAATGGACCCATACATGCTGGAAGAACAAATGAGCAGTCAACTCAGTTGTGATCTACTTTTTACTAGGCATTAGAATGCGCATTTCACCGAATCTATCCACAACAACATATAAGTAATCATGTCCATTTCTAGACATTGGTAATTCTCCTACAAAGTCCATTGAAACACTTTCCCATGGACGAGAAGGAACATGAAGTGAAGTCTACAAGCCTAAATTTATGTTACTTGGCTTACTTTTTGCACACATAACACATCCTTTTACATACTTGGACATAGTATCATTCATTCGAGGCCAATAACAAAACTTTTGTAATTGTGCTACAGTTTTTCCTACACCAAAGTGCCCTGATATGAGAGAAGTGTGAGCTTCTCTTATCACATGTACTCTTTCACTTTGTGGAATACAAATCTTTCCAAGATGATAAAACAACTTTTCATGAATATGATAATTCAATTATTCATTTTGAGAGCCATGTTTTAGTGATTCATATATTTCTTTGTAGTCTTCATCCTTATTGTATTGTTCAACATAACTTGAATGTATCAAAGGACTTTGTTAAATAACAATAGAAGCATTCATTGGAGGTCTTGATAACATATCTGCAACTTTGTTCTGAATACCTTTCTTATACTTAATGATCAAATGAAATTGTTGTAGAAAACCCATCCACCTGAAATGTCTTGATTGTTGTAGCTTAGATTGAGAATGAAGATATTGTAGTGGTTGATGATTAGTATGTATAATTGTTTCCTTACCCATTAGGTAATGTTTCCACTTCTTCACACATTGTACTAATGCATACAATTATTTAGCATAGGTTGGATAGTTAATTATTTCCTTAGAAAAAGTTTTAGAATGATAGCATATTGGTTTTTTAAGTTGCATTGAGAGTTCCCCCATGGCATAACCACTAGCATCAGTCTCTATCTTAAATGGTTGTTGTATATCCGGCAGCAAGTACTAGAGTTGTACTGATAGTTTCTTTCAGAGTGTCGAAGGATTTATGTGCTTTGCCTTCCCACTGAAAGATTCTGTTCATACCTGTCAAAGCATGTAATGGAGAAGCTATGAAGGAGAAGTTAGCAATAAACTTCCTCCAGTATTGGGATGATCCCAAAAATCTTCTTACCTTGGTTACATTATTTGGCTTGGGAAAATTCACAATGCGGTCTACTTTATAGGGATCAATTCTCAGTTCACCACCCCCTACAATGTAACCTAGATACACCAAATATGTCTTCCCAAACTCACATTTGGACATCTTTAAGTACAATTTTTCCCTTACAAGTACATCCAAAACTTGTTTCACATGTTTGACATGCTCTTCCCAAGTACAACTGAAAATCAAAATATCATCTAAGTAGACTATGATAAATTCATCAATGAAGGGCCTAAAAACAACATTCATCACCCTCATAAATGTTGTGGGTGCATTACAAATCCCAAATGGAATTACCATCCATTCATACAATCCCTGTTTAGTTTTGAAAGCAGTCTTCCAAATATCATTGTCATGGATTCTAATTTGATGATATCAACTTCTTAAGTCTAACTTAGTGAAATAAGTTGCATTCTTTAGCTGATCCAAAAGATCATCAATCCGGGGAAGAGGATACATGTTCTTAATTGTTATTTTGTTTAGTGCCATGTAATCAACACACATACGCCATGTGCCATCCTTCGTTGGCACCAAAACAATCGGTGAACCACATGGACAGGAGCTTGGTCAAGTGTCCCCTCTTTCAAGCAATTCCTGAACCTGATTCTTTATCTCTACATTTTCAATTACTGAAGACCTGTACATGCCAATATTAGGAAGTGGTGCATCATGTTGTAAGAGAATATCATGTTGGATTTCTCTTTTGGGAGGTAATCCTTTAGGTTCTTGAAACAAGACATCATAATCAATTACAACTTTAGACAATTATTTTTTAAGTATTGGCTCACATCCTTTAAAATATTCACTTTGACCAACATCCTTTGCTTTAGCTATCATAAGAACAAAATTCTTACTAGCATTTACTAGCCTCTTCATTTTACTTGCAGAAACTAATGAAAGATTAGTTTTTATGCAATATGCACAAACAATATATTCAATACCATCTTTAGTGAGATGATATCGGTTATCTTCCCTGTAGAAGATATCCTTCCTATCATAAAGATAAGGACTTCCCAACACAATATGGAAGATATCCAATGGAACCACAACCAGATCTACTTCATCAACAAATCCAGAAGTAATAGAGAACCTAAGTCTACATTGTTTTGTAACTTGGATTTGTGCATTATCACATACCCATCCAAGAGGATATGGATTTGGGTGTAACTTAGTTTCCAAAATATTTTTTATAACTATCTCTTCTTAAATGAGATTGACTTGTGATCCATTATCAAAAAGAGTATCTTTTTTTGTATGCTTAGAGATTACTTTTATATGAAATAACTCACTTCTCTTTCTTTCATCAACAACAAATTCATGCTTTGAATTAGAAGTAGAAGGATTTTTACCTTGAATGCTCGTAGCAACAATCTTAGTCTCATCCCCTAAGTTGGATCCCAAATCATGTTGTATGGTTGTAGCAGTGGTCTTCTTGTCCTCCTTATTCCGAAACTTCTCAGGCTTGAGCTCTGGATGAAGCCTCCAACATTTGGATGCATCATGACCCTTTTTCTAGCAATGTGAGCATGTAGGTTTATCTCCCTCTTTCTTCATTGTAGTTGTATGCTTACATTTTCCTTTACCTTTGAATTTGTTTCCATCATGTTTGTAAGGTTTCTTTGAAAAAAATTCATTTGTATTCTTCCCCTTTGACTCCATATGAGTCACTTGAATGCATACCTCATGAAGGTTAGTTGGATTAAACATAAGTATCATATGACGTAAATAACTATGTAATCCACCTATAAACTTGAGAAGAATTTATTGAGTGTATAAAGGTATACCAGGTATTAAAGTTGTTTTTTAGAATTCTTGTGTGTACTCTTGCACACTTTGTCCCTTACCTTGCCTCAAATTCTGCCAATCCATCATGGCTTGCTGCATGTAGCCCAATGGATAGAATTGCTTCTTTAATGTTGAAGTGAACTCATTCCAAGAGGAGACGATGTTTTCTTTTGAGGAAAAATTATTTTGAGTTCTACTCTCCCACCATATGAGAGCGATCCCTCCAAGTAGGAGAGAATCCAACTGAATTTTTAAGCTATCTTCAGTGAACTTTTGAATCCTACAATAAACCTCTATTTAACGGATCCAATTATCCAATTTCTCAACATTAAGTTATCCATTATAAACAGGTAAGTCAAACTTAATATCAAGCTCTAATTGAGGCACATTAAAATTAACTTTTTGTCTTTTAGGTGAGGAATATAAAGATCCATCAAGAAAATATGGTGAAGATTGAGGGGTTTTAGGAGGTTCCTCACCATCTCCTTATTCTTTACCTTTAGCATGATAAGAACCACCTTGTTCTCCCTTCTTCCGATCTTGATAAAGCTCTTCCACCATACTTTGCATCTTCATGAAAGATTTAAGGAAGTGTCCTTTAGATGGGATTGAAGAAGTCCCATCTTCTCCTTTTTCTGAAGCCATTCTTCCTCTTCTTGAACCAATCTCTGGATCAAATTCTTCAAGCTCTCCTTCACCTCTCTAAAGCCTTGCTCTTGTTAATATAAACAAACTCACAATGCAATGGTTAAGATGCTTGGATACCAAACTTGATCTGAAAATATTTCAGAATCTTTTTAACCATAAAATTGCATGTGAAATTTGTATGTAAATTCTCATAAAAAGGCTTTAAAAGATGAATTTTAAATGCTTAAATCATACGTGCATAAGCAAATAAACAAGTATGAAAACCATAAATTTATAGACAGCAGATGATAACGGATTTCACCCTTCTTGGGCTACGTCTCTGGGCCACTTCCAATGAGAAGGTCGATCTTATTAAGTCTTCAAAATCTTACATACATGAGTTCTGGAAACACTTCTGAGTTCTGTCAAACAAACCCAGAAATAGACTACACCATTATGTTCCTCTCGAAATTCTGAGTAAAATGAGTATAAACTTGACTATGTTTTCCTGAGGCCTCCTCTGACACGCAAATCGAGACAAACTATGCTGCAAATATACAAACTGTACAGATTTACCACCTAGGGAATAGTGCTCATTAATGGCTTGTAACTACCTCAGGATCTATGCTCATACTTCTTCTTGGAAACTATGCAAACTGTGCTCTGTGTAGTTATATTCTGTTGCTCTAACCGTGGTTTAAATAGGTGTTTTTGGGCGTGAAATGGAGGGCCACGCGCCCTTTTTGGGCCTCGATTTCCGTCTCAAACTTATAAACAAATTCCTTCATTTACCACATAACAAATGGGATTTGGACTAGTCGTAAAGTGTTTCTCTTTGGGGGCAGAGGTCCTTGGGTCAAACCCACGGGCCTCTCCCCATTTAATGTAAACTTGTTGCTATATTTGTTGGCAGTGGTATGCGGTGGCTTTGTTTGTTGGACCGTTGTTTGGTTTGTTTGGCACTTGATGTTTTGGCATTTCTCTGTTAGTTATGTTATTATGTTGGCATATGACTTGGCTTTCACGTATAATATACACGGCCTCGATGTTGGCCACAGGGTCGAAGGCCTAGCCCTCGATCCCGCCCTTTTTTTCCAACGAAATCAACAAACAACATTAAATATAAGTCGGGCCATATAGTGTTAAGAAAAACCGGTGGATCCCTGGCTAAACGAGCTCTGTGGAGTCGTTGGCAGACCTTGGGGTTGCGGGTTCGATCCCCACGACCTCCACAATTTTTTATCAAACGGTACAATACATGCCATCGGGGCTACAACATGGAAGACCCTGATTAGTCCACAATCATATGCTAAGTCATCAAACATCTCCATGTGGCACCTTGTCGTGCTTCCAAGTGGCTCCTAACGCTAACCTATACATGCCACATGGCACCACTATTACATATGGGCGGATTGTTCCATGCAATATTTCCACGTTTTCAACATGCGTGGGTCCATGAAATGAATTTTTATTGTTTTAAAAAAAAAATTACATGGCGGAAAAACTGTGGCAATAGCAATGATATTTAATTTCGTCCCTATATCCACGAACTTTCGTCCCTATATCCATGAAATTTCAATACGAAGGCTCCATCGATAGGAAGGCTCCTCACAAGGAGAGAAGCATGCTTAAACATATGTTCATCAGGTTCTTTCATTGGGCACAGAAGGAGCTCATTCATGTTAGGATATTTAAACATTTAGGAGTTAGTTAAGATCAACTTCTATAATATATCCATTAGGGATAGTGTGTTTCTTTAGTATGCATTAGTATGCGTTTGTAAATACTTAATCCAACGGTCATGATATGTTCCCGACATAGAGTGATCCGACAGCTCAACTTCTCTTAGATCAAACCTAACCTTGATCCGTGGCTTAACACCTGATTGGTCCATGATCTCTATTTAAAGAGCATGGAGGGTCATTGTTTAGTTGATCGATTATGAGAAGCTCATTTGTAACTTTCTTTTTTTGCATAATAAATTGTCCCGTAGAAGCTATTTGGCCGGGGCCGTGGAGTGTTTCCCTCAAAAGGGTTTAAACCATGTCATAACATCGGTGTGTTGATCTGTGATCTGTTTGTGTGAAGTGGTTGCTCTTGGTGTTCGGTCCTTTGGTAGTACCCTGTGTACCCGAACATGGTATCAGAGCTTTTATGAAGAGCTGCTTCCGGTTATGATCTAAATCTTGAACTGTTGTTGCCGAAACTCGAAAGGGTTTCTGGTTCTGGTATTTCTGTGCATTTCTGGGCTGTGGGAGGTGTTCCATTGCATCCGGAGAGTCATTTCCATTGGGAAATAGTTTGATCGAAAATGGTTCTCAGTTGCTCCAGAAACGCGTATTTCATCAGATCTAAAGGTATAATGTTACAGTGACGCATTTTTTGTATTTTCTGTTTTTAAAAGAAAAAATCTCATATTTTATCATTTTTTTACTGTTAAATTTTTTTTTGGGTTCGGATTGTTGCTTTCCCTTCTACGTATGCTCTTTGTCGTGCACCTTGAGCGATCTCGGCAAATCAGAAACAGAAAGGGAAAGGGTTTTTCTCGGCTGCGTATGCTCTTTGCTGTGCACCTTGCACAATCTCGGCAAATCAGAAACAGAGAGAAAACGTAGACTTTCTAGGCAAGCTAATGAGATCTAACTCCACAAGTGTGGAAAAGTTTTTTTTGTTTCGATTTGTGGTGTGTTTTGTAGGAAAAAGGGCAAGCACACAAACCGAGCAGGAAGAGTTGAAAAAAAAAAAAAAAACCTCATTTTTCATTCCCATATTTTACATACCTTTTAATCTAGCTCACTTAGTTCAAAGTTGTTTTATTCCTTAATAGGTCTTGAGTTCAAGTCTTAGGAAGTTAATTTTAAAAGAAAAAGTGCATGCAATTTCTATTTTCAAGTTACTTTATTGTAAAAGTGCATCTCACTTAAATAATAAAAAATAAAAATACAAGTGAGTCACTTAAGTTTTTTTTATTATTGTTGCACTACTTAAAAGTAATATCATTGTAAAAGTGAAATCACTTATTTTACAAAAATGATTCACTTAAAGCAACTTTCTTGTAAAGTGATTGTCAAAAAGTTTATCTTGGGAAGAGGGGGGTTCTTTTTTTTGCTGGACATTCTCTAGCTGCCACGTCACTATTGGAGATATCTTCAACAGTTTCTTTGTTCAAGCATAACTTCATCATACAGAGTTAGTTTTCAGTGCCGTTTTTTTTAAACCGCCTATTTTTTTTAGGTCTTCACATCCAGACTATTGGTTTCTACTTTTACAGCCATTAATTTACAAATATGGTTGCCCCTTGTGATATTCTACTTAACAGTTCCAACTATTTCTCATAGAAATCATGTATGGAGGATATTCTACAAAGTATGGGACTTTTCAGAATTACCTCAGGAATAGAAACCGAACCCAATGATGATGATAAGAAAATAAAATGGGCAAATAGATGTAACGAATCTCGTGGATTGATTGGGATGTCAATCTCTACTGATTTGCGATTCCACATATCTGGAATTGATGAACCTGATGCTGCTTGGGACAAGTTGGAATCTGTGTTTGGTAAACACAATGAAATTCGAGGTCACCAACTCGAAAATGAGTTGATTTCTTTAAATCCAAGTGACTTTTCATGCATTCAATATTATTTATCTAAGTACAAAACTCTTAAACTCTTATGTGCAGAATGTAAGATTAAGAGGGAAGACAAACAATACATTTATCATATTCTTTCCAAACTTGGACCTACATATTCTATTTTTGTATGTACATTTTACTCCATGAAAGAATCCTTGAATGCAGCTAGCTATCAAGAACCTAGTCTTGAATCCTTTTGTGATTCCTTAATTAGAGAGCAAGATAAACTCATTCATCTTGGAATAATCAACAATGCAGATACATCTAGGAAAGCCTTATTGTCCCAACAAAAAGAAAAGTCCAAGCCTCCCAATAAACAAAATTTTCGCAATAATAAGTCAAACAAGGGTCCAAAACCCTCTCAGTCAGCTCCTTCTTTAAAAAATGACAAAGGATCTAAGCCAAAAGGCAAGAATACTAAGCGTCATTGCAACTATTGCGGGAAAGATAATCATGATGAATCTAAGTGTTTCAAGAAGATGGAAGCCTTAGAAGCAGCAATGAAGAAGCACCACATTAGCCTAGATTCGCCTTCAGAATCTGCCTCTCATGGACATGCACTTTGTGCTTCTGGTTATTCTTATGATGCATCTTCTTCTTCTACTTCAAATGAATGGCTCATTGATTCTGGAGCATCTTATCATATGGCTAAGGATCAAGCCATCTTTTCTAATATGCATGAATGTAACACCAAATAAATATTTGTTGGTGATGATAGATCTCTAAGTGTTGTAGGAGTTGGAATAATTCCAGTAGATAATGGTCATTTTAGTGATGTACTATGTGTTCCAAGAATTTCCTGCAATTTGTTATCAGTCTATCAGATCACTCATTCTGGTGAAGGTAAAACTGTGACCTTTACACCTCATCAAGTTGTAATCAAGGATTTTAAAGATCCTCAACAGGTTCTAGCTACTGGAATTGTTGATGATATTACCAGGTTTTACAAGTTTAACAACTTTGGGTAATCACCTTTCCCTTCAGTTTTTGTTGCTCATAGTGATAACTTGAGCAAACTTTGGCATGAGCGATTTGGTCACTTAAATTACCGCTCATTGCAACAACTATGTAAAGACAATATGGTGACAGGTCTTTCGATGGTATCTTGCAGGGATGGTGTTTGTTCCGGTTGTGTACTCGAAAAACATCATCAGGACAGTTTTGACAAACGTGTCTCTTGGCATGCCTATGTTCCCTTGGAGCTTGTGCATAGTGACTTGTGTGGTCCTCTTCCATCTGCTTCCTTTTCTGGTTTCAAATATTTCTTAACTTTCATTGATGATTACACCAGACGCACTTGGGTTTATTTCCTCAAACTTAAGAGCGAAGTATTTAACATGTTCTTGGCCTACAAGGCCCTTGTTGAAAAACAATCTAGTCATCAAATTATTAAGTTAAGATCTGACAATGGAGGAGAATATGTTAACAAAAATTTCACTACTTTCTGCACTGAACAAGGGATCCAACAACAGCACACTGTTCCATATACACCACAACAAAATGGTGTAGCTGAGCAGAAGAACCGCACCTTAAAAGAAATGGCTAATTGTATGATCCAATCTAAGGGACTAAGTCTTCAATTTTGGGCTGAAGCCATAAATTGTGCAAATTACATAGTTAATCGCACCCCCACTAAAGCATTACAAGGTATAACACCGGAAGAAGCATGGAGTAAAACTAAACCTGATGTAAGTCACTTCCGTGTGTTTGGTAGTGAAGCATGGGCTCACATTCTGGATGAAAAATGGAAAGCATTGCAGCCTAAAAGTGAAAAATGCATATTTGTTGAATATTCTGAAGATGTAAAAGGTTATAGACTTCTTCAACCACATTCTCATGATATAATCATTAGAAGAGATGTTGAATTTGATGAAAATCTCTTGGCCTGCGAGCCTAACTTGGCGATTGTGCCATCTTTGGACTGCGAGCCTAATTCGGCGTTTGTGCCTTCTTCTTCTTCTTCTAACTTCCTTGATAGGTTTCCAACTCCAGTTTCTGATGATGACAGTGAGGATGAAAATCCACCTCCGCCTGCTCATGTTCCTCCAGTTGCACCAACACAAGTGCTTCCTCGATGGGTCCGTTCAACATGTGAAGCAGCTGGTGATCTTGCCGGTGATCCTAGAGATCAATGTCGAACATGTTCTCAGTTCCAGCGATCCTCTTCTCTTTTGGCTCAAGTTTCCAAGAATCATGATCCAGAAAATTTTGCAGAAACTTCAGGGAATCTAGATTGGGATGCAGCCATGGATGAAGAATATCGTTCGTTAATGGCGGACGATACTTGGGATCTTGTACCTCTTCCAAAAGGAAGAAAATTTGTCAGATGTAAATGGGTCTACAAAACTAAGTATGCATCAAATGGAAGTGTTGAAAGACTTAAGGCAAGGTTAGTTGCCAAAGGTTTTTCCCAAGTTGAAGGGATCGACTACAATGAAACCTTTGCTCCCGTCGCAAAAATGAACTCCATCCGCCTTGTTCTTTCCTTTGCAGCCTTACACAACTAGGAAGTCCATCAAATGGATGTCAAGTCTGTCTTCTTACATGGTGATTTACAGGAGGAAATTTACATGGAACAACCTCTTGGCTATGTTCAGAATAACTCTAGCCTTGTCTGCCGCCTTAAGAAATCCTTATATGGACTTAAGCAAGCTCCTAGAGCTTGGTATGCCAAAATGGATAACTTTCTCCTTGACACTGGTTTTTCTAGATGCCATTCTGACCCCAATGTCTATACCAAGAAAGTAGGAAACCATCTCATCATACTTGTTCCATATGTTGATGACATTATTCTTACTGGTAGTGACCCTAAGCTTATAACCCATGTGAAATCCAGTCTTAAACAAAATTTTGAAATGTCAGACTTAGGACATTTGCATTATTTTCTTGGTCTCCAAGTCCTACAAACCAAAGAATGAATCTTTCTTTCTCAGTCTAAGTATGCTTGTGACCTTCTTCGTCGCTTTCACATGGAAGATTGTACACCAGCCCCTTCTCCCTTCCAATCTGGAGTCAAACTTTCTGCCACTTGTACTTCACCTGAAGTCGATGCCACCTTATATCGTCAGCTTGTTGGTAGTCTCTTATACTTGACTCATTTCCGTCCTGACCTTTCCTTTGCCGTTGGTCGTTTTGCCCGTTATATGCAAACACCTCATGAAAGTCACTGGAAAGCAGCTAAAAGAATACTTCGATATATTCGAGGTACAGTTCAATTTGGGATTCATTACAGTACAGGGGGGAAACCTTTGTTGGTTGGTTTCACTGATTCAAATTCAGCCGGCGATCCTGATGATCGAAAGTCTACTGCAGGTTATGTTTTCAGTCTGGGATCTGGACCTATTACTTGGGCTTGTAAGAAACAACAAGCTCTTGCTTTTTTTTCAGCAGAGGCAGAATATCGAGCAGCAGTTAATGCCAGTCAGGAAGCTTTATGGCTTCGCCAGATCCTTTCAGAGTTTGGATTCGAGCAGCAGCAGCCTACTCCACTTTGGTGCGACAATCAAAGTGTCATCAAGCTTGCCAAAGATCCAGTTCTACATCAATGCAGCAAACACATTGAGCTACATATGCACTTCATTAGAAATCTTGTTCACGATCGTGTTCTTGAAGTGCTCTTTTGCCCTACAGATGATCAAGTTGCAGACATCTTCACCAAGTCTCTTACAGAAGTGAAGTTTTCTAAACTTCGATCTATGTTAGGAGTTCAGGAACTTGTCATTAAGGGGGGATAGGCTCTAATGCCTCCTTCCTTCTCCTAATAGTGTCACTTTTGTAAATCCTTCAATCCTATCCCAAGTTGTTCTTAAGGGGGGATGTTAGGATATTTAGACACTTAGGAGTTATTTAAGATCAACTTGTGTAATATATCCATTAAGGATAGTGTGTTTCTTTAGTATGCATTAGTATGCATTTGTAAATACTTAATCGGACGGTCACGATATGTTCCCAACACAGAGTGATCCGACGGCTCAACTTCTCTTAAATCAAACCTAACCTTGATCCATGGCTTAACACCCGATTGGTCCATGATCTCTATTTAAAAAGCATGGAGGGTCATTGTTTAGTTGATCGATTATGAGAAGCTCATTTGTAACTTTCTTTCTTTGCATAATAAATTGTCCCGTAGAAGCTATTTGGCCAGGGCCGTGGAGTGTTTCCCTCAAGAGGGTTTAAACCATGTCAAAACATCAGTGTGTTGATCTGTGATCTGTTTGTGTGAAGTGGTTGCTCTTGGTGTTCGGTCCTTTGGTAGTACCCTGTGTACCCGAAAAATTCATAGGTATCCATTGATGAATTATAGGGGGGATGGTTCATTTAAAATTTAGCAATGAATATACAGGGGGAGTGTGCTGTGAAGAATGACAATGGCACCCAAATTCTTGAATGGGCGAAGGGGGTGACAGTTGTTGTTGAAGATGTCGCCAGTTCAGTGCCATCTACTGTCTTCAGCCAACTGCTACAGCACCGCATTAATGAACGAACAATCCCTAGGGTTAGCAAAGAAAAAACGTTTACCAAGACCCTGATCTTCGCCTCCAGCTTTGCAATAGACACTGAATATATATGGAGAGAAGTGGCTACTATGAAGTATTTGCACCCCATGAAACAAAACATTGTGAGCTGCAAGGCAGCCTATGATTACTACAATGTCTTCCAAGTTGGGGCTGATCACATTGTTGCCAGGAGACATTGTACGGAACGTGTAGTCATTGTTGTGGAACTCATCCAGGTGAGCAATCTCTAAATAAATTAGCCGTCATTCGGTTCTATGGCGATGGTTTAGGGTTCCAAGATAAGAATATCTGCTACATGGTTGAACTGGGTTCTCCGAAGCAGCTTGCAAGTTGTACAGGAGCCATTACATGCGAAACCTATTCCCTATTATAGGAGTTTAGAATCCCATGGTTACCAGATTGTAGACATTGATCTATAAGAGGATGTTTTCAGGCCTTGCGTTAGCTGGGCATTACTAGATCTAGGGCTAAAATGCAGGTTAGCTATTTTTTTAACCAATCTCATTGTATTCTTTCAGTGCCTTTTATGACATTCATTTTTGTATGAAAGCATGGCTTGATTTATTGGATTATGAATATTTATATATATGATTCCTTTGTGATGGCTGCCTACAAGGTCACCGTTACCTCCTCCTGTAGCACTTGGCAAGCAAATATTTGATTTAGGTGTTTCTCTGATTTTAAGCCTTCATGCAATCTCAAAGCATGTATCCTTCTCAAAACAAAAGTATCGATTGGGAGTATACAAAGACAAAAAAAAATGCTCTGTCTCGGAACAGAACATTGCCAACACATTGTATACTAAAGCTGGGCGTTAAGATCAATTTGGGAGAATTTGATTTGCATGTAAAAAACCCAACCTTTGACTATATTGGGTCACTGCTACAGTCTGTGGGCCCACACATGAATTTGCATTGGACTTTCAACATTCAGCCCAGCAAGCTATCGATTTGACTAAGGTCGGATCTTGAAGATCGATCTTGAATAGATCGAACCGATTGGCTGACAAATAGGCTCACCATTACAATGAAAGCTATGGAAACAAAAAGTATTAATCAATCAAATGGTGGAGTGAATAGGGGTTTCAATACCTAGATTAAAATTCAGTCGATTCTCTCTTGAATTTCTAAATAGAAAATAGTAGTATTTTCTCTCTTTTGAAGGCTATCGTTTGGTATCAACTAATTACACAATACATTCTCAGATGGATCAGCATTACAACCCATGAACACCCATTACACAACGAACAAGCTGAAATTATCTATGGCGATTTCATATGTTCTTCACATAGTCGCCTTCCTAAATAGTATATGATTTTTACAATCTAGTAGATCACCCAACAACCAACAAGATCCACCACATTCAATGGGTATCGTGACATGGTGTATCGATCACACATACTCGAAAGAGATAACATCCAATCGCCCAATCCAGGGGATTGTTTCAGCATTCTATCAATTATAGATATGAAAAATAATTTATGAACTGACATATCACTCACCTTGATAGGGGTTCAAACCATCATGCAATTAATTGACATTTGGTAGATTTCTCGGTGTCATGGTGGGTTAGAGACAGAGTATCTTCCATTTTGATCTGGTGGATATCACCCATAAGCTAGTCACAAATTTTAATAGCGTAAAAATAATACTAATCTGGAATACAACTTACATAATATCAATCATGAACATAGAGTAATAACCATGGGGGATTCACTAGAAGGCAATATAATACCATGTTCATTCATATTGCGGTATTAAATATTCATCAAAACCTAAAAATTATATTGCTTATATATTAAGGGGCAAAGGGTTTTTTTATTTAATGTAACAATATAAAAATACTTTGGGGTCTTTTTATATGGGCAGGTTGACAAATATCCACCAAATGGAGATGCTGGGATCACGACCAGATGAGAAATCGGGTTGAGGCAAGGCTCGAGCTTACCAGTATGTAGGGAAATCGCGTCTTGAGGCATGCTTGAGGCTAGGGGGTTTTGTGGTGAAGTGGGTTTCTAGTCGATGATAGTTGAGAGACAGTGGTCATTGACAACCAATTGTTACCAATAGCACTCAGCCAATTGTTACCAATAGCCTCGGGAGGCTTTAAGCCTCGGGAGGCTCTAAGCCTCCAGGGCCTGTTATAGGCCCTTGATAATACTTGGGGTCTTTAATACCCAACCACTCGTGCCTATTACAGGCCTTGGGAGGTTTAGTCAGCCTCCTAGAGCTTGTTACAGGCCCTGGGGGCTTGGATACCTAGCCCACACCAGGCTTAGTCAGCGATTGGGGAACTGCAACATTCAATCTAAATGTTGTACTATGTGCATTGGCTCTAGTGACATACAAGAAGTGATCTCCTATCTCTTCATTAGACCGATGTTGAAAATCATAATGATATGTGGTTGAGTAATTGCATTGTGGGTGAAGTAATGTGCATCCACAATATACATCGAAAGAAGCAAGGTGCATTGTAGAATGCATGTGGGGTCATAAGAGGGGTATCATATCAATATACTAGGTAGAAATATAAAGGGGTATAAAAAATGTTAATGAAAAAATTGATACATACAATATCTAGTGAAAATAGGGGTTTTTTTAAATTGGGAAGGCATATTGGGAGGGGCATATTGGGAGGGGGTTAAAAAAAATGATTTTGGAAGGTATTTTCCAATATTTAGTGAAATTAGGGGTATTGTTTCATATTCCATGAACGAACATGATATGATAACGGTTTATTGAGTGAATCCCCCGTGGTAATAACACAGTCTAAATAAATTACTTCAAACAATAAGAACATAACACCATCAATTCATGGACACACACACAATATTTTAATTCCATTAAACCTCTCGACACTAAATCAAAATGATGAGGATTGCGTTGTTCCTTCATATTTCTTCCTTGATATATTCTCCTATGCTCAGTCTAGAGGCCTATTCCTCTCTCTCTTTGGCCTGATATCACTCTGTTTTGACCAACTATGCCCGAATTCCCATAGGCTTACATGTAAATAGAAGCATGCAATTGCTTCCAGAAACTCCCTAAGATACAAAAACTAGCTCCAAAATTCCTATAAATGATTTCTAAGAATAGAAGTTCGAACCTATCTCTTTGATGACTTGTAGATTAGACTCCATCAAATTCTACCACCAAATCCATATTTTTTACATGATTCATCACTTGACAGACACCCATCGTCTATCTAGATTCTTCTAGAACAATTTTCCAAAACTACCATATTTTACAATGAAAACCCACTCCTTGGGAAAATATCAAGATCCTAAGGCTTAATCAACAATATAATTGTCAAGGAGACAATGTTCTCCTGCGTCACTTTGTTAGTCTCAAACTATTCATATTTTTGTGTTATGTTCTGGTAGTTTGAGGATAGTGGTATCGGGAAGGTGAGATGTGAATATGAGATGGACATTATATTTGAAACATCGACCAAAGCAGTTCCTATTACAGGATTTTAGAAGCCCATGGTCACCAGATCATAGACATTGATCTGGAATAGTTTTGTTACTCTTAAACAATTGAATCTATTGTAAAACCATTTCTCTGCTAGTTGTTGATGGCAAGGTTGCCTATTTGGTTTCTTGTGAATCTGGAAAATTTGTGCAAATGTTGGAATTAGGTCCTATATATCTTCATCATGGGGTGATCCCCTACAAATAATGGATCTAAACATTCCATTGTGCTCCATCCCTAGGTTTTTTATTCAACTCAAAAGGGGTTGAGACCATGGTGTGGAAACTCAAGTTATAGAAGGAAATAGCTCACTAATTTGCAAAATTCCTTTGCATAATAACACTATGGATGTTTTCAAGAGAATATTTTGTTGCATTCTTTAGAATCATAAAATTTCTATGTGTAACTATTCAAGTTTACTAAATGAGGTTGTAGGAGCTCCTCAAGGTCTTATGACACAGGTGGCAAGGGAGAATTATTTATCTGGAGGAATTGCCACTAGTAATTATGTGTTGACATCTTCTGTAATTTCATTTGGCTATAAAGTTTGATGTTTGATACTAGGCATTATGTTCCTAGATTTAGCTCTCTAAATTCCGACAGCAATGTTTACCAGGAAGCACGGAATCATCCAAGGAAAACTATTCTCATTTATGTGGACAATTTTGATAGAAAA
Source organism: Larix kaempferi (assembly GCA_027924585.1). Lineage (NCBI taxonomy): Eukaryota > Viridiplantae > Streptophyta > Pinopsida > Pinales > Pinaceae > Larix > Larix kaempferi. Next base: position 4,313,044 of record BSBM01000674.1, read on the forward strand.
TGTGTAAAAAACCATTTCCTATTCCCACAAATGTAAATCAAATTAATATTACAGTGACACTTGGAATCAGAAGCTACAGAAAGGAAAATCACCCAAGCTCAATCCTGAAGATAATACTTTTCTTTATCTCTGACTATTCCAAAATTACCTTGGGTGTTGCATTTTTAGGATCATCATAGTAATGAGACAAAAATGAGGATTGGTAACATACTAGAATAAAAATCCTACAAAACCTTTTCATATCTCACTAAGATTACAAACTTATGTATCCTTTGACCCTTGCCTAGGCTATTCTAGTTTGTTCATATGAAACTCGATCTTCTGTCAATAGTAAACCATTAATTTATTGTCATTTTCATTGAGCTTCGAAAGGGTGGAGGTTCTATTGAAGGACAAAGTCTGGAACACCCTCTTCTATTAGAAGAATCCTTAGAAGCACTAGTCGATCTCCTAGAAGACGTCTCAGAAATGCTCCCAGACTTATCCAAATACAGACAATATCGATATGCTGCAAGATTTCCATAGTATGCAGGAGGAACCAACGAGACTGGATTTGTGCACCTGACAAAGGTGTAGCATATATTGTTGATAAGCTCATGTTGTAGCTCATCAGATAGAAAATTATTTTCATCCCACAACACATGATAATGGATTGGTTTGCTTGTTCCCTTGATGCCTAAATGGTTGCACAAGAAAAAAACAAATTTTCACGGATGTGTAATTAGAGTATCTACTACAGTTCCCGGAAGAATATTTTCAAATGCATCAAAATACAAAGTGGATCGCTTCCCAGCAGGTGGGGCATTTTGAGAAATGGTGTTAGCATGCGGTTTGGTAAGGTAACATCATAGCATCGCTGATGCTGTGACAAGTCAGAAGATATCAGGGAAGGCAGAGAGCTGAGCATAAAGAAGATTATTTTATGCATTTTTGGGTCAATTGTACCGTAGTTTACAGGTTTTGGGTCAGTTGGACCGCATGTTATGTATTTTTTGGGTTAATTGTACCGTTGTATGCGGGTTTTGGGTCATTTTGGACTATGTCAGTTAGTTGTTTGGTCATTTTTCCAAAGTGTCGGTTAGGAATTCGTTAGTAAGTGGACAAGCATTGTAAGGGCGGAAGCCTATATATAGACATAAGTTGTAAGTGGTGAGGCATCTTAGTACGGATCCTTGGATGTTGAATGTATGCGCCTTTGATTCTGTATCTGAGATCAAGAGTTACTGGTGAGACCTGTGTTTTGCGGAAACATTGTATCTAGGTTTTGCTAAGTTTATATGACATGACAGAGCTGTTTTGCGAAATCCCTGTGCATTTTTTGTTCACCTGTGGTAATGCATGTTGCGATATCTTAATAATGCTATGTTTTCTTGCTGCAATTAATGCTTTACTATTATACTTGTTGCGATGAATGTTTCTATTGAATGATGCTATGGATACAATGTTGTCGAAGTTAAATGCATAGATTTACGTCTCAATGTTGCAATAAGTTTAAGTGATTGTTGCCGCAAACATCCCCCTTCATTCGGAGGAAACATGGTTCCATCCACTCTCCCTTGAACGCCTCGGGTGAGACCTCATCTACTCTGCAGGTGTTGCTGGACGGGGTAAAACCTGTCTGGGCCAGTGCTCAGGGAGATCGCGGTGGGTTGATGTCGATAGCGATGGGAACCCCTGTCGACTGGGTTTGAGTCAACAGATGGGATAGTGGTCTCTCCCACCAACATATGAATTAACTAGCTCTGTGGCTTTCCCATCATAATGGAACAACCTTGTATGATGTTGCTTATGTACCACAACGAAGGTAATGGTGGGATTGTAATTCTCAATCATCTTACAGAAATCCTTCAGAGCTCTTAGTTCCTCTTCCAATACTTTGCAAAGCTTCCCTTCACTCACACCATCTCGGAGGAACAATATCCTTCTTGGAAGTTTTTTTATTTCATCTTTGTAATCTTCCAACAACTCTCCTACCATTTCTCTCAACCCCTCAATTATTTCTTTCATGTGTGCATGTGTCCTCATATGTGCTACATATTTTTTTGCAGCTGGCTAGTTCATGCTAGCTACAACAACGAATGACTCTTGCCATCAATAGGGTGTGGATGAGTGACATTTGCATCAAAAAATATGGCAGGCTCACTGAAAAACTGAGTTAGCTTCCTAGGAAGTTGAATGTAGAGTGCCACAGTACTGCCACCTACCTTGGCATTAATCTTCAAGGCCATGTTTGCAAGATATTGTGAAGAAATATTGTAAAAATGTGAGTAGAGATAACACTGTCTCACAACTTGTATACTAGCCTCATAGATTCTCTTCAAATATGCATATCCTCTATGCTTTCTTTACATGACACATACTAATAGATCCAAATTCCTAGGTGCACATATTTTTCTTAGCTTTGCTTCTAGAAGATTTGCATTTTCTAGCATATTCATTTGTTCAAAATGAGGCTTCATTTTGTAAACATCCTATAAGATTTGGTTTTACATAGAGAAACTTACTTGTTACTAGGTATTGGTTTTGCTAGTATGAAATAGTTTAAAGAACTAATAATTTATCTTGATTCCTTGATTTGGATTTGTTTTGACTTTCTTGTGTCCAGTTTTGGTTCTTTATTTCAATAGGTTGGTAGCAGATGAAATAATTCTATATTATCAATTTAGATGTATTTTTTCTGATGTATTCTATTAAACCTGCAGCTTGTGTAGCATAAATACGACAAAAGATAGAGTCAATGGAAGTAGCACAGGCAGGTATACATTCCATTAAAACCTGATATTATCTTATCACATTTATATGAAGTTAGGAAGTTGTGTTGTTTAAATATTGGAGTTTGTACGTGAAACTTGTATGATCTATTTGTATGTAGTTAAATAGATGTTTACATGATTTTTTAGTGCACATCAAATTTGTACCAAACCCTTTATATGCAATCAGAAGTTTATAGTCCAAAATTGTGCAAGTGATCTTAAGTAATCCATTTACTCCATTTTTTGGTCAAGTGATAATTCTTAGTACTTTCTTTTCCGATTCCATTCACTTGTGTGTTTGGAAAAGTTTGTCAAACATAATTTGCCTTAACTATATCCCTTGAGCTTGTCTGTAAATTCAACAGTGAGTACTGAATCCATAAGGAATAGATATTGCAAAAGCTTATTTGATTTAGCATGTCAAGGGATTATTTAGAGATCGAATCATTTTTAGTTAGTGCATCAGTGAGAGATTGTGTAGACCGAGTCTTGTGGATTAGCAGTTGAAATGATTATCCAGGGATGATATAGAAAATCAAATCTTGGTTTTGATGCTCACTATATTAGTTAAACATTCCTCAGCTTAAGCAAGTTCTTTTTTACTACTTCCTTACTTTCTTGATCATGTAAGGACATGGCACTCTTTCTAGTTCCACCTTGTATTCAAATTATCTTGTAGTTAGGTGTAATCAAGATGTTTGTAGGGATGGCATAATGTAGGTGTTTTGACATGTTATTCTGGATCAAATATTCAACCTAGCCCTAAGGTGTTAGATGCTCCACCACTTCACCCACCCTCTATACCTCTGACCATCATAATTTTTAAACCACTCACATTTTGTGTTTTAATCTTTTGATAGGTATCCTTCTTACCAGCTATTGGCGACCCATTGATTTATTTCAATTTCACTCATACGGAAGGGAAGGTAAGAACCCCTCTCATACCAAGAATCGGATCCATATCCATAGAGAGATCCATACCCATATTAAGTAGTTCCATTTACATATGGTCCAACCGCAGTCCCAGTACCACCTGTATCAATTCGTGCTCATGATTAAGTTGTTGACTCTGCAGTTTGATAGGTCCCTGATTTCTAGGGTTTGATATTTGACCTGCTATTCTTGTGCTACTGAAGGATATCCTCTTGATCTTGATTTGGATGATATTCAAGATTTGCTTGCTGTGTTGGAGCTATAGTCCACCTGGATGCCCAAAAGTTAGAAGATTTGACTAAATTTGTTCCTATCTGCCAGTAAAACCATCTATGAATTCACTGTATTCACCATCTTCATTGAAATATAAGATAATTTTGGAGTCGCTGGCTTCTTTCGAATGATACATTTGTTTTTTCCTAGAAAAATATAATAGAATCCATAGGAGTTCCCCTATAGAATTATTCCCTCTTCCACAATTCATTTTCAATTTAAACTCCACATAACTATTAGTCTTTAACACTATTTGAGCTCCATAACTATTGACATGCAGAACAATAATCATCCCATTCCCATTACTTAGCTTAAAGTGTAAAAATACCTCAAATTCCAAGTAGCAGAAACCAACCCCTACTATGTCCCACATCACCTTGTAAAACTCACATCAAAATTCCTTGTCATCGCTTATCATCAATATGCCATTGAGATTTTTTCTATAAATATCATAGCTCTAAAATCTTTATTTTATTGATCCATCTAAGCTTGTTAATAGAAGCTCATGACAAAATGGAAATAGCTATCATATCCCTGTGCACAATGGCATTCCTCAATATTGATGATGATGATTGTTAATGCATATTGAGAACGACTTTGGTCTATTAATCTTTAAGAAAAAAAATGGTAAGGAATTACTAGGTTTGCTTTAAAATTTTATTTCAATACTCTAAAAAATAGGCCCATTGTCTGATAAGCCTCATCTAGATTAGCCAGATTATGCCGAGGAATATCTGTCAACTGTCATTTGTCACGATACCAAAGATTAGCATATTTTGGTCTTAACACCCAGGCATCATTGCTTGAGCATGGAGGATTATTATTATTAGATGGAAAATTTTATTGGTTATGAATATATGTTACAATGTAGAGGAATGTACTACACGAGGATTAAACATGCATGCTTCAATGATTGCCATATAGTCTGGTTTTTTTTTTTAACACTTCCAGGTTTCATCTCAATATCGACGAACGTTCGTGTAAGCCATAGAAGATGCTTCCACATAATTTCGTCTCAATAGCCACGCAACTCTTCTAGCAGTTTCCATGCAGATGCTAAACTTGCCACAAAAGTTAGTGAATTGCTTTGTGGATATTGAGACAAATGTTCATGGGGCTATAGAAAATGTTTCCACACAGATGTTAAACCTACGATGAACATTCGTCACTATTCACAACAAACCTTTTCTATAAGTTCGTCCCTATATCCACGAACGTTCGTGGCAGGTTTAGCATTTGTGTGGAAACATATAGAAGACGTTCATCTCTATATCGACGAATATTTGTGGCAGATTTCAAATTTCGTATATATGAGAACTGTTGTATAGGTGACACACGTGGCCAGTATGAAGTGTTTCAATTGCCATGACGGGGAATTTTCGTCCCTATATCCATGAAAAGTTTTTCGCGAAAAAACAAAACCCTAATTGTGGCAACAGGGACAATAAATCGTGGCAACAAGGACGAAAAATCGTAGCAAATTTGACCATATGTACTAGTGCACACTGTGGGTGTGCCACGTGGCCCCTCTTTTTCCCTTTTTAACATCAATTTTAACCTTTTTCCAAATTTTCAAAACCCAGTAATTTTCGCGTCCGGAGGTCGTTTCACACGAAACAAACATTGTTGGAAAGCTCTTGACGAGCTCTACGCATATGTAAGATTCTTTGCATCTTTTGAAGACTTTAATTTTGATCGATATTGGAGATCCTCCTGGATCAATGCCATTAAACCCAAAAGCAGTATTACAACCATTAACAACATATTTAAGCATGCACCTATAGACAATTAAAGTTTTATTTGCATATCATTCCAATTGCACATAAGGTGATATTTTCCATCAATTCCAAGGAAACTAGTTAACATTCACCACAAGGAATTGAGTCTAAATAACTTAACCAAAATGAAATGAATCTATAAGTAAAGGATCACACCTTATAAGTATCCACCTACAACACAATAACATGTTAGAAACAGATCACATGGTTGTAGCATTCTGTTTTTACAAAAACAGAGATTTCAATCCACGACTAGTTATCAATTTTCACCACAATGTACCTAGTTTCCAATTTAACTTTCCAAATTACAAATAAAGAGAAATATATGACTATTGTAGGTCATGGATAGTGTATCAGGGGTCACCTACATTCATATGTATGTATCTTTCCACCCATATACATACCATTAAATCATTCACAAAACTAGCTAATTCTACTCATCCAAATTGACTAGTAATTCTAGGAATCACTAGAATAATTAAATCCACAACTCATAGAATCATTCAAATGCAATTACAACTCTAAATAAAATGTTTTATTTTTCATAATAGAGGTATATCTCATTCTAACGTTTCTTCAAACACTTCATATGCAAAGTCACAAATCTACTTGAAACAATTCCATTAAAGGAGCTACAAATTTGAAATTGATCTAGAATTTCAGTAGACATTTCCCAAAAACTATAAAGAATATTTCCCCTCGCATTATCACACACATTTAAAGTATACTTATCAAACATAAGCATAAAAATAACACTCAATAATTCTTACAAGCACTTCATGTGCCAACTCTCCAAACTATGCAAAACAATCCAATCGAAGAACTAGTTTTCGAATAAAAGGTAGAAGCAATATCAAAGAGAAGTGTCTTAAACCATTTGAGGCTATCATACCATCAAAATACACGTTATATAATGAAAAGGGGAATAAATATCAGTTCTATTGTAGAGGTTCCAAAGATAAATTTCTTCAAACAATTTGTTCACAAAATCCCAAAAACTAGTTTCCAATTCCTTCACAAAATTTACTTGCATAAATAGATTGAATTCCATGAGAAATTTATTCCAAAACTAGCTCATACATTTCATCAAACATTTCATGTGCATCCATAAATAAATCAGATCAAATCCAAATAAATTAAATAAACATGAGATAATGCACTTATCGTTTCCAAATACGCAACTGGAATTGACCGTGCCGCGTTCCACCCAACCGTAGACACAATGCAAGCCAAAACTCACTTTGCAATGGTCACCCCCGATCTGGAACCATGATGAAACAAGAAAGAGCACACCCAACCACAAATTATCTCAATAAATCAGTCCAACCACAACCCAATGGCAAGTGTGGCCTCTACTTCCACTCCAGGGAAATTCCATTGACTCCAGGACAACCTCAAATCCAAGGCAGGGGACCTCACCCCTGTTGCAAAAATAGGGTCTCTAGAGGAAATACACAACTCTGTCCAAACTCAAATCCAATGGCAGTGGACCTCACCCCTGCTGCCAATCTAGGACCTCCAGAGGCAATTCCAGGACATACACTAGTGGCTCTACAATAACTCATCTTGGGAATAGGATCCACAAGGGCGCAATGACTAGCAAGGATCTCATACCAAGAGCAGCAAAATCGAACCAAAAGTGTCAAACACAAGCATAAGATAAAAAGCATGAACCAACACAGAAGTGTGACTAGCCAACACAAGCAAATAGAATTCCTTCACGAGCAATTCAAATTGGGAGAGAGACGGACACAAGAATGAGAGTTACATTCCCATAATAGTAAATTGGAGTTACACATCAAGTAGTTACACCAAGAGACACACTAATCTAACTCATGAGGACGCACTAGGTGAGAGAGGGACTCCAATCTTCAAATAAAAAAATTAATCTTGGGGTAAATAAAACCAAGGAGTGACATAACACATCAGGGTGCATAAACAAGAGGGTCCATCAAGTACATAAGAAGGGTTTAAAACATCAACATAACACTAGTACAAAATGAGAGATAAATGACCAGGCAACCAAAAAATTTGGTCACCACAATTTTTTCAAGGAATAAATGAGCAAAATTGAGCAATTTTAAGTGAGCCAACTAAAAATGACCAAGATAAATGACCTATTTGGTCACGAGATAAAATATATGACCAGATAACAAGTAACTAAACTAAAAATTACCACATAAAAATAACATTAAGAATATGAATTGGCCGTTTATTTGGCCATTTTTAGTTGTGCCACTCCAACAATGAAAAATTACAATTTTGACAATAAATTTGTACAATTTACTAAATTTTAACACTCAAGATGGATTCAGAGACCCCCTAGGAGGGTCTCTCAATCTATCTGCAGTGTTAAAAAATTTTAAGTTGTAACATTGTATATGGATTCATATAATATCAAGTTCAATGTGATTATCATGTCCATATATTATTTCACCATTTTTGTTTTTGTATTTTCCCTTCGACTAATCCACCAAGTTGCATCATGTGCGTCATCATATTGTGTCGGTTGAGCCGAGGCTTGGATATTTGCCGTCTTTCCCTTTGGACATTGTCATGTTGTGAAGTTGGTTTCATTGTGTTCGGCTCGTCGTATTGGTCGTGTTCATATTTTGTTTGAACAAAACCATTTTTGTTTAACCCTCTCAGCAGTCTATTAAAGTTTCAGTAAGGTCATGTATTGTGTGTCATGTTAGCTAAAAATTATGAATTTCACAACCTCCATTAATTCTCCATATGCATCCATTCGTCATGGTTCTCCTTGCTCATGTCCTGTCGTGAATTTGGTGTCATTGTGTTTGGCTCATCGTATTGGTCATGTTCATATTTTGTTTGAATAAAACCATTGTTGTTTGACCCTCTCGACAATTTATTAAAATTTCGTTAAGTTCATGTATTTTGCGTCATGTTAGCTAAAAATTGTCAATTTCACAACCTTCATTAATTCTCCATATGCATCCACTCTTCATGGTTATCTTCGTGCTTGAGTTCAAAATGCTCTAAAGTCCCCCCGGGTCCCTCCCCTGCAAAAATATTTCAATATATAGTAAGTGTATAATATGATAACTATATATATATATATATAGTTAATATATTAATATATGATATGTTAATATATTAATATATTAATATCATTATCATCTATTTTTAAGATCACTACCAAGTGAAACACCAATATTGTATATGAAATCGCCTTGTTTGTGGGACAAGAGACCTTCATCTGCACAAACATTTGCTAAATATACTTAATACATTAGTGTATTATATAATGTTAATATATTTATATATTATATATTTAATATATTAATATACTATATAATATAAAAATGGGCGTACATCACCCATTTAGCAACATCCTCCTTTAGGTGGCGTACATCACCCATTTTAACCCTTGGGCCACACAACAATCGGGGCTGCCAGCATGTTCCATTAAAACTCCTAGACTTTGAATGCAGAATTAGAATTATGAATAGAGGCCCGGGAGCCCACGACTCACCATTCCAACTTGCTGTGTAGAACTATTTATACCACGCACATTAAATGGGCCCTGGGAGCCAAATATGGAAATATCACCCAGCAATTAACTCTCCCATAAAGCCGCACTACCAAAAAGAACCCGAGAGATCCCCCGAAAAGCGAGCGAGGAGCATCATCACTTTACCATCTGCAAGAACCAGATCGACTAGAATTTAATTTTTACTGTCATGTCCATTTAAATCCCAAATAAGTTGCTTTATATACCATCTACCTCCACTGTATCATGAATGCCACACATGCCATTGAACTATACAATTGTCCGCTCGCGCATTTAAGCCAGACGTCACAGTCATGATAGCATCGTCCAACCCCCTTGTGTGGCTCCAACCCCCTTGTGTGGCTCCAACCCATGCGAACTAAGGAATGGGGTCCCACCTTGGGGAATTTGGCTTATGACCAAGCCACCAATGGGAAGGTAAATTGCCTCATTGTCCTTGGAGTCAGCTTCTTTGTTCAAATCTCTCAAGAGGTGAAATACTCGAATGCTTTCAAATTCATTCGTCAAAGACCTAATTCGATCGATAATCATGTACTGCAAACGAAGGTTTGAAGGATTCCTCATGGAGTTCAAAAGTATAACAATGACAAGAGAGTCCCCAAAGATCATAACCTTCTTAATGTTTTCAGCTATCAAAATCTTTAGGCCTTGATATATAGCAAGAGCTTTTACTATGTTGTTTGGTTCAAGACCAAGAACTCACCTATAGATTTTTCATTATATATTATAGATGCTATTATATATATTATACATAATATGTAATAGTAATAGTAATATATAATATACCAATGGTAATACCTAATGTGAAAAAATAAAAACTATTTTTTAATATATAAATAGATTATATATAATATAATATAATAACATTAATAAATTTAAAAAAAATCAATGAAGAGAAAAATATTGAGGAATGAAAAATTGGGGGAAAGACCAAAATGAGGTTTTTGGGAGGAAGGCCAAGACGGAAAAGAAAAAATGGGGGAAAAACAAAAAAATAGTTTTTGGAGGAAGAGGAAGAGGGAAAAGATGAGTGCTTGTTGGAATAGAAACAGTGATGGCTCTCGTAGAGAATTTCATATGCATCTAGATGCGCACGTGTTTCTTGGCTTCCCAGAGAATTCGATATTGAGTCTTGCAGCAACAGTTAAAGGGTTTAGAAGGAAGGATGGAGACCATGGATATGCTTCTGTTAGTGCCTACCCATCGCCCAGGAAATGATATCCAACAACTCAACATCTATTTTTTGGCAATGTAGACTTGGATTCAATACAGCTTCCTTTAGGTGAATATTTTGGAATCAAAAGGTTCTAACTATGCTTTAATAACAAGAAAGCTCATGCCGCAATTTTTTTCTCTGAAAACCCTAAACCATTTATATCTATGGGGCCTGTGGCTTCACCTACTTGGTGTGCATTTATCTCTTTTATTTTGGTCTTTTGTTCTTCCTTGTTAGTTCTGCATCAATTCAATTCTGACTTTACTATTTCTATTCCTTTCATTAATCTACATCAAGTATAAATTTTCATTAGCGAGGATGAAGAGGAAGAAACAGATTCACTAGGGTTCGAAAATGGGTTCTGTCACATTGTAGTTGTAGACAATCTCCTAGTTGTTCCTCCAGAGAAGATTGAGAAACTCGAAGATGTTGTTCGGATTGTCTTTGGAAGATTGGTACAATCAAGGAGAAGGGGCAATTTTCTCTTATTTTCCACATTTCTTAATAATTGTGCCATCCGATTGGGTTGTCGGCTCTGCTGGAGGATCTACAACCTTTTCTTTTGTTTAGTGAAAGAGATCACAAGAGATCCCAACTGATGTCTTCAGATGTTATTGTGATCCTCAAATTCAACTGGAGATAATGTTCTTTAAAGCCGGAACTGATCGAATAGTAATCTTTTTACAAACGATCGCGGACCCAATCGCCCGTCTGTAAATTGTTGGCAAGCTTTCCTTGACTTTCATAACTTACCTAAGTTTTATTTGACCTAAGAAAATGAAAATTCCTTCTTGGTTGGATTCAGAATTTATTTCTTGTAGCGCTGTTATAAAAGCGTTATATTGTGTATCGAGTTCCAATCCATTTCTATCAATAGAACCTGTTAAAAGCCCTGTAGTTTACAATACCCATCATACATCCATCAATAACTGCAACTTTGAAACCCTATCCACCCATCATGTTCATTCGAATCATGTTTTAATGGACACATTCAACTCCAATTGTTCAAATGATGGCCAATCTCAAGGCGTCATCCTGGCTAACACAAAAAGATTGAAAGACAGTGGTGTAAAGACATGAATGCCCTCTTGTAAATTCTCAGATCTTCGATCCCTGGTGAAAATATTCAGGTATGTTTCTCTTTGATCGGTCACAAGGGTTTGTTGCATTGAAGACATCAACAGTACTTACTTGGTTTTTAATTTAATGGAAGCCCGATCTCATGTTGTGCAGGGAGAACATTCAGTGTCAGACCAAGTGCAGGAAGCTAGGAATTACGTTCAACATATACAACAAAAATTCGAAGATATTTCAATAGAAAGAGATAAAATGAAGCCTAGATCTGGTGATAATACAAAATATTTATTTGTATTCCAGGGCTTGCGATTGTCCTGTAACAATACATTTTGCATCAAAGCTCCATCGATTCGAGGTTCTGATTGGGAATTTCCTACAGTGAAAGTAAAATCTATGGGTTCAACATTTAAGGTGTGGATGAACACATTTGAACATCATATTTTGTTCTCTGATATTCTTATGGCATTGGAAGATGGTGGGCTTGAGGTTGCATGCCAACACCTTTAGATCTATTGCTTTGTTGAAGGATCAATCACTCGCTATATTTGATTTAAGAGTTTAAACAAACAATTATTGGGGATCTTCTCCCCTTATTGCATTTCTCTTATTTTTTATTTAATGAAATCACGGGTTTCAATTAAATTTTATGTATGTGATTGATAAATATTGTGATACCTGATTTGAAGTCGGGTGTCTCTCCACCGGCTAAAATCATTTCTTTGAAGTCGGGTGTCTCTCCATCGGCTAAAATCATTTCTTTGATTATTTTAAATTTGATTTTTATACAGTATGATTGTGTATCTAGTTTCTTCTAGTGCAATCTATCATTTTTGGCTTCTAACGTTGTGGTTATGTCAATTTTATTACTACATTGTTTATTATTGGTAGATAATTTTTTTGTTCCACAGAGATTGTGTAAGTGGATATTTATCATACTCGGCTTCGCAAATTTTAGATGAAAATATGATTAGTTTCTTTTTCTTGGAATCTAGGCATACTATTGTTAAGTGGTTAAAATCGTTATTAATTATAATGGCTCAACTCTTCATCCTGAATATAAATTGAGTTTGTCCTTATCTATCTATCTATCTATATATATATAAATATTTCTCCATAGAGCTTGGCATTAGGTTTTCACCATACCTGTGTTCACATATTTTTATGGTAGGTACACGAGGTTTTGACCCTTGCACTTGGTGTATTGAAAGCAAAACTTGTTTATATGCTAGGATGTAGTTTAATATTGTTTACAGGTCGAGGGCCTTAGAGAATGTTCATCTTAAGTTTTTTTTCTTGTAAATGAGTTACAAGTCATGGGCCTTCGCAGGATTTCTTGTAAAGCTTGTGGAATGTACACTCCAGCAAGCAACATAAAACTTTCTTGTAACATTTGTCATATTTTTCGAAATGGCATGTTCATCGACAACCGTATTTTCATTTCCATCATTTGACTACAGTGAACCAAAAAATATATAATTTTAATTGGTATATTTTCATAGTAGATTTACTACTTAAATGTCATAAGGATGAACAAATATTAGGTTTTCTACCTCCACCTCCTCCAAGACACAACCTTTGGTGTCCAATCTAGTTGACCTCTAGTGTTTCTATGGAGAGAGAAGATCAAGCATAACATTTGAGCATGTCCCATCATTCATTCATTTTTCTACACATATATCAAAATCACCTTGATGCTGAATATTTTTCACTGCATTTATGACTTCACCTAGCGGATCTGCATACTCATTTATCAAATTTTGAAATTGAAATTCATTAGAATGATGTCCATAGCCTTTGGTCATTTCTAAGTTTGTAATATAGTTTCATGACTGTAATTTTTTTATTATTTAATATGAATAAATTAATGCATCACATGGAATTAAATGATAAAAAAAATTATACCTCTATAAATTTGATCCCTATGGATGCTTGATGCTTGATAGATCAGTTTTAAGATAGATCTATTCTCGTTAATAATAATGAAGTGCACATAACAAATGATATGGTTTTAAACTTTATTTCTTCAGGATAATAGAAGGATAATGAATCACAATTTCATCATTGCCTTGAATTATTCATGCAGGCTGATAACATTCCAGAACGGTCACGCATGGCATCATTTGGAGTATAAATAGGAGTTATCTCGTCTAGATTTTTCTTGGATTAACTATTGCATGATTTCTCCTAGTATGCATTATATTTCAGTTATGTTCAATATATTCTTTATCATTTCATGAACTTTCAATTTATCTAACAACTCTTCTACATATCTTGTTAATGGAGCTTATGTTCTGAAGTCTTGATTTGGCTGCAAATAATATTTAGGTAGTAGTAGTTATAGCAGTGTTTGCAGCTATATATTTGAAAGATTTTCTATTAGAGCCAAAATTCAAGTCATCTTTCCTACCAAGAAGTCAACCAATTTTCCTTGTAAAATCAACAAGTTTCTGGTCTATATCAATATCTATTTGTAGTGGGTCATCTATACAAGACACCTTGCAATTTTTTAAAAGAAGGTTAGATTATTTGGTAACTTCTATTTTGTCATATGCAACTAAGGTTAGGTTAAAACTAATATGCAATGTCATCTTATAACTTTATTGCTTCTTAAAAGAATGAGTGGTATTAGAACTTGTAGCATACCCCATTCCCAATTTGGAAGAACAAGGTGTTGATTTCTGCATCATTCTCCCTTCCAGATAGCTCTTAAAAACATCAGTGTCTCCCCAAGATAACTTTCAATGTTTCCCTCAAACTAGGATTGTAATCTTCGTCTAACACAATAACTGATTCATAATCTACCCCTTGTTCATTCAATATTGTCAATACTTTGTGAGAAAATCCACATTGTGGAGTCGCTCTTGAACCTTTAATAAATACAACTATCTTATTCTCCTTTACCAATTTATCAATCAATTGTTCCAAAGTCATTGTCAGTTTCACATGCCAACCAAGTGTAAGACGAAGATCAGGCTTGGCCTATCTCTTCTTTACCCGTGTAGTGTTACCAAATTCATTTCCAGGAGGAACCTTACCAATAGCATTTATGTGCTCTTCCATCCAAACCTTCCATGCATTAGTCAAAGCAGTGCGATCAGGTGCATCAACAAGAGCAATCTATAAAGCGACAGGTTTTGGATGAGGCAAACATGCTTAATTTTAGATATATTCTGACATCAAAAAAGTACAGCTTTGACTCATAGGATTCCATCTAAAAATTTAGCTTTTTGAATTCTAATAATTTTATTCTTGGTAGATTCACTTAAACCTAATAGCAAACTTGTTCAGCGAAACACCAAATAATTGGAATATTAACAGGTTCCCTAATGAAAGCCATTCTTTTAGATTTATTAGAGCTATTCATATGTCACATTTTCTGATCCATTCTACACATGACTAATATAGAAACAAACAGAAAATGCACCCATGGAATAAAATTTGAAAAAACATTAGGCCAGCCTGAGATACCTCACTGGTTGTGACCCACATTTCTCAGACCCTCTACATCGATCAAATGTACGGTGACCCATTGATGTGGCATGACTCCAGAAAATTCCCCTAAGAACTATCCATTGACATTAAACTATAGAAGATTACTAGACCTCACATGTTCAGGAGTTATAGGATTTGATAGGAGTTTATAGGAGTTGAAGGCATGCAGCAGAACTTGAGAGAGAAAGAGGAGAGCAAAGAGTGATGAGAAGGGGATTAGGTGAAAATATCCTTATATTCCTTCACATTTACTTTGCATAATCTGCATTAACTTGCCTTGCATTTGTCAAAACCTGTCAAAGGCTTTGTTCTCCTTTATCTTTGAGGCTGATGCATCTGTAGACAAGATTGTTTCCCATCGGCAAAGGTTTAGAAAGAACATTTTGGTGGTTTTCCAACACTGGAAACCCGTCTTTTCAGTCAACTGTATTATCTCCTTGGGTTCCCAGTCTGGGTCAAGTTCCCTATGATGCCTGTGTACTTTTGAAACTTTCTATCACATCTTACTATAAAGCTAGACAAATTTATTTCCTTGGAGAATTAGACCATGCTGTCACATGCCTGGGTCAAAGCTTCTATCAGTCAGGCAATGGCTTGGTGGTTGGGTAGGGCACCACCATTGAAACAACCCAGGTTCAAACCCTAGCGGGTGTAGATCTCTTGTGTGTGAGATAGAGAGAACGTATTTGACCTCCCAGAGTTGGTTTCTCTCCATCATCAAAGGACATACCAGTACCACATCTGACAAACCAAATTGGTTAGTGGACCTTAATAGGATATTTATCCTTTTACCAAAACTGGAGAGATGTTTACTGTGTAAGAGGTTGTTTCATGTGCCTATCTTGCTAGTATGATCAAATTATTACTGTGTAAGAGGTTTTTTCACTTATTAAAATTTTGGTTTTTATGAATGGTATATAGATACAATGTATGCTTAGAGTAATAACATAGGCAATTATTTTGCAATTTGTAGTTCTTGATTGATGCAGATGAGACTTGAGAGGGATCAATTTTAAATTTACTTCATTGTTTAATAGTTGTAAAACTAAAAACAGAGGGATAGGTTGTATTTGGTATTAAATTCAGTAGTTCCACTGGTGGTACTTAGTTTCAACCTAAACGGTTATTTCTCACTCATCGAAGAAGTAAAAGTGATCATTAAAAGGACTCGTGCAAACATTTCGATGCATAAATCTTGAATCTGCAAGCGTTGTTGTTGTGCTCAATTTCTTATGGGAGTACTTAAGAGCTGACAAAGTTTGTATAAATGTTTGAAATGATACTAAATAAGTTGGACCTGAGGGACTGAAGGAAGACAGAACAAGACAATACTAGATTGAAATCTATAGGTGGCTGGAACAGAATCACGTTGAACCCCCATCAATGTTTAATTCTTACTAAAGCATCTCCCCTCATATTATTGGTTAGCCTTTTCAACATTGAAGCTTGTACTGCACTTTTTTCTTAGCAATAGCATTGGTTCAATGAAATTAATGCATGATCATCCTTTCAGGTAAACCAAAATCATCAACAATGTCTGTATAGAACACAAGTACATGTCCAAAATGACATGTTTTGGCTGATATTGGTAATCTTCTTCCTTCCAAGAAAGATGTCACACGGAGATTAATTATGCAGGACAGGAGGTAGCTCCAACATATTAAATCATCCAATAAGCATACTATCAAGAATGGCAGGAAAAAACCACATCAAATAGGTATTTTACAAAGGCTGCAAGAGACATCTAGTGATTTGGAAGGGAAACGTGCTAATCACTCTTACACTGGAAAAATTTATTATGTTCATAGAACATTAGAAGATAAAAAGAGAAATATATTTTCTTTTACTTCTACTTCCTCAATTTTTGAGGCAGGAGAATCTTTTTTAGGAAACAACAATAGAAGACATTCATCTGCTTTCAGTTCCCGCAATTATATTCTTAATCTTTGGAAGTTTCCCCATTCAGTACGGAGGGAAAGGGATGCAGTTGTTATACAAGCCTATTTTCGTATGCTTGTAGCCAAGTCAAAATACAAATATATGAAGTATATTGTCCTAAAAATTCAGATATGCTGGAGATGGTATCGAAAGAACAAAACTGGAGAGATGTTGTTCTCAGATTACAATATAGTATAGAAGGCCAAAAGTGTATCCCATGAAATATTTTCTTACCATTGCAATCAAACTTCATTTGTATTACCAGAAGCTCAAGATGAAAGTAAAACATTGCAGTCTCCAGAGGAATTACTTTATAGAAGTAATATTTCACCTTCAGAAGAAGAGCAGCTCCTGACTGAGTTGGTTGATTTACTTTCATTAAGTAATGATAACATCCAGGAAGAATTGGATCCTTCTAGAAGTGTCATGTCAAATGAAGAGCCTGGAGAATTATGTTTTCCATTATTTCAAACATATGGAGAAAGTGAGAAGAGCACTCCAGTTCTAAGGAGGATTCATTCACCCAGATGGAAAATAAGTTGCACATCAATTGAAAAGGAGAATAAGGCCTTTAGAGAATTGGTAAACTTCCTACTAGAGTGGTATAATATAAGGAAGTTAGATTTCGTGGGGATGGAAGGAAACAACATAGCTTTTATGTCCATGAAAATGGATGAAACTTTTCCAGATATTACAAATCTTATTTCTCAGAGGATCCAGACCTCTAAATCCATGTTAGAGAGAATATTGTCTCCTGCTAATAATGGTGATAATCAATGTTTGCATCCTCAAGAAATTTTTGATTGTTGTATGGTGGAAAAATATAGCAGGCTATCGGAATCTGGCTTAGGTGTTTCACCACTCAAGAAAATTCATTTAGATGGAGTATTGGATATAAATAATCAAAATTGTGTTGACAAAGCGACAATCGGAGAGATTTGGACCAAAAATATAAGTTCATGGAGGAGGGGTAAAGCCCATTCACTGTACTACAGACTATTCGGAAGGATAGGAATGGAATCCAAGTTATCAAAATTAACACTGGATAACAATGCATCTAAAGGAACTAGGCTTGATAGTCGAAAGGATTTTACTGGAAGTTTGGAATATTTTGACCATGGAAAAAGTACTTTGCCTGTTGAGTATCATGATCCTCCTTTGTTGGGTGCAGTTATGTTTCCCTGCCTATTCCCTGAAGCCTCATTCACTTCAAGTGCAATAGCTATACTCTATTCGGGTTTGCATTCCAAGAAAAAGAAAGCTTTCCCTGAGAGTGCAGTTCAGAATGGCTTTAAAACTAAAACATTGCCAGTCCCCATTGATAGGTTGATCAAAAGTTCAAGTGCATATGCTCGAGTGCTTTTTGAGTGCAACATTTTTAAATAGGAGAATGTTGAAAAGAGATGCATGACATAAGTATGATATGATTCAGTGGTGTTGTTCTATTAAAGTATCAATCAAATCAAATTTTTTGCTCTGAGCATTTCATTCTTTCCATGGTGATGCAGTTATTCACTTTATTAAAATCCAAAAGCAAAAATGCATCTAAGTATAGTGCATTTGGTGACTGTAGGGAAGTTGTAGATATCTGAAATTTTTTAGTAGCTTCTAGGAAAAGATCCTATAAATCTAGAAGGGCCATGCTATGCCATTTTGGTTCATCTGAATACTCATGTTATTTACATAAAAATAGTGTTACATTGTAAGTATATATTTTGAAAATTATTAAAACTATATTTTAGTTTTGTATATAAGTAGATGGTTATTTTGTGTGTGCATGTAATAAGTCAAACATGTGACATATATGGGGTCTAGCAAAATAGGAAGTAGTAAGATTTGTTGAAAATAAGCTTCAGATTGCGGTTCAATAGCTTTCACTCAACCATTGACTTCTACTCCTCCTGGTGCACCATGTGGCTGTGTATATCCAATGCAAGTGGAGTTTGAGCTTGGGGTGGCACTTTATGCTTTTTTCCCATTGGTTTTAGTGTTGGATGCATAGATAGCAGCAATAACTTTCTTGAAACAAAGCCAAGTAAGGATAATGGGAGCAAATGAATATTCCCAAGATCATGAAAAGACCATTGTGATTCTTGATTTGGTACCACTCGGAGAAAAAATTGACAATACAACTTCATTCTTGATTTTTGAGATATTTTGGCAAAAGAAGGTTATCATTAACATGACCTTTTTTGGTGACTATTGGGTAATCTTTGTTTCTTACCTAGGTATGTGACCCTTTTCCAGAATTTGGCAAGATGGTGTTACTGTTGGAAATTTTATCCTCATATCAATTCATAAGGAATTCTATTTAAGGGTGCTAACTCAATGGTAGAGCACCTGCCTTATAGGTATGAGGTTGGTGGTTTGATTCCTCTCTGCCCTATATATATTATGAAACCACTAAAAAGAGATAAATGACTAAAAAAATGACCAAAATTTGCATATAAACGACCACCAGTACAACATGAGAGATAAGTGACAAACAAAATGACCAAAATATGCATATAAATGACCACTTTTGAGTTTGTGATCGTTGGTAGCAAATTAACGGTCCTTTATCACGTGACAAAAAATGTGGTCATAAATTTGGTCATTAATTGTGACAGTTAATGACCAAATATATGAGCAAAAGATAAGCTATAAATGGCCAAGCTAAATATGACCACATTTTTGGTCACGTGATAAATGGCCGCTAATTTGCTACTAGTGGTCACCCACTCAAAAGTGGTCATTTATATGCGGATTTTGGTCATTTATCTCATTTTGTACTAGTGTATACGCTCAACACACATAGGTAAACACTTTTCCACAACCCCTTTTTCATAACATCATGGTTCCTCATACTCTATTTCGTGGCATCAGTCATCCGATTGTTTTTATTTTATTAATTATTTTATAAGTTTAACATAATAAAAGAATAATAATAATGTTCAAACCATAGTCCAGGCACCTTGTGCCACTATGTCCAACATAACAACAATAATAATATGTCGAAGGGATAAACCAGAGGGTATTACAATACACCTCCTAGGTGTTGTACATGCTTGACCATTGGGAAATACAAAGTGGTTTTGCATACATTTGGTTGTTTGAGTTTGCATTCTCCTCTATTTCCTCTGTTATATTTTGTTTAATTTTCTTTCTTTTATTTAGATCCACTAACAACCACTTGCAGGATCATTTGGAGGACACATAACCCCCCAAGGGGATCCAAGGACTAAGGCCTTGCTGCAACCTACAAGGCCTAGCCCCTTACCAAGTGGAAGGATGCACCATTGTGCAATTTTTCACAACAATAACCAAAGTGCAATACATTTTATTGACAATCATGTTGCACACAATACGATGAAGCATATGGAGCTTCATGCCCATTACATGAGATAGTTGATACAATATTCTATTGTGAAGCTTTGCTATGACAGAACTGATGATCATAATTCTAATATTTTTATGAAGCCTTTACCAAAAACTATGTTTTTCAAACTTTGGGGTATGCTTGGGATTTAATAAGCTGCAATTATGGGGGGTGTACAAAATTAATTTCACCTCTTGTATCTCTAGAGCGTTATGTTGATGGGGGTTGTTGGAACAATAGTCCTTGATAGTTCATCACACCTCTATATATTCTAAAGAAAAATAATCGACAATTGAGAGTTGATTGATGGGTTGACTAGGATCTCGACTATTTGGACTGACCGGACCAATGAAGGAGTCGACTAACTGATCAAATAGCTAGGCCATTAGAATAAAACTATCAACTATGGCACAATGAAGGCAGAAATCAAGGATGGCGTTATGCTCTATGACCCAATATGTGGACACGTTCTTCCTCACTTCAAGGGATTTGGTTACATGTTTGAGCTATAAATACAATGTGACATGTGTGGTGATATGACCAGGGTTAACATTGGAACAATCAAACTAGTTTACATATCCATACTAAAACAATATTAGGAATGAGTTAGAGATGAAAAATATTCTATTAGTAGATGATGGCAAGAAAAAAGTGAAGTTGGATGAAAAAAGAAATAAAAAATCTATGACCAATGTACTATGGGACTAACAAAAGAAGCTATGCTAGGCAATGCCAACCACATAATAGCCATAATAGATGAAGCTACACAAATCAACATGAAGTTAACCAAACATAAAATAAAACAAAATATATTCCACCATGGATATAAGAATAAAACAAGAAATGGGATATAAAAGCATTAAGAAGGAAAGAAGGAAAATGTACAAAATTCAATGAACAATGGAACTAGAATTGAGCACATGAATGCAAGCAAAATTCCCTTCCTTTGTTCTTGGGATTTTATTGAAGATTCTTCCTTAGCTTACCTTCTCTAGCCATATGTCCAAAATTATGACATGTGTAGCATTGAACAAAAAAGATTTGTTGGACCCTGCTAGTCATTGGTCTTGTAGGCATCATATCAGTTATGTCTTTGTTATGAGAGGAGGGAGCAAACTTCTGACTTTCCTTCTTAATAATTGGACTCTTTAGTGTAGCAACATAACTTCTTTTATTTCTTCCCTGGTTTGTGAAGGAGGAACATTCTGGATTCCTTTCATTGTCATATCCTAAACCAAATGTATCTCTTGATGGTCTTTGGCTACTCAAGATGTCATCTAAAGTCTTTGAGTTGTTCTCAATCTTTGTTTTAATAGTTTCATCATCAAGCTTCTTCTTAAGCAAAGTAGCTTCTTCTTCAAGTCTTTTCGATTCTTGTATTTCTTCCTTGAGCTTCTCATTAATGGTCTGTTGGTCTTTTAGCTCCTTTACTTCTTCCTTGAAGTTAGCAACTTCCTATCTTAAGCTCTTGGCCTCTTCCGTGCTAGCGGTTGCTTGTTGTCTTGAACTGTGCAGCTCCTCTTGTGAGGACTTTATTTGTATTTTTAAGGTCTGATTTTCTTATTCACATTCTAGTAACTATTGTTTGAGCTCTTCAACCTTTTGTTGCTCCTTATTAAGAGATTGTTCCAAGTATTCTAATCTCTCTTGATCCAGTTGGGCTTGGATTCTAAAGTCAACTATGATTTGCTCAAGGTTTTTCTCCTTTGAACCTTGTTTCTTCCTTTGCTCCAACATGAGATCCTTTAGTTTTTTATACCTATGTTTATGTTTTCTCAGTTAATACAAAGCACACTCAAGCTCAACTTCAAGATTGACTTTTGTTTCAATGGCTGATTCTTCTTCAAAAGAGTCTTCATCACTATATTTGTAGATTGAAATTTCTTCTAATTGATATGCTTCATGTGAGTAGAGGTCTTTTATCTTGTCCCAAAGTTCCTTTACAGAGTTACATTCACCTATATTCTCTTTGACATCATCAGGTAATCCATCAAGGATTGTATCCATTTCCATTGAGTTACTTTTCTTGGCTTTATTTTGAGTTGGTGTCCTTACTCTGTTTGGTGGGAAGTACCCAATGATCACTAAATTCCATACATCAAGTCCCAATGCCTTTAGATGACTTTCCATTCTTGTACTCCAAAATATATATTCTTCTTTTCCAAATATTGGAGATCCATTCACTTTGTAAATGTCTTCTTGTTGATCCATAGTGGTTTTTAATAGGATATTCCTTCCAATGGTTAAATTGTTAGTGAAGGATCCTGCTCTAATACCAATTGTTAGAAGCTGGTCAATACTGAGAGGGGGGGGTGAATCGATATTGTTAAATTTTACCATTTAAACGACTTATTTAAACTTTAATCAAAACATGAAATCAACAAGATACATAGAACACAGATTTTTATTGTGGAAGCCCAATTGGGAAAACTACCAACTCTTTCTATACTGCAAAATTATATTTACAATATTTTTTGCAAGCTACCTCTTGCTGGAGACACCAATCCCAAAGTTTCTCAGCCACAACTGAAGGATGCAACCACACCCTGGTTTCTACTTGCCCCTATAGACAAGGATGCAACTACACCCTATTTACCAGCCAGTACTGGAAGGAAGCTACGACCCCCTAGTTTTAGCAATTGCTTCTAAAAGGATGCTACTACACCCTATTTACCAGCTAGCACTGGAAGGAGGCTACAGCCCCCTTGCAGTCATGTAGCCTGCCCTAGCACCACCCTACCACTCTATTCTTGTTTTTCGTAACATCATTAAGATCTTCTATTAGCAACTTCTATTCTCTGATATCTACAACAAGTCTTCAATTCGAACTTCAAAATCAATCATGTTTTGCTCTTTTTCTTGATCTTTTATACTTCTTAAGATATTCAAATCCTTTACATCAGAGATACTTATGTTTATTCTCTTATATTCCTTTGGTCTTCATGTTGCTTCTAATCTCAGCCTTCACTTTAGCTTATGTTCTTTACAGAACATACAATCTGAACAACAAAGACATCTTTCCTCTTCTTTAGATATTCATCCTTCATCCAAAGAGACACACACCTTCATATTTATAATTCTATTTATATACTCTTTAATTTTCTCTTGGACCATTGCATCTTTTCAAACAATGCTAATGCCCTTTCAACATTGTGACTCTTCAAATCTTTGTTTCTTACTAATTTTTTAATTAATTAATAATTAAAACTTTCATTGATCAATTCAACATTGTTGGCTTCATTCATCTGCGGGCTATCCTTTATATTCAGCAGCGAGCTACTTCCTCTTCAAACCACAGGCTTCCTTTCCTCCATCAGTGGGCATACTCCATATTCAGGCCTTCAGGCTTCTCTTCCATCTTCGGGCTATTTATCTCTTTCAACAAGGGCCATACTCCAGGTTTTCGTGGGCTTACTCTTCTTCTCATTCCTGTGGGCTTCCTTCACCTTCAGTGGACTTGTCCTAACACCCTGCGAGCACTCTTAAGCCCCTACTGTGAGCATATAGCAAGCTCCTTTGGGATTTTAACCAAACCCCTGCGGGCCTTCTCTCTAGCCCTTTGTGGGCATCTCATAATCCTTGTGGGCTTACCCCAAAGCCCCTGTGGGCATCTTGCCACCCCCTTGCAGGCATTTCCAAGCTCTTATGAGCTTATCTAAGCCCCTGCGGGCATACTAAGCCTTTGTGGGCCTAACTAAGCCCTCTTGCGGGCATTTCAACACTTAGATTTTTTTTTCAATACTTAGCCCCTTTTTTTTATTTTTAATTTCAACATACAAAATCATATTTTTTACCTATTTTGGCAGGCCAAAATCTCACACATGTGAGCCTCAAAGAGATAGCCAATTTCAGGGCTGAATAGCCAATTCACTAGGAAACAAGACCATGTCACCTTTATATTTTACTGAGACAACCAGAGTCTCTGGTGGGTATTTCAAAATGGTCTCGCAAACTCCTTTTCTAACACTTAGCCAATTTTCTTCAAACCCTAAGTCACCAAGGTGATTTCATTTTTCCTTCAAATTTGGCAAGTGAGATACCCAATGGGTAGAGGACAACAACATGAATCCATCAAGACCAATTTCATCCTCTGAGGATACTTTCTCTCTCCTTGGCGGGCATTTTACTAGGACAGTGCAAACTATGCTAGATAGCACTTTTGGCATACTTATATCTTCTTCCTCAAACCCCTTTTGGATAAGATAATCATAGGGTCAGATGCACCATACAACACTCTAGATATCCACACTCTTAAAATATTTTTCCCATCATCCTATGAGTTGTGGCGGGCATTTCCCTAAGGCCACTTAGGCATATTTTACGAATACTTCCATACTTGGACAATTTTTGCTCCTCCTAGACTTGGTCTAATTTCCCTAAGCCATTGTTTTGGCAGGTCCATAATTTCTTCTCCGTGCACTTTCAAGTCAATCTGAAGATATGGTCAGGTAGACAAATCACCTATATACATGATGACCATCTCATGCGGGCATTCTCTTCAACCCACAACTTGTGGCAGGAATTTTCCTGAGGCCACTCAGGAAAATTTGCCACTTTGTTGTACAAGCAACCCAAAACCCTGTTTTGGCAGGTTGTTAATTTTGTCACCAAATACTCTTTTTGAGAACTGAGACTATGGGGAGATAGCCTCTTCAACAAGCTATAGGATGATGTCTTCAGATAATTTTTATCATACACCTATGAGGTACGGTGGGAATTTCCTCAAGGCCACCGGGACTAGTTTTTCCAACACTTAAGTCATTTTCAAGAATCCAAGTTTATTCTGAAACCCTAGTTTGGCAGACTTGTAACTTTCACCTCAAGAATGATTAAGGAAAACTGAGACCATTAATAGGTATCCAAAACAACACACTACAACCTTACCATACGCTGCGGGCATTTACTTCAACCCACAATTTATGGCGAGCATTCTTCTGAGACTACTTGGTCATTTTTACTTGTTATGGTGCAAAACCCTGTTTTGGAAGACCTAGAAATTTCTCCTCATAAGTGATGAAAGCAAACTGAGACCATGACTAGATAGCCACTATAACAAGCTATAGCCCGGTACCATGATGTGGGCATTTTAATCAAACCATGAATTGTGGCGGGCATTCTCTTAGACCCTCTTAGACCAGTTTTGACTAATTATTCCATACTTAGTCAATTTCCTGATTTTCATCAATTTTCCATATTTCTCTAGAATGATGTCATCATGCAACAATGATTTCAACTTCATGTCACATCATCATATATGCCATGCCATGTCATCACTTTCAACCATGCCACATCATCATACATGCCATGTCATCACTTTGTCATCATAGGCAATGTCTCTTATCTTATTTGCCATCAATGCCAACCTATATTGCCATATTACCAACATAAGTAATTCACACCAGCAAAACCAAAAAGGATAGAGTTATGTTAATCAAAATCGATATGGCTAACGCTTTTGATCGTGTTGGAAACTCCTTTTTGTTGAATGTTTTAGAAAAAATTGGGTTCAATGACAATTTTATAAGATGGATTCAAGTTTGTATCAGAGGGCCCTGGATCGCCCCCCTTCTAAATGGTTGCCCCACTAGTTTTTTCAAGTTTAGCATAGGTCTTCAATAGGGTATCCCCATCTCCCCTTTGCTTTATATTATATTGGCGGAAGCATACAAGAGAAAATGGAAAAGGAGAGACTTAATGGAAATATTTTGAAATTAAGAATAACAAGAGGGGTGAAAGCTATAAATTAGTCCCAGTTCACTGATGACACTCTCCTTTTGGGAGGTGCATCCAAAGTAATTACAAAAGGATGTAAGCAATTTCTAGGTTGTTTTTTAGAGGCCTTTGGAGGAGCAATAAATAACATTAAATGCCAAATTTATTGTTGGAACACTCAGCCACAATGGTCCAAGAAATAGCACAAACCTTTCATTTCTCATGCACTGATCGTTGGACCTCTTTAAATGCCAAATTTATTGTTGGAACACTCAGCCACAATGGTCCAAGAAATAGCACAAACCTTTCATTTCTCATGCACTGATCGTTGGACCTCTTTCAAATACTTGGGCATGCCAATCTCACTCGGCTCTCCTAGAGCATAAATATGGAAAAACATGAAAGGTTTTCAGTTCACTCAATGGGGATCCTGCTAAAACTATTGGGAAAATTGTCGTCACCAAGTCTATCCTCACAATTTTACCAATATATCAATGCTTAGTAATAATTTCTTCAAGGGAATCATGCTCCAAATAACTTAGCACATTTGAAACTTCCTCTAGAAAGGGGGCACAGAGAATGAGAAAAAATATCACTTGGTAAAATGAAACATGGTGAGATCCCCCAAAGATAGAGATCGACTAGAATAAGGGATCCTTCGATCATGAATATCGCCTTGGGCACCAATCTAGGCTAGAGATTAATTACATGGCAACAAGAGTGGTGAAAACAATCAATCTGCAATAAATACCTAAAAAATCCAAGGAATCAATGTATGGACAAAAGAACCCCCGAAACCAAAGGATCTCATATATGACGTTTAACAAAAGCAATGCCCCCATTAATCCAATCCCATCTCACATAGACTCCAGGGAATGGGAAATATTTTCAAATTTGGAAAGATAACATCATGGGGAATGAGCCTTTAGATTTTAAGGAGGCACTCTAGCCACTTCACATCTAGATGAATTCACAAGGTCTCATAACGTTGTTTGAAATTTCCAAATGGGACAACGATCATTGGATTGGATGGTCACTCACTCCTCCAACTTTCCTCCTCCATATAGTTTCCCTTCTCTTCTCCTCACTTCATGGTTGTGTCCCCCTAGATGCCACAAACCATATCATTGGGGATGGGGCTCCTCCAACTTCTTGGTTAAACGAAGCTACCTTTAGGAACTATCATCTCTCCCTCTCCCCCATCGATTATGAATATTGAAATACATTTGTAATGGCAATGGGATTCCCAAGATTAATGCATTTTTTTATAATGGTGCATGAAAAGTTGTTGACAACTGAAAACCTAAAGAAATGAACATGCACAGTCCCTCTCAACATGTGTTATGTAAGACTAACAGTGAAAACCACAAACATCTCTTCTTTGATTGCTCTTACACTATATCGGTATGGGAATGGGCCTTTGGATAAATTTGGAACACAATTCACTACCCCAGGAACTGGAAGGACCTCCTCTCAAGCAATAGGTCTATTACATGTTGATGTATTTGTAACTTTGGAATGTATTCACTTGTATATTTTATATTGTATTTGTATTTTATTGGTGTACCTCCGACGGATATGTTTATTCCTCCAGTCGGAGAAGTCATTATTGTACTTGGGTCATGTAAAGTCATTGAGGTCCATCCTCCCATGTATGACAGGGCATTAGACTCCAGAATTGTGTCTTTCATGGGTTCTTAGACTCCCCTAGTGGGGTCGTCCCAATGTCAAGTGGTAATGGGTTATTAGACTCTCCTAAGGGAGGTTGGCCCAATTAGGGTAAAAGGCAAGTAAAGGTAAAGTATAAATAGAGAGGATTACCTCTCTATTTATCCATTCACTCACACATCAAACTCGCATAGTTCAGAGAGAGGAGTGCACACAAGTGGAGGAGAAGTAGCTGCTGGAGACATCTATATTTTTGGGTTTCATCTTTGTGATCTTTGTATTGGTGCTTATTCTATCTCTGAGGAAGTTGCGGGGTTTTTCACCTTTATGGTTTTCCCCGGTGGAATGCTTTATGTCTCTTGTATCTTGTGTTTGATATGTTGTACATGTTGTTCTCTCAGTTAAGGTCCTAGATCATATTGAATTAAATGACAAAAAAATAACATGGTATCAGAGCTAGCCTGTAGGAAGGCATTGTATGGCATTTACGACACTTGTTGCACTTGCGACAAATTGGAAGCTAGGGCTTGGTATAGTAAAAAATAGTCATCATGGAACTTTCGCTATAAATCTGTTTTGGAGAAGTTTCAGGATCTAAAATTTTTACAGGACAAATATCAAACACGGATGTACACTGTTAAAAATTTCAGCCTCAAATTCGTTGTACTTTTTTAGATATTATCTGTACAAGTTAGGGTTTCTGCCTCTTCCAGAATGCAGCCCTAAACAGGTGACCTAGGAACAAAGGTCATATCTCGGGCTAGAAATATCCAAATGGAATTCCGTAAAAAGTAATAGTTAGGGAACATACTGTA
Source organism: Larix kaempferi (assembly GCA_027924585.1). Classification (NCBI taxonomy): domain Eukaryota; kingdom Viridiplantae; phylum Streptophyta; class Pinopsida; order Pinales; family Pinaceae; genus Larix; species Larix kaempferi. Next base: position 4,341,592 of record BSBM01000674.1, read on the forward strand.
GTATCACAGGTCCGAGTTTCAGAGGCCGAAGTTGAAACAATGACATGTGGCACTCCGTACAAGTTCGCTATGTTGTTTCATCCCATAAACAGGTCATGTTACGACACTTAGCATATCTCTCCCATGGAGAATCCATTGAATCCCAAATCTATGGGGTTGGAAAGATGACAGGTCAGTCTACCATAAGCCAAAATTTTAGAGATGCACCAAAAACAATATGGCATATCTTTCTGTCAAAACAGAATTGGATTCTGAGCATTTTCATTTTTGGCTTGTCATGGTTGTGGGAAATTAGGGATTTTCACAGAAGTGGAATTTTGGAGTGATCTCAGAATAGGATTTCTCTCCTCAGCAAAATCAAAATTTAGAGACTGAGATCAAACTTTTTGATTGGGTGAATTTTCAGGAAATTCAAACCCTAATTTGACTTTTGCACCAGAAAACCAGATTTTGACAAAAGTTGTAGATTCGAAATTCGTAGGTCATTTTTGGAGGGTCAATTTTTGGAGTTTTAAAAATCTGAGCACACCAGCTTGCTCGCCTCAGTCAATTGCATCTCCCTGTCTAGACAGAAGTTTGAAATTCTAAGTTTGGATTTTTAGGGTTTCTCTGTCAAACCCTAGCCAGCTCCAGATCCAGTTTCAGCAAATCAAGTGGTAAGACCTAAATATTTTATTTCCATTTGAGTTTCTCATTAATATGTCTCACCACACCAAGCTTGAGGATAAGCTTGAAGGGGATGATAACTTCCGAGCATGGAAGTATAGGATTGGGTTAATCCTAGAAGAGAATGAATTGGACACTTACATAAGTGAAGAGGTTCCAGTTCCAGAGGGAGATGAGGATAAGGCCTTACATAAGAAGAACTTGGTCAAGGCCAAGAGAATCATTGTAGATTCTATCAAAGACCCTCTCATACCTCATGTGTCTTCTCTAAAGACACCCAAGGAGATGTTTGATTCCTTGTATTATCCCTAAAGTTGAACCTAGACTACGGGATTCAAGCTTAAGGAAATCTTGGTTTGAAAATGTAAAAATCAAATGAAATCACACTGAAAACACCAATTGGTATGAAATCAAAAATTATAAAGGCATCACACAATTTACAAGAAACCAAACTGGTATATGTCAATTAATATAAAATCAAATCTGTTCTGCATATATCACACAATCCATATTGTATTATATGGGTATTTACAATCTTTACAAGCAAACATGACACTTTTAAAAGGATAGGCTGGTGTAAAATCAAAGTTATAGGAAAGTCAAACAAATACTGCATAACATGGAGTATATCACAAAGTCCAATATATAGGCACTATGATCCTAAATCATGAAGTGAAACTGTCAATGTTTATAAAAATAAAATATAACTGTCTTCTCATGATAAGAATTAGTGCAATGGAATATATATGACCATATACATAACAAAGTTATCAGAAAGACAGTTCATATAACACAAGGGCAAATCATCATCATGTTTATTCAAAAATAGAACCTGTTACTGAAGCTGCAAAATGCTCATGTTACACAGATGTGCTCACAATTGATCATGCATTACTCCCAAAACTGCCAACCTCCAGTTCTCTGATCCAGCCTTCCTTTTGTACAAAAATCCTCTATATAGAAATTAACCATAGATTCTAAATTTCTGGATCGAACTTCCTTCAAAAGTGGGAATTTAATCCCTTACACAATTTTAGGCTACAAGTGTCATACAGATGTCAAATATAACAACATGAGTTCAAAATCAAATAACTTTTAAACACATAAAGACTTCTAGAAGCCTCAGCTAAGGCAACTAAGTCACTAAGCACCTGTGAGCGCTTTTGAAGCCTCGCCAATTCAACGTCTTTATCACTTTCCTTTTTCTGGGCTTTGAGCTGCTCCAGCTGTCTTTGCATGTCTCGCTTCTCCTTGAGGATATTCTTGGAAATCTTCAGTAATTTTTGGAACTCTGCTTCCTTATTTTCCATGTCTTCTCGTAACCTTTTGTTTGCCACCATTAATTTCTCATTAATGTCCTGCAGGTATATTGTTTGTTCTTTATAAGTTTGAAGAGATCTTTTACATTGACAGAGTTCTGAGGAAATATCCAAATCTTCCTCTCTTATGCAACCTCTTTCTTCAGGAAGATTTCTTGATACTGAACCTTCTTCCAGATTGTTTTGTTTGTCTGTACAAAACATTTCTGGTGTGGAACCTGCTACACCCTGCATGTCGATAAACTGTTCCATATCCTCATAATACCTGTCCTGTGCTGTATATACTGGTCCTTCACTTGCAGCATCTTCTATAACTACAACTTCCTTATCATCTTCTGGTACTGTTCTTTCTTCCATCTGCATTTTCTCACTGAGTCTGGTTCTTGGTCTGCCTTCCCTGAATAACTGTTTACAACTCTTCTTTTTTGAAGCAATGCTTTTAATCATGTCACTGAGTTTTTCTGGATTTTCTTGTGTGCAGGGTGTTTCAGGGCTCAAACTGCTCTGTACGGCATCATTCTCTTTATTTTTACCCTTTTGAACTATCTCTGTAGGGTTTGTTGTCTGCTAGTTAGCGTCCTCAATCATCTTTTTGCCTTTCTCTTTAGGATTATCACTAAACCCTAACTCTGTCAGCAGAGAACCCCATGTTCTTTCTTCTTTTTGCAGCTGAGTTAGAATCAACAACCTAATTAGCCCTTGGTGATAAACCGAGCGAGCTATATGTGCGGGATGGCTTTGAATCTTAGCAATCATTTTTTGGAGGCTCTTAAACAGGTGAAATGGAAGATTCAACTGTGTACTACCATGAATATGCATTAAAAGTTTCAAATGGCACTTTAAAACCCTATCATACCTTCCATCACAAGTGATATAATTTTGAATTACCTCCAATGGCACTCTCCATTCTGGATTCATTTTGCTAACATGAACTCCATTTTTCCAGTCGAGCTTTTCACTTCCCAGGATCAAGAATTCGCTGAAATCTTCTTTGAAATCCTTTTGTTTAAACCATTTTTCACCTTCTGCAGGAACATTTATAGCTTCAGCGATAGAATCTTCATTGACTCTCATGGTTAAGGTTTGTAACTGAACCCTGTCATCATTATAATTTTCAATAAAAGCCATTGTCAATTGTGAATGGTATCCCTGCAATTTATCACAAAAACTGAACCATCCCGACCTCTGTATCAACTTTGCAGTCCTTGGAAACTGTTTAATCCAATCTGTATTACTAGGTTCCAATCTACAAATGAAACCTCCCTGCTTTTTCTTCACGACCATCTCTGGCTCCTCTTCAATTTCAGTTACCCTTGACATTATAAACCCTAAATTGACTTCAACTCAGCTGTATGAACCAATAATGCTTTTATATTTCAGTAAAAACATTTATATTCTGCTGCACATAACCCTGTTTAAACATTCAACTCAGCAAAGTCTTCACGCAGTATTGTTCTGAACAGGGCATTTGTCATGTGGCGGTGTGCTTTAAGAATGGCGATGCTGAAGCTGCGTGCTCTACTATGCAAGGAAGCACAAATGTATTCGATTTCTAAATTTGCAAGCGCTAGGGTTCGACATAAACCCAAAATTTTCAGAACCTTTACATAACACTGCTCGTGATCAGATGGAGATGAACAATGAACCAAACCATTCTGCGAATACCCTTCTTCAGCAGAATAATGAAAAACATTTTGATGGAACATGTGCATTGGGCTATTCTTGTTATGATGACCACACTTACTCATTATATGAACGGTTTTAATCTTGACATGACAACACCTGTATTCTTCCATAATTGCCACCATACCATATGATTCATTATTTCATGGTCAGGGATGTAAAAACATATAGGATGTCAAATACTTATAATATAAGCTTACATTCATGACTATGATAAAAGCTTATTTTCATTATATATTCCATGAAATAAATCATAAACCATTTGATAAAATGTCATGTGACCATTTTGACATAAAAAAGAAATCAATATGCTGCAGGCTCACAAGATGCTGCCAGTTTAGAAAAATGCCACCAGTCTGTAAGATTGCATCCTGTAACACATACCCTTTTGCACATACATGGGCTCATAATTAATGAATAAAAACTTTGATGATTTTAGGTAACTCGGGAACCCTAATAGTGAAAAAGCAAACGTAAAATATGAAACAAAGTAAAATTAAAAACAATAAAAACAAATCATAATCAAAATTTAAAAATAAGTAGAAGGAACAACCCTAGAGATAACACCTTGACCAAGATGTTTGAAGGAAAGAACATAAATCGGAAGATGACTTTGAGGAATCAATTGAAGAATTTCAAGATACAGAATGCAGAGACCATGTAGTCCTACTTTACAAGGGTCTCTCAGTTAAAAGAACAACTTGAAGCTGTGGGAGAATATTGTTGAATATTGTAACTTCTAAGAATATTATATTTGTACTTTATTATTCCAAAGATGTTTCATCCCTCTGAGGTGATTCTATTATGTATCCGGAGATGTTTATTCCTCCGATGAATTGTGGTAACCAGGGTTATTAGACCCACCATGTGGGGGTCGGCCCTGAGTTTATTATTTAGGGGTTATAAGACTTCACTAGGAGAGGTCGGCCCCATTAGGGATTTTGGTCAGTCGGGAATCAGTATAAGTAGAGGAGGAGAGCTCCTCATTTGACACACTTGCTCAACTAAGAAAGTAGCGCAGTTGTGTTTGAGAGGTTTGCATAGGAGGTAGAGAAGAAGGAGGTCAAGTCTTGGAGCACATCTTGTATTTTGGTTGATCATCTTATTGAGGAAAGCTTTGCTGGGTTTTCTACCCCATGAGGGTTTCCCAGGGTAATATCTTTGTCTATCTTGTGATTATGTTTCTTTCAGTGATCTTGCTAGTCAAATTAGAATAATCTTAACATGGTATCAGAGCTGGCCTGAATAGAACATCTTTCACAAGGTGAAATTATATTTCTCTCTCTCTCCCAAAATTAGGGTTTCTACCAAAGTTAGTATTTTTGGATTCTGGTTGCATGGCTGAATAGTCATTCTAAAGATCTATCTTTTAAGCTTTGGATCGAGGTTTTTGGTTGGGTAGAACTCTGGAAAAGTCAAACCCTAGTTTTACCAAAAGTGCGATAAACCAGAATTTCTGTTGCAGATCCGGAAAAGTGAAAAGGTAAAGTTTCCTACTCTATCATTTATCTCTTGGACTCCCCCAAGAGAAGATGGCTCCAAGCACTAAGCTTGAAGACAAGCTTGAAGGTATAGAGAATTTCTGGGCATGGAAATACAGAATTGGTCTCATTCTTGAAGAGAATGATCTTGCTCAATATATCAAGGATGAAGTTGTAGAACCTGAAGGAGATGAAGCCAAAGAGAAGCATAGAAAGGATTTGGTTAGGGAAAAGAGAATCATTGTTGCTTCTATTAAATACCACTTGATTCCCCAAGTGGCATCCAAGAAGACTCCAAAGGAAATGTATGATGCCCTAGGAAGAATGTATGAAGGAAAGAACATCAATAGGACGATGAATCTAAGAACTCAGTTGAAGAGTACCAAGATGCACAAAGGAGAATCCATTCAAGACTACTTCTCAAGGGTCTCCTATATCAAGGAGCAACTAGATGCCATTGGTGATACTCTTGATGAAGATGAACTTGTGATGACTGCTCTAAATGGTCTCACTAGATCTTGGGAGTCATTCATACAAACCATGTGTGCCAGAGAAGAAAGTATGAAGTTTGATGTAGTATGGGAGGATTGTGTTCAAGAAGAAGCTAGGGTAGCCAACAAAGAAGCCCTTCTTAAGGAGGATGACCAAGCCTTGGCTACACACACTAAGAGAAGGAAGAATCAATCTTACTTCAAGAAGGACAAGCACAAGGAGTCTCAATCTCCACAAAGATTTCAGTAGAAAGGAAAAGGAAAGTTCTCTTCCTTCCAATGTTTCAACTGTCATAAAGAAGGACACATCAGTAGATTTTGTCCTTCAATCAAGAAGAAAAATCTTCACTATAAAAGACATCAAGCACATCTTGCAGAAGATGATAGTGAAGAAGAAGAAGAAGAGGAAGTAAGGCCTCATAGGAAAAGATCCAAAAGAAATGAAGAAGAAGAAGAAAGGCCTCTCCCTAGGAAAAGATCTAGAAGGAATGAAGAAGAAGATGCAGAAGAGTATGTTCTATTTTCTGCACTCTCTGGATCTGTGTCTCCTAGAGAAGATACATGGCTCATTGATAGTGGTGCTTCAAAGCACATGACGGGTCAAAAGAAAACTCTCTCAAAACTTGAAGAAAAATCTTCTCCACAAAAGGTATCTCTAGGAGATGATTATCAATATCCCATAACGGGAATTGGTGAAGCAAGCTACAAGCTTGATTCTGGAACACCCTTGAAGATGAAAGAAATTTTATATGTTCCAAGTTTGAAGAAGAACCTACTTTCTATCTCAGCACTAGATAAGAAAGGATTTAGAATTGCATTTATTGATGTTCAAGTACTTATGTGGCCCAAAGGAAAATCAATTGAGGATGCAAATGTCATTGGTGAAGAAGAAGGAGGTATTTACAAACTCAAGGGTCACCCAGAAGCTTCCCTTGTCCATGAAACCACTAGCCCCAGTGAACTATGGCATAGAAGGCTTGCTCACATTAACTACAAGGCCCTACCCTATGTGAGCAAGGTGGTCATAGGATTACCAGACTTAAAAATTGACCATAATGGCTCATGCAAAGGATGTGAAAAAGGGAAGAATGTGTGAAACAAAGACTAAGAACATTTTGGAGTTAATACACTCATATGTATGTGGACCAATGCCCACCACATCCTTAAGTGAGTTTGAATACTATCTCTCTTTCATTGATGACTATTCAAGGAAGACTTGGATATACTTTATAAAAGGTAAGAATGAAGTCTTTGGAAAATTCAAAGAATTCAAGGCCCTAATAGAAAATATCTCAGAAAAGAAAATCAAGATTCTCAGAACAGATAATGGCGGAGAATATACTTCAAAGGAATTTGAATATTTTTGTAAGGAATCTGGACTCAAGAGGCAACTAACCACTCCCTACAATCCCCAACAAAATGGGGTTGTTGAAAGAAAGAATAGAACTATCATGGAAGCTATAAAAACTATGATACATGACCAAGATCTACCCATGTATCTATGGGTTGAAGCAGCTAGGACAGCAGTCTATGTACAAAATAGGCTTTCCCATAGTGCTCTTGAATTCAAGACTCCAGAAGAAGTGTTCACAGGAAAGAAGCTTGAGGTAAGTCATCTCAAAATATTTGGATGTCCTGTGTACATTCACATTCCAAAAGAAAAGAGAACCAAGTTGGATCCCTCTGGTAAGAAGGGAATATTTGTTGGATACTGTGAATCATCCAAAGCTTTCAGAATTTACATACCTGGTTTTCATCATATGGAAATAAGTAGAGATGTAACATTTGATGAAGAAGCAGCTCTCAAGAAATCTAGGAAGTGCCAACTTGAAGAAATCTATGAAGAATATACACCTCCTAGAATCACAGAAGATGTGCCCATCCCTGAAGATGATACACCAAAGGATCATGACATGTTGGAACCACAAGAACCCCTGATTACAAACTTATCTAAGAAAAGAAGGCCAACATGGGATAGAGACATTATTCAAGGAGCTGAAAAATATGGAGCTCTTAAAGGCTCCACTAGAGAAAGAAAGAAACCAAAGCTAGTATCCAACTATGTGGCCTTGATGTGTGATCTTGTGGATCAACAACCTACTAGCTATGAAGAGGCAGCTCAGAAGAAAGAGTGGGTAGAAGCAATGATAGAAGAATATTAATCAATAATGAAAAATGATGTTTGGGATATAGTTCCGAAACCAAAAGATAAAAGTGTGGTTTCTTCCAAATGGATATTCAAAATAAAACATGTTGCAGATGGTAGCATTGAAAAATATAAGGCAAGATTTGTAGCTAGAGGATTCTCTCAAAAGGAGGGAATTGACTATGAAGAAACATTTGCACCAGTTGCTAGGTACACTTCAATTAGAACTATCATGGCACTTGCATCTATGATGAAGTGGAAATTACACCAAATGGATGTTAAGACAGCCTTCCTGAATGGTGTAATTGAAGAAGAAGTGTACATAGAACAACCTCAAGGATTTGAGGTTAAAGATGGAAGAACACATGTATGCAAGCTGAAAAAGGATTTGTATGGATTAAAGCAAGCTCCCAGAGCTTGGTACGGAAGGATTGATAGTTTATTAACAAGCATGGGCTTTACCAAGAGTAAAGTTGATCCAAATCTTTACCTCAAGATCATGGATGATGAACCTGTTATATTACTATTGTATGTAGATGATCTATTTCTAACAGGAAATGAGAATCAAATTGTCGAATGTAAGAAGAAGCTTTCTTCAAAATTCGAGATGAAAGATCTCGGATTAATGCATTACTTCTTAGGTCTAGAAGTATGGCAAGAACCAAAAGGAATCTTTTTAAATAAAGGTAAGTATGTTGTAGGGATTCTGAAAAGATTTGATATGTTGGAGTGTAAATCCATGGCCACTCCCATGGACTCCAACTTGAAGTTATTAGTTAATGACTCATAAGAATTAGTGGATGTAACTCTATATAGACAAATCATTGGGTCATTGATGTATTTAACAAATATCAGACCAGATATATGCTTTGCTGTAAATACCCTAAGTCAGTATCTAATAGAACCTAGAAAGGTTCACTTAATAGCTGCAAAGCATGTAATGAGGTATCTAAAGGGTACATTAGATTTTGGTCTATACTATCTTGGAAATCATGAACCCAGATTACATGGTTACTCATATTCTGATTGGGCAGGAAGTGTTTCAGACAGAATGAGTACATCAGGTGGATGTTATGGTCTTGGATCTGCAATGATCTCATGGTTCAGCAAGAAACAATCTAGTGTGGCTCTCAGTACTGCCGAAGCAGAATATATAGCTGCCTTCTCTGCTAGTTGTGAAGCAGTATAGCTTCGGAAATTATTATCTGGAGTGTTTGACTTAGAAATGGATCCTACTGTGATCATGTGTGACAATCGAAGTTGTATTAAGATGACAGAAAATCCAGTTTTCCACGATAAGTCAAAACACATAGAGATCCGATATTTCTACATTCGAGATATGGTGCAGAGAGGAGCTATTAAGCTCGAGTATGTGAGCACTGAGGAACAGATTGCTGATATATTGACCAAACCTCTGTCTCGAGTAAAATTTGAATATTTCCGAGACAAGCTTGGTGTAGTTCAAAAGGACCCTCCTCGAAAGGGGGAGTGATATAGTCATTGATGATGAGATTGCCCTCATCGATGGCCAGGTCGATGATGAGGATACCTGTTTACTACACCTAAATATTTATGTATGCTTAGATTACTTAGATTTAGGACACTTATACTTAGAATACTTACACTACTTGTTTTTATATATTGATGTATTGATGAGGATACATGTTTTGATGATATATGTACTTGTATTGATGAGGATACTTGTTTTGATGATATATGTATTGATGAGGATACATATGAGTACATGTATTGATGAGGATACTTGTTTTTATATTGACGTATTGATGAGGATACTTGTTTTTATTGATGTAATTGATAAGGATACACATGTATACATGTATTGATTAGGATACCTGTATGTACTTGTACTATTGATGTACTAACGATATTTGTAATTCATGAGGATACATATGGGGATTGGATCATCCCTAGACTGCAGTCCTAAAGTGAGTCGTAGACATATGTCCTGAGAATGAAGTCCTTAGTGGACAAGTGGGGATTGTATCGTCCTCAGACTTCGGTCCCTTGAATTGATCCGTAGACGTATGGTCTTCAAGAATGAAGTCCTCGATGGACATGCGGGGATTAAGTCATCCTTGGACATAGTCCTAAATGTACGGTGGGGATTAAGTCATCCTTGGACATAGTCCTAAATGTACGATGGGGATTAAGTCATCCTTGGACATAGTCCTAAATGTACGGTGGGGATTAAATCATCCTTGGACATAGTCCTAAATGAATGGTTTGGATTGTATCATCCATGGACCCTATGTCCTAAAGAGATCAGGATTGATCATCCTGTAAGATGATCGAGTGATGATGATTTTGATGATCGTGTGATGACGATGTTGATGATCGTGTGATGACAATGTTGATGATCACGTGATGACAATGTTGATGATCGTGTGATGACGATGCTGATGATCGTGTGATGACGATGTTGATGATCGTGTGATGGACAATGCTGATGATCGTGTGATGACGATGTTGATGATCATGTGATGACGATGTTGATGATCATGTGATGATGATGCTGATGATCGTGTGATGACGATGCTGATGATCGTGCGACTGATGATGACGATAATGTTGATGTTCCAATAACTGGTTGAGTTACTGATGATGAGTATTGAAGAAAGCTTCTGATCAATTTACAGATGTATCATGTATGATGTAGTCGATGACTCCTTGCTCCTGCAGATGTTGTTATAATATCCTTCTCATTAAGGGGGAGTGTTGAATATTGTAACTTCTAAGAATATTATATTTGTACTTTATTATTCCAAAGATGTTTCATCCCTCCAAGGTGATTCTATTATGTAACCAGAGATGTTTATTCCTCCAATGAATTGTGGTAACCAGGGTTATTAGACCCACCATGTGGGGGTCGGCCCTGAGTTATTATTTAGGGGTTTTAGACTTCACTAGGAGAGGTCAGCCCCATTAGGGATTTTGATCAGTCGAGAATCAGTATAAGTAGAGGAGGAGAGCTCTTCATTTGACACACTTGCTCAACTCAGAAAGTAGCGCACTTGTGTTTGAGAGGTCTGCATAGGAGGTAGAGAAGAAGGAGGTCAAGTCTTGGAGCACATCTTGTATTTTGGTTGATCATCTTATTGAGGAAAGCTTTGCTGGGTTTTCTACCCCATGAGGGTTTCCCAGGGTAATATCTTTGGTCTATCTTGTGATTATGTTTCTTTCAGTGATCTTGCTAGTCAAATTAGAATAATCTTAACAAAGATATAGATAATGGTGAAATTGTGATGACCACCTTGAATGGTCTTCCTAGGTCATGGGATTTCTTCATTCAAGGAATTTGTACTAGGAAGAAGCTCGAATTGTAGATCAAGAAGAAAAGATGGATAATGAAGACCAGGCTCTCACAACACACACCAGGAAGAATAACCTCAGAGGGAGCATCCGCATCACAAGAAGGGTAAATACCACCACCAAAATCGGAGGCAGAAATTTGGAGGATCCATGAGAGATCTTTCTCACATTCGATGTTATACTTGTGATGAGAAGGGGCACTATTCCAGAGATTGTCCCAAGAACAAAAGCAGCTCCCCACAAGAAAAAGAACAACAAGAGAAGACATCATGCTCACACTGTAAAGGATGATGAACCTCCAAGGAAGAGAACCAAGGAAGACAGTGAAGATTCTCCAAGTGATGAAGAATATGTATTGTAATGAAGTTTTACATGAAAGGAGTAGAAGAAGACACTGCAGAGTTGGACTCCAGAAAATAAATAATATATGGAAGAACCTCTCATCCATTTTCAGCATTGGTTAAGGTGCACACTATCAAAGACTCCAGTAGCTCCTACAAGGAAGCAAAGATTGAGAGGAAGTCCACCCAACAACCAAACAAAGATAAGTATTTGAATCGTCATTTCTTGTATCTATGATTACTTAAATGATGTTGTTCAGTCATGTACATACTTATGTTCCTAGATTTAAGATGTATATTATGCATTTTAGAAAATTTGCATTAATGAACAAGATACTACTAATATAGTAATGTGTAAGTGGCCTATGGTACTATACAATACTCCATTGCTACTTATCTAGATTGAAACCTCTTTATTGACATGTTGGGAGTAGTGCACACTCTTAACAATGTTCTGGTAGAGATGGAAGGCATCTAGAAAGTTACAGGATATGGATAAATGTTGTATTGAAGCATTGGCTAAGATAATTGCATGACTGTGTGACCTATGTCTTTATGCGTAAGAATTTGCTCTGAAAACTATGAGATGTTTCTAATCATGCAATTGAATTTGACTTGTAGGAAATATCATGTACAATCACCTAGAAAATAAGGACAACGACATTTGTTCCAGCAACGAAGTTCAAGAAAACTATCTATTGAAGATATTGAAGAATCTGAAGTTCCCAGGATCAGGGATGTAGTAATGGAAGGATGCCATGATCAAGGAGTACCAGTTGATTATGAAGAATGATGTCTAGTATGTGGTCCCAAGACCATAAGGGAAGTCTGTTGTGACTTCCAAATGGATCTACAAGATCAAGCATGATGCAGATGGTAGAAAGGTTTGTGGCTCGTGGCTTCTCCTAGAAAGAAGGGATAGATTATGAAGAAACATTTGCACCTGTAGCCAGACACACTTCCATCAAATCAGTACTTGCCCTGGCTGCAATGATGAAGTAGAAGATACACCAGATGGATGTCAAGATAGCTTCTTGACTAGTTTGGGCTTTACCAAGAGTAAAGCGGATTCCAACCTTTACTACAAGGTTGAGGAAGGTAATCCAATGATACTCCTACTATATGTAGATGACCTGTTTGTGACAGGTGAGGATGGATTGATTGTTGATACGAAGAGGAAGCTTGCTCCCAAATTCAAGATGAAGGACTTGGGAATGGTGCATTACTTTCTAGGCATGGAGGTGTGGCAGAGTGCAGATGGAATCCTCCTTCGACAAGAGAAGTATGTAGTAGAGATTCTGAAGCATTTCAAGATGATGGACTACAAGGCCATGGCCATACCTATGGCATCAAACCTGAAGCTATTGACTGATGCTTCATCAGAGTCGGTTGATGCCACCATGTATCGTCAGATGATTGGTTCCTTGATGCACCTGATGAAAATGATACCAAATATTTGCTTTGTTGTGAACACATTGAGCCAGTTCCTAACGAATCCTAGACATGTTCACTTGATTGCTGCAAAGCATATTCTGAGGTACCTGAAGGGTATGGTTGATTATGAGCTCAAGTATGATGTGAATCAAAAGGTTAACCTGGAGGGTTATGTTGATTCATATTGGGCAGGCAATGTTGCAGATAGGAAGAGCACTTTGGGGTGCTGCTCTAGTATTGGATCAAGGGTGATCTCTTGGTTTAGTAGGAAGCAGTCCTGCGCAGCACTTAGTATAGCCGAAGCAAAGTATGCCGCAGCTTGTTCGTCCAGTTGTGAGGTAGTATGGCTAAGGAAACTACTATAAGATTTATTTTATATCAATTTGGATGCTACTTGTATCTTCTGTGACAATCAGAGTTGTGTGAAGTTGTCTGAGAACCCGGTGTTGCATGAAAAGTCAAAGCATATCGAGATCAAGTATCACTATATCAGGGATATGGTGCAGAGAGGAGCAATGAAGCTCATGTAGCAATGAAGCTCATGTATGTTGAGATGGACGAACAGATAGAAGATGTGTTGACCAAGCCACTAGCCAGGGTGAAGTTCGAGTACTTCAGAGAGAGACTTGGTGTTCTTCAGATAGAAGATACTTCCAGGAGGAAGTGACGAGACACAGATGCAGGATCCTTTCCTAGCATGGTGGCAGGTGGGTCCTCCCCATGGCTGTGGATGTAAGTGTTGTGTGATGAGCATTTGCATGATGCTCTGTATGATGATGATCTGTATGATCATGTGCATCTATATGATGCACCGTGTGTGATGATGATCTGTATGATCATGAGCGATGCTCCGTGGCTGTGGAGATCTTGCAGGTTGTGCTTGGCACATAATCAGTCCTAGGATGCTCTTTCGAGGTTTTGCTTGTTCGCATACAATCGCTCCTTGGGAGATCTTGCAGGTTGTGCTTGGAACGTAATCAGTCCTGGGATGCTCTTTCGAGGTTTTGCTTGTTCGCATGTAATCGCTTCCTGGGAGATCTTGCAGGTTGTGCTTGGGTTGACTCCCAAAATATATCTGCTAGGAGGTATGGTTAGCTCACAATCACTCTATGTTTCAACATCAAATAGTGGAACCAAGGATAACAACAATAAAAGAAAATAGTTTTCTATTTGAAAATATCAGGATTAGAGGACTAAAAGGGTACATAGTTCAAGCGTTGGATTGGCAGGAGAAGCAATGGCTAGCAGATTTGCAACAAACTAACAATTGGAAAAATAAGCTCTTCTTCAGAGAGCCACAATCATACTCATGGAAGATTCATCTAAAAGAAGAAGAATTCATAAAATGGAAGAAGGGATAGGAAGACACGTACTTTCTTTTGATGGGGTTCCAAAAGGAAAACCATGGGTGGCATGTGCAGGGTGGGAATCATCTATGATTCTGGAGGACATCATAAAATTAATTATGAATGGGGAATTGGGAATGCCTCCAACAAAAAGGCAGAAGATCTATCTCTTCTACAAGGTCTTCTTATCGTCCATTCCCTCTTAATTACGGACTTGGTGGTCATAGGAGACTCTACCCTAATAATCAAACTCACAAACAACAACAAGAAACAAGAGGAGAAGGAACTTGGCCACCTAGCATCCAAAATTTTGTCGGAGAGGGATAAGTTCCAAGAAATCAAGTTTTACCATGTATTAAGAGCCAACAATGGTGAAAAAAAAAAAAATCCAACAAGGTCACTTGATGTAAAAAAGGAGAGCTATGTAAAAATTAGTTCAAGGTTACCAACACATCCCCTAATATCTCCATGATTCATCACCTCTTTAACACTTGGCACATCATCAATTTCCAAATACAAACAAGGATCAACACATATCCACCAAGCGATATGAAGGATGCCCACAAGCTTCAACCTTTACTAGCTTTCAAGCTATTCAGAGTCTATGAATCATGAATAGTAAATATGGTGCTTGAAGGTGGTATATTACTCTATTTTTCTGAATGAAGCGGCCTTTTCGACGATGGTAGGGAGGCTAGTCAACCGTTTTTTGGAATTTATTTAGTACTGAGAGGGGGGCTGAATCAGTATTAGCACAGTTATGAACAATTTTTATCTTCTTAATTGATTAACCTTGAACTTTAATTATGCATCCACCCACCATAAATAAAACATTCATCTACATATGCGCAAAAACACAGAACACGTGAATTTTTATGTGGAAACCCAAATGGGAGAAAACCATGGAATGCTCTTTTATGATAAAAGAGATTACATTCGTGGAAGCACCAACTTCCTAATTTCTCTAGCACCAACTGAAGGAGGCACTGACCTAAAGGAAGCACCAACTCCCTGATTTACCAACACAAACTAGAAGGAGGTTATGACCCCCTGCTCCTTGCCCCATATTGCCGCCCAGATATATAAGAATAAGATATTGCTCTGTTGAACTTCTGATCTGTGCACACTTTTGATAATCTATTGTTATTTATGTTGTGTGCACCTTATGTATGTTGTAATAGTGTTTTCACTGTGTTGAATACATCACTTGACTTCACACTCAACACATTACATCAACTAATGTCGCTCTTCATATATTGTGTGTTGCTTCATCAAATTATGCAATCTGCGCCAAGGTTCAATATTCCCGTCTGCTACTACGCATCTGTAATCTCAACTGATACTGCACATCAACTAATGAATTGTTGTTATGACTTTGTGCATCAATATCAAATGGAACTGCGCACCTTCTAAGATGTTTATCTTCTGTCTTGGTGCAATAGTCTTTGGACAATCTAGGACCTTTTGGGCATTATATGATTCATCATTTTTGTTTAATTCACTTGTCTAATATCATCCTCATCGTAATGCGCTTCCTTTACTGTGCAACAATTATGTCTTAGCGCATCTGATGGACTACCTTACTTCGCACACATCAACTCAATCTTCGTGCATCAGATTAACTGCTGCACTTCGCACATCACAAGATATACTTCAAATATGTTTCTGTGCTTTTGTCTTAGATCATCTGTGACTATCTGCGTGTTGTCTGTGATACTGTCATTCAGTCCTCATGCACTTGCACATCTTCTGTAATTTTTCCTTTCTGTCGTTGCGTAACTGTCACATATCTACAACCTCATTCTACACATTGTTAGTTATTCCATTCCTCTGCTTATGCGCACTCGACTCTCTACTAGATCATCCTATTATGATTCCACGAGCCCTTTGTGCCCCGAGTATTAGAAGCTTGATAAATATATATCTTCTATATTTCTTCTTTAGATCATACTTCAAGCTTACATCAAATTTCCAACTTGCTCCTTATTTATACTTGTATTGCGCAGATTGTATGTCCACAAGTTGGTTGTGGCTTTCCTTCTTCTTTGCTTCATGGTTCATGCTTCCACCACATGTCATGTTCTGCGCCATTGAGGTGTCATCTCTTATGGGTCTTGTGCATACTTGGTCTTTTCCTTACTGGGACTTTCACCCTCGCGGTATGGTCTTGTACCCTTGATTTACCATTGCTTGTGGGACTTGCGCACTTGACATCTTCAACAGCTACATGCTTCTCGGCACTTGTGCGCGCTTCAACAACTGAAATCTTATTCCGATTGGTGAGTCTTGCGCACTTTCAAGACTTGCATAATTGTTCAACCATTTCTTGTTCCAAGCTACTTGCACACTCTCGAACCTTGTCCAATCAACTCTTTGGCTTTCTTGCACACTTCCGAACTTTTTTCCAACCAACTCTTTGGATTTTACCATGAAAAACTATGACTAGGTGGACATGAGACCTGCACCTGTACCACATTTCTTCAAGCTAGATGCACTTATAGATATACTTCTTCATACTAACATCCATAAACTTCTTCAAATTATCTTTCATATACTTCTTCAAAATGGCACAGGAATATTGAATCCTCTTTGACATTAGTTGACATCAATGACAACCAAAGTTAAATAATCTCCCCTTTGGAATTGATGTCAACATCTTATGAAGTTGTGCATAATCATCTCCTAAATTTTGTATGCTTCATCTATGCTTGTCGCAGTACTCCCCCTGTGTGTACTCCCCCTATGTTCTTTTCTAGTTTGAACCTTTGACATCTGCACATTTTGTTGTCAATACTTTTTCTACTTTACGATACTTTTGTGTGGATCGCATGCTTCATGATCATTCTCATTGCACTATTGCATGCTTCATGATTAGCTTCATGCTCTTTCTCCCCCTTTGACATCAATGGCAAAGAGGTGTCGTCACTGCACAAATATTGGTTCTCCTTTCTTATGTTTTGCGATGGTATGTATTCATCTTC
Organism: Larix kaempferi; assembly: GCA_027924585.1. Classification (NCBI taxonomy): domain Eukaryota; kingdom Viridiplantae; phylum Streptophyta; class Pinopsida; order Pinales; family Pinaceae; genus Larix; species Larix kaempferi. Next base: position 4,358,810 of record BSBM01000674.1, read on the forward strand.
TTACTAGGATAACTCCCCCTATCTTCATGCTTCATTCTTTTGTTGAGGATATTTTATGTTTATGTTCCTGAATGAACGATATTTTTACGCTTTTACAAAGTTGTCCTTACAGCTGCAACTTTTTCTTTCAATTCCTCTTCTTTATGTTAGGAACCCGTGTCAGCCCTTCTCTTTACTTTGTTAGTATATTTTTGTTGGATGCATATGCTTTGTAAGTCGTCCCATAGTATTATATGTTCCATGGTATTGATCCATACTTTGTATTAGCCCATAGTATTATATGTTCCATGGTATTGATCCATAGTATTGGACACATATGCTTTGTAAATTGTCTCGTAGTATTATATTTTCCATGGTATTGATCCATAGTATTGGTGCATAGAATTAGTATATAAGTACATGTTGAGGCCAATGAAGGCATCCATAAGTTATCTTTATTGAGCTTGCTCAAAGGAGGTTGCCCCCTCGAAGTGGCCCGCGATTAATAAATCTATTGTGTTCTGTTATTTCTGATATACCGTGCATTTCCATTAATTAATTGTTGGAGGTTCCTCACATCTGGTATTAGAGCACTTTCTTGGGCTCATTGGGTGGAATTTCTACCAAAAAAAATTTGCATCTGTACAGTTCCTTTCAATTGCAGGTTCAGATCCAGGAAAAATCCCTATCCGCTTAACTATTGGAAGTACTTGGGCATATCCCTAAAACTCATTTTGAGGAGTACCATGGGAACCCCAAAGTAGTTGTCCCATTGAGAGGACCTTCCAACAAAAAGGACAATGACCCCTACCTGATTGACTAGTTCCCACCCGTGATCCATATCTATTCCCAGCTGATAAATCACAGATTACATCTGTTCAGAATTGGGGTCCATATCTTTTTTTTGTCACATATTCTTTGTTTTAACTTCATTTCCCTTGAAATTTCACTGACACCCCTGCCATCCCATTCTGCATATTTCATTCCTGAGGACCATCTCCCAAATTCCACTTCCTGAAGCCAGAAATCCCACATCTGTCTATTTTTAGGGTTTCCATAACTTCTTCGATTTTCACCCAATCGTCTTCAAATTTTTCCACAGTGTTCATTTCCTATTATTGCTTCTTTGTCCCTCTTTGACAAATTTTCTCATTCTTTCACCCCGCTTCTGAAATCCCCATTTTTTGCTTCCCTATCCATCAGAAAGTGTCCAAAACCTAGTCAAACCCCAATTACCCATCAGAGTTTTTCCCAAATCCAAATTTTCCTTTACTAAAGAAGCTTTTGTTTATGTTTTTCTACCCATTCACCAAAAAAAAAACTTTTGGTTATTTTTGTCACCACCGCAGGAGCAAAAATCATGGAGGAAGAACTTGCAACCCTGAAAACCAAACTCCAAGATCTGGATGAAAAATTTCTCAGCCTCCATCTTCAACATTCATCCATGAATAATAAACGACAGCTAGAATCTTCTGCAGACACTGGTTTCTTTTCTTCCAGCAATTTTCGTGGGCCAAAGCTTGATTTTCCTCGCTTCAATGGTAATGATCCAACTGGATGGATATATCAGGCAGAACAATATTTCAGTCTGGATAATACTTTTGATGTCAACAAAGTTCCACTTGCATCCTTTCATTTGGAACATGAATCCCTTCAATGGTACCGTTGGTACATTAAGGCTCATGAAAAGCCACAATGGACAGATTTTTTCCAACTCCTTTTTCAACGATTTGGTCCTAGTGCTTTCGATGACTTCACAGGAGCACTCACTAAACTTTGTCAAATTGGCACTGTGAGAGAGTATCAAACAGAATTTGAGAAACTGACCAATCACACAAAATGATTGTCTAATGAATTCTACAGGAGTTGTTTTATCAGTGGTCTCAAGGATGCAATCTGATCATCAGTTAAATTGTTATGTCCCAACACAATTATGGAAGTCCTAAGGTTGGCTAAGTTGGTAGAGGACAAGATCACAGCCCAACAGCGCTCCAATCCACTTTTGTTCCATTCATAAATATGGTTTCCCAACAACCTCCCATCACGCCATCTCCTCGACCAACTCCTATCAAGCATTTTTCTGAAGCAGAGATGCGGGCACATAGAGAAAAAAAGGATTTGTTATAATTGTGATGAGAAATTCACTCGGGGCCATAGATGTGTTGAGCAAAAGCTCTATCTCTTGGATGTGGATTCTCCGCCTAACTCTGACCTTGGTGAAGAAGCTCCAGATATAATAGATGATCAAGTCGACATTCAGCAGCCACATGTTGGCCCTCCGTCTTAGGATTACCACGCAAAGATATCTCTCCATGCTTTATCCGGAGTCACCACCCCACAAACAATGTGGCTCAGGTGTTACTTCAAGAAGCTCCCTCATACAATACTCATTGATTCTGGTAGCTCTCATAACGTCATTGACCCTTGGATTGCCAAGCAGGCTGATTGTTTTTTCCATCCTTGCTCCAACTTTGAAGTCATGATTTCCAATGGGGGAACCTTACCTTTCAAGGGGAAGTGTCACAATGTGCTTATCTCTATGGGATATTATAACTTGCGCTTTGACATATTTTCCTTGGCTTTAGGAGGATGTGATGTGGTTTTGGGTGCTCAATGGTTACACACACTTGACCCCATCTTATGGTATTTTAATGAACTTTGGATGCATTTTTCAATCAATGGGAAAAAACACACATTGACGGACTTACAACCAAGCTCTCTCTGCATCATCAGTTCACATCGCATGGAAAAGCTCCTTAAGAAGAATTCACATGGTGTCATCACTCAAATCCATTCCATTCAAATGCACCCATCAACGGTCTCCACTAATCCTTTGGATCTACAACAAATTTTGGATAGATATGCAGGTGTCTTTGCTGACCCAGTGGGATTGCCACCTTCAATATCCCTTTCCGATAAGAATTTAGCCGCCTCTACATATGAGAAGGAAATGATGGCTATTTTTCATGCAGTACAGAAGTGGTGACCATACCTATTAGGGAATTATTTCTGCATTAAGACTGATCACCAGAGTCTGAAATATTTCCTGGAACAACGGGTCTCCTCCCCAAGACAATAGAAATGGGTTACAAAAATCATAGGCTATTCCTATGAGATCACTTACAAGAAGGGTAAGGACAATCTGGTGGCAAATGCTCTTTCTCTCACATTTGATGACCAAGTTTCTCTTTCAACTATTTCTATCCATGTTCCAAATTAGTTGCAATCTGTTCAACAGGGCTATGTCAATGACTCCTCATTATCTCAAATCATCCAACGGTTTACCAACAGCCCTTCTACTGTACTGCATTACTCTTGGGATGGTACTTCCTTGAGATACAAGGGTTATCTGGTGCTTCCCCAGAGCACAGATCTTCAACATGATGTCTTATATGAATTCCATGCTTCTCCATCGATAGGGCACTCTGGGTTCCTCAAAATGTATGAGCGGGTACAACGTAACTTATTTTGGCAGGGAATGAAAAGGACAATTGAACAGATGGTGGTTGAATGTTATACTTGCCAAGTCAACAAGGATGAACGACACTCCTTCCGGGATTGCTCGAACCCTTTCCCATCCATACACGGATTTGGACAGATATTTCTATGGATTTCATTGAAGGGCTCCCTAAATCTAGAGGGAAGATAGTGATTTTTGTTGTGGTTGCTCACCTCTACAAATATAGTCAATTTTGTGCCCTGGACCAGATCTTTCATCTTCATGAAATCCCTTCTTCCATTATCTCAGATCGCGATGCAACTTTCACCAGTCATTTTTGGACAGAACTATTTCGCCACACTGGCACCAAACTGAAGATGAGTTCAAGTCTCACCCACAAACAGATGGTCCAACTAAAATTACCAATAAATGTTTGGAAACTTATCTTCATTGCTTCATCTCCGAAAAACAACCTCAGTGGGAGAAGTGGCTCCCTCTCGCTAAATGGTGGTACAATATTGCATCTAAAATGAATCCATATGAAGCAATCTATGGTTAGGAACCGACAGTTCTTCTTCCATACACCCTCAATAGTTCACTAGTTCAGGAAATTGAGACGGTTCTTCGAAACCGCAATCAAATTCTTCGCATTTTGCAGGACAATCTTCACATAGCAAGAATTCGAATGAAACAACAAGCTGATCAGCACCATTCTGAGTGCACTTTTCAAGCAGGTGATATGGTTTTTCTTCGTCTACAACCTTCCAAGCAATCCTCCCTGAAACTCAAAGGGCATCATAAGCTCGCTCCAAATTTCTATGGGCCCTATAAGGTTCTTCAAAATATTGGGTCCATTGCTTATAAATTGGAACTTCCTCCTTCTTCCTGGCATTCATCCAGTATTTCATGTCTCTTGTATGACGAAAGTTCTTGGCACCAACATCAGAGGACAAACTATTTTACTAGAACTGGATAATGAAGGATCCATCCTTTTGGATCCGGAGGCCATCCTCAATAGGTGCACTCATCATCTTTGCTCTCGATCTATCACAAAGGTATTAATTCAGTGGCACGGAATGCAACCAGAGGATGCTACATGGGAACCACTCCTTCAGATTCAACATCAATTTCCACATCTAAAGCTTTGAGGACAAAGCTTTTTCTAAGGGGGAGGGGATGTTAGGAACCCGTGTTAACCCTTCTCTTTACTTTGATAGTATATTGTTGTTGGATGCATATGCTTTGTAATTCATCCTGTAGTATTATATGTTCCATGGTATTGATTCATACTTTGTATTAGCCCATAGTATTATATGTTCCATGTTATTGATCCATAGAATTGGACGCATATGCTCTGTAAGTCGTCCCATAGTATTATATGTTCCATGGTATTGATCCATAGTATATAAGTATGTGTTGAGGCTAATCAAGGAATCCAAAATTTATTTGTATTGAGCTTGTTCAAAGGAGGTTTCCCCCTTGAAGTGACCCGCGATCAATAAATTTATTTGTGTTATGTTATTTATGATGTATCGTGCATTTTCATTAATTAATTGTTGGAGGTTCCTCACACTTTGGCTACAATAGTTGCTTCCACTTTATCAGAAACTCATTCTAAAGTTTCTATGCAGTCATCAACTACTTCTTTGATTTCCCCGTGCAACTGCGGAAAGGATCTTGTTATGTTGAAAGTTTCTTCATAGGGGTTCAATATTATCAATTAACCTCTGTTGTTCTTCCCAAATCATGTTTTACTTCTTGATGGTGCTTCGTATACTCTGCCATTTTACTCATTTTCTCAATGGATATAAGACAATCCATATTGTCGTGGATCTTTTGCTCCAATTCTTGTGCAACCTATAATTTCTTATCTACCTCCTTCGGTTGTTCGTCTTCAATCATATTTATCCATGGTTGAACACTTTCTTCATGCAGATCTTGTGCATTTCAAATCCAAAGTATTGATGTTCTCAATTGCAATATTTACTCTTTCCAACCTGTTTTCACATTCTACTATGACCTTTGGAGGTGTTCCTGGTGGTTGTTTTGGTGATAGTTCTTCAATTCTGGATTGTATTCCGTGAATGACTTCACCTATCTTCAACATTTTTCTTTCTAAAGAAGTGTCTTCATCATTTTCAACCTCTGGAAGAATACATAATACTTCTTCCACTGCCCTTTGTAGCTTTAAGGCATCATGTTGTACTTTCTCCACTTCCTACTCCAAATGATTTCCTTTTGTGACTGTTTATTTTGCTCCCTTTTCCATCTTTGATTTATTTTGCACGGTCTTTTCTTTTTCTATCTTCAGCTTCATGCATTCGTCTTGTAGAGCTTCCCTCTCACTATGGATTTTGTACCAATCAGTTGTAGCAGCTTCATGTCTCCATTTGATTTCCTGTTCAATGGATGTACATGCATCTCATCTAAAGGTAAATGCGACAAAGTTATTTCTACATGACTTATTGCCTTCTACATATCATGAGTGGGAAGTGTTAAGGTTGCAGATGATATATTCAGGTTCTGATGCGGTTCTATTTTATTCATATATGCAATGGGGTGTGATTGCGAACTACTCAAATGTGCCTCTGAGCGAGCTTCCTCGACATTTTTATGTTCTCCCATGTTTGTCTGCATAAGCTTCTTTATTGCCACAAACTTTTCATCAATCTTCAGCAAAATTTATTCTTGTTGTGTAGCAAGTTCATCGATCTCACTCTTTGTAGCCACATTTTCAATGATTTCTTCAGTAGCATTCCTGACTTCTATGCCAAACTATTAAAAATATTCTTTAGTTAATGCATACACAAGCGTGGGCTTTGACGATTTTATTTTCTTCTTTACCGACCCTTATGAATGGGTTGTTTCTTTTCTCTTCTCACATTGTGCATACTGTTTTGTGAGATTAGGATGGATCTCATTGTTGATAGTCTCCTCCTCTATGGGTGTTGGATTATTTGGTTGATTCCGCTGTGCATCATCTTCTTCTTTTGTTAAAGGAATCTTCCATTCCGCATCCCACTCTTGAACGATTTGTGCTATATTATTTTCGGTACAGATAAACATGGTAGGAAACCACTGCTTGTTGGGGTCCCTTTTGGCCTGAATGTAAGTATGGTGCATCCTAATCTTGAAACGCACAATCACCTTGTATGCTTCAACTATGTGAGATTGTATGCGTGGAGTCTCTCGTAAAATAAACTTGATCTCCTCACAGTATATGAAAAAATTGAGATTTTTTTCATTATATCTATGTGCAATCTTAGCAAACCACATGTTCATATACCTTACAGCCAAAAAGGATCTCATGTTTCTATCAAAGAACTAACTTCCCTCGGGTTCCTTCCATCAATTAAATGCAATGCCTATCAATAGCCAAGTGTAATGAAAGGAATTACCTTTTTCTTGTGCTTCCAAGTAGTCTTCAAGAAACTCCTTCAGTAAGAATGTTGATCAATTCATCTATACTCCACACAATTTTATGGGGCTGCAATGATTGTTGCTAAGACCTAGTCCTGACGGCTCTTTCTAAATTGTTTACATGCAAGTAGCTAAATGGTGAATCGGCCCAGTCAGCATTAAGTTGAGTGGATAAGTTGTTGGGGCCGACCTAATTAGGGAAAAAGTCAAGTGGAAGATAAAGTATAAATAGGAGTGATGTGACCCTCATTTGGACACACACACACTCTCTTGTGTAATTCGCAATGAAGAGAGAGAGAGAGATATCTGCAAGGAGAAGGAGCACTTGTTTGGGGTTTTGTCTTTGTACTTTTGATCATTTATATTGAGGAAGTTTTGTTGGGTTTTTTTCCCCTAGAGGCTTTCCCAGGATAAATTTGTGTCTCTTGAGTTTATGTTGTGCTTGTTATTCTTTCAGTGATCCTGTATATGTTATTGTTGTAAAATTGAATTGAACACTGATGTTATCTATATTAGCATATTGAATCTTAACATAGATTCAGAGCTATCCTGAAATAAGGAAATGTATGGCATTTACGACACTTGTTTCACTTGGAATTTTTATAGCTAGGGATTTCTATAGCAAAAACTAGTCATCTTGGAATTTTTGCTATAAATCACTTTTGGTGAAGGTTCAAGATCTGAAACTTGGACAAGCCGAATATGAAATGTTCATGTACCTTGTTTCTGAGTTTCAGCCTCATATTTGTTGTACTTTGTGATATGTGATCCGTACAAGTTAGGGTTTATGCCTCTTCCAGAATGCAACCCTAAATAGGTGACCTAGGGAAAAATGTCATATATTGGACTAGGAAGATCCAAATGGAATTCCGTAAAATGTGACAGTTAGGGCACGGATTGTAGTTTCACAAGTCCAAGTATGAGAGGCCGAAGTTGAAACAATGACATGTGGAACTCTGTACAAGTTCGCTATGTTGTTTCATCCCATAAACAGGTCATGTTGGGAAACTTAGTGTATCTATCTCATGGAGAATCCAATGAATCTCAAATATGTGGGGTTGGAAATATGACAGTTCAGGATACGACAAGCTGGAGTTTCAAACCCTCAAGATTTGAAATTTCAGAGATACACCAGAAACAATAAGGCACATATGAAATAGCTCAACGGAGGAAATCAAAGAAGAGGAGGAAGAAGCTCTCACTTAGGGCTTTTAGTTTGTTAGGTATGGAAGGACTTAATAAAATGTTGGAGACACCTGATGCAAAATTTAAAACTTTGAAAATGGATTTGGAATCCCTTTATCATATACATTAATCTTCCATCAAATGTTGCGGAAGGAAGGAGATTGAAAATTAGTTTTTTTTCGGGTTCTACAAGTAAGAAGAAACCCTAGCAAAGTTGGGAGACTCATAGGGCAGAAATGAAGGAGGTTTAAATGGCATTGGTATTATATCATCCTAGCACCATGAATCTATATGAGATGCTTACAAGTGATCTACCTTGGACGATTAGGGTTTTACCCTTATAGAGAAGACTACAAGCAATCTCGATAGGTATGACTTGAGGAGATGCAGGTATGTTTTGAAATCTATTTTATTTATCTGATGATTAAGTTCATGATATGTTTGTATTCATATTATTGAGATTAGATGTACAATCATGATTAATTTTATATTTGTCTGATCACCTTAGTGAAAGTATGAATGCATGTGAATGATAGAAGACATTCATTGATTAAGGGTTATGACACTTATGATTGTACTAATGCACTTGTGGTGTCGTATGAGGATGATTTTGTCTGCTAACATGAAAGGTACATGAAGAAAGACAAATCAAGTTCTAGATCAAGAATATATGACCATGATGACATGAAGACAAAGACTCATCCATAGTCTTTTATCACATAGAATCTCTACTTACGAGGATGGATAGAAGTTCAAAGACATATAATCATGATGCTATCATAAAGGGAAAATAGAGATCAAGAGGGAGGCAACCACACAGACATAAAAGAGAAGTATTTGAGTTGTTATTTGAATTACTTCTTGAATCTATGAATAGTTAATTATATTTCTCGTAATAATTGTATGCATATTTGTATTCCTAGAATCATGAAATATATCATGCATAGTGTAAGCATTCGTATAGCATTGAACAATATATTACTAATATGCATATGATGGGTAAGTTGGACAAACATTCCATTGTTGCTTGTCTAAAATGAAACCTCTTTGCTAACATGTTGGGATTTGTGCATGCTCTTGATAATATGTTCTAGTAGATATGGAAGGCATCTAGATAGCCACTGTATGCATACAGGATATGAAAAAGTGTTGTGCCAAAGTATTCTTCAAGATAGTTGCATAACAAAGTGAATCATATCAGTATGCATAATAGGTTATCATTGAAATTTCAACATGATCTGATGATTATGAAGTGTTACTAATCATGTAATTGAATTTGATTTGTAGGAAAGATTGTGTGCTATGATATACAAAAGAAGGATGATGAACACTTGCTCCAAAGAACAAGTGATGACTGTTCAACAAGAAGACTTACAAATCAAACATACTATAGAAGTACAAAGGAAGGCTTGTGGCTAGAGGATTATCTTAGAAAGAATCATGACAAGATGTTTTCTCCAGTGGCTAGACACACTTCCAGAGATAGATTACACCCATGGATGACAACACCATTCTCTTAAATGGTGTAATTGAAGAAGAAGTGCATATCGAGCAAACTCCCAAGATTCGATAGAAAATCACATGATTGAAGAAGGCTTTGTACGGGTTCAATAGGTACCCAGGATCGATAGTCATTTGATGAGCTTGATGATCACCACGGGTGATGCGGATTCAACCTTTGTTACAAGGTTGAATATGGTTTCTATATACAAATGACATGCTTCTCTCGGATGGATGAAAGAAGGAACTCACCATAGAGTTTGAGTGATCTTGAGGCCCATATCAATAGACCCATCTGACGGGAGATGGCACGGATAGATATGCATAAGATCACTCAATGCAAAGTGTGCATAATGTTCAGTCACAGAGGGAGGACAATACTGAGATGTAGAAGACTCCACTTCAGAGTGACTAGATCTCAGAGTTAAAGAATCTTGACATGATTCTTGTGATTAGATATGTGGCTAAGATTTTTCCTTAGCCAAGGAAAATGTGAAGTAGAGATCCTGGATGATGGACGATGGTTTCTACAATTTACAGACAGATGATGTATTTGATGAATACCAGGTTGAGCCTAGACATGTTCACCTGGTAGCTGCAAAGCATGTGATGAGGTACCTAAAAGGTATGATAGACTTTGGTCTATACTATGTTGGATATCATGACTACAGATTGTATGGTTATACAGATGCAGATTGGACCGGAAGTGTCTTAGACATGAAGAGCACGTCAGGTGGATGTTATTGTCTGGGATCCACCATGATCTCATGGTTTAGCAAGAAGCAGTCCATTGTTGCTCTCACCACAGCTGAAGTAGAGTATATAGTAGCTTATTGTACTAGTTGTGAGGCCATATGGCTTCGGAAGTTGATGTCAAGACTATTTAACCTGGATACCACAATGATTCTATGTGACAACCAAAGTTGTATAAAGATAACGGAGAACCCAGTGTTCCATGACAAGTCAAAGCACATAGAAATCCATTTTTTATATATACGAGATATGGTACAGAAGGGATCTATAAAGCTCCAGTATGTGAGCATTGATGATAAAGTTGTTGATGTGTTGACTAAGCCTCTGTCTCAAGTGAAGTTTGAGTACTTATGTGACAAGCTTGGTGTGGTTCGAAAGGACCTTCCTCGAAAGGGGAAGCAGTGCTGATGCTGATGATGATGATGTTGCAGTGGGATTGTATCATCCCTAGACACATGACCTAAATGGATCCGTAGACTCTTGCCTCCGAGAATGTGATGATGATGATGTTACAGTGGAATTGTATCATCCCTAGACACATGGCCTAAATGGATCCATAGACTCTTGTCTCTGAGAATGTGATGATGGCGATGTTTCAGTGGGATCGTATCATCCCTAGACACATGGCCTAAAGGGATCCGTAGACTCTTATCTCTGAGAATGTGATGATGATGATGTTGTGGTGGAAAATCCTAGATTTGATCTAGGTCACATCTAGTATGAAAAAGGACTGGCACTGTGGTGGAAAATCCTAGATTTGATCTTGGTCACATCCAGTACGAAAAAGGGCTGGCACTGTGGTGGAAAATCCTAGATTTGATCTAGGTCACATCCAGTATGAAAAAGGACTAGCACTGTGGTGGAAAATCCTAGATTCGATCTAGGTCACATCTAGTATGAAAAAGGACTGACACTATGGTTGGATTGTATCATCCTTGGAATTCAATCCAGAACAGATCCGGTGACTTCTATACTCAATAATTTGGTTGGATTGTATCATCCTTGGACTTCAGTCCATAATGGATCCGATGACTTCTGTCCTCGAGAATGTGGTTGGATTGTATCATCCTTGGACTTCAGTCCATAACTGATCTGATGACTTCTGTACTCGAGAATGTGGTGGGATTGTATCATCCCTGGACTTATGTCCTAAAGTGAGAGGGACTGATCATCCCATAACTGGATCAAGATTGCATCATCCTTGGACTTATGTGCTAAAGTGAGAGGGACTGATCATCTCATAATTGGATCAGGATTGCATCATCCTTGGACTTATGTCCTAAAGTGAAAGGGATTGAACATCCTGTAATTGGATCATGTGATCGAAAGATCAATATGATGATGTTGTTGATCGAAAGATCAAGATGATGTTGTTGATCAAGAGATCAAGTGTTGTTGTAGACGATCAAGCGATCAAGTGCTGCGGAAGATGAAGACCAAAGATGAAGACTTGGTGATGTAGAAGATGATGCTCCAGTACTAAAGATGTTGAAGATATTGAAGATGTTCCAGTAACCGTTCTAGTTGTTGATGTTGTTGAAGAAAACTACGAATGATTTATAGATGTATCACCTTGATGTTGTTGATGATGCTCTCTCTCCTTGCTCCTACAGTTAATGCTGTTGTTGTCAGTAGAATACCCTTCTCGCTAAGGGGGAGTGTTGAAATATTGTAACTTCGAAGAATATTCTATTGTATTTTATTGTTGTAATTTATTCGTAGATGTTTTATTCTTCCATCGGGATGTCATTATTGTATTTGATTAAGTAAAGTCATTGAGGTAAATCCTCCCTTGTAAGTCGGGGCAATAGATCCCCTTTGAGTCAATTGTAATGAGGTGTTTAAGTACCCTAGAGGAGTCGGCCCAGTCGGAATTAAGTTGAGTGATTAAGTTGTTGGGGCTGACCTAGTTAGGGAAAAATCAAGAGGAAGATAAAGTATAAATAGGAGTGATGTGCTCCTCATTTGGACACACACTCTCTTGTGTAATTCGCAATGGAGAGAGAGAGATATATCTGCAAGGAGAAGGAGAACTTGTTTGGGGTTTTGTCTTTGTACGTTTGATCATCTATATTGAGGAAGTTTTGTTGGGTTTTCTTCCCCTAGAGAGTTTCCCAGGATAAATTTGTGTCTCTTGTGCTTATGTGGTGCTTGTTATTCTTTCAGTGATCCTATATATGCTATTGTTGTGAAATTGAATTGAACACTGATATTATCTATCTTAGCATATTGAATCTTAACAACATCTTCTCCTACGACAGGAAGTCATGTGATTGATTCGATCATCTTAGCATCAATGGAGATTGCTCTGTTTATCCACAGGTACCTGTTAATATTTTAGCAAATATGATGAGCTTTGAACTTTAAAACTTTAAGTGTGGAAATACTGAATACTTGAATCAACGAACCAATTAATCACATGAAACATTCAACCATAACACAAGATGTACCCTGGGGAAAACCCTCAAAAAAATGAGGATGAAAAACCCCAACAAATATTCAGAGTATAATTATGATAGATAGCGGAGAATGTATTTTACATCAAGCACCCTTGGTGCAATTATAGAGCAAGAGAAAGATAAAAAAAAGAGACTTGGATTAATATCTTGCACAAAGAGAAGTGCCTTGCCTTCAAGGGAGAAGAGAATTTGCTTCACATTGAATTCATCAATCCCGTATAACATATTTATACATACTTCGCATGCATCAGCTTCTATTTTTATCTTTTGACTTCGGGATGAACTCGCCCTCCATATGGATGTAACAATATTGCATGAAGAAGAGCGCCCAGTTCTCATGAAACGCATTAACTCACTGAACTGTCTCTTAGGATGAACTCGCCCCTTAACTGAAAGCTTGCCCACTTAGTTAGGTGGCTAACTTAAGTGTCGACATGCAAGTGTCATCTTTTAGTTTAACATAAGTGTCGTCATGCAATAACACTTAGTTAACTAGATCTTTGTTATCACTTAGTTAACTCTCTTTAACTAATTCTTTCTTGTTAACATAAGTGTCATCTTTTAGTTTAACGTAAGTGTCGTCATGCAATAACACTTAGTTAACTAGATCTTCTTTGTTATCACTTAGTTAACTCTCTTTAACTGATTCTTTCTTGTTAACATCACAGTAGTGATCAATTCGAGTTCTCCTTTGATTTACTAAATTCTTCACTAAAGTTTAACAATTTGAATTCTCTCTTATTTAATTCTTTTATGTGCAATTTGAATTCTCTCATATCTTATCACATCTGATCTTTATCTCTTGTCTTATATGCATGGTCAATATGTGTTAACTTTAATTATCTATCATATCATATTATACTCAGAATATTTGGCAGATGTTGTGATCATATTACATTACTCTCGGACCAAATGATCATATGCTAAAGTAAATCACTCTAGATGTGGCCAGTCTCTAAAGGAGACTTAGTAGAAATCGGTGATCATGGTTAGTAATACATCACACAACATTAATGCTTCAACATGGAAAGCATATACCTCTATAACTGGAGGTCCACCTCATGGGTACCTACTATAATTGGAGGTCCACATGAGAATCTGACTTAACACATGAGTCTTGAGCCTTGTCTAACAAGACTTTACAACATCACCACTTTGATACATCAAAGCATTCACCTCAACACATGAGGAATAACCTTTTACAACTGAAGGCTTATTCATTCTTGAGTCCAAATCAAGAATCTACTCCAAGTTCCTAAGTCCAACACAGGCTCCCTACCTCAACACATGAGGCCCAATCATGGCTGCACAAGATTGGCTTGGATAATGACTCGTGATGTTGTATATTTAACACTCCCTCTCAACGACGGAGGCATTCTCTACCATACCAAGCTTGTCTCAAAAGTACTTGAACTTCGTCACCGACGGAGGCTTTGTTAACACATATGTAACCTGCTCATCAATAGCAATGTACTGAAGTTTAATTGTACCTTTCTCGACCATGTCTCTGATGAATTGATACTTAATTTCAATGTGCTTCAGCCTATCATGAAACACAGGGTTTTCGGAAAGCTTGATGCAGATTTCATTGTCACGTCGAATGATTGTAGACTCAAGCTTCTCACCAAACAGCCCAACAAGTAGATTCCTAAGCCACACTACTTCTTAGCAAGTAGTACTAGCAGTAATATACTCTACTTATGTGGTACTCTGGGCTACAGAGCCCTGCTTCCTACTGGACCAAGAGAGCATAGCATAACCCAGGCTAAAACAATAGCCAGATGTACTCTTTCTATTTGCAGTGCTACCACCCTAATCAGAGTTAGTATAACCAAGTAACAACACCCCTCCATTGGAGGCATATCTAATTCCATAAGCAATCATACTTCGAAGGTACCTAAGCACATGCTTAGGAGCAACCCAATGTCTGTGTCTCGGATTAGACATAAAATCACTCAAAATACTCACAGCATAACATATATCTGGTCTCAAGTGTATCAAGTACATCAATGAACCAATAAGATATCTATACAAAGTGGGGTCCAATGGATCCGATCCAAAATCTGACTCATGTAGTTTCCTCAAATTGTAAACCATCAAAGTACTCATGGATTTGCAATCCATCATGCCAAACCTGCACAATATATCAACAGTGTACTTCCGTTGAGAAAGAAATATCTCATCTTTTCTTTTCCAAATCTCAAGGCCAAGAAAGTAGTGCATAAGATCTAAATCTTTCATCTTGAACGCAGAAGTGAGCTCCCTCTTGCACCAAGCAATCATTTTTTCCTCTCCAGTAAGGAACAAATCATCAAAATATATAACCAATATCAATGGTTGGTTCTTCACTATTTTGAAGTACAAATTCGGATCAGCTTCGCTCTTACAGAAGCCCAGTTTTTGAAGATAGTTATCGATTCTCGAATACCAAGCTCTGGGAGCTTGCTTAAGCCCATACAAATATTTCTTCAATTTGCACACATGGGACTCCTTCCCATGAACCACAAACCCCTCAAGATACTGAATATAAACCTCTTCCTCAACCTCACCATTGAGGAAGGATGTCTTCACATCCATCTGTTGAAGCTTCCATCCCATAATAGATGCAAGTGCAAGTTAGATCACATATCGAATTATGGTGTACCTGGCCACATGAGAGAATGTCTCCTCATAGTCTATGCCTTCTTTCTGAGAAAAACCTCAGGCAACGAATATAGCTTTATACTTTTCAATACTACCATCATTATCATGCTTGATTTTGTAAATCCATCTGGAAGTAACTATGGACTTTGCTTCAGGTTTAGGAACAACTTCCCAAACATCCTTCTTCATAATAGACTTGTATTCATCTACCATCGCATATTTCCATACTTACTGCTTTGCAGCTTCTTCATAGGTGGAAGGATTTGAATCACTAATGTGACTCATATGTGCAACATACCCTGAATATCTATCAGGTTTCTTCGCTTTCTGGAAGAGCCTAATGGTGCTCCATGCCTCTCTGCATCTTATAGTATATCTTAGCACCATGCAAACCTCCTCTTGGCAGGAGGTTCATAAACTAGTTCTACTGGTTCATCGTGAGCTAGTGAATCTAGGAATTTTGTTGGATTCTCCCTCTAAACATCTGAATGGGGAGAATCAGTGTGTGGGTCCTCCACCATAGGATTCTCATGCTCCTCTATGTATGTATCATACTAAAGCTCTTTTGATCGCTTGAATGTTGCCTCTTCATGGAAGGTCACATATCGGCTGACCCCAATGTCTCTTTCACCTGGCACATATATTTTGTAGGATTTGGATGATTGGCTATAACCAACAAAGATTCAGTTCTTTCCTGATGACTCCATGTAATACCCCCAATTTTGACTTGGAATGTGTTTAATCAAAATTATGTAAATTATGTAAATATGCTAGTATGGATTCCTATTGTGGAGCTCAAGGCTAAGGCCCAACTAGTGAATGGCTAGGCATTTATGAGGTATATATTTTTATTTGGACCATATGGATGGCTTACTATGCCAATTCGAAATGTATGTAAATATTATGTTGGAAATTAATAAAATGGTCCAAGATGGTTGTGTATAGAGCACTAGAGGCGCTATGATTCCACCATAGGGCAAGAGGAAGGGGGGCTATGGGAAACCAAATCCTATGTCTCCATGTGTCAACCTTAGAACTCATCTAAAATCTTCCATGTACCTTAAATGAGCCAATTATCTTCTTTTGACTATTAAATCCAATCATTGAATGCATATGTGAGGTTGGTTGAAAAACTCACTTCATGTAGTTATTGAAGCATGGGGGTTGTGGCAGTTATGTCAGTTGTTAGTAGTCTTATTTATTCTATGGTCAGAAGATATGTCAGTTGTCTTTTCACCCTTACCTTATATACTTGGAGTCAACACTCTTTTGATCATTCTCACATGCATGTTTTCTACACTACATAGAGTTTCCATTGATGTTCATGTCCATTACCAGACTGTGTTTAACCCAAAAATTTGAATTTGAAGGCAAAGTTTCATTTCTGGAAGGGAAAATAGATGGTTGTAGGTGAGCATGGAGGTTGGGAAATCTAGGAACCTTTACCCATTGAGTTCTACTACTTTTGGATGCTTGATAAGCCATAGATTAATGTTGTGGGAAGTTCTCCATTAGCATACATCAAGTTGGACTCTCACTGCACACACTGGTAAGCACTATAAGGGTTGGATTTCCTGAGGGAATTGTGGATCAATGAAGGGAAATTCCTTCCTTGTGTTGTGTGGGGAAATTGGTAAGGAGTGCCATGGATGTGATGGCTTAGTGAGACCCCTATAGAGCACCGATTGAGATTTTTGGCTAAGCATAGTGAGCATAAAGGGTTGTGGGATGAGAGATAGAAGCCTATAGGTGTATCCTTTGCCCTGGTAGCCTCATAGGCTAGCTTAGGGGTGGTCTCTCAACAAAAAGAGTATATGTTGTACAGAGTGCCTATAGCTAGGCGGAAAATTGCTCTTACATAGTCAATTGTTGGGATATTCTTTGTTCAAGAGATAAGTATTCTTATGTATTTGATGTGCAATGATTTTTATATGTATTCATGTGATAATTATGCCTATAAATTGCATGTTATGTGTGTGTGGATCAATTTTTTTCCACTGTGTATTTTATTTAAGTATCTACACACACGTTTTTACTGCTATGAATTCGTAAATATGGTTAGGGGGCGAAATTCAGAGGCCTTGGTTTAGTTAATCTCTCCTCTTGCTAGCCGGATTAAGGGACGGGGATGTTACAGAGTGGTATCAAAGCTTCTGGTTATAAATCCATAGTTGTATGGGATGGGAATGTGAATTTACAAGCAAAGAACACGAGTTACAAATGAAATACTTATGTAAAGGTCATATTCTGTTAAGTGACAGATAAGGGACAAAGGATAATTTGTTAATAAACCCTTATTCCCAAATTAAAAATTTCACACAATTCAGAATTTTAACAATGCTGGGAAATTTGTAGATGGGCCCCACCCATGCCACATGGACGGGTGACATGGAGGGTCCACACGGGTAGAAGGCGGGATGTGGACCAGCCACATCGGACTCGCCTGCATGTAATACTCAAAATGGAGTGTGGAGGCGAATGAAGATCTGATCGTTTAACGGAAGGGTAGATGGACCGTCGTGGCTTACAACACCTTGGGAAAGTGTGAGGTGGTTATCAATAAGTGGGCGGAGATATGACCGTCAGACCATATGGGAGATTGACGGATAAGACTCATCGCGTGTCGTTGAAGTGCACGATGGATAAAATAGGACGAAGGGTGCATTGTGCTAAAAACTGCTTTGGGCGTGTGTCACCTTTTGATTGATCGTGCCTCCCTAAGAGTTGTTTTCCAAAACCACCTCACAGGGGCATGTTACCACTTATGGTAAATGGGAAACCACCGATTCCCGTGGCCGAGAGGTATGATGGTGTGGTGTCCTGGTGGCAGGGAGAAGGTGACCTAGCCACGTCCCAAGGTGACAGGTAATCCTGTCCAACACATTGACAAGGACGTGTTAAGCCATGTCAGGACCTTTCGAGGTCATCAAAAAAATTGCATTTTTCTTATGCGCTAGATTGCGCGAAATTGATTTATTTAAAATAAAAATAAAAACAAGGCTGCAAAGGGGAAAGCCCCCTTAGCCCCCATTTTTTTTTTAATCAACCAAGTTGGATCTAGATTTTAGCAGTGGCCATTAAGGAAGCATAAATTTTGGTCATATTTTGGATTGTGAGGGTGTGTTACAGAATTGCAATAATTTTCAAGTCTGGAAGAAGGTTGAGAAATACAAGGTAGTCAATTCAAGAAGTTTATAGCAGGTGGCTGGAGCATCAGTTCAGGAAACTGAAAATTGCTAAGTAATCTTGATCATATGCTTTATCTAATCCAAGAGAGAAGTAGTTCTTGTTCTTCATAGGTGGTCTTCTGCAGGTGTCTCAAGTTGTCCTTTTGGGTTAATCGCACCTACAGGAAAAGTGCACAATTTGGGCCAAATTGAATATTTTGAAGAACTGTAACTTTGTCCTCGTGAATCAGAATTGAGCATGCTTATAGTCATTGGATAGATTTTCCAATGGGGAACAAATTTATATATATTGTCAAATTTTGAAATGGTGATTCATATGCTTCTATAATTTGATCAGAAAAGTGCCTATAGCCATAATTGACAAAAACTGTCAATATGGGTAATTTCCATAATATATTAAAATTGTTTTTGATTTCTTGATAACTTAATAAATCTAACAAATGTGTTTATATCAACACTTTTGCAGATTCAGAATCATATCAGTGACCGTCAAAGGGCCAGCAGTGAGTATAGTGTAGTTGGAAATATTTGGTCTTAGTTGGGCCAAGAAGTTCATCATCATGGATGATGCACAAGATCCTTATGAAGTTGAGGAAGATGCAATGGGAGAGAATATACATATTGAGAATGAAGAGACAGAATCGAATGGTAGGAGAAACCAAGTGAATCCCCTATACATTGAAGAGACCATCAGGAGCTTAAGGGTGGAGCTGTAGAGTTATAGAGTAGAAAATAAGAGGCTGCTTAGAGCTCAAGAAGAACAAATTCAGTTGAATGCAACTATGATCCAAATTTTGATAGACATTTAGAGAAAGATTAACTATGGACATCATTCTGAAAAATCTGGAGAAGAGTGGGAGTAGCTCAAGAAGGAATTCTCACAGGAGGTCCCATAGTTTAAGAAGAGTTTATAGGGGTAGGTCATATACTCCAGAAATATCTTCTAGTGAGTCATCTGACTCTAAGGATTCCACTGAACGATCAAGATTGTCATCTCATAGGAAGAAGAGGAAGAGGTATTCAAAGAAAAAATCACATGAAGAATTTAGGAAGGCCAAACCTCCTACATTTGATGGTGAGATAAAATCTGGTTAAGAAGCTGAGGCTTGGCTTCTTGGGATGAGGAAGTATTTCCATGTCCAGGACTACTCTGAAAATATGAAAGCATGAGTGTCTATCTTCAATCTGAATGGGAGATCATCTATATGGTGGGATCACCTTAGGCAAGTGAAGAATATCAATGAAAGGAAGATAGTGTGGAATCAATTCAAGAAATGCTTCAAGCAAAAATACCTCTTTGATACGTACTATGATAACAAAATTAAAGAATTACATGAGTTGAAGTTGGGACAAATGACTATGGAGGAATATGCAAATAAATTTTTGGAGCTGCTCAGATATGTCAAGTATATTAGAGATGATAAAGTCAAAATTCAACGTTTTCTAAGTGGGTTGCCTCAATCCTACAAAGATAGAATTGAGTTTGATGAGCCTCAAACTCTAGATGAGACCATAAGAAAGGCCAAGTATTGTTATGATCAAGCCAAAAGCAAGATAGATTTCCATAAAGCATGGAAGGACAAGAAGAATGAGAATTTTGAGCAAAGGAAGAAGGGGTTCAAGCCTCCTCATTTCATAAATTGGTCAAGGCAGCCACCACAAGTTGTGACAAAGCCAGCTAGGATGATGGGAGACAAGCCAAGAGAGCCACTTCAATGTTGGGGATGTGGAAAGGACCATTTTCTTATAAATTGTCCAATTCAGAATGGGAGTGCAAAGCAAGTTCACAACATCCAAGAGGCTGAAACTGTGGGTCAATTGGCAAGGATTGTCCCTAGGATTTATGCAGCACTAGAAGACCACTAAGCAAATCATCAATCAAACGTGGTTGAGGTTGAAGGTAAGATTTCTAAGAATTCTATTTCTATTTTGATTGACCTTGGATCTGTTCAGAGTTATATCAATCCTAAAATTGTTGAGATTTGTGCTTTTAAGAAAACTAAGCATAGTAAGTCATGGTTGGTTCAACTAGTCACGGGAACCAAGAGAAAAATTAGTGAAATGGTGGAGAAATGTTCATTAGAAATGGGTGGACTATCCACTTGTGCAAATATGAATGTTTTACCACTTGGTTCATATGAAATTCTCATTGGAATTGATTAGTTGGAAGTGTTAGGATAATTAATACTCCAACCTTGTCGACCTTAGTGTTATTAGTCTTTTCCTAGTACTGGATGATGTCATTGTCCCCTAGTGGTGTGCATATGTCAACTAGAACCTATTTTCCACTTGATGTGTCTTGCATGCATGATTTTAGGACATCCAGAGTCAGTTCCCTACATCTTAGGAGCTAACTGAGTGATCTAGTTCAGTCCACCTGAGTCCCTGACTCTAGTGAGGGGTTTGTGCTCCAATTGCCACTGATTGTGATCTAATGCGCCCTCTCTAGAATGATTGCAGGATATTTTGCATACCAAACTCACTGATGTGCCCTTCTTGGTCAGTTAACTGACAGTAGCTTTAGTTCACTGAGTCTTAGTTGATTTTGGTAGCCTAAGAGCACTCTAGTGGTGATATTTCCTAATCCAGACTGACTAGGATTCGAATTCTCTCTAGGTTTCAAATTTCCTCTATTGTAACATATCTTTTGACTATACTGATTAATGGATAATGACACACAATTTTTTGCACATCTTAGTTCCAATGCATGATTAATTTTACTGATCATTTCACTGTAATTCATCTTTTCTGGTAATTCTCTCTCTGTGAGGTATTCACATGCTCTATGATCTACTGTGAATTTCACATGGTGTCAGAGCTTGCAAGATGAGAAATTGCTTTCAGTAGTGCACCAGAATCCTTTGGATTTCCACAACAAATCCCGATGCCATTGCATTGAAGCCATTGGATAAATCCTTTGGAGACTAGACAGGTGTGAAGGATCCGAATAAAAGTGCCTATTGTCCTAAAGCAGTGCTCAGTAGATTCAGTAACTAGTTTATCTCCAAAATTGAGAGTTTTTTGCAAGATTTTGAAATTTTTTTAGTGCAACAGTAGCAGCAATTTCAGTTTGTATTCAATCCAGCAGTTTCACATGGAGAATTTCAATGCTTCCTTGTCTCCAAGAATCCTAACACCCTTCAATTATCTTGATTGGGGGGGTAATATGCAAATGGTATTGCGCAACAAGAGTCTGTACAGGGTCACAATGGGCAAGGAGGCCGAACCTCAGGCAGCTATTGAGAAGGAAAAGTAACTGAACAGATTAAATGAAGCTTTTGGTTTTATGTGTATTCACATCTCCAAAGATTTTCTCTTCCACCTTGATGGATTGAAGACACCAAGAGAGGTTTGGTTGAAGCTTGAGTCTCTCTTTGGAAAGAAAGATGAGCTAAGAGGCCACATTCTGGAGAATGAATTAATTGCTCTTCAACTCAGCAGTTTCGAAACCATACAGCAGTTCTTTTCTAAATTCAAGTCCTTAGTCATGCAATGCAAACAATATGGCATTGAGAAGAAGCATGAGCAGCTGGTGCTCTCCATCCTAAGCAAGCGTAGTCCTGAATTTTCAATATTTGTTTCTACCTTCCATTCTGGGATATTGTCAATCCCCAAATGGAAAATTCCTTCTTTAGATGCATCCACTGAATCTCTCATCCAAGAACAAGACAAACTGATTCAAATAGGCACCTTAAAGGCCTCCAAAAATCAAGCTCTTGTGGCTAGGGAGTCAAAAAGTGTGAATGCTAAAGGAAAGAAGAAGGGAAGGGACAAGAAGCAATTTGAATCCAAACCATATGAGAAGCCCAATCCATCAGAAGGAGCCTCCAGCTCCAAGAAGGATAAGCAAACAGGGTCTGAGAAGACCAAGTGTACCTATTGCAAGAAAGGAAACCATCCAGAGAGATGTTGCATGAAGAAGAAGATAGATCAAATGAACAAACTTCTTGAACAACACAACATTTCCCTCTCAGAAGGCGCAAGGGAGACTGATTCTGGAAGTCAGACAGATGATCATGAGAGATGCCATGCACTGAAGGTTGGATTCTCACAATCATAAGCCTTCCTCATAGATTTTGGAGCCTCTAACCACATGGTTGCCTCCAGAGAATCATTTTCTTCTCTAGATCTCAATGATGGTCCTAGTATTCACATGGGATATAATTCAAAGATCTTTGTTGAATGGAAGGGCACAATACAATTGGATCATGGTAAGTTCAAAAATGTTATATATGTGCTTTCTTTGACAGCAAACTTGTTATTTGTTTATCAGATGACACACATAGGTTCATCGAAGGAAGTTATTTTTTGACCTAACACAGTTGAGATTACAGAGATCTCATATGGGAATCTAATAGTGAAAGGTGTTGCAAAACATG
Source organism: Larix kaempferi (assembly GCA_027924585.1). Lineage (NCBI taxonomy): Eukaryota > Viridiplantae > Streptophyta > Pinopsida > Pinales > Pinaceae > Larix > Larix kaempferi. The sequence goes on from BSBM01000674.1 coordinate 4,381,755, forward strand.
CCTCCAAGGCATATGAATTCTCTCACTTTTTTCCATACTCTCTACCTACTCCATTTGCATCTGATGAAGATCAGAATGATGTCTCTTCTGATGATCCAGTTTCAAATTATGAAGATGAGGACCAAGATCTTAATGTTACGTATGAAGTTCAAATAGATCCATATCCAACCACTACTCCCAATCCATGGCCAAGGCCAAAATGGGCTCACAAATTCCTTGAAGTTGTTGAGAACATAGTTGGGGATCCATTTGACCATAGAAGAACTAAATCTCAATATCGAGATGCAAACCTTGCACTATGTCATAAAGATCCACTTCTCTCAGAGAGGTACTACATGATGGTGGGGTCTGATCCACAATCCTTCAAAGAGACATGCCATGATGGATCTACAACCAAGTACAAAGCTCGATTGGTTAACAAAGAGTACTCAAAGGTTCATGGTTTGGACTACAATGAGTCATTCACCCCAGTAGCAAGAATGGATTTTGAAAGACTTGTTTTGGCAAATGCGGCTTCAAAATAGTGGGAGGTACATCAAAGGAACAGATCCAGATCCAATGCCTGCATTACTATCCTACATAGGAACAGATTGCCTACATTTTTGCAAATTCTTTCACTTATAAGAGATTTTCCTTCTCTGCTTGGTGTGAAGGTTGTTTGAGTTTCCTACTATTCATTTTTGAGGGGGGGTATTTTTCCCATGAGGTTTTTCCCCATTTGCTTAGTTTCATGAACAAATTATTTTTATCATTATTTGATTGTATGGGTGACCTTTAGTCTCAGTAACCAGGGCCCAGGATTGTCTAAGTTTGGATTAAGGGGGGTTGTTAGGATAATTAATACTCAACCTTGTACACCTTAGTGTTATTAGTATTTTCCTAGTACTAGATGATGTCATTGTCCCCCTAGTGGTGTGCAGATGTCATCTAGAACCTATTTTCCACTTGATGCGCCCTGCATGCATGATTTTAGGACATCTAGAGTCAGTTCTCTACATTTTAGGAGCTAACTTAGTGATCTAGTTCAGCCCACCCGAGTCCCTGACTCTAGTGAGGGGTTTGTGCTCCGATTGCCACTGATTGTGATCTAATGCGCCCTCTCTATCTTGGTTGCATGATATTTTGGATTCCAAACTCACTAATGTGCCCTTCTTGGTTAGTTAACTCACAGTAGCTTCAGTTCATTGAGTCTTAGTTGAGTTTGGTAGCCTCGAAGCACTCTAGTGGTGATATTTCCTAATCAAGACTGATTGGGATTCGAATTCTCTCTGGTTATTCAAATTTACTCTATTGTAACATATCTTTTGACTATACTGATTAATGGATAATGACACAAATTTCTATGCACATCTGAATTCCAATGCACGATTAATTTTACTACTCATTTCACTGCAATTTTCACTGTAATTCATCTTTTCTGCTAATTCTTTCTCTGTGAGGTATTCTCAGGCTCTGTGATCTGCTGTGAATTCCATAGGAAGCACATAGAGTTAAACTTGATTGGTACAACAATATTTTTGAGTGCATTGACGATGAAGGAAACCTAAGGGTTGTGAAAGGAATTCCAAAGAAAATTTATGTTAGGCATGTTTCAACCATGCAACTAAAGAAGTTTTGTAGGAAAGGTAGTCAATTATATGCAGCCCGTATATTGGACAAATCAAAAAATGAAATTCCAAGATTGGAGGACTATCATGTGTTTCAAGAATTCAAGGATTTGTTTTTTGATGAAGTGCCAGTACTACCTCCTAAGAGGGACATTGATTTCACAATTGATCTTGTGCCAGGAGCTGCACTAGTATCTAAGACACCTTACAGAACGAGTACACCATAATTGTTGGAGTTGAAAATGCAATTGCAAGAATTATTGGAAAAGAAATACATAAGGCCAAGTGTGTCTCCATGGGGAGCACCAATACTATTTGTAAAGAAGAAATGTGGTACACTCAGGTTATGTATTGATTATAGGCAGCTGAATAAGGTGACAGTGAAAAACAAGTACCCATTGCCTCGAATTAATGATATTTTTGATCAAATGAGAAAGGCAAAGGTATTTTCAAAGACAGACTTGAGGTCTGGGTACCATCAAGTAAGGATCAAGGAAAAATATGTTCACAAGACATCCTTTAGAACAAGGTATGGATACTATGAATTTTTAGTGGTGCCATTTGGTCTCACTAATGCACCAACTACCTTCATGTGTCTCAGGAATAGCATTTTCCACAAATATTTGGAGAAGTTTGTTCTTGTCTTTATAGATGACATTCTTATTTAATCTAAGAATGAAGAGGAGCATGAAAAACATTTGAGGATGGATTTGCAATTGTTAAGGGAGCATAAGTTGTATGCAAAGCTGAGCAAATGTGACTTTTATAAAAATAAAATTCATTATTTGGGTCACATTATTTCAGAAGAAGGAATATCAATGGATCCAAAAAAGATTGAATCCATTATGAATTGGCCAACTCCAAAGAATATGACAAATGTGAGAACTTTTATGGGTCTTGTCAGTTACTATAGAAGATTCATTGAACGATTCTCCAAGGTTTCACACCCAATCACTTCTTTGCAAAAGAAGGGGAAAATATTTGAATGGACCCATAAATGTGAAGAAATCTTCCAGTTGTTGAATAAGCTTCTCACAAGTGCTCCAATTTTGAAAATTGCAAACCCAGAAAAAGAATTTGTGGTGTGTATATATGCATGTAAACAAGGACTTGGAGGAGTTCTTATGAAAGGAAATAATTTGGTGTGTTATGAGTCTAGAAAATTGGAGCGTGAAAATAATTATGCCACACGTGATCTAGAAATTGCAGCCATAGTGCATGCTTTAAAAATGTGGAGACACTATTTAATGGCCAGAAAAATTGAGTTTAGGACAGACCATTGTGGTCTAAAATACTTATTTGAGCAGCCAACATTAAATGTAAGGCAAGCTAGATGGATGGAATTTTTGTGTGAGTTTGATTTTGAAATCAAACACATAAAAGGAAAAGAAAATAACGTGGTTGGTGCACTCAGCAAAAAGGTGCATGAAATGCATGTGGAAGCCATCACAACTTGTCAATCATATTTGAGACAGCAGATTGCCAATTCTCTTGCAAAAGATTAATTGTATATTGTGTAAATAAAAGAAAAATTGCAGCAACATAATTTAGAAAAGAGGTGTGAAGGCTATCATTTAGAACATGTTGGAATTCTTGTTTATAAAAATAGAATCTATCTTCCAAATGTGGAAGACTTGAGGAGAATTGTTATGGATGAAATCCATAAAATGCCATATTATGCTCACCCAGGATATCAGAAAACAATTGCTTCAGTTGGGAAACAATATTTTTGATTGGGGATGAATAAATATATTGTTGAGTATATATCTAAATGCATGAAGTGTCAGCAAGTGAAAGTTGACATCAACACCCAACAGTTTTGTTGCATCCTTTGCCAATTTCGGCATGGAAATGGGAAGTAATTTCCATGGATTTTATTACAGGTTTTCCAATGATTGTGCGACAACATGATTCCATCATGGTTGTGGTGGATAAATTGTCAAAATCAGCACACTCTATTCCAGTTAAATCCACATATAGATTACCCTTATCTATCATAGAAGTTTCATACCAAGCTATTCAAATGGATTCGGAAGATTCAGATCAAATTCATCCCTTGATGGAGGAATATGATATGGTTGCTTGGACAATTGGAGTTGTGAGATCTCCCAGCTCAAATGACTTCTTGGATGACATTTTATATTCATATGAACCTGTCCTTGAAGCTATGGACATTTGGTTACACCCACCTAAGGACATCTTTGGTAGGGTGACTTGAGAACAATTGGATTAAATATACTGAAGTATAGGAGCATTTGTTGCATGTTCCTTGATCCGATCATGCATATTTGGAACCTTGCATATAGGTTTGGATTATCCCTCCTTGAATATGCATTGGAACCTTCCGCAACCCAAATTATCCCTAGGGTTGAACATGTTGGAAGTGGGTGGGTCAGCCCATCATATTTTCATTTTTCACCATTCCGAAAAAAGAGCCTATTAAACATGGGACACTATAGTCAACACCCCATTTTTGTTTTGGTGTTGGTGTTGAGTTATTCTCATATGCCTAGGAGCCCTATTAGCATCATCATGACTTGGATTTTGAGATCGCATATTTCTCTTTCATACATTTCTGACCATTTCCTGATGGGATCCCTATTTTGTGTCAGTTTACATGAGCATATGCTAAAATACTCGCTTGTACATATGTGCCTACTACTTCGCTACAAAGATGCTAGTGGAAATTGATTTAAGAGAAGGACTAGCTATGGGTGGAGATTGAATGGGGTAATTGTACTTTTTTACAAAGATTATATTATCAGAGGATTCCCTTTATATGTCATCTATCTTAGGAAGTTAAACATCTAAGAGTGCAATGCAAGCTAGCTGAGAATGAATTTTCATGGCACAAGAAGATATGGGTTAAAAAATCTCATTTACAAACTCACATCGAGGTACCAAACAATTGCGATAAAGGTTTATCGGTCGAGAAAGTTGACAAAGAGGTAAAGGGACTAGAGAATTTGTTGGTAGAAGGAAGTTCCATGGTTTCTAAGGCTTCGATAGATGGCTGACAAAAAAAATTGGTGTTCCTTAAGGCTCACGAAAGAATTCCTACAGATGGGTTCCACGCAGAAGGCAATTGGGATGGGGATGAGTCCTCTCCAAAATACATAGAAGTGACTCGACCAAGCACAAGTAAGATGCTCCATAGTCCCTCTTTGACTGTCTCACAATTCTCTAGACTTGTAGTGAAAGAAGGCTTTGTTGAAAAGGAAAAGTGCTCCATATTTTTTTATTTCAATGTTGGGGGTTGTCCTAGTCACAAAAAGGTGGTGGATAACTCTGTGGAAAAAGACGAGAATCACTCTCACTCTTCTTTTGTAGGAGAGGACAAGGTAAAGGATGCTTTTATCTCTTAAGAAGGGTTGAAGCCTACCTCACCAGACCATAACTAGAATAAGAAGGATTCAAATTTGATCACTTCGGATTATAATTTAAGATCCAAAAGAGATAAAATTTTGGTAGAATGACGTGCGAAAGGAGGTTTATCCTTGAATAAAGAAGAATAGTTAGTTGTTGGATGGAATTTAAACATCTCTTTGGAAAAATATCAGGCAAAAAAGGATATCCAAGAAGGAAAACAAACTACTATTGTTAGGGCCCTTAGACCGAGGAAAGGCAAACAAAATGTGCCCCAATGATCTTACTATCCATCAATGCCAAAGGGGTGGGAGGCGCACATAAACAATATTCCCTCAAGAGACTCTTTAGAATTTATAAACCAAGTATTATCATGTTACAGGAATCTATGTGTTCAAGTGAAAAGGAGATCAAATTTCTTTCTTTTTGTCTGAAAGACTAGTCCTTTAGCTCCTTGGATGCCGAGAACCAATCACAAGGTTAAGTCACTGGATGGAGTCCTGCACTAAGAGCCATATTGATAGTTAACATGAGCTTAGGGATCTTATTAGAACTTGAAGCGAAGTAATTAAATTTCTCTTTGAAGTTCTTGAATATTTACGAACCTTGTGTGGAGAGAAAGGTTATTTTGGATAATCTGTTGGAAGCTAGAGCTCATAAACAAAATGGTTTGATTATTGGCAGTGATTTGAAATTAAAAACTTATCTAAGGGAAATATGGGGGGAGAAATCTAGGGCAGTTCCTCTTGGTGATTATTTTGTTCATATTTTTGAAGAAATAATCTAATAGATATAGAACCTACAAAACTCGTCCCAACTTGGGGAAATAGAGGAAAAGGTAGGGATGCAATATCTAAAAGATTGGATACATTCCTAGTTTAGGAAGACTTAAGTAGCAAGCATTCAAGTATAAAATATTAGATTGGGACTGGTGGAATTTCAAATCATTGACCTCTTTTATTGAGGTTGGAAAACGATGACAAAAAGACACCCTTTCCTATAAAATTTAATCATGCTTGGATTCTTGAAGAAGATTTTTGAAACCTGATCCTCTCAAATTGGACCCATATACACTCGAACAGGGGGGATCATACATGCAATAATTTGCAATTTCTCTGCAGAAGATCAAGGTAGTGATAAAAAAATGGGAGAAATCTCACACCACTAAATCACAAGTTGAGTTGAAAGATATGGAGGAGAATATAAGGTTATTGTTTGATGAAAATTGCTCTGGATTTTTTTTCGGATGAAGAAGTTGAAGCTCTAAAATTTCTTGAGGGAAAGGGGATATATTTACTAAATAAAGAATAAATAGCTTGGAATTTGAAGAGTAGGGAGATATGGTTGAAAGAAGGAGATAATAATACGAAAAAAAAGCATAACTTTGTGAATTGAAGACTATTGAACACAATTTGGGAGATAAAGCTCCCTAATGGAGAATCAATAAGATCTTTCAAAGATAAGGAAGAGGTTGGTAGAATATGTTTTCCTTCTCTTTTAAGGAACTTGAAGGATGTCCAATTGAAGAGATCTTATGGATTATGAGGCTAGTGCCAAGACTTGCAGACTAGGAATGGAATAGCATTCCATAGGTGGACATGACTTGTGAAGAAATTGAGAATACTCTAAATTCCTTTAAAAATGGGAAAAGTATTGGACCTTATGGCCTTACGGTAGAATTTTACTTGGATATGCTAGAGGAGGATTTTCTAAAGGTAGTTCAAGAGTCCAAAGAAGTAGGGAAAGTGTCAGGAGATTTGAATACCACTTTTATCACTCTCATTCCAAAGAAACGAGATGCTTTTACATTTGATGATTACAGACCTATATCCTCATGTAATATTATTTATAAACTTATCTCAAAGTTTATTGCTAACATATTGAAATGAATTTTGTCAGGTATCATTTCAGAGGAGCATTTTGGTTTCCTCTTCAATCATCACATCCATGATATTGTGGCAACTGCTCAAGAAGGACCACTTTCTATTAAGGAAACAAAGTTGCAAGCTACAATTTTAAAGATTGATTTAACTAAAGCATGTGATAAAGTTAAGTGGGTATATATCAAGTTGATGTTAACTTATATGGGTATATTTCGATGGGGAAAGTCAACGGCACCCTTCTATTTGTGGGGCGGGAACCATCCTTCATAAGAACTCCATGATTTATTTTCACCTTAAATTTGCAGCCGGACATGGCACCAATACACGTGCAAAGCTTTGTACCCTTTGGTTACTCCTCATAAGCGCTCAACAAAATGGATGTAAAATATTATAGGTTCTTAGGGACTCAAAGATTTTTATTGGTTGGGCTAACAAAAAAAAAAAAATGGGACTATGTTCCTTAGACAAATTATGAACCTGCTTGAGGAGGAAATTGGTACTTTTGAATAGATTTCCTTCACCTGTGTGTACATAGCTCACTAAACAAAAGCGCAATGATATATCAAAGTAGGATCTTTTGTTAAAGAAAGGCACTTTGGAGGAGATGGAATATAGGATGGTTGACATCAATTCGACTTTGAAGTTACTCTATATTCATAGATGGTTTCCATTTGGGCCATCGGAAGCTAGTTTTTTTATGTTATTTATCTTATGTGTATTTAATATAAAGATATTTTTTGTTTAAAGAAGTTCCTGTGGGATTAAAAAAATTATGGAGCTTATAACGCTCAATCAAGTTTTTTGAAAGAAGGTCGGTAATGTTTTAGAATGTATACTTGGTGGAGATTGCCTACAAGACAATTTATGTATATTCACTTTTTGAATATAGAAGATTTTTTTCTATGGAAAAAAATATTGAGTAATAATCATATGCCTTTTACAATCCCTCGTGATGATATTTATACAAATTGACTAGTCATGGGTGTGAAGGGGAATGACCCTTGGGTGATTTAACATTAGTTATGATTAAATATTATTATCATTACGTTTATCATTATCATCATCATCATCATTATTAAGTTAATATTATCCCCCCATGGATTTTTTTCTATTTTTATGCTCACAACCAAGGAAGACACTAATTTGGTGTATGGAACCCCCTTGTTTGTGGGACAAGGGACTCCCCTCTACGCAACGATTCAACTGCTAAAGTCTACATAGGTATGCATACCCTACCCCCCTTCAGGTTTGAACCTATGACCTCCTAGGAGGAAACACATGTTCTTAACCGTTGAGACCCACTCATTGCCTTTGCCTTCAAGGATGATTTGTCCTCAAAGCAATGGTAAGGATGGATGTTGTTGAAAAAGATCATCCTCACATGATGCATCTTCTTTGGGTAATTTTTTCCACTTGATTAGGTACTTGGGTATTGTTATGGATTAGATCCTTTTTTCCCGAATTGTTAGGACACCTTCAAATTCTAAAATGATATTTTCTTCCTCATCCAACATTATGAGTTAAGTTTGCATCTTATAATGTTTTCCTAACATCATTTTTAAACAAGACACATGGAAAACATTATGGATGTGACTCTTGTTTGATAATTCCAATGTATATGCTACTGGACTAAATTTCTTAATTTCTTGATGAATTGATATGGATCATAAAATGTGGGTGCCAACTTGTTCTTTCTTTGTTGTTTTAGGGACAGTTGTTTGTATGGTTGAAGTCTTACAAACAGCCAATCACATTCTAACTCTCTTTCCAATCTATGCCAATATGCTTGTTGCTTCATTTGGTTTTGTGCATTTATTAGATTTCATTTAAGCATTTGTATGATCTTGTGATCTCTTCCAAGTGTTTTTATTATTATTTAAAAGCTTGATATTTGTTAGTGCAAGGTCTTTTAGGTTTGGTGGTTCATATTCATATAAGGCTCTAAGAGGTGTTATCTTAGCTAATGTATGATATGTAGAGTTATACCACCATTTGGTGAGGTGTGACCATTAGAACCATTTGGTTTGTTTTCCTATAAAGAAACAATGAAGATATGCCTTGAAGCACTTCTTGACAATCTTTCTCTACCAATTTGTTTGTGGATGATAAGAAAAACTCATATTTAAGGATATTCCACTTTATTTATAAAATTCCTTCTAGAAATTACTTTTGAACTTGCATCTTCGTCACTAACCATGATTCTAGGAAAACAATGTAGTTTATAATCTTTTTACATAAGGTGTTTGTAATTCGCTTAGTTGTACCTATTTTCTTAGTGGCCATAAAGTGTTCATACTTTATAAGTATGTTGACGACTAAAAAATATCGTCTTTTCCTTAATTTGAATAACAATAATCCTTCTATGAAATCCATGGATATTCCCTGGGGAAATTTCTATGGGGCAAGTCAAGGGTACCCTGCAATTTGTGGGGCGGAACCATCCTTCATAAGAACTCAATGATTTATTTTCATCTTAAATTTGTAGCAGGATGTGGCACCAATACTTGCTTAGAGCTTTGCACCCTTTGGTTACTCCTTGGAAATGCTTAGCAAAATGGATGTAAAAAATTTCGGGTCTTAGGGACTCAAAGGTTTTTATTGATTGGGCTAACAAAAAGAAAAAAATAGAGAATCTGGGACTTAGAAAAATTATGAACCTACATGAGGTGGAAATTGGTACTTTTGAATGGATCTCTTTCACCCATGTGTACATAGAGCTAAACATAAGCGTGATGATCTATCAAAGTAGGCTCTTTTGCTAAAGAAAGGAACTTTGGTGAAGATGGAATATAGGGATGGTTGGCATCCGTTATAAGGTCGAAGTTCCTCTATATTCATAGATGATTTCCGTTTGGGCCATCGGAAGTTAGTTTTTTTATGTTATTTCTCTTATGTGTATGTAATGTAAAGATCTTTTTGGTTTAAAGAAGTTCCTCTGGGACTAAAATTTTTGTGGAGCTTATAACACTTAGTCAAGTTTTTTGAAAGAAGGTTGGTAATGTTTTAGAATATATACTTGGCGGAGAAGAACATATTGTAATGGTGTTTTAAAGTACCTATAGGACAATTTATGTATATTCACTTTTTGAATATAGGAGATTTTTTTCTATGGAAAAAAAAATATTGAGTAATAATCATATGCCATTTACAATCCCTCATTGACTAGTCATGGGTGTGAAGGTGTATGTCCCTTTGGTGATTTAACATTTATTATGATTAAATATTATTAGTATTACATTTATCGTTATCATCATCGTCATCATCATTATTAAGTTAATATTATCCCCCCATACAATTTTTTCTATTTTTGAGGTCACAACCAAGCCAGACACCAATTTGGTGTATGACACCCCCTTGTTTGTGGGACAAGGGATCCCCCTATACACAACAATTCAAATTCTAAAGTCTACAGAGGTGTACATACCCTACCCCCCTTCATATTTGAACTTATGACCTCCTAGGAGGAAACACATGTTCTTAACTGTTAGGCCCACTCATTACCTTCTCCTTCAAGGATGCTTTGTCCTCAAAGCAATGATAAGGATGGATGTTGTTGGAAAACATCATCCTCACATGATGCATCTTCTTTGGGTAAGTTTTTCCATGAGATGAGGTACTTTGGTATTGTTATGGATCAACGCCTTTTTTCTTGAGTTTCAGGACACCTATGAATTCTAAAATGATATTTTCTTCCTCATCTAACATTATGAGTTAAGATTGTACCTTATAATGTTTTCCTATCATTTTTTTTAAACAAGATACATGGAAAAAATTAAATATGTGACTCTTATTTGATAATTCCAATGTATTCCCGAATGGGATGTTAATGTAAGAGGACTTGTTTTAATGGTGATGAGACTGATGTGATGGTGAGATATCATCCCGAGGAGAGGGGCATTTACACCCAATCATCTCTGTCAATTTGAATGTGTGTTTCACCTGCTCACTAACGGCAAGCAATATGCACCCCACAGCAGAGTGTTAATGACTGTTGCGGGGGCTTATCTGGATAACTAAATTGGTACAGTCTAGTTTGCATGGGAGAATGAACCACATCCCAGGAAGCGACGACACATAATCTTGTCCCAGGGAAGGGCACATGAATGCATGGCATCACCGGTTGATTACTCACATGTTCTAGCTGCATGCATGCCATACCGAATAGGATGTGCATGCCATGCCTGTGATGTTCCGCCTGTACCATCAATATGGTTGTAACCACATCTTACTATGCCAAGCAAGCTGGTTGTACCAAGACCCCTCCATCTATATCTCACCCGAGCTGGATGTACTAAGAAATATAGCCCCGATTTGGATCCGACGTCGTCTACTCAGTAATTTACTGAGTTTACCAAACATCTTGATGGCAACGACTCAACAGTCAACAGCAATTGCTACACCTCTTCGGCTTCAGACATCACAGCTCATTCGGCTTCTCACAACAGTCATTGTGATCCCTCTTCGGTGTCAAGGATCAGTGATCATTCAGCTTCAAGCAGCAGTCCTTCCACTTCAAGCAGCAAGCTCCAACTTCAGGCAACCGTCCCTCCACAACAGCTCTACGCAGGTATGTCCCTTCCGCCCAGTTTTTGGCTCTGTTGCATGCCATTGGAAATCAATGAATTAATGCATCTAAGGTGTTTTGTATCATGTTAATCGGCTATGTAGGGATAGTTACATGTTCCAGGGCCCAAAAGGCTACCTATCCAAGTTATGTTGAAGGTTTAGCAATAGAGAGAGAGAGAGACGTGTGTTCCTGTCTGCCTATAATTTTCCCTGCTCTGCGATGCAATTTTTATTTCCAATGCCGCGATCTGATCCTATCTTAGCATAGGAATATTGACCCAATCGAGTAGAGGCATTCTGAGCAGAGCATTCTGATCTCGACCCGAACTATGATTTTCATCATAAAGCACCTTGTTGGTCCTTTAGCAACGGGCTTAATGGTCTTGTTTAGCCGCTGTTGGTTGGCCTTTTTGCACCTGTTTGGATGGTACCTGGTTCATCTTTTGTAAGGATCTATTGGAAGATGACACTAGGGAATATGAGTAACTTCCTTGAATGGAACGGAAAATTCCTCTGCCACCTTTGTTTTTACTTAATTCCTTAGCCGCGGGTGACATGGCTTCTCGGTCAACGAAATCTAGAATTAGTCAAAATGTTATTGCAACTTATTTACAAGGTTCAATGGATTCAAAAGTAACTTATTTTATTAAAATCAGTGTTACCACCCTTGCTTCAGCTGCTATGGCTAGTGGTTCTCAACAATAAATTTCCTTTGCCTCTACGACCTATGCCTATGCTAGTGCTGAAGCCGTCGAGTCATTAACTGGCTACAGTTTAAATGGTTCATTGAGCTTAGAGATCAGTTTAATTTCCCTTGGGAACTGTTTGTTCAATGGGTTTTATTCCTGTATTGTGCATATAAACTTGTAATCGGTGTCTTTGGGTGGTATAAACCTTCCTTACGCCTACTGTTCCTTCCTGGAACCGAGCAGCCAAGTACCCCATCCAAGTATCTGAGGCAAGCTCTGACTTTAGGCCATCTGGATATGAAAGAGCATGACCCTCAAATATTGAATTAACGTATACAGAATACACATATAGATCTACGTATGGAGGTTCTTAAGAGAAAAAGTGAGTCGAAGTGTAGACCTAGTATGCTCTTTATCGGTTATCGGTTTTAAGATGTAATTTATGAAATTATTAAAAAACAAAAAAAAGAGTCGTGAGTATGAAGTTTTGCTTCTTACAATACGATTGTATTTTAGTTTAAATATGATCGTATTTTAGTTTATTTAATTGGATGAAATCAATATAGATTCCTGGCACAAAAAGGAGAAAGAAGGGATAGAAATGAATCAAGGTCGTGTTGGTTTCGTAATTTGAGTATAAAAATTTATCAAATTTTAAACATCCATTCACGGTAAGGTGCCTACTACATGAAGGTATGCTTTTAAGATCACTTGAATATGATGTAATAAAAATAAAATGCAAAATAATTATTACAAAATCATGAGCCTATATGCAAATAACTCAGTTCCAGAGTCTAATGTTATACATAAATCTTCCACCCTGTTAGCATCAGCATTCTTTGGCCTGTAGGATCCATTTCAGTGACTCAGATCCATTTTCATCCTTCAGTGATACTAGTTTATCCTATTTTTGTTCCTACCCGCATGTTGCATCACTATAGCATGCGTACCCGCGAGTTGCATCCCTATAGCCCGTGGGTATCAAGTAAAATGGTAAAAACCACTATTTTATTACTTTTTACTCCCAAAAAGCAGTCATTGGGTGACTTCTGGCTCTCCATCTGCCCAAGTAACGTCTCGATGAGTCCTTTCACCTACCTTTGAGAGGACTATATATTGAGCACATATGGCTTATGGACGAGAGGAGGAAGAGAATAGTAAAGGCACTCTAGTGGATTTTTGCCCTATCTTGAGTCTGCACTCATTGATCCTTGTAGTTGTGAACCAGTTATGTTCACCTTCCAAACTCCTTTCTAGTTTGAGTTTGCCTTTCATGGAGGATTGAAGTGGTGGAGGCACAAGTGGATTGATCTAGATCTTGGTTCAGATTGGTTGCTGGCAAGAGGTCGTATCACTTTGTACTTCTTCTTGTTCATTAATAGAAATACTCATTTTCTCGTCCATTCATGGTGTGAATGTCATTTATATATCACATATACTTGTTAGATATTTGTTGTCAAGACTAATTTGCAGATTACAAGTGCTTGGACGTGCACGGATTGAAAGCTCCAACGGGGATCTACATCAAACGTTGGATCGAGGTTGGTTACATTTCTCCATTGTTTTAACATTGCCGTTGATAATAGCATTGTTTTGAGAATTGAGTAGATTTCTGGTAGTCATCTGTTTGTTGTGGTATTCCCAAGCCATAGTGAGTTTTCTCCAATACAGAAATGGCGACTCCGCTGGGGAAAACATCCATGTTTGGGAAATTTTTTGAGCATTAGTCCATATTTAGAGTTGTTGTTTATCGAAGCTCTGTGTCACTAATTGGCCGTTAAGATACACTGTAGAAAACTTGCTTTTTCTGAGCCTCTGGACTCTCTATTTGACCATTTGTTGTTTCTCACCCGTGGGCTAGCTTAGTTCTGCCCGCGTACACCCGCCTCTGTTTACACTACTGCTCGCGGGTACCCACAGGTATTCCTTCGACAGTAGCGTGTAACTCCGGCTTTTGTTGGTTTATGGCTATTGGTTGTTGCTGGGTGAGTTTGGTTGATTCCTGAGTCTTTGTTGGCCTCTTTCTTGACTGTTTCATGCCTTGGTTGTGACCAGATCTCTTCGTTTCTCTTGGTTGAGCCTTCTTGGTTTTTCACCGTCTTTGGTTTTAACCTCTTGGTTTCTTCCTTTTGAGCTCTTCCTTTTGGTTGAGTATTGCTCTTTAGGATCTGTTGGGTTGTCTTAGTGATCTTCTCGGCACTTCAGTGACTAAATAGTAGGATTTTGCTTGCATTTTTTCATTCCATATATATTGAAAAAATACAAAAAATATTCATTTAGTTTTTGCATTTTCCTTTCTGTTTATAAGAGAAAATACAAAAATATTTTATTTCCATGTACTGCATTTTGCATTGAGTGCTTGTTGCCTTCATTTTAGGTTCTGCTTGTGCATTGAAAAGATAAAAGTTTGCATATTTATTTCGGAATTGTTGGTTGATTTTGCATATTAGTGACATTGTTTTATTGGATAGTTGAGTCTAGGATTGGATGATGGTCCATATTATTGAGTCTACACATCACTAGTTTCACGACCATATCCCTTGAGTAATCACAGCCACTAAAATTAACGCTTAATCATAAAATTGATTATACTTATTTTATTTATAGGGTACACCAACTAGCATAGGTTTAGAGTCTGGGAATAGATCACTGTGAGTTAACAATCCAAGACTATTGAAAAAAACATTAGGTGTCTGACCAAGGAGTGGAGGAATCCATGGTATAGATCGGTGTTCTTAGGAAAGCTCTACTCAAACCAGAGTTAAGCATGATGTCATGGGAGGTTGGTTGAGGAGATATCCCTCTGATACCGGCTGAACGTGGGAGATATATCTAGGATTTGTTTGTATCTGGGGGTACCAGAGGTTCGTCCTCTTGTGCTTCGGGATTAGCTACCCTACCCATACGACGGGTCCCACTTGCGACTATTCCCCTGAGCATTGGTTATATTGTGGTAGACATAGTTTCCTTACCTAGGTACCGCATAGGGTACTTGCAGTGGTTATGTTGTTTGTGTCCTAAGTCAGATAGGGATTGGACAGCACAGTTGTGTTCATGCAGTGGACTTGACCCTGTCGACACAGTGAAGCTTGGGTGTCTCTATAACTGATTCTGTTACCTCCGGCTATAGTTTGGGAGTCTCAAGCCTCTCCTAGACGAGACATACCGGCTCTAGTGTCGGGAGCTCATTTAGCCACTCTGTTTGTCTGCTCTTGGTTGTAGATTCTCTAGGTGTGTGCTTTTGATTTACTATTTTTTTATCGATAGTTGGCCTTTAGGAGACGATGTGTCTCTCTCCGGAGAGAATGTGGCGCAGAGCCCTACACTCCGTCGGTCCCATCGTTTGGCTGGTTTAAAGCCAGCTTTGGTTACACAACGCATTACTAGAGGACGCCGGAGGGCTCCCTCTGAGTCTTCATATTCTTACACGACTTGCGTTGAGGATTACATGGCTACACATCCCGATATCGGGCAAGACCTTTCTACTCCTTCGAGTAGAGTTGAACACATTTCCAATCTCCAGACTCCTCGTGAGGATTGGGGAGGTGATCCACCTGCGATTCAACCTGGTTCTATTTGGCCTAATCCACTTGACCGAGATCCGTTTGATCCTTCAAATCCAGATAATTATCTTTACGGGATGCCCAACTTACCCAAGGAGGAAGAACAGGATGAGCCTTTCGTTCCTTTGTTTCCACGCGATTCTAGATATAGGAGGCCTGAGACTCATGATGATTCCGGCCCTATGGTCAACCCCACTGCACTCTCTTTTGGTATGCCTAGTCACAATACTATTGAACCTTCCACTATGGTTGGTACTCATGCTGGCACTAGTCAAAGTGTTAGCCATACTATACCCACTGGGGGCACTACGTTATCCACCCACTCACATAGTATGGGGACTGGTCTAATTCCTAGCCATGCTAATGTTGGAATGCGACCACCTCCTAGGAATACTCAACCTAGTCGGAATGCTGTCCAAAACACGACTCGCCATCCACCACCTAGTACACATGTCGTTACTCGTCAACCTAGGACCACTTTTGCACATGATACCGTTCCTCCCAACCACGGGGGTGGACCCTTACCGCATACTTTTGCATCCACTACCGCCGCTAGTAATAGTAATGTAGGGGGTGGGAATATTTCCTATCCACATGGACATCACACCACCAACCCTGCTACTGGTCACACCCATATTGGACTTGGGAATACTTCTCATGCTTATGGTCATCACACGACTGCTCAAGCTAATCCTAATATTGGGGGTGGGAACATACTATACCATTACAGTAAATACAACACGGTTGCCACTATGAATAGTACATACATGCCCCATACCCATGGTGGCAACCCTTACTACAACACAGACGGTGTTGGCCACCAGTATCACCCAACACCCCAATATGGTGCTCAAAATGCACATATACTTGCTTACTCTCAAATGGGTCAGGCAGGGGGAGGTTATCCATCTTATGGCCATGGGAAAGCTTATGGGCCATCAGGTCCTCAGTATCAGCAGTTTAACCCTCATGGTCAAGCTTTTGGTCCATCGTACAACACAGTTCCATTCAGTCAACATTTTATGGGAGCTTATAATCAAGCTTTCCAGCCACAGCTCCCATTCCTTGCACGCTTGAATCTCCTGGATCTTTCGAAGCTCACGAATGATCCGGTGTGTCACAACCCTACTTGGCCCCCGGTCCCTACCAAGCTCCCTTCGGACATTCCAAACTTTGAGGGGAAAGGTGGTGAGGAACCAGGATATCATGTCACGACATTTCACCTTTGGTGCTCCTCCAACTCTTTGAATCATGATTCCATTCGATTACGCCTATTTCAACGCACCCTCACGGGGGTAGCCACGAAATGGTATGTGGAGTTGCCCAGAAACACCTATAGGGGTTTCAATGAGATTGCTTTGGTTTTCTTCGACCATTTCTAGTTGTCGGTTCGATATGATACTGGAACTGAATTGTTGTCCACCTTCCGTCAGAATAAGGCCACACATATTTCTGACCACGTTCAAGAGTGGCGTTGGCGGAAGAGATTAGTGAAAGCCAACATTCCTCTATAGTTCCTGTTGGAATGGTTCCTCAAGTATTTACTTCCATATATTGCTAAGGATGTTTCGATGTCTGGCATTATGACTGAGGAGCAAGCTATCTTGAAAGTCCAGCAGTTAGATCTTCTTTATTCTGAGTCTAGCATTTTGTATGACATTATTCCTGATGCACCGAGAACAAGACATGAGCCCATGTTAGTTCCTGGACCACATGTCGATGGCATCGTGGGGTCTACATGCACTCGCCCTGTAGACTTGGTAGCTAATCAAATGCAAAATTTGTCGCTAAACCAGTCTGCACCCAGACAGGTTCACACCTTGTCCACTTCCACTCCATCGTCTGATGTACACAATGTGCAATCAATGAAACCGTCGGGTAACCAGCAACCTGGTGGTAAGAAAAAGGGGAGAAATAATCATAGGGGTGGAAACAATGGAAGTAACAATAATAGCAATCGTAATACTCCTCGTAAAGAGAATGTCAACCCTCCTTGGGAAGGCGGTAATGCTAGTGAGGATTGTAAACCTAGGCGTAAGGTGAAATTCCCTTGCAAGCTTTGTGGGGAGGATCATCTTACTCACTTATGTCCTCGTATTGAAGAAGCATCGAAGCATTTGGCACAAAGCCCAGCTGTGTTGAAGGATCCCCTACCTCATCACCAAAACATGGCTTCGCATGCTCCCACCACTGGTTATGGTACTAATGAAATGACAACATCTTCTTCCAATACCAGTGGTTACGGATGAGTGAATATGGTTCAGTCGAAGGTTTGTGTTGCTACTCGTCAACGTGATTATGGTGCACCACAACCGAATTTGGGGAATGAGCCTCCCCCTCCTCCTGATAATTCCTTGCATATCGAGAAGCCTTCTATTATGCCGCGGATACCGAAGGGTGTTCTCAAGCGCTCTACGCATAATCCTAATGCTCGAGCCGCCCAGAACTACTCCATCGTAGAAGATTTGGGCCAAACTCCATGTGCCATGTCAGCTCTTGAAGTTTTGCAAGCATGTCCTTCTCAGAAGCATGCCCTTTTGAGTGTTAGGAGTTTAGGATGGGGGAAGTCCTAGTGTTATCAAGTTTGATACTACTAATGTCCAACCTCACTTGCCTTACCATGTGGCTTTTCAAATCCAGGTGGTTTACCTTAAGAGCTTTGTCAAACGTACTATGGTTGATGAAGGTGCTTCCGCGTCAGTAATGTCGTTGACTTGTTGGAAATCTCTTGGCTCTCCTCCCCTACTCGCGTCTAGAACTACACTCATTGCATTCGACGGTAGATCTTTTACGCCGCATGGAATTATCCCTTCCCTTGTTGTCTCCTTGGGAGGTAAGTCCGTGCCTATTGAAGTCGAAGTGGTTGATGAGCCCATCGACTACAACCTTTTACTGGGTCGGAACTGGATGTACGCTATGAAGGCTGCCGTGTCTACTGTATTTTGAGTTATTTGATTTCCCCATGAAGGCAAGATTGTGACGATTAATCAGCTGGATTATGTTGGCACTCCTTCCACAACATCTACGGGATCAGCAGTCCCGCAAGTTTTTGATTCTCAGTCGGCAACTAGGAACATAGGTGTTGGAAGGTACCCCTCATTGATGGGAACTTTTAACCATTATGCACCTATGAATTTTATTGGAACCATTTCCAACAGTGCGCCTCCTCCTTCGAATAGTGTGCCATTCCGGACTTCCTATTGTGGTGATCCATGGATTTTTCCATCCACAGATTCTATGTCTGGAGACATTGCGCACATTGGGATGTCTATTCCTTTATCTATAGTGGAGCTCACTTACGATCACATCCAACAAACCACTGCGGATCCGGATCTCTCTTCTCCCTAGACAGTTGAAGAAGATCCCGTTACGCTGCCAGTTTGGGAAACCAACTCATCTTGCTCTCACAATTGCCTCGATGATACTTTTCCATCTGATGAAGCTATCCTCGAAGCCATGTGTGGTAGTGAGAGGCCTTGGGAAGATATGCATCATCGATCTTATTTCCTTCCCAACCTTGACCTCATTGAGCAGGAGGCGTTTAGGATGACTCTAGCTGAGATGGTTGGTCACCCTATGGCTCTTTTGCAGTCGCATGATGTTTTCTTGGAGGGGAATATGGCCAATATTTCCCCAACCACTTCGATCAACATCTCTCGCACTCTCGGAAAGATTGAGAATGTTTACGTCGGTGACGATTGCACTCCTGAAGAGATTGCTATTTACACTGATTTGTTTACTGAACTCCAAGAATCTTTTGCCTAGTCATATGAGGAGATGCCAGGAATAAACCCTCGCATTGATGAACACGAGATTAAAACGTATCCTGATGCTAAACTGGTTCAACAACGCTTACATGCTGTGAACCCTAGGAAAGCAGCTGCTATTAAGGCAGAGGTGGAGAAACTGCTCAAAGCTAGTTTCATCTACCCCATTCCTCTTACCGAATGGGTGTCAAACCCCGTTCCTGTGGATAAGAAGCAAGGAACGATCCATGTATGCACTGATTTCAAAGATTTGAACTGTGCATGTTCGAAAGACAACTTCCCCACGACATTCATTGATCAAACATTGGATGCTTGTGTGGGAAGTGAGATTTTTTCATTCATGGACGCATTCTTGGGTTATAATCAGATTCAAATCAAACCCGCGGACCAACATAAAACAACATTTATTTTTCCATGGGGAACTTTTGCGTACCGAAAAATGCCCTTCGGCCTCAAGAATGCCGGAGCTACTTTTCAGCGAGCCATGACCTATGCCTTTCACGATCTTAAGAATATTATGGAAGTTTTCTTGGATGATCTTACTGGCCATTCTCGCAAGAGAGTGGACCACCCCAAGCACCTCCGTATGATTCTCGAACGATGTATCCACTACAAAATTCGATTGAATCTGAACAAATGCATCTTCGCTGTTAGGACTGGTCGCCTTCTAGGATTCATAGTTTCGAAAGAGGGTATCAGAGTCGATCCTCTCAAAGTTGAGGCAATACTTCAGTTGCCTCCTCCGCGTAATCTGTTTCAACTTCAGAGCCTCCAAGGGAGAGCTACTTTTCTGTGTCGGTTCATAGTTAACTATGCCAGTCTTACTAAAGGTTTCGCATGCCTATTGAAGAAAGACACACCTTTTATCTGGGATGAGCGAGCCCAGCAGTCTTTCGACACCCTTAAGAAAGCTTTGGTATCGGCCCCCGTGCTTAGTCCACCGGACTTTACACGAGATTTCATTCTTTATGTGGCCGTGTCTCAAGAGACTATTGGCATGGTCTTGGTTCAGGTAGATGATGCGCTCGTCAAGCATGTTATCTATTATCTTAGTCGAAATTTAATAGACACTGAACTAAGGTACACCCACATAGAAAAGCTGGAACTTGCGACTGTTCACGCAGTCCAACAGTTACGGCATTACATTTTGCTTCGAACAACCACTGTTGTAGCTCATATCAATTCGTTTCAATTCATGTTATCACGATGCCTTATCAAGGGTAAGTATAATAAATGGATTGTGATCCTTCAGGAATTTGATCTCGAGTTTGCTTCTGCAAAGTCGGTGAAATCATTGGTGTTCGCCGAGCTTATGTCAGACCTTCCACGGCTTGATGAGGATGTCATTCATGAAGATTCCTTTGTGGATGAACACCTATTTCTTATCTTGACTGAGGACCCTTGGTATGGGGATGTCATTAGATATCTCCAAACTTTGAAGCTTCCTCCGCATTATTCACGAGACGAGCGACGGTGTGTGAGACATCACGCTAAAGATTATACTATCGTTGGTGACACTTTGTATCGCCGAGGAAAGGATTCCATTCTCCGTCGTTGTTTGACTCACGAAGAAGCGGAACGGGTATTTAATGATTGCCATGCGGGGGCGTGTGGCGGTCACTTATCCGGGCTTGCTACAACCCAGCGTATTATGTGAGCAGGTTATTTTTGGCCTACTATCTTTAAAGATTGTATTGACACTGTGAAGAGATGTCACCCTTGCCGGGTGTTTTCTTGGAACATACACTCACATCCAGCGCCCCTCCATCCAGCCATCACCGTCGGTCCCTTCACTAAGTGGGGGGTAGATTTCATGGATTGCAAACCAGCTTCAGCTGGGGGGCATCATCATATTATTGTGGCCGTGGATTATTTTTCCAAATGGGCTGAGGCCATGCCTACCGTTAAAGTCGATGGTGCTATTGCAGCCCATTTCGTGTTCAACCAAATTATCACTCGATTCGGTATCCCAAAAGAGATTGTCACTGACCATGGAAGTCACTTTCAAAATAAGATGATGGAGGATTGCCTCTCAAGCTTGGGTTTCATCAGGAACACTCGTCTTCCTACTATCCTCAAGTGAATGGTCAGGTTGAAGCAGTCAATAAGTCTTTAAAGACCATTCTCCAACGTACCATCCAACAAAGCAAGACCAATTGGCATATCATGTTATATCCTGCTTTGTGGGCTTATCGAACCGCAATTAAGACTGCCACTAGGTTCTCATCGTTCCAGTTAGTTCATGGTGTGGAGTCACTTTTACCGGTTGAATGCAAGATTCCTTTGCTCAAGCTATTCATAAAGCTCCTCCCTGATACGACGGAGATTGAGCAATGTTTAGTACACCTCGAGAAACTTGAGGAGCACCGTCGAGATGCCGCTGTGGCCATTGATGTTAACAAGCGTTGTGTCAAGGTTCAATATTATAGGTCTGTCCATCCCCAGCAATATGCTGAAGGTGACTTGGTACTCTTGTATGACCAAGCTAAAGAACCCCTGGGGGCAAGCAAGTTCAATCCCATGTGGCACGGTCCTTACATTGTGAGGTATGTTCTGGAAAAAGGAGCTTATGAGTTGGAAGATTATGAGGGAGTTGTCTTGAAGGAACCTAGAAATGGGCTCTACCTCAAGCGGTATTACGCTTGAACCTTTGGTTCGAGCTGATACTTTTGAACACTATTGTATAGTTTTTTCTGTACATAGTGTAGGTTACATTTTTGGTTATCGGGTTTGCTGATTAGCCTCTGTTTGATTGACAGATGTCAGCGGGATGTCCTACGTTCTTAGGTTTTGCAGATGGTGCTAGTCGACATACGTAGCAGCTTGCTTCTGCTGCCTGGGTTATCTTTTTCACCTGACCATCTAGTTGTGTCCTCAGGAGGTGCTTGTCTCGGTCCTACATCAAACAATGTAACTGAGTATAGTGTCGTTGTTGAGCTACTTCGGGATGCCATTTCACATGACATCCATTCTTTAGAAGTCCACCTGGATTCACAACTAGTTGTGTCTCAGCTGAATGGCAGTACCGTGTACGAGACCCTACATTACTATGGATATTCCTTAAGGTACGACTCTTGGAGAGACATTTTGTTTCCATTACATATATTCACATTCCGAGAAGTCATAATTATATATCTGATGCATACGCTAACTATGTATTAGATTGGCATTTGTCACATTCATCATGAAGCACATAAATACAAAGTCATTCATACATTTGTACCATACACACATATAGTAGAACAGAGAACCAAAGTTGTATATATATAAATATGTCCAAAAATGGTAGTGTCATACAAGACTGGAGCCCATAGCCCTCAAAAATATACATATCGATACAAAAAGTGATGAGACCCTGGGATATCTACTCCCTCCGAGGAGGTCTAACTGCTGACTCGACGGGATGTGTCTCATAATAGTATTGTACTGCGTTGGCCATCCGCTGCAGTAACCGCACCCACTCACCAAGAACACCCACTACCTGGCGCTGCATAGCCTTTGGTAGTTGGGCTACCTCTATCAGTGGTACTCGGGCAACCATCTATGATATGTTGCGCCGCAACGTCTGTAGTGTGCGCCCTGCTGCAACATCTACTGCCACCTCATCTCTACCCCGACGACCATGTCTCGGGAAGCCCTCGGGTCTCACTGGGCCTTTGTCTACGAGCAAACAGTCACCCATTAGCACATGACATTACCACCAAAAATATTTTTTGCATTATAACTATCATCAAAAAATCCATAAAAGTTTAAAAACACAAAACCAAAAGAGTACTCACCCATGTCTTCGAAGGCTGCACCTGGTGGGAGCGGCATGTCACGGTCCTGTCTGAAGTCTATCCCCGCATAGGGGTAGTCCTCGATAGCAATCACCTACCGGTTCCACCAGCGGAAGAACTCCTCAGTATATGGTGACGTCAGATGGCCACCACCCTATCGTGTCAGTATCTCAGCCCACCGGGTCAGGGCTGGATCTCGGAGACTGTGATGAGGGACATCCACCCTCGGGCTAAGTCCCGGAACCCTCTCAAAGAAGAAACTGCAGAGGATGCTACCATACCTAAAGTTTTTGGCCTTCCCCTCTTTGCATTCCGTCAGTTGTGTCTTCATAGACACCAGCAGAGTAGTACACCAGTCGAATATAATAGGCTGCAAGCATTGTGATGCATAGAACATCACCGGTCTGGATGCCTGATGTAGTGCTTTGGATCCCGTGATCCGCACTAGAGTTTCCACTATGATCTTTGTGCTCAAGTCTGTTATGAGATTGACCGGCACCTGACTTCCCACTGGTCGTGTGTTGGCGGGACAGTACAGTACTATGTAGTCTTGCACAGCGATCCCACCACCCACAGTCCGTGACCGAAGACTAGCCACTTCCCCTCTATGGGACAAACCGGTAATGAAATAGATATCCTCTACTTCCAGTTTCAATGTTTGCCCGTTGAGGATGAAGTGTTGAGCATCCACATCCCAGTAGTTGATCAAATGACGGAGTAGTAGGTTTTGGGCCCTTAAGCCCCTGAGACTCCAGTATTTATATAAGCCACATGCTTGTAGTGCTTGTTGTGCTTGCAAATCATTGCGCACGGCCTCATCTACCTGGTCATGCTCTCTCTCCCTCCACTCTAGAACCATCCTAGAGTGCAAAGCAAGAGATTTTTAGTCAATTTCATGCTTAAAAACTTCTTCACGGCCATACGCGCGAGCTATATTGTAGACAGGTGCGGGTAGACGTGGGCAATCAGTTTTTTGACTGCACATTTGATGCACTACCCGCGACCCACATACTTACAGCCCACAGGTAGCGCCAAATCCATTTAGGGCTTGGCCAAACAAAATAACCCACCGACCAAAGTTGAAATAAAAGCACTTAAATGAAAGGTATGGTAGTGACCACTAACCTGCTCCAGACGGTTCGCTGAATGGTTGCTCGTAGCTCCCACGATCGGCGCTTGAAATTTCAGGTGCAAACTTACCACTCAACTCCAAAATGGTGAATAGTGCAAATGAATTGAAAATTATTAAATTTTGTTACTATTTATAATTTTTTGGACCCACTTTTCTATAGTTTTTTCCATTTTGGGCCATTATGAACTAATATCGTGTCATGGAGTAATTTTTTTTCAACAGATTTCCTCGGCGAGAGTTGTTCTGATTCATTTCACACCTATGGCAGGTATGTTTCACACCTGGCATATAGGTTAGATGCCATTTCCACATGCATTATGCATTTAACCTGTTGACCATTTTCATAAACCCCAGGTGCGACCCCGCTTCGTGACTGACACGGAACCTTCACACTATTATAGAAGTGTCGCCATGTGGTGGTAGGGCTTTCCCAAACATGGGTACCCTAGTTAGAACCCCCTTATGCATTTTGGTGCCCATGTCGTGTTTGTCCTCAGGATTGGGAGTCCTTTGTAGTCACGCCATGACGTTGCGATAAAGACTCATACTCTACTTTGTCTTATGTTGGCCATCTCCCTTAAGGACTCCCCTCAGTTATATCATGTTGTGATTGCATTGCATCATCCTGCTTGCCGCTTGAGCCTTGTGCCGGCTCCCGCTTTCTCAATTGTTAGCCTGGTGCCTAAGCACTTTCCCTGTCGAGCCCTGCAGAGCTTATATATTTTCCCTTCACAATTTGATGACCCTTTGACCTTGAGGGAACACACCCCCAAGTGTCCACATCCTGCATGCACTTCCTTGCATTGAGCATAGGTATGTTCCACTGCTTGGGACTAGTCTGCTAGCTATTTGACACTCGTTCCCTCACTTGTTGTACTATAAGCAATTTTATTCTTTTTCAAGCTTTTCCCAAATATGAAAAAGACAAAAAAAATCAAATATTCCAAAAAGCCAGACGGGATTATGGTCATTATTTCTTGTTGGCAGCTGTTGTGTCGCCTTTGAACAAAGCATTCATTCCACTCCGTATATTATGAGTCGGGACTATAGTTGGGCCTTAGGAGCTGTACTTGTTTCTCAGTTTTCTCCATCGATTGGTTAAGCTTCCAGTCATTATGGAGCCCTTTGTAATGCCTCCTGTATTGCACAGTTTATGTCGAGTCTATGCTGCATGAGTCTATCCATCTGCTCATGCTCTTGTTCAAAGGAAGTCCTGAAACCAGTGTCGGTCACTCCTCAAATATCTTGACTATTGCATGTCAGCCATCCTTATTGAGTCAATCCGTTTCACCTAAGATCTTCCAAATCTTTCAGCATTGCTGGTACCTCGTGCTGGTTGATGGGGGATGCCTTAATGCCCTCCTTCCAGCGAGTCTCGTTCCGTCAACCTCAACTCATTTATTCCAGGACTTGAGGCTTAGAGTTTGGTTGAGTACCTTGAGGCTTGCAGTCATTAGTGGTAGGTTCTCTCACCATCGATAGTTTTGGGAATACATCAATGTCCCCTGATCGATGGATTCATCCTAGTGTTCGACTTCAACCCATTTATTCACACTTTGATGATTGTGCTCTGTGCCTTAATGCCCATTTTCATTATCGGTGGGTCATCTCGCATCTATTAACGGTATACATCAACGATCGGTAATCAGATGATGTCTCATCAGGTTCGACCCCAACTCCTTTATTCACTTGATGGGACTTGCACCGTCGAAGACTTGTGTAGAAGACCCCAGGCGATTGTGGCTTTCAATATGCTACATATGACTTTGACTTTACATCTGAGATATCACCTCTCAGATTTTAGCAGTTTGTACCTCCAGTTTGCACCAGTTGTCTTCTTTTCAGCAGAATACCATATCTTACTGTAGAGGGATCATGGCTATGATCACTTATGACATGTATCTACTTATGTACTGCCTATTCATGGCCATTGTATCAGATTGTTGTACTATACCGACATGTATTCTGAGATACTATTGTATTATGACGAGTGATCCATTCTTTCCACTTGTGTCTCCATCACTCCACTTCTGAGTTTGATAATGTATTTCGGCCATCGTAGCACATTTCAGTCTTTGACCTCACACATTAGGGGGCATCTGTTATACAGGAATCTTCCACCCTGTGAGCATCAGCATTCTTTGGCCTGTAGGATCCATTTCAGTGACTCAGATCCATTTTCATCCTTCAGTGATACTAGTTTATCCTATTTTTGTTCCTACCCGCATGTTGCATCACTATAGCATGCGTACCCACGAGTTGCATCCTTATAGCCCGCGGGTATCAAGTAAAATGATAAAACCCACTATTTTATTACTTCTTACTCCCAAAAAGCGGTCATTGGGTGACCTTTGGCTCTCCATCTGCCCAAGTAATGTCTCGATGAGTCCTTTCACCTACCCTTGAGAGGACTATATATTGAGCACATGTGGCTTATGGACGGGAGGAGGAAGAGAATAGTAAAGGCACTCTAGTGGTTTTTTGCCCTATCTTGAGTCTGCACTCATTGATCCTTGTAGTTGTGAACCAGTTATGTTCACCTTCCAAACTCCTTTCTAGTTTGAGTTTGCCTTTCATGGAGGATTGAAGTGGTGGAGGCACAAGTGGATTGATCTAGATCTTGGTTCAGATTGGTTGCCGACAAGAGGTTGTATCACTTTGTACTTCTTCTTGTTCATTAATAGAAATACTCATGTTCTCGTCCATTCATGGTGTGAATGTCATTTATTATACATTGGGTTGCATTTGCTTATGATATTATGGACCATTGTTATTGATGATGTTAATGTTATTTATATATCACATGTACTTGTTAGATATTTGTTGTCAAGACTAATTTGCAGATTACAAGTGCTTGGACGTGCATGGATTGAAAGCTCCAACGGGGATCTACATCAAACGTTGGATCGAGGTTGGTTACATTTCTCCATTGTTTTAACATTGTCGTTTATAATAGCATTGTTTTGAGAATTGAGTAGATTTATGGTAGTCATCTATCTGTTGTGGTATTCCCAAGCCATAGTGAGTTTTCTCCAATACATCTAACTATATAAATAAGGTGTTTTGAAATATTATTTATATTTTTAAATTTCAATGTAATTACCAATAACTAAATTTAAATGGTTACAACTTATTTTTTAAACAAATTCACTTTAGGTTTTGTTTCACTAAAAGTATTTTAAGTTTTGTTACTTGAAAACTTCAAATGTTTTAAATGTATATACTACTTATTAAATTAATTAAAGTAGGCATTTATATGTTAAATAATGTTTAAAATGAAATAAATCCTAAAATTATAAAATAAAAAAACAAACATAAAATTATCAAATTAAAATGAATGAAGATAAATTAATAAAAAATACAATAAAAATAAAATTACTAAATATTAAAATATTATGCATTAAATAAAATTAAAAATATTTAATTATATTATCCTAACTTTTAATTATATTATCCTAACTTTTGCATTGAGCTATGCTTTGTCTACAAATTATACAAATGTATGAATTAAATAAAGCATTTGAAAAGCCATGTATATGTATTAATAATTTAGAGATATCACTTAGTTCAAAGTTATTTGAAATTAAGATATAACACTAAATAAAAGTAGGATTATTTTTAAACTATTTCATAATCACTTATAGTATCAATAAATCTTATACAAATATTTTCGGTAGATGAAAAAAATAACTAAAACAGAAATTGAATATAATTATCAAGATCGTATCATAGTCCTCCAAATACCTAAGTGCACAACAATAACAATATAGTTTTAAAATTTTCTTGGTAAAAACTACAAATGGTTTACATTTCCTAACACAAATCCATACATCTCAAAAAAAAATATAAGGAGTTGATATTAGAGACCATATATGTTCAAAATCTAGGTTGATGAAGAATGTAATCATATGAGAAGGTTTGGGTATAAGATGCAAGATTGTTGATAGAAAAACCATGAGGGGAGGAGAGGATGGATGAAAAGGAATTGATCCATTTCTTTGCTCATTTCTTTTGAAGGTTTACGAAGGAACTACATATTACCTATGCATGAAGATAGCAATTTTTATCCTTTGTTTCAGGATCAAGTGCACCCCGCAGTAGTCTAGCCTTTACTTACTTGCCCAATGTAAATCAAACTTACATCAATGTATAAGTTTGTTTGACATATGCAATTACACTTCTCCAAAATACCTTTTCCAACTTTAGGTTAGGGAAGACATTGTTAAATTTTGTTTACTTAATATTTTATTATTTTATTAAAGTGCTACATGTAGGTCCAAGTTGAGAACTCACTTACACTTCTCCCACATACACTTTTGAACTATATCTCTATAGGAATTAAAGTTAATTGGGGCTAGAATTTTCATGCCTATTTCACTACTATCCATCATCCAAATGGGGTATTTTTTTGCATACTTAAGTGCCTTCTCTTTGTTGCTTATGCTTCCAATGGAACTTTCCTTTACCCATATAGTTGACTACAATAATCTTGGACTCTAGTAGTCATATTTCAAATTAATCTTTTCGCTTCAAGGGTTGCCTATTTATTTAACCATTAAGGCACTTCAACTTCCATTTGAATTTTGATGCAAACATATAAGCATCTCCCAAAGTGTTGATAGTTAGGAACTCCATTTCTTCCTTCACCTAATAGTGTCAATATGGTTTGAATGTGATAATCCTTGATCAAGTAGGGCTTGTATCTTTCTCTTTAACTAACATACAATGATACTATGCAATGAAATCTATAATAAATTGGCCTTGCTAGTGATGCAACTAATATCAATGTATGTATTCATTGCCATGGTGTCTTACATAGATTGAAAAATATTCCTATCATGAAAAGGTATTTGTGGCAAATTTGAAGTAGGAAAATAAATTCTTGTATTCTAGATTGATTTATAGGTGTCGTTCCAAATTCGAAATAAACAATTATAAAAAAATAGAATATAAAATTTAAGTGGTAGTTGATGCATGGATGTCAAAAATAATTGGTAGTTGATGGATGGATTTAACTAGTAGTTGATGCAAGGATAATTGGTATCTGATGCAAGGATAAGTGGTAGTTAATGCATGGATAACGAGTATTTTGTGGGAGACAACCCATTTTGATTAGAAGAAGGCAGGTCATAATAGGTAGTTGAAACATAAATAAGGAGCGATTACAACTACACATGGAGAACAAGTAACATATAAATTGTTTGTGGCCCTTACCTTGTGGCTTATCAATGTTCACTGACCACAAGTTAAGTGGTCGTGCTAGTTCATATGGAAGATTAAGAAATAGATTAAGTGGTCGTGCTAACAGGGATTCCCTCTCTAGTCATTTCTTCATGGGGGCCAAGTTTGGTCACTATTTGACTTTGACAAAGTAGATCCCTTTGTGAGAAATAGTTACACAAGAGTGCCCTCATAAATCAAGCCATGTGCAATTTGTTTCAAGCGAGAAGCATTTGAACCAAAATAAAACTGGTTAAATTTTTTTATAGTGAATTTTAGTGCTACACTAACTATCTTCTATTGCAATTGTTATTCATTTAAAACTATTCACAACATATATGAGCTCAATATTGATTTTGATTTTGATTTATAGTTTTCCAATTAAATGTTTCCTTCCATTGTTTCTTCCAAGGAAAACCTCACAAATAAACCTAACATATGCTTCTCCTTAATACCTTTTTGAACTTTAGGTTGGGGCGGACACTATTAAATTTCGTTTACTTAATATTTTTTTAGTTTTTTAAAGTGATTCATGTAGGTCCAAGTTGAAGAATCACTTACACTTCTCCCTCGTACAATTTTGAACTTTATCTATATTGGAATTAAAGTTAATTGGGGATAGAATTTTGATTCGTCTTTAACTACTATCCATCATGCAATCAAGGTATTCTTTTGCAGGAAGGCCACACACCAATAGCTTGATATCCTTCTCCTTGTTGCTTATGCTTCCAATGGAACTTGCCTTTACCCTTATATTTGAATACAATAAGCTTGGCATCTAGTATTTTATTTCAAATTAATATTTTTGCTTCTAGGGTTGCATATCTTCTCAACCATTAAGGTTCTTCAACTTCAATTCAAATTTTGATGCAAACATACAAGCATCTCCCGAAGTGTTGATAGTTAGGAACTCCATTTCTTCCTTCACCTAGTAGTGCGAATATGGTTCGAATGTGATAATCCATAATCAATTAGGGATTCTATCTTTCTATTTAATTCACACACAAATACTATGCAATGCAATCTATAATAAATTGGCCTTGCTAGTGATGCAACTAGGGCTGATGCACAATCTGATGCACAATCATGGACTCCTTTAAAGACACTTTAGATGCCACATAATACTGAAAAAACCTGGAACCTCTGACTTTAGGTGACAATTAGGGGTACTTCCGTAACGGATTTGAAGATGAAGTAAAAAGACAAAAGATAGGTAATTGAATCAGCTTTCATAATATATAACATTTATCTATAAAAAAATTGTGTAAATGATTATAAAATTAGTTTCCGTTAAATTGGGTTTTCAAATTTTTAGCACATCATAACATATATGTTTGTGCGGGAACAACACTTATTGAGGTAAATGATGTCCATTTTGGATAAAATCTTGCGGACATATAAAGGACATATGGGTCTAGTGCAACACTATTTTTTCAAAAAATTTCATGAATTATTTTTTATTATTATTAATTATTGAAGTCAGAAAACCTTGAAATTAAAACGTTATGTGTGGGTGCAACACTTTAGGGGCAAAATTTAATGAAATCATTGATTTCTATATATGATATTGTAGAGCTCAGTCTCCTCTAGTGCACCATATAGTTTTCTTGGGAAATGGTGAAGGCAATCAAAAGTTAGATAAAAATGAATCAATGTATGTATTTTCGAAAACTGACGTGTGTCATTTACAAAATTAATAATAAATAAATAAAACATACTTTTTATGAAAAAATTACATATTCAAAATCATCAAATCGTACTGTACAATATTCTATATTTTCATAAAAAAATATTGAGTTTTTCATAGCAAAACACGCCATTGAAACTGAGCATATTGATAGAGTTCAAAAATACAGGCAATGGCCCTGGTTTTTTTGTTCTAGCCAATAGGTTCGGTAGTCCGAAGCTATTTCCGAACATCATCCCAAGCCTTGTTACCACCCAGTTTTTAAATTTTAAATTAACGCATCTGCGTTATAACGGATATGTGGTTTAGACTTGTTCTAATCACATATGCATTATCACGCATATGCGATATAACGAATATGCGCTTTGGTTTAGTACAAAAGAGTAAATAGAGAATAAAGATTATTAGATAAAAGAGTGGCATAAAGATTATTCTTTTGAAATGTAAGATAGCATCCCATCATGGTTAATATAACATTGTTTAACATGACAAATGGGTTCGGAAACAATACATCTCTATTTTCAACTAAGTTATATTTGTTATATTTGATATATTAGCTAGTATGGGGTAGTATGGTATAAAGTATAAATTCACATCAAAGTGAATGGGACATCTAAGAAGCCAAATGGTGGATTGTTATTGATGAAGTAATTGGGATATCGTGGAGAGTATAATTTGTTTTTCAATCCATTTTCAAGGGTTAGGAATTTCATCCTCGTCGTTTTAATAATTTTCCTTGTATCCTATCCTCGGTATGAGATTTAATATGCACCGAAGAAAAATCGATTCAAGTATATCTCGAGAATTCCATCTTCACTATTGTGTAGTCTCCTAGTATAGAACTTCACCTTACTACACTAAGATAGTTGAAGTTTGTGGCTTCAACCTATAGTTCACTATGCATCTATTGATTGATGTTATTGATGAGAACCAACATATCTTTGCACTTATTTTGTTAATCAAACTTTCTTTGATATTAGTGTAGTTAAATGACTTGAAGTAGGGTTTTTTATTTAATGAAAAATTTATTATATAACTTAATAATGCTCTACTTGAGTTGATGATGATTATGGTTGTTATTAACGTCCATTGAGACCAATTTTGATCTATAAAACCTTTAAAAAGGTAAGAAGTCACTTGGTTTTCTTTAGAATTATATTTCTGTGCTCGAAACTTTTAAGAGAAACATTCATAAATCACCATAGTTTTGATGAGTTAAAATCTTAGGAAGGTTGGTATTGTAACAAATATTTTGAATTTGGGATGAAATGTGGGTGAACACATGACATTTTAATGTGATTTGTTTCTATATGATCTTTAATAGTTTAATCACATTACACTATTGATTCAAAAACAACAAATCATTTAACTAGAAATTTTTCAACAAATAATTTAACTAGAAATCTTGATGATTGATCCTCTCACTCACTCCATACCTCACTTTCTCCCCCTACCTCCTCTCTCCACCCCCTTCTCTCTGCCCCCATAATTCCTTCTCTCTTTCTCCACCCCCTTCTCTCTCACACACATCCATACACCCTCTAAAACAATTCCTTTGTTGCCCCTCCCTCCCACCAAAACTCTTTCTCCCTCCCTCCCTCCCTCCATGTGTTCCATCCTATCACTCACTCCATCCCTCACTTTCTCCCCCTACCTCCTCTCTCCACCTTCAAGCCTTCATCCCTCCTTCATCTCTTCATCTTTCTCTCCTTTCCTTAATATCCATGATCTCTCCCTCTCTCTCTCTCTCTCTCTCTCACACACACACACACACACACAATCTCTCATCTCTATACCTCGGTGTAACCATCCTTGACCATCCTTCATTTCCCTAAATCCCTACTCTCTCATTGTTATTATCCCACTCTCTCACCCTCTAACCATCCCTCCATCCATAATTCTCTCTCTCTCTCTCTCTCTCTCTCTCTCTCTCTCTCTCTGACTCT
This sequence comes from Larix kaempferi, assembly GCA_027924585.1. Taxonomy (NCBI): domain Eukaryota; kingdom Viridiplantae; phylum Streptophyta; class Pinopsida; order Pinales; family Pinaceae; genus Larix; species Larix kaempferi. Next base: position 4,414,960 of record BSBM01000674.1, read on the forward strand.
CCCCCTCCCTCCCATGATTCCCTCTACAATTCCGTCTCCCTCCTTTGACTCTCCCCACACCTCTTTTAGCTTTTAATCAATGTAATGTTGGGGCATGAACCACTCCATAGATCGTCTAGATGGAATCTTTGGAGTCTAAATTGTATTATAAGGTGATAAGGGTGACATTATAGGGTTTTGGATGGTAGGGATGGGTCTCTGGACATTGACCATAATCATGGAAGAAAAGATGGTCCAATGAGTCTCTAAATCAACACACATGCACTATAGATGGAATATTTGGCCTTTAGTGGGATATGGGTGTCATTATGAGGTTTTATGCACTAAGGATGGGTCTCAGGGTCTTAACCATGGTAATGGGACAAAAGTGTAACAGAAACAAGTCTTAAACCACTACACATGCCCTTTAAAGGGGATATTTAGCCTTAATATGGGATATATGTGCCATTAGACTATTTTATGCATTGAAGATTGTTCTCGAGGCATTGACCATGGTCATATAGGAACCATTACGAATATTTCCAGACAAAACATAGTTCTGAAGACACTGTACCATGGTCCAAGGATAAATCCAATCTTCTAGGGATTAAATGATGTTTTCATGGTTCATGGTTAAATGAGGTTTCAATAGTTGATATGCACTAAATCGCATATTTGATTCAGTGATCACGTTTTTAACAAAGCATATGCATATAGTTCATAAAAGCATAAAAAGCATAAAAAGCATAAAAAGCGTGAAAAGCATATAGTTCATATCGCATATGCGATATAATGCATATGCGTTAAAATGGAGATGTGTTATATCGCATATGCGATATTTGTTTAATAAATAATCTTGGGTTGTGTGCCGTGGGCCATTTTTACTGTACAGGAAAAGACATAATTCTTCTGAAACCTGCGTAGAGCGTACTGTTCAACCTACAATTTAATCATTTATTACATAGATCCATAGGTTTTGTACAATTTTGGGTGGATTTCAATGGGGAATCCACATAATAGAGTTCGGAAGTCAGCGAGGAAGATGCTTACACCGGAAGAAGTTGAAATTAAAAAAGAAAAGAAGAGGGAACATTCAAGAAATCGTCGGCATTCATTGGATGAGAAAATACTTCCCATTCCCGCTGAACAGATACCTGGCGAAGTGGCTGAGGAAGATATTGCAACTTTAATGCAAGCTGGTTATAACCAAGATGAAAATTTTGCTCCATTATTAACCGAACAACCCTCTGTAAGCTCAATCATTATGTTCTTGACAAGACTCTGCAACAACCATGCCAGGTGGTTCAATCTCCTAATCGAAGTTGTCAGCCTGCAGTGGATGTAAACGTCTCTCCAGCATTTCAAACGACAAGAAATCTCGCATCAAAATGAAAGAGAACTCCTAAACGCATACAAGTGGACGACAGTGAATTGACTTCCATGGAAGGTAAGGTGGCTAAACGCACAATCATTCGTCATTGTTCTCAAATAATGAAACAATATTTTGAACCAAAATCTTAAGCCGGTAAATGTCAATTGTTTTTAGCTTTGATTAAATCTAGAAGTATGGCAAATGTTATAAAAATGTTAGGCATAAGAACATTGAAGAATACCGAATCAAGTAATCACATTGTTAAATCTCTTGCTGCTACATTCACATCAATTGGTAAAAAAACTCGTTCAAAAGACTGTAATGTGGCTCGCCGCGTATTGGCTGAATCAATTGTATCTAGATCCATGAGACAACGTCGTTTACTTAAATGCACATCAGAAATTGTCCCTTTACATCCAAAGACTCTTAAAAAATATTCAGTTTGAAGAGACAAACTTGATGTAGAGGGAAAAATGGATACATTATGGGCATTTAGCGGTAGGTTGCCCCGCAAAGACATGAAGTTGGTCGAACCAGTGAAGGGACTAGTGCACACTTTTTGGAACGATAACACTAGGCCTTCTTCTAACACAAAGGATGTGTTAAAATGTTGTAGGGATTCCATGAACAATGAAGGGCATGTTAAACATTACCTTGACATGACACAAACTCAACTGTTCGAGATGTTTAAAGTTGCCCACGTAGAGCTAAGGCTCGAGCAAAGATCTTTTGAAAAATGCAAGCCTTGGTATGTTAGAATAAATAGAATCCGGAACACTTGTTGTTGTAGATACCACATAGAGTTTGATCTATATTATCATACATTTGCACATATACGTCGTTTTTTGCACCCTAACCATGTGCAGGAATGCTCAAGTACAGTACCACCAATGTCATCTAGAGATTTCATCCATAGCATAATGTGTCTGAGGCAAGATGGGAAGACACATTACTTAAAACAATGTGTAGAGGGTTCTTGCAACAATTGTGGTGGGCTATCTTTATGGTCCGATTGCATCCATGAGAGTGAATATCAAGCATTTGGTAATGCAATTGTCGAGAAGCAAAACTTTTAGTATGAGACATATCAGCTACGTGATGGGAAAGAAAGCAAGAAGATTAAATTGGTGACTTCACAGGTGACAATCTACATGAAAAATGTTCATTTAACTGAGTGTACATTGTTTATATGTTGTTTTATAACATTGTTTTAAATATTGATGTATATTTTAATATTCATGTAAATATTTTTATGTTGTTTTATAACATTGTTTATTTTTTTCCACCAGGTGCAAGTATGTGATTTTATTCCAGAGTTCCATGGAAAGATCCAACAGTACATTCAGCATGTCGATATGGCACGGTGGAAAGATGAGCAATTCAGAATATGTAGGGACACCTTCCCTCTTGGAACAATACTATCAGTGGTTGACTTTGCAGAAAATTACACCCTACAACCACAAAATGAAATACAAAGTCAATACTATCACTCAGAGCAGGTGAGCATAATGGTCCATATCACTTATCAACATGGGCCAAATAGCAATGAAGAGAAATGTGTGATATTGAAAGAGAGTCACTTTTACATCAGTGATGACCGGACCCATGACATCCATTACGTGCAACATTGCTTTCAGTTGTTCTATGATCATGTGATAGCTATGGATATAGCATTTTATCGTCATTTGATTTGGTCAGATGGTTGTGCTGGACAGTTCAAGAATGCACATGTATTTCAATGGTTGTGTTTGTTGCACATAAAACACAAGGTGCCACATACATGGAACTACTTTGAAACAGGTCATGGAAAAGGAGAGCACGATGGTGTTGGTGCATGCATAAAAACTGCCCTTCGAAGGGAAGAGATGAATTTTACAGGTGCTTGCCTTCAAGACGCTTCATCTATAGTAGAATGGTGTGCATCTGTGATGGGAGAACAAGCAACAATGAAACACCTAGTGCGGAGAATATTTTGGGAGGTGACAGATGTGGACTGATCCCAAACACATTGGGTGAACACAGTGCATGGAAATCGAGGTTTTCATTCAATTAGAAGCTCAGACAACTTGGCCCTACAAATTTGGACAAGATTGAAGGCTTGCTTTGGCAGTTCCTGTAGCATAGATGAATGGAATGATTGTGAGTATACAGATATAGTTGATACATGGGATCGAGTGACACTTGGCACTGATTTCAAGGGGGTTAATGAAATAGACCATTTGGAAGATGATCAGACATATATTTCTACGGACTATGATCACATATCGGATCTCATACAAGCAGGTACAAAAAAGTAAATTAGTAGTACCTAAATCACTACAAGCCCTTACATTGAAAGAAATTTTATTTATGTTACATGCAAGACCTTTTTTAATATTTATGTATTTTTAACCTTTTTCGATTTCCTTTCACAAGTTAGATATATGCAGTAGTTGCCCCAAAAAATAATGAATGGGGTTCTGACTATTGGTTGGAACGTTGCTTAGAGGGGAAACAAACCCTTCTCGAACCTATTACAGATGATGAAAATATTGAATACTCAACTGGCTCAATGGTTATAAAAGGGGATTACCTGACACTAGCAGCACAACAAAAAAGGAAGGGTGGGTATGTATATCAGGATTATAGACTAGGAGCTATTGTATACCACTTCACCAACCTGGTAGTTTGTATAAACATCAAGTTGCGCACAATTTCGAAAAGAAAAAAAAAGTCACATGTACAATACTTGCTACCTCATTTAGAGCATGAGAGATTGATGGACACCATCGGCAGCAGAGATGATCCAGATGGCCTACTCGAGTGAGTGCATTGTCAAGTGTTACTGGATTGTCCAGTGTGGCTAGATTGTCAGGTGCGTTAAATTTAATCCTTAATTTACTGGACAAGTTACAAACACGATCATACAACCTCAGGTGAGTTATCTATAAATAATGTTTGCACGTTTTCCTTATTTTCTTACGAGAGTACTAATGTTTAGCCTTTCCTGTGCCTAGGATACAAACACTATTTATGGCACATTGGAGGCGCCAAGAACAACCGGTGTCTTTAGACGCCACCAAATACAAATCGGAAAATAACATGCTCTCAAGTCAAGTTTATCTTCATCATCTTCATAGGCCAAAAGTTCTCTTGTATATTACTATAAGCATGGTCAAGCATTAGGTATCAAATGATTTTCTCTCACATTCAAGCATTAGGTATCAAATGATTTTCTCTTTATCTAGGCAAGCTTCAACTAGATCTTCAACCCTTTCTTCTTTCTCATAGCTAGGATCCCATTCCTTGCAAAATGCTTGGACCAAACATGCAAAAGATGATGTTTTTCCTTTACCAAAATCTCTAAACCAATCTCTACATCTCCTTCTAAGCTATACAAAAGCAATCTCATCATACCATTTTCATGTTCTATTTTAAGTTTTGAAATCTGATGTTTAAAAGATGCAACATGATGTGCCACAAAATGAATGTCCTCATGAAAATTTTGAACATGTTTGGTCCATTTTGGAGGGGCCTTATTTGGATACCCAACAATGCCTGAAAATTTAAAGGGGCATATACTCTATGATGCATCTTTTATAGGAATGATTCCATATTGATTTCCTCCCAAATCTTCAAAAAGAAATGGTAATATGAAATCTAAAAATAATAATAATTAATACATTCATACCAATGAAGTTCCAGAATTCGGGAAAAACTTAAAATAATACATTCATACCAACTTATTACATCATTATAGCTATGTCTACCGAATTCAGGAAAGGGACTTCATTCCTAGAAACAAGGCCATTTTGTTACCTTCTAAACCTGCAATTATAAATACCCAAGTCCATGCAAGAATGGAAACTTAGGGCAACTTATTGAAAACCCTACCCAATGTCAACTTAGCAAGATTTCCCTTCAATTTAAGTCAGCTTTCCTCCAACACAAGGGGGATTTCTTTATGTATGATTGCTAAATTACCCTTATAATCTTCAACAAACAGATTTAGCAATCCAACAGATTACCCTTATTTGTGATGAATTCAAGTAGATTAGTGCCTGTCATTAGGCTAAATGGAGTCGAAACACTTTAAAGATTGAAGAGCTATGTATTTCCCTATGTATGATTGCTAAATGGATTTCCCTATGTATGATTGCTAAATTACCCTTATAATCTTCTTCAACAAACAGATTTAGCAGTCCAACAGGTTATGATGTACAATGGTTATTATTGTGGTGAATTCAAGTAGATTAGTGCCTATCCCTGGGCTAAATGGAGTCAAAACACTTTGAAGATTGAAAGACTTAATGAGAGACAATATTAAACAAAAGAATATGCTTGAAACAACAATCAATCCTAGTTATAATAGTGCCACAAAATCATATTCCAGCCAACCATACCAAACTCGAAGATAAACTGGTATTTTTATTGCATTCTTGCCTCTTCACAATACAATCAGAATCTGAAAATGAAGTAGAAAACTGTAATCTTTTATTAAAGAGAACAGCACAAGTACATAGCATATATCAGAGCTGAAATTAGGGTCTAGAAAATGACTATTATGATAGCAGCAATATTCCCAGCATGAGAGCGAAAAGGACAAGGCACAACAACACCCTTACAAATGATGATGACCGCTCTAAATATGTCCCCAAGAAGCCTCAAATAAAAATTTGAATGAAAATGTGAAGTGATACGCCATAATATATTTGTTTATTAGAAGACTATGGTTGTATTATTGGACCCAACCTAGTTGATAAGGTGAATCCTGTGGGGTAGTAGGAAGTTGTAAGCACGATTAAAAAAGGTCTAAGAGATGAGGTTCTTTTGGATTCCATTTCTAAGGACTAGAGTGGCTACTTGGTATTTGATTTAATAGTTGTGAGTAAAAATGAGTGCTAGAGTTGAGTGGGACTAGGAATGTATCATCAATAGTAAGGATGGGTTAATTGTAGTATGATTGTAAAGATAAACAAGTTTAGGAGGTGAAGAAGGTTTAGGAGAGGAAGGGGCTATGAAAAGTCACTTGTTTGTTCATTAGAAATTAAACTTCTAGATTGGGCTTGTCACTATAAGAAACAACATTCACATCATCATACAGTAAGGCATCTAGAGCCTTCCTTTCTATACCGAACACATTAGATTCATTATTTGCAATGCCAACTCTTCTCCAACAAATACAAAGCCATAAACCTAAAAACATATTCAAGCATATATCTGCAAGGCATATAATACACATGTCTCCATCCCATATCAAGTGAACCATATATAGGTAAATCTGAACGTTGCTTTATATTATAGATGTACATGTATAATGTTTTCAAAAATGGCATGCCATGGCCATAATACAAAATTGTGGATCATAATGTACATCTGTGTGTACATACAAACAAAACGGTACATGTATGTATCCCCCCTATACATGGATTCTATATGTACCCCCCCCTATACATGATTTCTATTTATCCCCCTTTTCACTGCCAATGTCAGTGGCTAATGAGAAGTCTATCTTTCTTTTGCGGCTGCTCGATGGCGTTCCCCAACGATCCACAGGATGACGCATTCTCAATATCGGAGACTGCACACAAACCAAAATTTGTTACAAGTTAGTTTACCAAGCTATAAAAATAAATACCACATGATGTACATTTGTTCAAATTCCAAGCAAATATAACATTTTTACTTACCATGCGTGTGTAAGTCCTCGGCACTGAAACTGCATGTACTTGGGTGGGGGGGCGTGCAGGGTCATCAGTGGCCCCAATTGGGTGCTCTTCAGGCACCACTAGCTCAGTAGATGCCTGCATAAAGTAACATACATGTCAATGTCAGCAAATACAAAGAAAACAAGACATATATACTACATGGACGGACTATGACTCTTTCAAAGAAAGCGAGACATACACGTACCTGGGGGGGGGGTAGAGGTGGGTCACCAACAACCTCGGTTGGGTGCTCTTCAGGCACCATTGCATCACTAGATGCCTGCATAAAGTAACATACATGGACCAATGTCAGCAAATACAAAGAAAATGAGACTGTATATAATATGTATGGACGTACAAGGACCTTTTCAAAGAAAGAAAGACATGTACACACGTACCTCGGGGGAGGGGGAGAGGTGGGTCACCAACAACGTCAATTTGGTGCTCTTCAAGCACCACTGCATCACTAGATGCCTGCATAAAGTAACATATGGACCAATGTCAGCAAATACAAAGAAAATGAGACTGTATGTATATGTACTATGTATGGACGTACAATGACCTTTTCAAAGAAAGAGCTCCACATACACGTACCTGCGGGGGGGGGATAGGTGGGTCACCAACAACATCGATTGGGTGCTCTTCAAGCACCATTGCATCACTAGATGCCTGCATAAGGTAACATATATATGTCAATGTTAGCAAATACAAAGATCTAACAAGACTACATATATATACTACATGGACGAAAAATGGCTTTCTCAAAGAAAGCGAGACATGTACACGTACCTGGGGGGGAGGAAGAGGGTCACCGATGGGTGGAATACTAAACATTGGCCCTACTAGACGGTAAAAAAAAACCTGACCATAACCAGGCTACATAACAAAACATACAGATACAATTAGAAAATTTCTTTAAATAATTAAACGCATATACATGTTTCAAATCATTAAAAGCATATAATTAAAAGCATGTAATGAAAAGAATACCTGAGTCTGGGAATCTTCCTCTACATGGGAGGGACTAACCTAGGATTCCACAAACTCATCGTGCCCACCCTGCATAAAACATATTGTATCGAGTTTAAGACGTATTTAATGTTGCAGTATCTAAATTATAAATATTTAAATTACTCGATGACAAATTAAAAATAAAGTTCTTACAGCTAATGGTGAAGCACCAAAATCATATGCAGCATTGACCGCTGCATCAACAGCCGGATTACGTGAATATGGGGTGTCATTGGACACCAGCTGTATATTTGTTCACGTAAATTGTCAGATAATTATTCAAATAGAAATAAATTACTCAACAATTGAAAACTGTGATATAAAACAAAATTTATATACTATGTAAAGAATGAATGTTACTTACATATCGGAATAATCCATCGCCCTGAAACTCTGAAGCAGGCCCATAGCATATGCTTTGACACGATGTGCAAGGGTGTGGAATAACCTGATGCTCTGAAGACTCTGCGTCACTGGTGCGATGTGTAGCTCTGGTTTGGTCTAGGGACCTAAAAGGTGGATCCTAACTGTGAGATGGTCCAACCCCAGATGGGCCAACCTTGGAAGTGCCAACCCCTTGGCCTACATTTCCATGGACGGCAGTCCCATGCCAAAGCAATGTATCAGCCAAATCTAATAAGGAATCCTGCGTATCATCAAGAACTGGACCGGCTGGAGGATATAACCGAGGGGGGTTTGGTGTGCGTGGAGGGCATCGCACACGATTAGGATCGGTCCTAGCCCCTTCCCTATCTTGGGGCATCCCATGACCCACACCCTGGAACTCTAAAATGTCAAAATAGTTAACATGTTTCCCCAGGATAAATTCTGCATACAGCTTCCTAAGGAAATAAAACGGGATGTCTCTATTCCCGTGAGGGTCTTCATCGAAGACCATGTACCAGCAATCCATCCAATTGGCTTTAATATTTGGTTCCACGCACAAGTCTATGGAAATGTGAGGTCGACTGGTGGGTGGAACCAATCCGGTGCTGGGGTCCCAGGATAAGGAAAACAATTGGTCTTTGGTTATTTTTAATTTTTTGGCATCTTTGTAGCTCAACCCAGTGGAATAGTATTTCCTCTGGGAATCTCTGTACAAGCTAATGTTGTACAGTGCTCCCTGGGCATTGGCAATTGTATTTGTTATGGAGTCTAAGGCCTCTGCTAAAGATTATCTTAAGTGGTCCCCCCCCCTAAAGAGTGAGCTAAAGCGTCTCAGTGAACCCAAACGAGCCAAAATCTCATAATTACGGTCGTGTTCCTCCTCCATTGGTGGGTTTGTGTCTGGATTTTGGTTTGGGTTTGGGTTTGTGTCTTGATTTTGGTTTGGGTTTGGGTTTGTGTCTGGGTTTCTGCTCTCTGTTAAGAACAAAACAATTCAATCTCAAAATTTAATTAATCAATTTCATTGTTTGTTTTTTAATACATGTAACAAATTTTATTAAATTGGTTTAAAAAAAAAACAAAAACTAGTTTAAATTAACAAACAAAATAACGAAAAATTCAAAACGAATTAACAAACTAGTAAATTTCTTGCCACCTACCTTCCATTTTTGCCAAATTGTGAAATGGCTTGCCTCCTCCTTCTCTCAAATGCAAATCTACAGGTGCGTTTTTTCGCCTTCCCGATATTGCCGGTCCTTCACTGTGTAATTTGGGAAAACGAGGCCGCGGGCACTGTGATTTATATTTTTTTTTTTTTGCATTACAAATCGCACATGCGATATATCGCAAGTGCATTTTTTAACTTTATAAATGAAATTGCGTTTTTAAATCCTAAATATATATGAATTTGGGACCGAGGGTGCGGGCACTGTGTTTTATTTTTTTTATTTTTTTTGCATTGCAAATCGCACTTGCAATATATCGCAAGTGCATGATTTAACTCTATTAATCCTAAATATATAATATGAATGAAAATGAGGCCGCGTGGGCACTCTGTTTTAAATTCTTTTGTTTTTTTTTGGCATTATAAATTGCACCTCCGATACATCGCAAGTGCGTTTTGTAACTCTATTAATCCTTTAAGATATATATGAAAGAAAATGAGGCTGTGGTCACTCTATTTTATATTCTATTTTATTTTGCATTAAAAATCACACTTGCAATATATCGCGAGTCTGATATATCGAAAGTAAGATATATCGCACTTGCGATATATCGCAGCTGCGTTTTTTAACTCTATTAATCCTTTTTATATGAATGAATAAATGATTGGGGATTTCCTTGGACTATTAATCCTCTATGTATGAATGAATAAATGATTGGGGATTTCATTGGACCAAGGACGAGAGAGACAAGGGCACATTGAATTCTACAAATCCTTAATTAGTATGTCGAAATCCCATCATTTGGACCTTGATTTTTGCCAATGTAAAAGGATTTTCACCCCTTTCTCCTTGACTAGGGAGGGACAATTACAAGTTTGTCACTCCTTGCAAGCCTACTAGGGAGTGATAATTACACATTTTCACGAGCTATGTCTTGCCTTAGGGGAGCGATAATCATGTTTGCACCATTTGAGCCTGGACATCAAGTGAGGCCCTGCATAGCCACCTAGGGATTTCTTTTGCTTGCGATTACAACACTCAACCACTTCAACTAACCCTCTGGGATTTTGTGTCACAATTTCTCCTTTGCTATTAATGGTATTTATATTATATAAATTTATGGAGCCCCTTTTATCTTCCAATGGTTTACCAAACAATCAACATCCTCATATAAAATTATACTAGATATAGAGTAATTCGAGGAATGCTCTTCTCCTTCATGTTAATTATCGTATGCTTGTGTAAAATACATAATTAATCAAAATAAAGTTTCATCGAAGAAAAGAACTCAAAATACCTTAGGATGTGTATTATAAATTAGTAATGTTCATTATAAGTATTGATTAGAAAACATCATTACCAAAATGTGTTATTTTATCTCCATGGAGTTTATTTGTAATTGAATTACCATATTTGTAGTCATCAAATATATTTTCATAAAGAGATCACGTGAGTAATGAGATAAAGATAGAGAATAGTTTTTTTCAAATGTCTAATTTTATATCTTTGTAGGATAGGGGCAAATAGGTTTGAAGGGAGAAAAGGTAATGGTAGAAGAGAGGAAGTGGGTTGCTTATTTTTATGATCTATAATAAGAGATATTAGCCTCCATTTTAATAACTTTAGTTGATATAGTGGGTGATTGGATGGGTGACATGGTGTGGTTGGATAAGCAACGAGGGAGTTATATGGAGAAGGGTATGATAGAAGACATCAAAGGAAGAAAAAAAATTAGAGGAGAAGATATCGAAACAAGAAATCAATTTAGTGCACAAATTGTACATGTGACATTAGTTGTAGAAGAGATCCATGGTACCTTATACAGAAGGAAAACATCTCAAATAAAAACGGATATAAGACAAGAAAATTAATGTTTCGAATCATCTCTAGTATTCACATCTAGAGAACAAACAAAGTTTGTATATGGTCCCCTCTCTCATAAATCAATTGAATCTCTCTAACTACGCCTTTGCAAGTAAAATTATATGCATAGAGACAAAAAAATTAGTACAATAAATGAAACTCTAATAATTCAAACAAACGGAGAAAAAAAACAATAAACACAAATGATGGTGAAATAAGAAGACCATATGAATTGAACCCTAGTTCGACTACAACTTTGAAATATGGAAGAGATATGGAGGGATTCAATCCTTCTAGAGGAATGAGAGGAATTGGGAGTACATATACCATTATAGATCATGATTCCCGCTCAACTCTTTCCATTTATTGATATGATGTGCAGCTTAGTACTACTTCCTGAATACAGCATTGGTAATGCTTATACTTGCTAACAGAGCCTGCTTTATAAGTAATTAACTCTATATTTTATAACCTGCTCCTTACTGACTAAAGCTGGCATATCTTAATATGAGTAATAATAGAATCATTTTCTTACATGCGATGAGAATCCCCTCCTAAGCATTATAAAAGAGTTCATTTATTATACGAAACCCTTTTATTAATAAATGACCTGGAGGGACTTTCCTGAGGTACGAGGGGAAGGACAATTTAACTAGAGAACATTATACATTTTACTAATAAATCCAATTTTATAGTCACATATCATCGAGGAACATAGGGTGACCATGTAAAGTTGTCATGATGGGACTCTCTTACAAAAAGGCTAGTTATAGTGATCAGAGAGTAGGATGAGTTGAGGAGCCATATGGATGTAGAAGAAAGGTGGGTTACTAAGTTTAGACAGAGAATTGATATTACCATGCCCACTACAAAATAAAATTTAAGATGATCATTGTGAAAGAAAATAAAATTTAAGATGATCCACATGATCAAAATCGCAGTTTCGTTATAACGCAAGTGGGATATATCGCACTTGTGATTTGTAACTATTAAAAAATGCATGTCCGATTTATCGCATATGCGATATGGGCTAACTAAGCTTAGCCTTGGTTTTCGGCTCGGGTTTGTCCGAACCTAGCCACAATAACGCATATGCATTATGGATTTCCGTTTCGGAGGTGCATTTTTTATTTCTATAGTGGCACTAAAATGTGGAACCAACTTCGTGCGAGCGCCCACTAATATCATTGTATGCATTCATTATCATGGTGTCTTGTAAAGATTGAAAAATATTCCTACCATGAAATGGTATTTGGGGCAAATTTGAAAGAGGAAAATGCATTATTGTATTCCAGATTGATTTTATAGGCGTTGTTCCAAATTCGAAATAAACAATTATAAAAACAAATATAAAATATAACAAGTAGTTGATGCATGGATATAAAAACTAATTGGTATTTGATGCTTGGATTTAACTAGTAGTTGATGCAGGGAAAACTGGTATCGAATGCATGTATAATATGAAGTTTGAGGGAGACAACTCATTTAATTGGAAGAAGGTGGGTCATAACAGGTAGCCAAAACATAAACGAGTGATTGCAACTACACGTGGAGAACAAGTAACAAATAAATTGTTCGTGGCACTTAGCTTATGGCTTATCAATGTTCATTGGCCACAAGTTAATTGGTCGTGCTAGTTCATATGAAAGTTTAAGCAATAGATAATTACGTCTATAAAATAAAATTGTGAATATGAATATGAATTATGATTGGAAAAAGTATGGCAGTGGACAATTACTTTAACAATGGAATCTCTAGCCACAAAATCCAAAATGTCATCACACAATACAATTCCACTTTAAACTGCTTCAACTTGGGATTTGATAGTCTCACTCAATTCTAGTGGATGAGGTGGACACATAAATTAGGTTAACAGTGGGGTTAACTATGTTTTGAATTGTTGTTGGTTTAGAATTTGTCGTCATTGGTGTTATGGAATGTTTATGTGCATAGCTTGTTAGAAGATGTTGTGGGTAAATAAGATGACCATGATCTATTGAAGGTGTTGGGTGTAAGATATGATACTTTCTAAGTTCTATTATAATACTTTAAAAATATTTTATCTTTGTATGTGATTGTGTAGAGGTTTTATAATGGGAAAGTGGGAGGAGATTAATCAATTGGAAGTTGAAGATCCAGAAGATATGGTAGAGTTTTCCGCTGAAGATTTGACATGGATAGAAATTTAGGGGGACCAAGTTGCAATTATTCCATATTGTAGACTTCAGGATTTTATCATAGGAGAGCAAGCGAGAGAAACTGCCCCTACCCAATTTGTTATTCACACTCGACGGACCTGAAAAGTTGAGGAGATCACAAATATTCATTTTGACACATATTTTGAGTATGTTATGTGAGTCTTTACCATTACTCATCATTGATCATGTGAAACATGCTTAGATATTTTTTTAATTTATCATTTGAGTTAATTGATAAAAACATGCATATATATTTTTAATTCATTGTAAATATATATGGTAGGTATTGTTGTGCATATGGTCCAGAGTCCACTTGTAAAGTACGAGTAGATAGGCTTACAATGACTACACTTGAAACTACAAAGAATAAACGTAGTTTGCGTCAAAGCATTAAAGTTGGTTTTCAATGCCACTTCATTGTGCGTCAACTTTGCCTTAAACCAAATGATGTCGTTATTACATATACGACATGTAGGCATATTGATAAATCTGGAGTTGTGTGTCATGGGAGGGACGCAGTTGGTAGGCCTCGGACTTTCAATTATGCACCACATCTAACATATAATATGCGAGGTAGAGTAAAGCAGATGGTTGATGATGGCTTTAATGTCACAATGATATGGGATAAATTAATCTATGATGTGGAGCATGAATCTAGGAGACTATTCACAGGAATAGCTCGAGATGCTTTGGTGACAAGACAAGATATCTTAAACATGTATAATGATATAAAAAGACAAGAATATGTGAAGGACCAAAGTTATCCAACTAGTGTGGATTGTTGGTACAATCAATTTTTAGATAAGTTTTTTTTCTACCAAAACCAAGATGTTGTACAAAACATTCCATTTATCATTGGTATACAAACAAGTTGGATGCGATCAATGATGGTGGAATACTCACACAATAATGTTATATCCATGGACTCTACATTCAGCACGAACAAGTATGGGATGAGTACACATTTCTCATGGATCTCATTTAATTATAATCATTAAAATGATTTCCTATGTGTGGACTTTAAATATATTTATGTGTTATTGTAATGTTTATACATTGATGGTTTTCAACAAACACCACAATGGTGTCCCAATAGCTTTGGTCATTTCATCGCGCAATACTACCGAGGATATTAAAAAATGGTTATCAGCATTATTTAACATCGGAATGAAAGAACGTCCAGATTGACATGTTCGTGCTTTCATTACAGATGATGCTGCAGCCGAGATTGAGGCGTTAAGGTGAATTGTGTATTTATTTTTAGAGGGGAGGGGGAGAGAAGAATAATGTTTCATTACATATATACATATATTTATCTCTTTTGGTATAATGTTATTTCAGGTCTTTAACCTATTCATCAATATTATTATGCGTACGGCATGTTCGTCGTGCATGGATGAAAAATGTTTTAAGCAAAGTCCATGGAAAGGAAAATAGAATCTCAATTTTCCGTGCTTTAGGAGAAATCATGCATTCATGTATGAATGATAACTCGGTACAAAAAGTAGTTACAAGGATATTTGATGAATTCAGTGATCAAAAAACGTTCTTGGAGTATTTCAAAGCCACCTGGCTAGACAACAACAAAGTTTGTAAGAGTTTTTTTGTAACTTGTTGTCATGATTATATTCTAATTCTCTACTGCGATACTGTAGTTACTACTTTGTATCTAACCTCCTTCATTTTCCAGATATGTGGGCGAGAGCTTATAGAAAGTTTCCCCATTCGAATCAAGATATTAATAATGCAATTGAGTCATACCATAGGTACTTAAAGCAAAGTTACCTTGATGAGAAGAACAATGCATGCCACAGGAGGATTGACTGGTTAATTCATGTGGTGTTGGGAAAGGTTGAACCTTATTACATTCATATTCAACGTTTAAAGGACGCTGGTATTATACAACCTAGAAAATCCAATGAACAATTAGCTAGATGTCAGAGCAAAGCAAATGAAATCCCAGATGAAGAATGCGTATGTGATGAAAAAAATAACAACGAATATTTGGCACGTAGCCAAAATAAGAACACTCGTGGTACCTAGTATAAGGTCATATATAGAGGAATTGATTTCTTCTTCTGTAGTTGTGACTGGGAACTGAATGGAAATGTTTGTAAACATGTAATAAAGGTTGGAACAGTGGTAGGAAAAAGTGTCTTTGGTGAGCATGTATCACCAATTGTTTCTAGTGATATTATCGAGAGGCCTAGATTTCTAGTTGATTTAAATGAACCAGTTGTTTTAAGCCTAGAAATCCAAGCAAAGCTTCATCCAAGCATTGACTCTCTGAATGGTAATTTCTCAGATCCTATTGATTTCACAACTACAAGACTAGACAATTCCATGTCAGGGGCCGATGAAATGAAATTTCTTATGTCATCAACTCATCAGACACTTGGGGGTTTATTAAATATAACACCTACAAGTGTGGACCAGGCACGTACACTTAACAACCTCATCTCAAGTGCAGGTGAAGATTGCAATAAAATGTTTAATTGTACTATAAATCCATTTAAGATCGGTAAACAAAGACATCATAGTTTTTTGAGCCCGCTCAATAAAAAAAGACAGCATGGTCAAGCATTGCATTCAAAAAAAGATGCAATAGAATTTTAAAGGGTCGAGCGAATTTGCACAAAAAAGAAAAGCTTGGATGAGCAAATGGAGATTTCTTCTCAAAAACAAAGAAATGTTGAGCATAGATCAAATATAGTGCAGTGTTCTGTTCCATACAATACAGGTATTTCAATATGATATTAAATTTCAATTCATTTGAAATAAGGTATATGATTGAACCCAATGTCAAAATCTAATAATTTTGGTGATCATTGTTATAGTTGAGGGATCTACGTCTCAACCTATTCAAAGTTGTCAGCTCCAACTATTTCACGATAGTGTTGTCGAGGCTAGCCTGTTGTTGGTTGACAATTCAACAAAAGAATTAGTAGTGAACGATACATTCAACCCACTCCCACAGAGTGACGAGACTTATATAGGTATTGTAGTTAATTTCAAGCACCATCTATTTCTAAAGTGGACTTTTGGCCATAGTGAGAATACTTTCTTGGTTTTTTTTTACAGCAAAGGAATCTATTTCTAAAGAACTTTCACAGCATTGTGGAAAAACAAATTATCATGAAACACACTTTGAAGGTGCCAAGCCGATTCATACAAAAAGGAAAACCATAAATGAGCAAATGGAGATTTCATCTAGAAAACAAAGAACTTTGCAAGATAGGTCAGATATAGTGCAACATTGTACTCCACACAATAGAGGTATATCAATTTGATAGTATTTGTTTATTTACATGAATTGATGCAAATTTGATTGCTTCAATGGCCCTAATGCCATAGTCTAATTATTGGTAATTGTTGTTGCAGTTGAGGGATCCACAACTCAATCAATTCAAAGTTGTCGACTTCAATTATTCCATGATAACATTGTCTTGGGCAACTCAATGTTGGTTGATAAAGAAATAGTAAATGTAGAAGTGAATGAAACATTTAATCTACGACAACACATATCGTCATTAAATATAGCTATTGCAGATAGTTTTTTGGTACCAAATGTATCAAAGACAGGTCCAACATTGCCATTGATTCCAGACCTGCACATATGACATGATTTGTTCAAAGGTGAAAATCTTTGACTAATTATGAATACTTTTAAAATATTTTATAGGCTCGACACAATTTTCCAATCAATTATGTCGAAGTGTCAAAAGACTATGTCATCGGAAATCCTACACCTCTTGATTGACATCTTGAAATTTGGCAAGTCTTCATTATGTTTTAAACATTATTTATTTTAGAAATATATTTATGGTTGCTAAATGTATCACGTAGTGTACTAGTGCATGTTCTTTCATATAGTGATATCAACTATTATTTTGATTAACTAATAATTTAAGACATTGGAATTTCAAATTTGATGTTTTTTTATTGTCTCCCCTATATGAAGTGGGACCAAACTTATAATACATGTGTGTATCTCATGAGGGAAACATCTATAATAATGAAACACAATATGTTCAATAAAATGGGTTGGCAATTCATGTTTATCATATATGCGTGGGATATTTTGTGGAGCCATTTTTTGTCATTTTTTCCTATTTCAATGAATAGGTTAAACCAAATGTGTTAGATTCACATCTTGAACATTATCAAGTTTAAAAGTGGTGGATGTTGTATTTTATAATTTTTTTAACATTTGTTCCAAATTATTCAAATCCAACTTTCTAATTATATGTGGTTATGTCTATTCCGTATCCATGAAAGTAGTAAGAATTACAAATATGTGCCTACTTTTTTATAGGTTAGGAAGCTAGTATTATTTATTCAAACATTACTTGTATTAAACTTTTTCACTACTTATCTATGGTAATGACAAAATTTCTAATACAGACTCAAAGCAAAAATAATTATTTTTTCCTTACAGGAATTGATAATGCAGATGTATCAAAATTTATCTTTGCTCTCCGAGACATAAGGCAACAAGAACATTTCATTTCCTACTTTCAGAATAAGATTACAGATAGAAATGGTTATCAATGCCACCTTTTTTATGATATCCTTTTATTTCTATCAAAGATTAAGGAGATAGTGGACCAATTTGAGCACGTGTGTCAAAGAGAAGCCAATAGAAAGATGAGAAGAGATTGATTACAAAGTCAAATTGCATGTGACGTTGTTGTTGATGTGAACTGGTGTTGCATGTGTCATGAATTTGGGTGTAGATTTGAATATGGAGAGAGCATGGGAAGAAATAGACCTATCAACAGGTATGTGTATTACTTTTTAATATTTTGTTTAGTAATTTCTAATCATATTCAATGATTACAATAAATATATTTAATAGATGATTTGTTAATACTATAATGTTTTTGTTGATGTAGAGCTTCTAAATTTAGTTGGGCATCCTATGAGATTAGTAAAAATGAACAATTTGTTCTTCATATACATCGCAATATCTCTAGCTCTATTGCATCTGAATGTCACATTTTTTACTATACACTTAGTTTTCTTTCTAGGATGAGGGCATCACTCCTACAAATTGAACATATTTTTGAAAGACATGGTGTCGATGTAAACTGGTATTGTATATGTCATAGATCTGACATATAATTGTTTCTCGAATGGTTGGTGTATATCATTTTTGGTGTAATTTGAAGTAAGGATGTTAGATTTGAGTAATGATGTTATATTTGTTAAATTTCAAATTGTATCAAATTTAAATAGAATTCTTATCAAATTTATAATTTAAAAAAAATGTTTGAAATAAAAATTGGAGACATTCATTTTCCTACAAGAAAGAAGCCATTTAATAGGTAAACAAATACACAAACTTTTTCCACAATAATGTAAGAATTTAGGAAAAAAATTAAAATTCTATTTTGAAGGAAATTTCCACAATAATGTAAGAATTTAGGAAATAAAATAAAATTCTATTTTGAAGGAAATGTGAGAAATTTG
The DNA here is from genome assembly GCA_027924585.1 of Larix kaempferi. Lineage (NCBI taxonomy): Eukaryota > Viridiplantae > Streptophyta > Pinopsida > Pinales > Pinaceae > Larix > Larix kaempferi. The sequence goes on from BSBM01000674.1 coordinate 4,434,095, forward strand.
GAGAAAATTAAAAATTCTTTCTAGTTTTTGTCAACCATGTGAAACAAGTTCAATATTTTTTTCTTTTGTATAGCAATGCATTGTGTTTAAGAGGTATTTTGGTCTTCTTTGAAACATGACAACAACATATATTGAAAAACACAAAAACACATCCAATATACACTAGTATAAATATGCACTAGTGTATATTCCGAAATATACACTAGTGTATATAAGCATGCTACATTTGAAATAAGCATGTTTAATTCGATTAAGGATGTGTAATTTTAAATTCCTAATAAATATGCACAAATTTCAAAATTGGATTGCAACACTAGTGTATATACCGAAATATAGTATACACCAGTTTATATTCTGGTATATACACTAGTGTATATACCGAAATATAGTATACACCAGTTTATATTTCGGAATATACACTAGTGTATATACCAGTATATACACTAGTGTATATATTGGTATATACTGGAATATACACTAGTCTGAGTTCTTGCAGGAAAACAAGGCAGAGTATATACACTAGTGTATATATTGGAATATACACTAGTCTATATACCAGTATATATACACTGGTGTATATACTGCAATATAAACTAGTGTATATACCAGAATATACACTAGTGTATAATACAGTATATACACTAGTTTATATTCCAGAATATACACAATGTGGGGTCGAGGGTGGGGTCCCATTTCACTTTGAAGGGTCATGAGATATTGAACCCTTCAATACTGACATGTAAAAATAAATCATTCTTTTCATTTGAAAATGTAAGAGTACATCAAAATTTCATTATTTATTAAAAGCAATATAATCAATGTTATTTTAATATGGGCTAATTAAATAACCCAAAAGCTTGTATAGAAGAAATTTCAAAAACATAAATAAAGAAATCAATTTTTTCATAATCAATAGAGCCTCGTATTGGCAGGTAATGAAATTTTTTCATAGCAAAATCAAATGTAGCTATGCGAGCTTTATATTGAAAGACATTGTTTTACATACATATATACATAGATAAAAAAACTTATCTTGAAACTAAATCTTAAAAAGAAAAGATTTCATACTAAGGCATATATTTCATACCACTTTCCAATTATTTATAGATAACAACAAATGATGATTATCCCTTATACATAATAACAATTTGATAACAAATGATGATTTAACAATCATCGTGTTATCAAATTAACACAATTTTACTTTTACATGATTGACATCTGAATTCTTTGTGACTTTGCCTTTCTTATTAAAATTTAGTGACTTTCATCGACTCTTGTATTTTTTCTTTATCATGGAGCGGGATTCCTAGTAAAATGATTTTTTTTTTCAATGGAAAGTGCCAACCCAATATTCCAACCCTCAGAATCAAGGGTGGTGTCATAAACCTACATAAAGGTAAAGTATTTAAAAGTAGTATTATGTGGAATAGAATTAATGACATATTAATCAATTCGAGTGTAGATCCAATGGTTGAGAAGAATGTTGTTAGACTCTCCACCCTAATTCAAATATCAAGAATCTGTAATTTGTAAATGAAGAAATTAATCATATTAAAATTTTAATATCATAATATAAATATAATATATAATTCCCCACTATACTATATACGATCCAACAAAAATCAACAATCATTTCAATTACATAACTATGAGAGAGTATGAGAGAGGTGTAACTAAAATCTTAGTGAATTTAATATTAAAGTTCATTAAATATTAAAGTGAGGAATTGTGTAATTATATCAATATAAAATATTCATTTAAAAAAATGTTATTAAATCAACCATAAATATGTATCTTAAATTTAGTTTATACATATAGGTAGGCACGCGGAGATCTATCACCAAGTGCTAAGCACGGACAGCTCTCATAGATTGATAAAAGATTATTAAATAAAATAAAATGCCATGATTACTTTAATTATAATATTGAATAACATGAGAAATCAACCAATAAAGTTATTGAGAACATATATATATATATATAACAAAACTAAATAAAAAATACAAATCACATTTTTCAAACAATTTTTAATAAATATATAATTAAATTAAATTAAAAACTTTAACTATTTTAAATTTTATTAATATATTAATTTAAACTTGTAACTATTTTAAATTTTATTAATATATTTGTTAAATTTCGAATTGTATCAAACTTATATAAAATTCTGATCAAATTTATAATTTAAAAAATTGTTTGAAATAAAAATTAGAGACATTCATTTTCCTAACAGAAATAAGCTATTTGATAGGTAAACAAAGAAAAATAAGTCATTTGATAGGTAAACAAATACACATACTTTTTCCACAATAATGTAAGAATTTAGGAAAAAATTAAAAATCCTATTTAGAAGGGAATGTGAAAAATTTGGAGAAAATTAAAAATTCTTTTTAATTAACTTCACATGTCTATGAACCATGTGAAATGAGTTAAATATTTTTTTTCTTTTGTATAGCAATACATTCTATTTAAGAGGTATTTTGGCATTCTTTAAAACATGATAGCTTTTACTCGAACTATATTTAATGTCTAAAAAAATTATATTGAAAAAACAAAAAAACACATGAGGTAGTCAAAGACAAGATAACAAACCAGAAAAATAGTTGCAATGCACAAGTCCCTGCTCTTGCAATAGTAAATAAAAAAGTCAATAAACAAGTTAGAAATCAAAAATGTCATTAATAAGAAATTTGATAACAACCAGAAAACTTAATGAACAAGCAAAACACGAGTCCAAAATTGTACGGAAAAAACGAAGTAGACTACTATATGCCCTCTTGTATCTTCTTGGTCCAATTGGATACTTTAACCAAACGTAACAACATCTCCCCCATACTGAGTTGTAAGCACCTCGCTACTCTCGATGCAACCAAATAATGCTTTATTGCACCAATAAGAATGAGGTGCCCTATAGTCCAATATGAGGGGATGTTGTAACTTAACGTAACATTACCAGCGTATATACCGATATATACACTAGTGTATATATCAATGTACATTCGGTATATACACTATTGTATATTACTAGTATAAACAATAGTGTATACACTAGTAGTGTATATATTGGTATATGCACTAGTGTATATACCGAATGTACACCGATATATACACCAGCATATATATCGGTATATACACTAGTGTATATACACCAATATACACATCAATATATATACTAGTGTATATACCGGTATATCGATGTGCATTCGGTATATACACTAGTGTATATTACTAGTATAAACACTATTGTATACACTAGTAGTGTACATAGTGTATATACCGAATGGACACCACTATATACATCAGCATATATACCAGTATATACATCAGTGTATCTAGTGATATAAACCAGTGTATATACGAGTATATACACCAATGTATATTCACACTAATTGTACATTTCGGTATATATACACTGATGTATATACCAATATATACACCAGTGCATATACTAGTGTATATACCGGTATATACGCTGATGTATATACCGATGTGCATTTGGTATATACACTAGTGTATATTACTAGTATAAACACTAGTGTATACACTAGTAGTGTAAATACTGGTAGATGCAGTAGTGTATATATCTATATATACACCAGCGTATATATCGGTGTATATACTAGTGTATATACACTAGTGTATACACCGGTCTATACACTAGTGTATATACCGATGTGCGTTCGGTATATACACTAGTGTATATTACTAGTATAAACACTAATGTATATGCACTAGTAGTATATAACCTAATGTATATGCACTAGTGTATATATTGAATGTGCATCTCGGTATATAGACCAGCGTATATATTGGGATATACACTTATATATATACCATTGTATACACCAATGTATATACTGGTGTATATATCGATATATATGTTGGTGTATATACTGATGTGCATTCGGTATATACACTAGTGTATATTACTAGCATAAACACTAGTAGTGTATATACGGGTATATGCACTAGTGTATACCGAATGCACACCCATATATACATCGGCATATATACCGGTATATACACTGGTGTATATATCAATGTATACACGAGTATATATACCAGTGTATATACTAACATATATACCAACATATACGCTAATGAAAAAATCCAAAGGCAAAATATTAAGGTTACCTAACATCTATAAACCTTCAAATGTTAGAAATTAACCGAAAGGATACAACTATACTGAAAAAAGCCAGTATAGAATTTAATATTTGTTCAATTTTTAACGACACAACTATACAATTACTTTGACTATAAAACCTACTATCTATGGAAGTGTGACCACCATTGTTTTTGTAAAACGTCCTTATTTTTACTATACAAAACAACATTATTAAAATAAAAAATCTCGTCTCCATCTTTAAGATAGAAAGATTAGAAAATAAAATAAAAAATATATTTTTTCTTTATAAAAAATAATAAAAAATATACTTCATCATTAAACCTATAAAAAAAAATAACATAAAATTAATAAACAAAAAAATAAATATACATATTTAAACCACCATAAACTATTTTATAAAAATGAATAAATAATCATTAAACAACTAATTATAAACCACCATAAACTATTTTATAAAAATGAATAAATAATCATTAAACAACTAATTAAAAATAACATGGTTAAACATTTCCTTTATATTCACTAAAACTTGTAGTTATTAAACAAAAATTATTATATGTACCATAAAAAAAATTCACTAAAAAATCCAATAAATTTAAAAATTTATATATATAGATATATACCATGAAGAAAATATTAAACAATTTAAGATACATTAAAATAAATAAATAAAAAGTGTTTTATTAATAATATATTCATCATATCTTAACTAAAATATTAAAAGTTAAATTTAATAAATAAAAATACTAAAATAAAAGTTTTAATAATTTAATTTAAAAATTAAAATATAAAATGTTTTGCTACATTTAACAAACTATATTAATAAATATCAATTAACATATAATTTTTAAATCTCTCATATACAAACATTTTTTAATTAATCTTTTTTAAGTAATTAAAAAAGAATTATTTAATTAAAATCTTACTTTTTCTAAGTTTTGATATTAAAACCTATTTTTAATTAGTTATTTTGTTTTTTTCATAAAACTATAAATAAATATATTTTATATTAAGATAAAACATCCAATATTTCATACACTTTGACTTTTTTTTCATAAAATTAAAAATGAAAATATTTTTTAAAATATCATATTTATGATCTTATATAAAACTATCTTTTAATTAATTATTTAGATTTCTTTACAAAAAAACCTAATTTTTTTAAAATATAATATTCACTACTTCATAAATTTTTTTTTTTTCAAATTTTTTTATTTTCTAATTTATTATTTTGACTTTATATTCTACTTTACTATATCTTATTTTAGATATGATATATAAAAAAACATATATTTTTAATTATTAACAATCCTCAAATTATAGATATATTTATATTTTTTTCTAAAATATATAATTTTATAAGTTAAAAAAATAAATATTTATACTAACAAAACTCAATAAGTAAAAAAAAAACTTAAAAGAATATAAGAAAAACAAATATAGACATCCATAACTATAAAAAAAAAAATCAAAAAATAACACTTATGATCTTATATAAAAACATAATTTAATTAATTATTTTATTCTTTTTATAAAGATCAATTTTTTAAGATATAAAAATCACCATCTCATATCTAATTATTAATTTTCCTCTATCTCATATCTAATTATTAATTTTCTTCTTTTATTTTTTAATTTGTTATTTTCATTTTATACATTACTTTAACATAATTTAATTTGAATTTGATATATAAAAAAACAATTATTTCATATTTAGGAAAAAGAAATATTTTTATGCCTTTTTTTAAAGCATTAGTCTTCACATTTATTTAATTTAGATCTATATGTTTAACATAAATTTAAAATAATGTGTAAAGAGAGGTAACAAATTCTTCATTAAAATGGTTTTTTTAATGAAATTTTTTTTTTATGCAAAAAGATTAAGAGTTGAGATTTCTTCATTCATTTTGATCTAATAATATATTGGTATGTTGTATAGTTTTTTAGACATGTTAAATTAGAATATTTTAAAATATTTATCAATATCATTTATTTAAAATAAACAATTAAAAAACTTGAATGTTTGCCCCATCATCTATCCTCCCATTCGACTCTTGAGTACTCATCAAATATATTAAACTCCATAGCTAAGAAAATATCTACATTTAATTTTAAATACCAATCTAAACACTATTGTAATACATCTAGTCCAGCCTAATCAAATCTTTAATATATCATAGATGTAGTGAATGTAATGAGTGTAGTGAATACACACTAGCATATATTCAATTTGTTTTCCTACACATGCTTTGATTATATTTAAGTTAAATGTATAGAAAAGTAAATGATAAAAAAAAATATAAAATCAATTCACAACTCATTAATATGGTATATGTCGTAATTAAAATTAAGGATATTTAATAGCTAGTATCAAAATTAGTTTTATTTATCTATTTAATATAAATGCATACAAAAATTTATAAATTCAAAAAAAAAATTCCATATATTAACTTGTTTTAAATTGAATATAACGAATAATATCAACTAAATTATATTGAACAAATTTAAACAAAAATCAAAAGAAAATATGAAATATTTGATCACATAATATAAAATAAAATTTACAAAATTTACATTTGGAAAGAAATTGTACATTTAAAAAAAAATGCAAAAAACATATTTCATTTATAATACTTGATTATAAATAATAATAAAATATTCAAATAATTTCACCTAAATTACTATAAAATAAACAAGATATTAGATTTTTTTTTAAATGATAAAAGAAAATGCAAAAAAATAATATTAATTAATCATAAATACATAGTATAAAGATCTAAGTTAATTATAAAAATAAATAGGGTTTACATATCCACAACACACAATAGTTTGGTAGTAGTTATACTACTTTTTACATTGATTATTTCCATGGATAGTAGTTATTCTCAGTGGCTTCCTCCTAGCAATGTTGTTGGATTGCATATGACTCAACCAAACAAGTCTATTTCTAAATCCAGCATGACTTAGATTCACAGGTGTGAGCTTTGTGTGTTTCAAGATTCTTTGTTGTCGTCCTCTAGTTTCTTTATTCACCTATACAAAACACAAAAAAACATAACTAAAAACACCACAATTCAAGATAAGAAGATCACTTGCATAACGATACATAATTAAAATATAAGATTTCACGTATAAAACAAAAATATTTGCTCACTCGTGGAGAATTAGGAGTGTTTTGCATCTTAGGTGTCTCATAAAAGTCATCTAATCCTAGATTGTCTTGTAAGCACTCTTCTACAGAACTCTGTGTACAAAATGCATATACAAACATACTTAGTATATATGATTTTCAAAACAAAACAAAAAAACAAAAAAAAAGTATACAAATCATATTAAAAAATAATGTAGCTACAAAATAATTTTGCACTTACTTCAATCATATCGTTGTGGAATGCATTATCTTTCTCCTTATCTTTGTCCTCCGTGGTGGAAGATGATCCTTTGTCGCATAAAACCATTTTATTGATATTTTTCGTTAATACATGAAAATTTTCAGAATTTTGCCTTTATCCTTCTATGGAAGTCTACATAATATAAATAAAGAATTCATGTCAACACTAAAAATTTGCATAACATGTCAACTAATTAAAGACTTACATATTTGAAAATAACAAATTCAAAATAAGAATATCTTATAAAAAATACTAGTTTACTTACTTCCATAACACAATCATGGAGTGTTCTCCATGGGTGAAGAGGAACCCTCATTGGAACATGTGAACCCATTCAACATCTTTTTAATTTCAATTCTTCCTAATGTATCTTCACGTCGTTTCACTTCATTTGACTTATATTCTTCTATGCGATCAACGATTCTCTCTCTTAAGACGAAACCTTAATATGAACACACCTCTTTGGATATCTCTTGATTTACCAAATGCCTTCTTAAATTTTTTTAGAGCCATTTCCATACGAAATTCAAGGCGAAGGCTTTGCAACTCATTAATTTTCTGAACTGCTTTGGGATCCTTTTTTGGCCAATGGGAATCATGAGCACGTGGTTGTCCCCTTTGACGAGGTGGAATTTGATCAAGTTGATGGATTCTTTGCCGATGTTTATTTAATGCATCAAGTTTAGTAACTACATATTTATGCTTGCAATTACCAATCATACAGTAATGAAGTGGATGCAATCCAGGCCGTTTAATAATTTTGTAATCCAAATCTACCTCGTGAGGCTCCATAAAACACTATCTACAAAATAGCCAAAACTTTTTTCACAAAATTTTATTCACATAACAATAAATAAATAAATAACTTCCATTTTCCTAAAAGAAAGGATATGCATAATGAAACTAACATTTACATATTTACTAAACTAACATTTATCAAACTATTATATATATATTATATAAAGAAGCATTTAAAAAAATTCAATGAACAAGCAGACATATTATGTAAAGAAGAATTCTCTATAAAGAAAGGATCATTTTATGAACATAAATTTAATGAAGAAACTTCACTTGTCGAATTTGTTCAATATTTATATTTAATATCAATAAAAAAATTGCTAATTGTTAAATATATTGAGATTATATTGTCAAATTGCTAATTCCATAAATATATTGTCAAATATGAGTGATTATTATATTGGTGCTGGAATTCTATATGCTGCTACCAGTGTCACTGTCCCTTGCCTACTTCACCGATAAGAACCAAAAAGAGCTGTATTTTTAATACACCTTGATCAAGTAAAAGAACCATAGGTCCCTTTATTTCAATCGATTTATGCTTTTTACTACCGAGATAAACTTGGTCAGATGCAATTTTTCAACATAAGCAAATATTTCTATATTGTCATTTAGTTTATTTATATTATTAAATTTAGTTTATCTATATTTTCAACATCAACAAATATTTCCCTTTATTTAGTTTATCTATATTTGTAACCATTTAAATTTAGTTTATCTATATTTGTAACCAACCTTTTTTACCATGTTTGGCAAACTGTCATTGTTAGAAAGACGAGCCCCAACCAAGGTTAGGCTTCAATATAAGAGTGGCTCCACAAAATAATAAGGTTTAGGAAAGCGGGATGGGAAGGAGGATAATGAGGGTTTGGGTAAAGAAAGGGTAAAGCAATAAGACCAATACCTGGTTCAACCCTGTTATATTTTGATAAACCCCTTATTATACCTGCAAAAACCATGAATAAATTTAGTTATGCCTAATTACATTGAAATTTAAAAATAAAAATAATATTTCAAAACATGGTTGTTATTTGTTGGTACTCCAATAATTATAAAGGATCAAGATTATTGCATTAAAAGTGTTGTGTCATACACCAAAACACCTTATTTATACAGTTAGACTCTGGAACTAAGTTATTTGTATATAAGCTTGTGATTTTGTAATAATTATTTTGCATTTTATTTCTATTATATCATATTCAAGTGATCTTAAAAGCATACCTTCATGTAGTAGGCACCTTACTGTGAATGAATGTTTAAAATTTGATATTTTTTATACTCAAATTACGAAACCAACACGACCTTGCTTCATTTCTATCCCTTATTTCTCCTTTTTGTGCCAGGAATCTATATTAATTTCATCCATCTAAATAAACTAAAATACAGTCATATTTAAACTAAAATACAGTCATATTGTAAGAAGCAAAACTTCATACTCGCAACTCTTTTTTTTGTTTTTTTATAATTTCATAAATTACATCTTAAAATCAATAACCAATAAAGAGCATACTAGGTCTACACTTCGACTCAGTTTTTCTCTTAAGAACCTCCATACGCAGATCTATATGTGTATTTTGTATACGTTAATTCAACATTTGAGGGCCATACTCTTTCATAGCAAAATTCCCTAAATTCAGAGCTTGCCTTGGATACTTAGATGGGGTACTTGGCTGCTCGTTTCCAGGAAGCAACAGTAGGCGTAAGGAAGGTTTATACCGCCCAAAGACACCGATTAAAGGTTTATATGCACAATAGAGGAATAAAACCCATTGAACAAACAGTTCCCAAGGGCAATTAAACTAATCTCTAAGCTCAATGAACCATTTAAACTGTAACCAATCAATGACCCGACGGCTTCAGCACTAGCGTAGGCATAGGTCGTAGAGGCAAAGGAAATTATTGTTGAGAACCACCAACCATAGAAGCTGAAGCAAGGGTGGTAGCACCAATTTTAATAAAATAAGTTACTTTTGAATCCATTGAACCCTGTAAATAAGTTGCAATAACATTCTGACTAATTCTAGACTTCGTTGACTGAGAAGCCATGTCACCCGCGGCTAAGGAATTAAGTAAAAACAAAGTGGTAGGGGAATTTTCAGCTCTATTCAAGGAAGTTACTCATATTCCCTAGTATCATCTTCCAACGGATCCTTACAAAAGATCAACCAAGTACCATCCAAACAGGTGCAAAAAGGCCAACCAGCAACGGCTAAACGAGACCATTAAGCCAGTTGCTAAAGGACCAACAAGGTGCTTTATGATGAAAATCACAGTTCGGTTCAAGATTGGAATGCTCTACTCATAATGCCTCTACTCGGTTGGGTCAAGATGCCTATGCTAAGAACAAATCGGATCATGGCATTGAAAATAAAAATTGTATCGCATAGCAGGAAAAACAGTAGGGAAAATTATAAGCAGATTGGAACTCACGTCTCTCTCTCTATTGCTAAGCCTTCAGCATAACTTGGATAGGTAGCTTCTTGGGCCCTAGAACAGGTAACTATCCCTACATAACCAATTAACTATCCCTACATAGCCAATTAACAGGATACATAATACCTTAGATGCATTGATTTCCAATGGCATGCAACGGAGCCAAAACCCAGCCGGAAGGGACATACCTACATAGAGTTGTTGCGGAGGGATGATTTCCTGAAGCCGGAGTTGGCTTCCTGAAGCGGAAGGACTGCTGCTCGAAGCCAAATGATCGTTGATCCTTGACACCGAAGAGGGATCATAATGACTGCTGTAAGAAGCCAAATGAACTGGGATGTCTGAAGCCGAAGAGGTGTAGCAATTGTTGTTGACTGTTGATTCGGTGCCATCAAGATGATTGGTAAGCTCAGTAAATTACTGAGTAGACGCCGTCGGCTCCAAATCGGGGCGAGATTTCGTAGTACAACCAGCTCGGGCGAGATCTAGATGGAGGCGTCTTGGTACAGCCAACGTCTTGGTACAACCAGCTTGCTTGGTACAGCGAGATGTGGTTATAGTTAGATTGATGGTACAGGCGGAACATCACAGGCATGGCATGCACATCCTATTCAGTATGTCATGCATGCAGCTGGATCATGTGAACAATCAACCAGCGATGCCATGCATTCATGTGCCCTGCCCTGGGATGGGCTTATGTGACGTCGCTTCCCAGGATGTGGTTCATTCTCCCCTGCAGACCAATTTGTACCAAGTTTTTCATCTAGATAAGCCCTTGTAGCAGTCATTAACACTCTACTACGGGGTGCATATTGCTTGCCCTCACTAACTTGGTTGCAATAATGGAGATGGGATGCAAGAATGTCGATGAAGGATGGTTTTATAGGATTTTTAACCGTTGTGGTGAATTCACCATTTCAATTCTATCGTATTGTTCCTCCTCCCACTTGGTGGTAAAGACATTTGTTGAGTTATTCTTCCAATGCTACAAAGGAGGCAGTCTTTCATTCTTTAGCCATGGTTTTTATAGTGTCACGATGGTCAAAGAGAGGCTAAGAGCTTCAAGCCGTTGTGGAGGATATCAACATGCTCGTATAGTGATGGAGGAAGGGGCAATTGCAAACCGTGTGAACAACCTAGTGGATGAGTTGCTCGACATTAAAAATTATGCAAACAATCTTGGCAAGGAGTTGAAAGAGAACACCCACACTCTCGCTCTCTAGATAAAGGGTGTTGTAGACTACGTGGTGGAAATTGTAGAGGCGCTGCATATTCCTCTCCCACAATTCCCAAATGCTCATCCGACCTATGAGCAAAATATTCCTGGGCAAGATATTCTAGTGAATGAAAGGGCATATCCTGGTAAGTGAGATGTGAAAGAGGAGGAAACTCACAACATTGAAGAGGTTGATAATTCTGAGGAAAGAAAGGATGAGACACTAGAGCCTCCTCCACGTCGTCGATGCCTGAACACGCATCTCCCGAAAGGAATCCCATGTGGTTAGCATACCATGTATATTTGTTATGGATTGGTCTATTTCTTAGTTGTCTATTCAAGTGATTCTATGTGTCTTGTTGGATTTTTCAGTCAATTTTGTATCGGTTCAGTATCGGCTATATGTCTTTATGTTGGTTTTGTAGTTGGATACGCAGCTGCTATCATCTAATTTTGAAGATTACAGACTCAACTTCAGTGTCTTATAATCCAATTATTTGTAATCAAGAATCTGCTCTATGTATGCAAGCATTTCTTTTGAGTATGGGAAATGTGATTTGGAAGATGAATGTAGAAACACCCAATCCAATCATAGTCTAGTTGCAGGCAGTTTTAGATTTTATCTTTGGAGCATAAATTTTAGTCAAGCTTAACAAAGTTGTACCTGGATTGTAAATGGTTCTTGCTTGTATAGTGGACTGGGTTCATGGTTCTTGCTTACATAGTGGACTGGGTTCTTTTTCCCAGGGCCATGTAAACTTGTACATGTACTTTTTTCTATATTGTAATATAATGATATAACTTACAAAAATAAAAATAAAAATCCAGTGTATATGCTACTGGACTAAATTTCTCGATGAATTGATATGGATCATAAAATGTGGGTGCCAACTTCTTCTTTCTTTGTTATTTTAGGGATAGTTGTTTGTATGTTTGATATCTTACAAACACCCAATCACCTTCAAACTCTCTTTCAAATCTATGCCAATATGCTTGTTGCTTCATTTGGTTTTGTGCATTTATTAGATTTCATTTAAGCATTTGTATGATCTTGTGATCTCTTCCAAGTGTTTTTTCATTATTGAAAAGCTTGATATTTGTTAGTGCAAGGTCTTTTAGCTTTGGTGGTTCATATTCATATAGGGACTAAAAGGTGTTATCTTAGCTAATGTATGATATGTAGAATTATACCACCATTCAGTGAGGTGTAACCATGAGAACCATTTGGTTTGTTTGTCTGTAAAGAAACAATGAAGATATGCCTCTAAGTGCTTCTTGACAATATTTCTCTGCCCATTTGTTTGTGGATGATAAGAAAAACTCATATTTAGGGATACTCCACTTTGTTTAGAAAATCCCTTCTATAAATTACTTTTGAACTCTGCATCTCCATCACTAACTATGATTTTAGGAAAACCATGAGGTTTATAATCTATTTTACATAAGGTGTTTGTAATTTTCTTAGTTGTATCTATTTTCTTAATGGTCATAAAGTGTTCATACTTTATTAGTATGTCAACAACTAAAAAATCTTGTCTTTTCCTTAATTTGAATAACAATAATCCTTCTATGAAATCCATGGATATTTCTTCCCATTTTGATTTGGAATATGTAAGGGATGGAGTAATGATTTGTTATAAAATGTTTTCAATTTTATTTCTTTGGCATAGTTTGCATTCTAGTGCATATTTTTTAATTTCTTCATGCATACCCTTCCAATGGAATGATCGCCTAGAGTTGTACTAGGTTTTGAAAAAACCTATATGCTTTGTTGAAGGGGATCATGAGCTTCTTTTAATGCTCTCAGTTTAAACTGTGATGATGTTGGTAGACAAATCCTCCCTTTGTACCGAACATTATCATTCTTCCACACAAATTTTGGTTTTTGTTCTATATTGTTTTTTTAACATAAACGAATATCTTTGTATTATCAAAATACATTGTATCCTAGTTGTTCAACCTAAAATTAAAAAGCAAAAGAGAGTGGGAAGAACTTTGAGTTCTGAGGAAAGGGGAAACTTATCCAAGTTATTCTCCTTTGCATAGGAGTTTTGAAAATTCTTAAAAGTATAAATTCAACAAAAGAAACCTAGGACTAGTATATATTTTCAAAACATGAAATAAAAGAGATTTTATTGTATATATGCTAATTGTTAATTCTTTCATGGCTGGAGGTAGTTGGATCGTCGGGCTCCATGTCTTCATGGATCTTAGCCATTATTTCTTCCTCTTCACCAACACCCACAAATGAGCCAATCGAGGGCCTCAGAGAGATTGCCTGGTGATTTCTTTATCCATATTACAAAATGTGAGTTTAATCTTTACAATTTCCCCTTCTAGAAGAAGCACTTGTCTTTTCAGTTGAGGAAAATATTCCATAGTTATAACACCTTGAGAAGAGCATATTTGTTCATTTCCCTAAACCCGAATAGTGGCCGAGAGAACCAGAATCTTGAGGATTTCAATCATGTCCTCATGCCTGCACAGAGTCTTATTTATTTCCATTAGTTCCCCTTTCTAGGACACCTTGTAGATGGGGCATGCCATTATCATTAGATTCGAAAAACCACACTACCTTTCCACTTTGCCTTTCCTTTTACTGGAGAACCCATAAATATTGTGGGCTAGTGTAGTATCTAAACAGTCCTTACCAACCCCGATGCTACTAAAAATCAAGCTTGAAGGTTGAGGATGGTAGGTTTGGTTAATTCCTAGCTCAACCCATTGCTACCAAGAATCAAGAGTTTTCATCTAGTGAAGGAACGGTGTTGAAATTTGGTTTTCATTGATGTCAACTAATGACAAAGGGGATTTAGTATTCCTATGCCAGTTTGAAGAAGTATATGAATTAAGATACTTTGAATAACTATATGGATGCCAATATGAAGAAGTATATCTAGAAGTGCATCCAGCCTGAAGAAATGCGGTACAGGTGCAGGTCTCAAGTCCATTAGAAGTGAATCCAGCCTGAAGAAATGTGGTACAAGTGTAGGTCTCATGTCCACCTAGTCATAGTCCTTCAAGGTAAAATGCAAATATTTGGTTGGACAAAATTTTGGGAGTGCGCAAGAAATCCAAAGAATTTATTGGACAAGGTTCAGGAGTGCACAAGTATCTTGCAACAAGAAATGGTCGAACAGTTATGCAAGTCTCGAAAGTGCGCAAGACTCACTAATTGAAAGAAGCTTTCAGTTGTTGAAGTGCACACAAGTACCAAGAAGGGTGTAGCAATTGAAGATGTCAAGTGTGCAAGTCCCATAAGCAATGGTAAATCAAAGGCGCAAGACCACACCGCAAGGGTGCAAGTCCTATTGAGGCAAGGACCAAGTATGCACAATACCCATAAGAGATGACACCTAAGTGGCGCATAACATGACATATGGTGGAAGCATGAACCGTGAAGAAAATAAGAAGGAAAGCCGCAACCAACTCGTGGACATACAATCTGTGCAAGACAAGTATAAATAAGGAGCAAGTTGGAGATTTGATGTAAGCTTGAAGTATGCTTTGAAGAAGAAACATGGAATATAGAGATTTATCAAGATTCTAATACTTGGGGCATCAAGGGCTCATGGAATCAAAACAGGATGATCTCGCAGAAATCTGAGTGCGCACAGGAAGAGGAATGGAATAACTGACAGTGCGCAGAATGATGTTGTAGATCTATGACAATTTTGTAAAGACAGAAAGGCGGAATTACAGAAGATGCGCAAGTGCATGAGGACTGAATGACAATATCGTACACAGTCACAGATGATCTAAGACAAAAGTGCAAAAATAGATTTAAAGTATATCTTGTGATGCGTGAAGGAAAGAAGTTAATATGATGCACGAAGATTGAGTTGATGTGTGCGAAGTAAGGCAGTCCATCAGATGCGCTAAGATAGAATTGTTGCACATTAAAGGAAGTGCATTATGATGGCACAGTAAAGGCAGCGCATTATGATGAGGATGATCTGAGACAAGTGCATTAAATAGAAAGGATGAATCATATGATGCAGAGAAGTTCGCAGATTATCTAAAGATTGTTGCACAAAGACATAACAGAAACTCTAGAAGGTGTGCAGTTCCATATGATACTGATGCGCAAAGTCAAAACAATAGTTTATCAGTTGATGTGCATTATCAGTTGAGATTGCAGATGCGTAGTAGCAGAAGGGAATATTGAACCTTGGCGCAGATTGCAGAATTCGATGAAGTAACACACAGTATATGAAGAGTGACGGCAGTTGATGTAATGTGTTGAGTGTGAATTCAAGTGATGTATGTAACACAGTGACAATAATATTACAGCATACAGAAGGTGCGCACATCACAAAGAACAACATATTATAAGAAGTGTGTGAGGATTAGAAGTTAAACAGAGCAATATCTTATTCTTATATATATGGGTGGTAGGACGAAGCAAGGAACAGGGGGTCGTAGCCTCCTTCCAGTTGGTGTTGGTTAATCAGGGAGATGGTGCTTCCTTAAGGTCGGTACCTGTAAAACCAGGGGGTCGGTGCCTCCTTCCAGTTGGTGCTGGATAACTTATGAACTTGGTGCTTCCTCGAATGTAATATTTTTATCATAAAAGAGCATTATGTGGTTTTCTCCTGTTTGGGTTTCCACGTAACAATTATGTATGTTCTGTGTTTTTGTGCATATGTGGATGAATGTTTTATTTATGTTGGATGCATAATTAAAGTTTAAGATTAATAAATTCAGAAGATAAAAACTGTTCATAACTACGCTAATACTGATTCACACCCCCTCTCAATATTAAATAGATTCCAACAATTGGTGTCAAAGCCGGTGTCTTTAGCAACAACTTAACATCTAGAAGATAGATTCGTGTGTAATTATGGGCATAAATGAAATTCACACTCGAAGGGAAGCACCATGGTTACAAGAAAATGGCAACCTAGAAAATATCTCTATCGCATAATCACGGAATATCATTCTTACACAAAGGAAAATGATAGAAGAGGTAAAAAGGGTAGCAACCAACATTATGCAAACCCTGGAAAATAAAGAAGAAGAATCAAAAGGATTGGCAGCATACTTTACCAGCCAGTTACAGGAAATGGATGAGACCTGTCAAACTAAAAGATTGAGGAATGATACTATGGGAAGCAAACTGAAGAAACCAGTCACAAAGAATCAAAGGCTGTCAAATGAGATTACATTTCTAAGAAAAAAATTGAGAGATGCTAAAGAAGAGAAAGAAGAAAAAGTCAAGGAAGTCACGTCTCTGAAGGATCAGCTTCAAAAAGAATGTGACGATCAAATTCAACTTCAAGCAAGATAGTTGGAGGCTATCTCTCTAAAAGAAAAGAATTATGAGTATGAAAAAATGCTTGACAAACAAAGGATTTAATTATGAGAAAAAGAAAAGGAAATTGAAATACTGCAAGACCAATTTAGGACAAATGAAAAGTTTTTCAAAAGCACATAAGTATTGAATGAGATTCTAAGCAAGCAAAGATCACCATTTAACAAAACTAGTGTAGGCTGTAAGGATGATTGCAAAAAGGTTGATCAAGAGAAAGGAAGATAACGCAAATAAAGGAGGTGTCTATGCGCAAAACTGTTCAATGTTGGAAATGCACAATGACTGGACATGTTGGAAAATACTATAACAATATTATTTGTTACAAGTGCAACAAAATTGGTCACAAATCTCAAAACTGTGGAAAGTCAAGAAAATTTGCCAAATACTGGAAGAAGAAAATAGGAGAGGAATCCCAACCTATTAACACATGCAATACTTCTGAAAGTCAAAGAAAAGAATAGTGCAGGATGATTTGGAAAAGGAAGGTTGTGAACAACGTCTTAGACACTGTCAAATCTCTAAATGAAAATGTGGAGAGCCTGGGAGACCAATTCATTTCCACTCCAACACGAGGTTAACTCGCAGACAAGTGGACTTGTTGCATTGAAATAATTGTGCACCAACATAGACTGTGACAAAAGGTGAGCATTGATGACTAGTGGTAATTAATTATTGGACAACAATAATATTTAATGATGGAAAGTGGTCATGTGAATTTGGACAATATCAATTTAAATCTCAAGAAAAATTGAAACTTTTTCGGGTTTCGAAATGGACCAAATCTAGGTAAATCCGTGAAAAATGGAAATCATTAATGGCAGAGGACAGAAGACAAACTTGTAACTATGGGTATCCTCAGGATGAAATCTCGTGTCTATTGAGAACAATAGCTATAGAGTGAACAGTGTGTGTGTGAAAAATTGAAGCTTGGAAGCCGTGGCACCCAGGAGATAATGCAGATCAAAGAACCCATCAGTAAATGTGCAAGAAAGTTTTGTAAAAACCGAAGGTGCATCTTCATCAAAGCCTGCAAGGGTGTATCATGACTACATTCCATCTCGAAGACTGGGTGCTCCAATTTTTACCCCGCCCGAATTAGAATATACACAGTTACAAGAACAAAAGGATTCTGAAGGTGTGATTGTTGAGGAAAAATTGCACGGACAACTGTACAAGTTCACATTTGCAGACTATGATGTCACTAACCCTGAAAAATTCCCTGAACTAGTTAGAGACATCTATATGGATAGGAAGGAGAGCCCATATCCTAAGGTACTGACTGAAATGGAATCCAGAGAATAGGTAATTAGACTATCAAAATCAGTAATACTGAACCTGTTGGAGATCCCTCATTTTAAAAGAACTCCACATGTAAAAATGTGTGCAAAATTGATGTTATTACAATTGCATGGTGAGTATTGTTAAATATATAGCATCATGAGTCATTCTCCAAGCCAATATTGTGCATCCAGGATTGGGCCTCATGTGTTGAGGTAGGGAGCCTGAGTTGGACTCAAGAACTTGGAGTATATTCTTGAGTTGGACAAGAATGACTAAGCCTTCAGTTGTAAAAGGTTATTCCTCATGTGTTGAGGTGAATGCTTTGATGTATCAAAGTGATGATGTTGTACAAGGCTCAACACTTGTGTGTCAAGTAAGATTCTCATGTGGACCTCCAGTTATAGTAGGTACCCATGGGGTGGACCTCAAGTTATAGAGGTATATGCATTGCATGTGGAAGCATTAATGTTCCGTGATGTATTACTAACCATGATCACCAATTGCTATTAAGTATCCTTTAGAGATTGGACACCATTAGAGTGAACTACCGTAGCATATGATCATTTGGTCCGAGAGTAATATAATATGATCATAGCATCTGACAAATCTTTTGAGTATAATCTGGTATGATAGATAATTAAAGTTAACACATATTGACAATGCAAATAATACAAGAGATAAAGATCGGATGTGATAAGATATGAGAGAATTCGAATTGCACATAAAAGAATTAATTAAGAGCGAATTTGAATTGTTAAACTTTAGTGAAGACTTCAAAAAATCAAAGGAGAACTCGAATTGATCACTGCAGTGATGTTATCAAGAAAGAATCGGTTAAAGAGAGTTAACTAAGTGATAGCAAAGAAGATCTAGTTAACTAAGTGTTATTGCATGACGACACTTATGTTAAACTAAAAGACAACACTTATGTTAACAAGAAAGAATC
Source organism: Larix kaempferi (assembly GCA_027924585.1). NCBI lineage: Eukaryota > Viridiplantae > Streptophyta > Pinopsida > Pinales > Pinaceae > Larix > Larix kaempferi. Next base: position 4,453,607 of record BSBM01000674.1, read on the forward strand.
AGTTAAAGAGAGTTAACTAAGTGGTAACAAAGAAGATCTAGTTAACTAAGTGTTATTGCATGACGACACTTATGTTAAACTAAAATATGACACTTGAGTTGTGACACTTGCAGGATGACACTTAAGTTATCCACCTAACTAAGTGGGCAAGCTTTCAGTTAAGGGGCGAGTTCGTCCTAAGAGACAATTCAATGAGTTAATGCATTGCACGAGAAGTGGGCGCTCTTCTTCATGCAAGATTGATACATCCATATGAAGGGAGAGTTCATGCTGAAGTCAAAAGATAAAAATAGAATCCGATACATGAGAAGTATGTATAAATATGTTATACGGGATTGATGAATTCCGTGTGAAGCGAATTCTCTTCTCCCTTGAAGGCAAGGCGCTTCTCTTTGAGCAATATATTATTCTGAGTCTCTCTTCTTTATCTTTCTCTTGCTCTATAATTTCACCAGGGGGTGCTTGATGTAAAAGACATTCTCTACTATCTATCATAATTATACTCTGAAGATTTTCAGGGGTTTTTCATCCTCATTGTTTTGAGAGTTTTCCCCAAGGTACATCTTGTGTTGGTTGAATGTTTCATGTGATTGAATAGTTCATTGATTCAAGTATTCAATATTTATTCACTTAAAGTTTTAAAGTTCAAAGCTCATCATATTTGCTCAAAAATTAACATGGTACCAAAGATCAGAGCGTGAAGGAGCTAAGATTTGTCAAGCAAACTTGAGCCTACATAGATCCTGAGAAGTTGAGCACAATACTTGAGAGCCATGGCAACAATCTTTGTTCGAATGGAAGACCGTCTTGAGGGCACTTCTAATTTCAACACTTGGAAGGCGAGGGTGTTGAACATCTTGGAGGAACATGACTTGGATGGCTATGTATCCACTGTGGTGGAGGAACCTACATCTAATGTAGGGCGCATCAAATTCAAGAAGAATTGTAATGTCCCCCAGGTATATCAAAGGGTCTCAAGGACATATCATTAGCTCTCTGAGGCTAATTACTTGATATTTAGTGTAGTGGATAAACCATAAACATTTAATTTTTATTTTTCCAAAATTAATTGTGACACAAAATCCAACAATTAACAATAATTTAATTTAAATTCATTAACACATCCAACATTTGATCTAAGGACTGGGAAGGATTCTTAACATTATCTAACATCATCAAACCTTTAGTCCAAGCCATATCAGATATGATAACCACTTCTAAAGACTAATTATTCTTAATCACAATTAACTAGTAATTAAGATGCTAATTACGACACTTAACAACACTTGGTGCGCAAATGACGACACTTATCACAAATCCAATTGTTTAACAAATAACCATCGATTATCAATCCCAATGGCTTAATAACACCTAATTACCAAAATTACAATAATTAATCATGGTAATTACGAAAGAGAGTCCACAAGACTAGTTAACTAGTTTTCTGATATAAGCAGCTAGTCTTGCACAAAATCAACTTGTAAACATGCAATTAAACCCAAAAGAAGTCATGCATCCATTAACAACATATTTAAGCATGCACCTAAAACCAATTAAAGGTTTATTTGTAGATCATTCCAATTGCACATAAGTTGATCGTTTCCATCAATTCCAATGAAACTAGTTAGCATTCACCGCAAGGAATTGAGTCTAAATAACTGAACCAAAATACAATGCATCCATAAGTAAAGGATCACACCTGATAAGTATCCACCTACAACAAAATAACATGTTAGAAACATATCACATGGCTGTAGCATTCCATTTTTACGAAAACAAATATTTCAATCCACAACTAGTTATCAATTTTCACCCCAATGTACCTAGTTTCCAATTTAACTTTCCAAATGCGAAATAAAGAGAAATATATGAATACTGTAGCTCATGGGTAATATAGAATGGTTCACCTAAATTCATATGGATGTAGATTTCCTCCCATGTACAGTTCATTAAATAATTCACAAAACTAGCTAACTCTACTCATTCGAATTGACTAGTAATTCTAGTGATCGCTAGAATAATTAAATCTACAACTCATAGAATCATTCAAATGCCATTCCAACTCTCAATAACATGTTTAACCAGTCATAACATAGGTATATATTATTATAACATTTCTTCAAACATTTCATATGCAAATTCACAGATCTACTCAAAACAATTCCATTGAATGAGCTAGAAATTGGAAATTGATCTAGAATTTCGGTAGACATTTCCCAAACACTATCAAGAAGATTTCCCCTCACATTCTCACACATATTTCAAGTGTATTTATCATACATAAGCATTAAAATAACACTCATGATTTTTTACAAACACTTCATGTGCCAAGTATCCAAACTATGCAATACAATCCAATTAAAAAACTAGTTTTTGAATAAAAGGTAGAAGCATCAAAGAGTAGTGTCTTAAACCATTTTGAGGCTATTGTACCATCAAAATACACATTATATAATGAAAAGGGACATAAATATCATTTATGTAGTAGAGGTTACAAAGAATCATTTCCTCAAACAATTTGTGCACAAAATCCCAAAAACTAGTTTCCAGTTCCTTCACAAAATTTACTTGCATAGATAGATTGAATTCCAGAAATTTCTTCCACAAATAGTTGATACATTTCATCAAAAATTTCATGTGCATCCATAAATAAATCAGATAAGATCCAAATAAATTAAATAAACATGATATAAAGCACGTATCTTTGTCAAATACGCAATGGGAATCGACCATGCCACGTTCCACACAGTCGTAGACACAATGCAAGCCAAAAACCACTTTGCAGTGGTCACCCCCGAGATGGTACCATGATGCCACAAAAAAAAATGCACTCAACCAAAAATTCTCTCAAGAAATCATTCCAACCACAACCCGATGGAAAGTGTGGCCTCTACTTCCACTCTAGGGCAATTCCAGTGGCTGAAGGACAACAGTCCAACCACAACCCAATGGCAAGTAGCACTTCCAATCCAGGGAAATTCTAGTGTCTCTAGGACAAAATCAAATCCAAGGAATTTGAACTCACCCCTACTTCCAAACCAGGATCTCTAGAAGCAATACACAGCTCTGTCCAACCTCAAATCCAATGGCAGTGGACCTCACCGCTACTGCCAATCCAGGATCTCTAGAGGCAATTCCAGGACATACACCAATGGCTCCAGAGTAACTAAGCTTGGGAATAGGATCCACAAGGGCGCAATGACCAACAAGGATCTCATACCAAGAGCAACAAAATCAAACCACAAGTGCCAAACACAAGCACAAGAGCAAAAACATGAACCAACACAGGCAAAAATCGAATTCCTCAAGAGCAATTCGAATTGGGAGAGAGAGACACAAGGGATGGGTTACATTCCAAAAATAGAAAATAGGAGTTACACATCAGGTGGCTATACCAAGAGACACACTAATCCAACTCATGAGGGTGCACTAGGTGAGAGAGGGAATCCAATCCTCAAATAAAAAATTAATCTCAGGGTAAATAAAACCAAGGAGTGACATAACACATCAGGGTGCATAACCAAGAGGGGTCCATCAAGTACATAATAAGGGTGTACAACATCAACATAGGCTCAACACACATAGGTAAACACTTTTCCACAACCGCTTACTCGTAATATCATGGTTCCTCATACTCTTTTTCATGGCATCAGTCGTCTGGTTGTTTTTATTTTATTAATTATTTTATAACTTCAACATAATAAAAATAATAATAATGTGCAAACCATAGTCCAGGCACCTTGTGCCATTGTGTCCAACATAACAACAATAACAATATGTCCAGGGGCTAAACCAGATAGTATTACAAGAACCAAGCTAAAGCCAAACGGATCATCTATGATTCTGTAGAGGACAATTTGATGCTCGTGATCTGACTCCGTTGAAGACCGCAAAGGAGTGTTTTGATACATTGTCGAACCTATATAAAAAGAATTCCCTGAGTCAAAGGAGGGCATTGAAGAATAAGCTTTGAAACCTAAATATGGAGAATGATGAGATAGTGGACTCCTTCTTCACCAAGATCTCTCAGGTAAGAGATCAACTTGCTAGTATTGGAGTAGTGATGTATGAAGATGATCTTCTCCAAACCGTTATTGATGGTCTCCCATCCTCATGTGAGACATTCTTGGTTGCGGTAAATTGCCAAGAGGTACAACCTAACTTTGAAAGGTTGTCCATGACTACCCCCAATAGGAGGGGCAAATCCAAAGCAAGTCAGTGTGCATCAAAGAAGAATAACTTGCCCTCACGGTAAGGATGAAGAAAGGCAAGAATAACTTCTCTCAAAAGAAGTTTTCCCATTCGAAGAAGAAGGTATACAACAAGGAATTTGAGAAGTTGAAGGTTAGATGCTACAATGGTGACAAGAAGGGCCATGCAAGGGAATGCAATGCAAAGAAAAAGGGAAAAGGAAGGTTTCATGATTCTACCGCTATAGAAGATGAAACTACTCAGAAGAATGCACCTGAAGAAAAGGAGACAAGGAGGGAGTATTACCTAGTCTCAACACTTTCCGGATCCGTCATCACAAGTGAGGACACATGCTTGGTTGACAATGGAACATCCAAACATATCACTGGTTATAAGAGCACCATCACCAATCTCAAGGAGAATTTTTTTGCATGCAAGTTAGAGTTGGGAGACAACACAACCTATTCGATCCAAGGAGTTGGATCCACCTCCTTCCAGCTGAGTTTAGGAGATATTTTACATGTGGAGGACATTATTTATGTTTCATACTTGAAGAAGAAACTCCTACCAGTTTTGATTCTTGAAGATAAGGGCTTCTGAGATATCTTCATGGATAATCAAGCACCATTATGGCCTAAGAACAAAGGCTTGAAATATGCGGCAGTGATTGGAGTTAGAGAGGGAGGTCTCTACAAGGCACCCATGAAGTACATTCAAGCAATGGTTCACAACACTATCGGTCCATGTGAGATATGGCATAGGAGGCTTGGTCACCTCCACTACAAAGCACTACAAGGATTACAACAAATGGTGAGAGTTATGCCCATATTTGATTTTGAGCATGATAGTGTATGTAGGGGTTGTGCACTTGGGAAGAATGTTAAAAAGAGTTTCTCTAGCAGTACTACTAGATCTAAAGGGATTTTAGATTTAATACATTATGATGCATGTAGTGCCATGTCACCCTCTTTCCCAAGTGGCTATTTATATTATGTATTGTTTATAGATGACTTCTCTAAAAAGTGATGGATTTATTTCCTACAGTCTAAGAGCGAAACCTTTAGCAAGTTTTAGGAATTCAAATCCCTAGTTGAGAATCGGATAGGGAAGCACATCCGTGCTTTGAGATTTGAAAATTGAGGTGAATTTGATTCACATGCATTTAATGAGTTATGTAGTGATGCAAAAATTTGTAGACAATTAGCTGTACCCTACAACCCTCAACAAAATGGGGTTGTTGAAAGGAAGAATAGAACCATATGTGAGGCTGCAAAATCCATGATGCATGATCAAGCCCTGTCTACCTCATTATGGGAAGAGGTCACCAGTACAGCAGTATATATCCAGAATAGAAGTCCTCATGCCATTTTGGATGAGAAGACACTAGAAGAAGTGTACACTGGTGAAAAACCAAATATTTCGCACCTAAGGATATTTGGAATTCATTTATACATTCATGTGTCAAAAGAAAGGAGGACAAAGATGGAGTGTAACGTCCCCATCCCTCAATCCATACAGCAGGAGGAGACATTAACTAAACCAGGGCCTCTGAATTTTGCCCCATAACCATATTTATGAATTCATAACAGTAAAAACGTGTGTGAAGATACATAAATAAAATACACAACTAAATAAAATTGATCCACACACACATAACATGCAATTTACAGGCATAATTATCACATGAATACAGATAAAAATCATTGCACGTCAAATACATAAGAATACTTATCTTTTAAACAAAGAAGATCCAAGCAACTGACTGTGTAAGAGCAATTTTCCACCCATCCATATGCACTCTATCCAGCATATACTCTTTCTATTGAGAGTCCACCCCCAAGCTAGGCTATGAGGCCAGCCAGGCAAAGGAAACACCTACAGGCTTCTATATCCCATCCCACAACCCATTTTGCTCACTGTGCTTAGCCAAAAATCTCAACTAAAGCTCTGTAGGGGTCTCACTAAGCCATCATAGCCATGGCACTCCTTCCCAACTGCCCCACACAACACAAGGAAGGCATTTCCCTTCACTAATCCACAAGTCCCTTAGGAAATCCAACCCTTACAATGCTTACCAGTGTGTGCAGTAAGAGTCCAACCTAATGTATGTTAATGGAGAACCTCCTTCAACATTCATCCACGGCTTATCAAGCATCCAAAAGTAGCAGAACTCAATGGGTAAAGGTTCCTAGCTTGCCCAACCTCCATGCTCACCTACAACCATCTATTTTACCTTCCAAAAATGCAGCTCTACCTTCAAATTCAAATTTATGGGTTAAACACAGTCTATTAATGGACATGAACAACAATGGAAACTCTATGTAGTGTAGAAGACATTCATGAGAGAATGATCAGGAGAGTGTTGAATCCAAGGATATGAGGTAAGGGTGAAAATACAAATGACATATCTTCTGACCATAGAAGAAATAGGACTGCTGACAGCTAACATAACTGTCACAACTCCCATGCTTCAATAAATACATGAAGTGACTTTTCCCACCAACCTCACATATGCATTCAATGATTGGATTTAATAGTGAAAAGAATGTAATTGGATCATTTAAGGCACATGGAAGATTTTGGATGAGTTCTAAGGTTGACACACGACAACATAGGATTTGGTTTCCCATAAGCCCCCTTCCTCTGCCCCTCTGGTGGAATCATAGCCCCTCTAGTGCTCTTTACATAACATCTTGGACCATTTTATTAATTTCCAACATAATATTTACATACATTTCGAATTGGCATAATAAGCCAACAATATGGTCCAAATAAAAATATATACCTTGTTCATGCCTAGCCATTCACTAGTTGGGCCTTGGTCTTGAGCTCCACACTAGGAATCCATACTAGCATATTTACATCATTTACATCATTTTGATTAAATACATTCCATGTCAAAATTGGGGGTATTACAATCCCCTTCTCCTTGGAATAACACTGTCCTTGGTGTTTGCTCAAAATCATAACAAAAATGGGTATGCCTCTTTCATGGCATCCTCCAACTCCCATGTAGCCTCATCGGGACCGAAGTGCTTCCATTGCACCTTTACCTGTCCGATGGCTCGGTTCTAGAGCAATGTTACCTTCCTGTCTAGGATGCATAGTGGCTCGGTTTGGAACTCTCCCTCTGGTTCCACCTGAATCACATCCCAAACAATCACGTGGTTATGATCATGTACATATTTATTAAGCAAATAACCATGAAAAACATTATGAGCTCTAGTGTTAGCAGGAAATGCAATTCTATATGCAACTGGCCCTATTCTTTCAAGCACTTCAAATGGCCCACAATATCTCGGTGACAATTTGGCAGAACTTCCAAGCTTCAGGGAACTCTTCCTTGGCCTCACTCTAAGGTAAACATGATCCCTAATATTGAATTCTCTATGCATTCTATTCTTATCTGTATAGCTTTTCTATCTATCTTTGGATGCCTTCAAATTCTGCCTTATTTTTGCAACCTCTTGTTACATTTCCTTAAGCAATTATGGCCCAATTACAATTATTTCACTGGATTATCCCATGTAACTGGTCTCCTGCACTTTTTACCATATAAAACTTCAAATGGACTCATGCCCAATGAAGCTTGTTTCCCACTATTATATGCAAACTCTACCAAGTGTAGATAATCTTCCCACTTGGATGGTTTGTCCATCACACACATATGAAGCATGCCCTCAAGCACCTAATTTACTCTTTCAATCTGTCCATTTGTTTGTGGATGATAGGTAGTGCTAAAATTCAGCTATGTACCCAAGTCTACAAAAGACTTTTCCAAAAATTTGAAGTAAATTTGGTATCTATGTCTGAAATTATTGCCTAAGGCAATCTATGCAATCTAAAAATTTCCTTCATAAAAATATTTGTCCACCCTAACCTCTCACCCATCTTCAGCCTTAATAAATTGGCCCATTAAATTCACAATATTTTCCAAAACCTTTTCTTCCACAAGATCCATGGGAGGCTTGAAGCTAGTACCCAGAATTTCTGTAAGTAATGGGGCTCTCTTAAAGGATTGAAATTTGGTTCCCGCCTTTACAAAATCAGGCTCAATAGACCCCAATTCCATTCCTTGTCCAAAATCGTTTTTGCATTTTCTCTCCTTCGGAAAATAAAACTGCACCAACCCCTTGATAGAATATAAAAGAGCAACACGTATCCCATAATTGGTTCTCGATATCGTTCCAACCAATTCCAAAGGGTACTTGAATTAAAACTCTTTCCCATGAATCTACTGACCATGACTTGCTCGATCAGATCCTGGACATCCTCCACTCCAACATCAAGCCCAACAATCGTTCTTACTTTTGATGACTTAAGCTTGACGCATTTCTTCCTATGGCTTGCAGGTGGATTCTTTTCACCCTAAGGCGTAGAATCCCGAGGCTTCAGGGGCTTTGTCGAGGATAATGGAGCCTCTGATATCCGCTTCTCTCGCCTTACTCCACACCCAACTCCCTCTTCTCCCGGAAGTTTAGGCTTGGATCCCTCTGGAGAATGAGGAATAAAAAATTCTCGATGACCATCGAGAGAAACCCTCTCCTCCTTAAAGTCTCGTCCGATCTTTGTTAGGTCCTATCCCAACGAACATAAATTCACTTGTCCAGGAACCCATCCCGATGAAATTTGGTTTCCTCAAGTCATCACTTTTGGGCCCCAAAAGACAAAAGACTCTTGTGTTGAATCCCTTGCCAAGCATCCTGAAGATTCCCCCCATATTGTAATTAAATCATCCTTTGTTGGAAATATTTTACGTGTACTGATCACGTCATCTTCGTAATCCACGATGTCATGCTTAATGACCTTAGCATGCTTGAAAAAGACGCCCTAAAAAATAAACCTTTGCATCCTACAAAAAACCTCTACTAAAAAACCACAAACCCCCCTCCAATAGAGATTGGGTATTAGATTATTATTATTCAATCTTACACACACACACAATTACAATTATAACAATTTATGTGTAAAAATTTCCAAGTGTTTCTTACATCTAATCAAACATTGGGGTTTACTAATAAGGATTGAGCAGTGAACACATACTACACGATAAAGAACTCACATAGGCCTATCCAATGGACACTAATCCAACACATGTCACCTTTACCCAATGTCTAAGCAAATGCATACAAACAAACAAGATAAAAAGCCTTAACCTTATGCTACTAGTATGGCAACCTGTGTTGCTTGTATCCTTTATTCAGGTAAAGCTAAACGAACAATCAAAATAAGTGAGCACATGACAAATGGTCTATATCGCTTTATCCATCAAACAACATTGAAATATGCATTGTTTCTATCCCATATCCAAGTAAATGCACATGGATGATCAAGATAAGGACCTTACTGTTGCACGATTATTAAAGTAAACCATATTTTAACATCCACATAGATACAAATGAACAACCATAATAAACAATCTTTAAAGAAACAACCTAAAACCCAACACAATCATAACATTATTTTCACAAGGGTGCATTATCAATCATGTTAAATAACTTGGTGAATGCATATACAATGATAAAGTATCCTAACACCATCCACTTAGATTGGCTTGGTTCTATTGGGCATGTGTTGAGCTCTTTTAATGACACTCCATTGATGATAGAGGAAAACCAACTTCGAGAAGTCAAACACTTTGCCTCCCACACAAGAGGTCTAAACCAGCTACATACTTTATTGGATATGATACTTTATAATGACCTATGACTATTGAAATAACATACTAACTATGCTTACTATCCCAACAAATACAAATGAACAATCACGATAAACAACCATAAAACCAACATTATCATATATGATACTTTAAAGTACCTACGACTATTAAAATAACACAGGGGCTATACTTATCATGCAAACAAATACAAATGAATAATCACAATAAACAACTTAAAACCAAAATAATCACAACCCTATTTTCATAAAGAAGTATAGTCAATTAAATTAAATATTTGATGACGATGTCTAATTAAACTAACTCAATTTTAGAAATCAAACACTTTTCCTTACACACAAAAACACTCTTTTTTTCACAAGAAAAATAGTTATACTTTAAATTATAAAAGTATATGAACATATATCCAGGTATACAAGAGTTTCATCAGCCAAACCCCATAGACCACAAAAGAACCGACCAAGGATCCAAAGTCCTGGATTCAGTACTGAGCTACACTAGAGGCCCAACCCATGCCGAGAAAATATCAAAGGAAGCACCTATATAGAGATAGATAAATACAAACATCTAGAGACATGCAATAGACCAGGAAGATGTTCTACAACTAAAAAGACTAGAAGCTTTGATCCAAGAGCTGTACAAATATAAAATATACCCGCCAAAATCCAAAATTGAAATATTATCCTCCTTGTCTTAGTTGTGACAAAAAATGGATCACAAGGATCGACACCAAGAAGCTATAAATTAAAAATGACCAAGCGATCTGCATAAGTGATGTGTCTGTCTTCCCAAAATTCAAAATGGATGGCACCTTCCACAACATCTATGACTCATCTGGATAGGGCACCAACTTGGTCATTGAACTCACAGAAGATATGTATAATGGATATGTTTGGAAAATGCTTCAGCTGTCTCAAGACAAAATCCATCCACGGTTTTAGATGCATGGCTTGAATAGAGCAGAGTTTTCTTGCCCAATTTACAATCAACAAATAGTCCCTAACAACTTGATCCAATAATATATGACGAAGCTTTGCAAAATAAAGATCCATAGATTGAAATGTCATGAGCAATCCAACTCAATAATTGCACAGACACTGCATTTATGGGCAAACTCCTGTGAGGCACCATCGAATCTTGCTCGACAACCATCCATATATTTTGTTTTTATAACTTTGTTCCATAAACTGTCACCTAGTAATGCGTGCCATAGGATTTTTGTTGATAGTGCCTTTGCAAATAGGAAAACATTTTTTAGAGACCAACCACCCATTTGTTTTGGTCTGGCCAGGTGTTCCCAATCTACTAAGTGGAATTTATGTTTACCTCGGTTACCTGACCATTTGAAGTTAAAAATTTTCTTGCTTATGCACAAGAGCATTGATTTTGGAATTTTACATAATGATAACCAATAAACCAACAGGTTTTCCAGAACCGATTTAGCTAGAGTTAACCTTCCACCATTGGAAAACCATTTCTAGCACCAATGATGAATCCTCTTATCAAACCTCTTGAGGAGCCACTGCCAATCATTTGTTAGGTAGCCATTTGGTTTGATATAATATCCCAAGTATTTAGATTCATCTACAATATCCAATTTGATATGGCATTAACTATGAGATTTCTACTAAAGTTTCCTCCCTGATGTTATGTTTTAAAATAGATGATTTTGAGACATTGATCACCATTCCTGTGGTTTTGTAGAATAATTTTATAATAAAGAAAGAAATGTGTCCCACTCACCAACTTTCCCAACACCAAATAGCATCACGTCATCAATGAACAATAGATGGGTGATCCAAACCGAGGAGCAGACTCTTATCCCTTTTATGCGAGATTCTACCTTCTCTTTTTGGATTAATCTGCTTAGTCCTTTAATGATAATAAGGAATAGCAAAGGTGACAAAGGGAAACCTTGTTGAATCCCTCTAGAACATGTAAGTAAATTTGAGGGGCTCCCACTGATCATAATGGCATAGTTGACCAAAGAAACAAATGCCATTATCCATTTAATTGCTTCCCATGGGAGTCCAATCTATAATAAAGCCATCCTGAGAAAACCCCAATTCACCCTGTCATATGCTCTTGACAAATCCACTTGGAGAATAAGTGCATTGAGATTTTTGGTTTTTATGCTATGAAAGACCTCCTGGAACACACCATTGGCATCCAAAATCTTCCTATTCTCTAGGAATCTAAATTGTTCCATAGATATAAATCTTGATAGAACCGGTTTGATTCTTTGAGCAATAACCTTTGCTATGTTTTTGTATACCAAATTGCACAATGATATGGGTCTATAATCTTCAAAACTTGTTGGATTCAAAGATTTTGGAATTAATGCAATAAAAGTAGAGTTCAAAGTAATAGAGACCTTACCAGATAATCTTGACTCTTCAACCATTGCAAGTATTTTTACGCTCATAATATCGAAGAATTCCAAAAATAACTACACAATCCAACCATCCAGGCCGAGACTTTTTGATTTTGCAAAACCCTTGAGTACCTTCCGGATCTCTTCCATTGTTACTGGTTTTGTCACTTAAGCCCCATCTTGTTCCAAGAAATAATGACGACATTATTTTATTACTTTGATATGTTCAATAACTGAATAACCCCCTAGATCTTGGTAGTATGTTTGGAAATATTTTATTGCTTCTTTTTGTAAAGATTCGATGTCCCCAATCAAGTTTCCTTCATCATTCTTGAGTGACCATATAAAGTTATGAACTCTTCGACATTCTGCATATTTATGGAAAAATTTGTTGTTATGATCTCCAAGAGAGATCCAAATTACCCTACTCTTGAGCCATCATGTCTCTTCATCCATTATGAGGATTTTCAGTTTGCTCTGTTCCAGTTCCAATCGAGAATCCCAAGCCTATTTGGATACAGAACCCGACATATTTGTCATGGATAAATCTTGAATTTGAGCTTCAAATCTCATCAAATCTGACTTTTGGGCTTTTTTCTGATCCCTCTCCCATTTGGATATCACCTGTTTCAAAAGATTTATTTTTTTAACTAGAATATGTGTAGGCGAAGCATTTTTGTCCACATCAAATTTTTTTCATTCCTCTCGAACCAGGCATTTAAATTCATCTTTCCTTAACCGGGAGTGGTTGAATTTGAATGGGTAAGGATTCCTTTTGCCTTCAAACTCAAATTCAAGTAGAATTGGAGAGTGATCTGATATAACTGCGTATTCCACCCAAGACTGATACCTAAACATTGATTCCATAAACTGTTCTGCCATAAAAAACCTATCTAACCTATTTGCAACACCCACTACCCCATTTCTACCATTTTGCCAAGTAGGGCACAGAGGAATAAGATCAATATTAACCAGCGCCGTTGAAGAAAAGGTGTCCAAAAAGTAATTGATGAGGTTGTCCAATCTTGCATGTTGCCCCCAACTTTGCGATGCTGATAGAGTAAGGTTCAAATCACCAACGATGATTAGATTTGGTATCTGCAGAAAACCCTCCCCTACAACCAAGTCCCAAGATTGTTTTCTGTTATTGTATGGACCATAGCACTTTATAAAATTAACTTCATCAACAAAACCTATAAGATTTCCTCTTAGTATAATGCCCATGGAGATACTAAAAGCCGATAAACAAGTAGTCTTCGGATTCCAAGCTGATAACAATCCACCTGAATTCAGAATCTGTAGAACAAATAGCCCAATCTTCTTTGATTTTGGAGAAAAAAGTTATGGCTTTCTCAGCCGACACCATAGTTTCTTGTAGGAAGATTATATTTGGTTTCCATTTCTCAATCATTCTCTTGGGGGCAAGTTTTTTCTGGAGGCCCCCCACTCCTCTGATATTCAGAGACATAAAAATCATTTTTTAACCCTAGCCAAGGCTTTGAGATCTCTAAGAGCCCGAGTATTTGAAGAAGGAGAGCACTCCACATTGCCCTGAGAAACATCCATATTGTTATTACCACCAGAGTCTTTAGGTTTCCCTTTCCTCACGCTGCGAGTTTTAATGGGAGAAAATTCATGTTTTAAACCCCATGCTTGACCCCTTTTGGAGAAAGTATATCGGGGGAACCAATACCAATATCCATCGGCTTGTTAGCTAAAATATGTTTCTCAGAGGGTATGTTTCCTATGTATGTTTGTAAGGGGGTCTTTTTAACTACATCACAATACAAATGAGCATGAACCAAATCCCCAAGACCCCAGACAATGCCACATAGCCCATAGAACCAACTATGTCACCAGAGGCTAATGTTAACTCCAATATTATTGTTTTTCCTTCAGAGCCTTGCGATGATTCTCCAGCTTCCTTAAAGGGGGTTTGTGATATATCCGCATCCTATTTTAAACAATTTTCATGACCCGAGGACACTAAAGGGTCAAATCCTTGGTTGATACTTTTACTTGTATTAGGGAAAGTGAGAGGTTTTATAACCCCTTAGATGCCTGTACATCCTGATCCCCCTTAAGTTGGGAAGCTAAACTTTGAAGATTAACACCATATTAGAAGAAAGGTCCCCCACCAACTAGATCTTGCCCCACAACATCCCCTTTACTCTCTAAGGAAGCAATGAACTCTATTTCAGCATCCGACAATGAAGAAACAAAGACCGGATGAAGACCACGAAGCTTACCAACCAGGGTAGATGAGCTTGTGTATACCAACACTCCTCCATTTTAATAGTTAAAGAAAATGGCACTTTCATATTAAATATATAGATTAAATTGTGATTTATGAGTAGAAAAAGGCCGTTGTTACATTAATGCAATATTAAGATCTTGATAACTATGAAACCCTAATTTTATAGAATTCGACGGAAGAAAACACGTGAAATAATAATTAATTAAAAAAACATACTTTGAATAAGAACACGACCGTGGTTTTCTCATTGGCATTTTAACTTGGGGCAGCCTTTAAGAAACTTTGGAACTTACAACTAGTGAGGGTTCACCTTCACCCACAAAACCAAACCATAGGCCGCGGCTATTAATACCTTCATCATTCTCTAAAACCCTTCTTTCAGATTTTGCTATATTGGGTGGTGTTTGGGAAGGAGTTTTTGATTTGGGTGGTGTTTGCAAAGGAGTATTTGATCACAATAACAATAGAACGGAACAGATAATGCAGAGGGAAAGATCTATGGACAGAGAGCAGCAGCAGCAAGTGCCCTACACAGTGGCGCAGCTGATGGCTGTGAACCCTTATAATCCCGACCTTCTCCCTGACTTGGAAGCCTATGTCCAAGAGCAGGTACCGTTTTTTTTTCTTCCTGTGTTTGGCTTGCATTGAAATGGGTTGTTGGTGAGAAGGCTCTGTGAGCAAACCCAAATCACCAATAATAAAAATTTCTTCGTTTTTTGTTTTTTCCAGTTGATGTTGCAAATATATTTGGATCTGTGTGGAGTATCTGCCATTATCAATTACTATTTTGATCTCTATACATCCTCCAACTCACCTGTAAAAAGATTTGGAACTTTCAAATCAAAGTCAGAACAGTATTATGCGGAGGAAAAGAGATTTAAAGTATTTACTGGAAACCCAGTTACACACATGCATTTTTATGCTCATTTTATAACAGAGTATTCTATAATGCTGGCAACTATCCACCAGCCCATATTCCCGTGAACAAGTTCTGTAAACAATGTTTTCATTTTATCTGTCATTCTTTATCATATTTATTATCATTAGTTAGGGCAGAAACACACACATATTCCTAGGAAAACATGGCGAAGAAACTGAAAGGATGCTTTCACAAATTTGTGGATGACTTCTCATAGTAAACGCACTAGTCCATCCATGGGTTTCAAAATGGGAATATACTCAACGAGCCAAATGCCCAGCAAAATTGGGGACGACTAGTTGAGCTAACTATTTGGGCGTAAAAATGCAAAACACATTTTCAGCCCTTGACAGTAGTTGTAGAAGAGGCCCTGTCATATACTTGAAAGCTATAGTAGTTTTATACTGTATAGCCTATCCCCTCAAGTGAGGAAAGCCAAGAAAATTCTCAAGGTTAGTCCAGACATGCAAGAGTCCTTGGATCGTTCATGTTGGGAGCCTTTCCAGATGTCCATGAGAGCCATTGTGCTTGACTCCTATGTTACCAGAAACGAGAAATGGGATACATGACGAGAAACAAAAACAAAAGGAGAAATGTAGCCTGGGAGTTTTGCATACAAGAAACGAGGTGGGAGTTTTGCATACAAGAAACGAGGAGAGAGAAAAACCACGATCTCCTGATGATACACATTACAGAAAATGTTGACAACCCAACCAGACCTTGGAAGGAAGATTGCAGATTGTAGATAATACAATTTGAACATTTGAAATTTTGTGATCTAAAGAAGAAAAGGAAAAAGATTTTATAGGTGTTGTAGCTAGTCCAAAATACCACAACATAAGCCCATTAACCCTTCTTGTTCATACAATTAATATTCCTATTTTATTCTAATACTTTCCACATCTTATACGAATCCAAATTTGTGACAATTGGATACAGCAAAGAGGATATGGGTTTTGCAACAGGTGTTTGCAGATTTATGAGTTCCACAATTACGTGTAGTCAGCCTTCATTTTTCACTGTGGCTTCAGCAACAACTTCAACCTACTTTAGAAGTTCAAAACCTCCCTACACATGTAATGATTTGTTCAACAAACCAGCCACTATATCCCAATTGCAACAACATTAGAGGCCACAAAATACTCAAAATGTTAGTCATGTTAATGTTGAATTTGGGGAGATTGAAATGGGAAAAAAATGTTTAAAGAAAAAATTGATAAAATTAGCTATTAAATACGAATGAAAACACACACTTCTAATTTGTAGATTACTCTATAGCATCCTAATTGGAGATACCACCGTCTTATAATTACCAGATCACCATAAAGCATGCTCTGATAATTCCATCCATCGAACACAGATTTTCAGAGATAGACAGTGCCCCGCACAGAGATTTAACACGTTTTAGGAGAACACTGGAAAAATGGTAGTCTTACTCTCATTTACTCGCGTACAGAGATTTAAGTTAGTGGGTTTTTATGTGACTTCTTGATATTCGCTTAATTTTAAATGTTTTTCCATCAAATGCCATGTAATTATTCAAGAAACAGAGGAAGAAACGACCTCTGATTCTCATTGTTTCTCAAAAATGGGGAAGAAACGACCTCTGAATCTCATTGTTTCTCGAAAACCGGTTTTTGACTCTGGGAAATGAAAAATGGCCGTAAAAAAAGGCATTTTCCATTATATCCTGTTTCTTTGCTGTTATTTCATACAAATTAGAGCAAGCGTCACGTTTTTGGTAACAGAGCTTGACACAACCCTGTGCTTTTCAGAGGTAACTCTGAAGGTTTCCATGGATTTGATCCCAAAACCTTCGTGAATTTTTGCACAAGAGCATCTACCATTGAGATAACCCTTGGAATTAAAAAAATGTAGTAGGCATTTTCAACCCGAGGCTGTGTCCTATATCTAAAAGCTATAGCAGTTTTCTGGTCTACCCCCCTGTGAGGAAAGCAGAGATAACTCCCAAGGTTAGTCTAGACATGCACACACAGACATATATGATAAACCCCTTTTCACTGGAGAGAGGACACAACTCCCTTGCAACTATCAGATTTACAATTGACCATTGGCTATGTGGTCACAACAGGGTATTTATTCAGTCAGTCTCCCAGGGCTTGCACCTGGTCTCATCTGCAGAGATCAGATTAGCATGGGAACCACCGTTGACAGCACCTGCGCATTAGCACAAAACCATTGTTTACAGTAGTAAGTTATTAATTTGATTTCAAATCTCAGAAAGACACAGTCCGCTGCATTATCACGGGGAGCATGTCCTCTGGGTTTCAAACCTGGGTCATCATCAGTGCTCCAGCTTGCTACTAGATCACAGCACTACCATGGACATTACTTGTGGTGGAATACTTTTGTAATTCCTAAATTTGTTTTATGATGTGACCCATGGGAAAATTCAGTGATACTAACACAGCGTATGTAACAATTTCTTGGACTGGCAGTAGTTTTTGATAGAAGTTTGACAGATGCTTTGTTTGCCCCAATTTACAGCTCTGTCTGATGAACATCTAAAGCTTTCAAAATAATAAAGCTAAGCCTGTCTGAGGAAGTTTATGAAGTTGAAGATGATTTATTGCAAACAAGGGTTCTGAAAAGAAGCATCCTTACCTGAAGAAATTCTGATATTGTTTATCTCGAACATAATGAGTAGCTGTGTTGAAGGCAGTAGCATCTATAGGATATTTAAATTCGAAACAATTACATCATTTTGGGAATTCTACATTGTGTATCAAATTAAAATGCAACTGTCATGCAGTTTCATGAAAGAATCTTAGAAAGGTATTGCCAATTGTGGACATTTGAAGTTGTAGTTGGCAAATCAGTCGTCTTCTAGTGCTTCTGCCCTTTCTTGTGCTTTAGCATTATTTATGTCCATACGTAGTCCATAATGTTCAATCGTTATGTTTATAACTTATGGGCAGTCTTCTCTATTGACTGTGATGAAAACCCTTATAATGGAGTAGACTTTGGGAAAATGCTTAATTGTTTTCAATCAAGAAGATGTTACTTTTGCACAACAAGGTTATTTGCTGAACAGTTTGCGAGGATATCGGAAGCTAATCTATCACATACAATCATGGGCAATTCAATTAATTTCTGCATTTTTCTGTCATACTATGCCTGCATTGGGTTGTATTGCCGGCATTTATGTCATGGTTTCTTCCTTCTGTCTGAGATAACTACTGTCTGTCTTAGCCACCATGTTTGGAGATCTTTCACTTTCATAGATTTTGACTTCAACAGTCAGAATTTATTTAAATTCAGGCCAGAGTTTTAACTTTTGACTGTTGCAATCAACCTTGGAAAACATGTTCTTTGTACAGTTGGGGTAGTAAAAATGTCGTTGTAAATGTAACTTCGGAAGATATTCTTTTGTATAATATTATTATATTATTATTGTACTTTTATTGTACATCTGTCAGAGATGTTTTTCCTCCGTTCGGGGATGTCATTATTGTATTTGGTCATGTAAGATTATCGCGGTAAAACCTCCATTGTAAGTCGGGTCAATAGTCCCCAATAGGTTAAATGTAAAATGTATTTTTGAGTCTCCCTAGGAGAGGTCGGCCGAGTCAGTTAAGGAAGTTGGCCCCATTGGGGAATTAGGTCAGTCACACATAAAGTATAAATAGAGAGGCAACCTCTCTCATTTGGATATCACTCTCACTCAAGCAAGTTCGCACCAAGGAGGAGAAAAGACAAGTTTGCTAGAGAAGAAAGAAGGAAGTTGCAGAAGTCATCTTATCTTTTGGTTGTCTATCTTGGTTTGATATTGTACTAGTGACGAATCTATTATTGAAGAAGTTGCGGGTTTTTCTCCTTTATGGTTTCCCCGAGGAAATTTCTTGTGTCTTTTATGTATTGTTGTGCTTGTCTATCTTATAGTATAAAGATCTAACATAATTGAATTAAAGTGCAAACACTAACATGGTATCAGAGCCATTCTGAAAGAAGGCATTGTGCAGCAACGAAAAAATAGGGCTTCCTATTTCAAGGTCCTCTCCATAGATCATCAAGAATAGAGGGCTAGGCTAACTTGCCTCAAGGAGGTGCATCTTTTGGTGGAAGCAGATTTCAGTTTGGAGAATTTTCATTTTTGACCCAGTCACTGGTGCCGGGAGAAACTAGGGCATCAAATTTTTGGAGCTTCCATCCATCAATCCAGGAAAAGGAGTACATTGGACAACTCGCCTTGAGGAGGCACATCTTTCTATACAAGCAGAAGTTCAAAATTCCAAGATTGAAAAATTAGGGTTTCTTTGTCAAGCCCTAGGTCAGCTAGCTCCAGAACCACGTTGGGCATCTCAAATTGGTAAGATCTAATTCCTTGCTATTTCCATTTGAGGTTCTCATATCAAAATGACAACTCACACCAAGCTTGAGGATAAGCTTGAAGGAGCTGATAACTTTCGGGCATGGAAGTATAGAATTCCTTGTCCTAGAAGAGAATGACTTGGACAAGTATGTCAATCAGGAGGTTCCAGAACCAGAGGGAGAAGAGGCAAAAGTAATTCACATAAATAACATGATCAAGGCCAAAAGGATCATTGCAGACTCCATCAAAGATCACTTCATTCCCCATGTATCATCCTTAAAGACTCCAAAAAAGATGTTTGATGCTTTGACCAAGCTATATGAAGGAAAGAACATCAACCGCAAGATGACTCCGAGGAACCAACTCAAGAATGTGAAGATTCAACACTCATAAACTATTCAATCTTACTTCACAAGAGTCACTCAGATCAAGGAACAACTTGAAGCAATTGAAGACATTGTTGAAGAAGGAGATATTGTGATGACTACCTTGAATGGTCTCCCAAGATCACGGGATTCATTTATTCAAGGAATATGTGTGAAGCTAATCACATTCAACAGATTATGGGAAGAATTCAACCAAGAAGAAGCTCGATTAGTAGCAAGAGAAGAAAAGATGGGGACTAATGATGATCAAGCCCTAATTGCTCATACCAAGAAGAATCAAAACAAGAGGGAGGACCACCATCACAAGAAGACTAGAAGATCCCATATCATGGACCTAGAAGAGACCTCTCCAGTATTAGGTGCTTCACATGTGATGAGAAAGGACATTTTTCAAGAAATTGTCCTAGAAACCAAGGATCCTCCAGGAGAATCAACAAGAAGAGGCATCATGCACATACTGCAGAAGATGATGAACCCGCAAGCAAAAGAACAAAAGAAGATTCTTCAAGTGATGAAGAATATGCATTGTAATAAATGAAGGTAACCAGTTACAAGGGTTCATTTAGAAGGTTCCACCTCATAAGGTGAAGCTAGAGATGACTTTCAGTATTACATGAAAGGAGTAGGAGAAGCTCCTACAAAGTTGGACTTCGGAAAACAAATAAAGATCAATGCTCTATGGAAGAACCTCTCATCCATTTCAGCATTGTTTAAAATGCAAAATAAGGGACACACAAAGTCTACTCTAGTACAAAGAACAAGTGATCTACGGTGTAGAATACTTGCTCAACATTTCCGATCATAATCAAGAAAGGCATAGGTCCTCAGAATCAGACGATGAAGTAGAACACACTGTCAGAGACTCTTGTAGTTCCTGCAAGGAAGCAAAGATCAAGAGGGAGTCCACCCAACAACCAAACAAAGATAAGAAAGATCGTGTACCATCACCTACAAGAGAATAATATTGAGACTTGTTCCAAAGAACAAGTGATGATGATTCAACCAATGTTATCGGAACCGGACCGGAACCGGCAAAACCGGTCGGTCAGACCGGTTCACAGGCTTGGCCGGTCCGGTCTGGGCAAAAAAATTTGAAAACCGGAAATTTTTTCAAACCGGCCAGAAAACCGGCCGGTTCCGTACGGAACCAGTCAAAACTGGTTGAACCGGTCGGTTTTGATCGGTTCCGTACGGAACTGGCCAGTCCGTACCCTGCCGTACGGCCGCAGCCTGGGGACCCACGGATTTCAAATTTAAAAAACAAAAACAAAACTTAATGTTAATTATTGTGCTTTTCCTTTGCTTGTTTGTGGAAAAGAAGGCATTTCAAACAAGACAGAAGGCATTTCAAACAAGAAGCTCATTATCAGCTATCAGGATTGTAGCCAGACTTTGCGCCTAAGCATTATCAGAAAGCATAAATAATAAAGTGCATAATTTTCCATTGCATGCTTTTGACAACTAGCTACAGCTACCACGCAAACATCTGATCTGATTAACTATTCATAAACATGCATGACCAAGCAACACAGTAAGCCCATCAAGGATATCCTTGTCCAATCCAAAGATTCCCATATAAACATTATTGCATTCCTCCACTGACCATCTCCTCCTAAGTTGACCAGCTTAAATATGTTGACACAACAGGTGAATCTCCCTCAATATTTTGACATTTAATAGAATGTATCAGGATACTTCCACAGCTGAAGGCTAGTTAAGAAATGCATATTCCTATATTTAGATTCAGGGTAGTGGCATATGATCAGTTTATACTTTATTGTTATTCATTAGTACTATGGTTTATTTTTGGATTGTAGTGGCCATTTAGAGCCTCTTTGTTGATGTACTTTGGTTCAGAACCTCAGAGATGTATTGCACTAGGTGCTATTTTGGTTATTTGCACCCATATTTGCTATATATATGAGAAACTTTGCATATTTGTGTATTAATGGTTTGGATTCATATGTATGCACATGAATATATATGTTTTTTTTACAAAATATGAATATTTTATGTATTTTTTAGTCGGCCGGTTTTTTGCCGGTTCCGGTCCGGTTTCCGGTCCGGTTCACATTTTGGGCTTCGCCGGTTCGATGACCGGTCCGGTTCCGATAACATTGGATTCAACTATAACATTCAAGAAGATTTATGAAATCAAGCATACTACAGAAAGAGGGAGTCGACTATGATGAGACGTTTCTCTAGTGGCCAGACACACTTCCTTAGGGGTGGATATTACACTAGATAGATGGTGTAATCGAAGTAGAAGTGTATATCGAGCAACCTCCAGAATTCGGGACTCTCTACAAAGAACCACATGTGCACAGATTGAAGAAGGATTTGTACGGGCTTAGAAGGCACCCATGAGATGATAGCATGATGAGATCGAGGATCACCTAGAGTGATGGGACATCAACCTTTTCTACAAGGTTGAAGATGAGAAGCTCATAGATGGGTGCAAGAGAGAACTTGCAACATAGTTTGAGATCTTGGTATCCAGTGACCTAGAAAGATGACATAGATGGATACACAAAAGATCATCAGAAGAGAATGCTACCAGTCACTCTAGTGCAGAATGTCCCGATGCAGAGAGTACAAGATGTAGAGGGAGGATAGTGCTCAGTTACAAAGGGAGTGGGAAAGCTCTGCTTTAGAGGGAGTGACTACAACACAGATGGAGGGACATTATCACCTAGCCTCTAACCGTGGCAAAGGTGTTTGCCCTAGTATCTCAGGGATATGCTCAGAGTGATACCGGATTTCTCCCCTCATGAAGAGGAAGTATATGTGGTATAGATTGAGACATGTACCGAGGACATGGTATGACAGGATAGACGGTTTTTGATGAGCTTGGGCTTTACCAAGAGTACGACGGACTCCAACCTTTACTACAAGGTTGAGGAAGGAAAACCTATGATTCTACTATTCAGGAACAAAGAAGAAGCTTGCTATAGAGTTTGAGATGAAGGACCTGGGAATGATGCACTACTTCTTAAGGCATGGAGGTGTGGCAGAGTTTAGATGGGATTTTCCTTGGTCAAGGAAAGTATGTAGGGGAGATTCTGAAGAGGTTTGGAATGATGGACTGCAAGGCAATGGCCACACCAATGGCATCGAACTTGAAGCTACTGTGTGATGCTTCTTCAGAGACAGTTGATGCCACGATGTACAGGCATATGATTGGTTCGTTAATGTACTTAATGAACACGAGACCGGACATATGCTTTGTTGTGAACACCCTGAGTCAATTCTTGATAGATCCGAGACATGTTCACCTGATTCTTGCAAAGCATGTATTGAAGTACCTGAAGGGTACAATTGAGTATGGGCTCAAATATGCGACGAATCAGAAGATTAACTTGCATGGTTATGTTGATTCAGATTGGGCAGGCAGTGCCACAGATAGGAAGAGCACTTTAGGATGCTGCTTCAGTTTGGGATCCGGTATGATCTCTTGGTTTAGGAGGAAGCAGTCAAGTGTGGCACTGAGTACAGCCGAAGCATAATATATTGCAGCTTGTTCGACTAATTGTGAGGCAGTATCGCTTCAGAAGCTACTGTCAGATTTATTCGATCTCGAATTAGAGGCGACTTGTATCTTTTGTGACAACCAGAGTTGTGTAAAGTTGTCTGAGAACCTGGTGTTCCATGACAAGTCGAAGCATATTGAGATCAAGTACCACTATATCCGGGATATGGTGCAGAGAGGAGCAGTGAAGCTCCAGTATGTGGCGATAGACGAGCAGATAGCCAATGTGTTGACCAAGCCGTTTGCAAGAGTGAAGTTTGAGTACTTCAGAGAGAAGCTTGGTGTTATCCAGATCGATGTTCCTCGAAAGAGGGAGTGATGTGATAGGTCCGGAAGACGTAGGTGCACCAAGGCTATATCTTACATGGTGGAAGACACAGGTAGTCCGCAAGGACGTAATGCATTTGGGATGCTCCTAGGCTATATCTGTAATGCCCATATTTTGATTCGGCATATTTATTAGTTAGACACACCATACTTTACTTCTTATATATTTTGTCGAACTCAGCTCGACTGAGTAAACTATATTGGACCTCATTATATGATGTTACTCTGTCTTATGATTTCACCATGATTATGATGTTACTATGTTATGCAGCTATGATGTCATGATTATCATATGATTTCCTTATTTTACAATTGCAGTATATGTTTATATGTTTTCCTTAATGAAATGTGAAATATATGATTCGGTACATGGATACCATCTTCTTATATGAATTGCTGAAATGTTATATGTCATACGCATCTATGATGAGCTAAAAAGTTACATGAAATAAAATGATAACATGGATCAATTGGCGATTAATGGAAAATGCCTTCTATAAATTGTATTTTGCAAAACACTAACTTACAGGACTCAGGGGCTATGGGATAGCCAGTTACTTGATCTGATATATATTGGAAAGGAAAAACATGTTCATACAGCAAACCTTAGCAGCCAAAATGAGGATACGATAACACAAACTGATAATCCCGATAGCAGCAAGTATGAGTTGATAAGGGCGTAGGCCCAGTATGTTGAGAGGGATGGATGTGTTTCCCACCCTATGTTTCCATGAGACCCGAGGTCGTGGGAGGGCCGTGCTGAGACACGCTCCCCATGTTGTTGTGATGACGATTGTCGGATGCCTGCTAGGGGAGGATAGGTCCGCTGTTCAGCCGACGCTATCGCTCTCAAGTTCTATGTGGTCAGATCGGTGAGTCCGACACCCACTGTTGTACTAGCAGAGGGAGGATAGGGAGGATGCTGGACGTAGGTTATGATGGGAGGATGTGTTAGTTAGTACTGTTGGGGGGTTTAGTATTCCTTGATTCCGAGTTAGTGGAAGTAGGCACCCTTCCTGTACTTGATTGATTAAATTAATGTAAACATAAAGACAATGATGTTAAATCGTAAAGGGTTAACTGTTAAATAACCGAGGATGTTAAAGTAATTATACTATAGATTATGCTTACTCTTCTGCATGGGGGTAGATACTATTGTTAGTTAGCAAGTATGCATAGGCGGAATGGGGTTTGTTTATAGTACATGTCCGACATGTGCATACACTGGCCATGCATGCACACCTTGTACGTGTACAATATTACTGGTGTATAACATACTTGTCATGCTCGAATAGTAGTATAAATGTCATAGATAACTTAGTTAAGGATACATCAATCAACTTAGGTAATGAATGGTTAGGTTGTCAATGTGTAAATAAGTGAATTAGTAATTATATGAAAACATTGTAATAATAAACTAGGACAAGTATCGTCAGTTAACATTGTCATAGAAGAACTGTTGTGAATAGGGTAATGATAGTGTCTAATTAATTAGTAAAATTGTTTAAGCCCTCACAAGTGCTTTGTTTATAATAACAAGGATGCTATGTTGATGATAGGGTACCCATGTGATAAACAAATAATTAAGAATACTATGATTGATTCACCTTTTATTATTGTCAAAGGGTGATTTAATTATTATTATTAATTAATAAATGATATTCCAGCAACATTTATATCCCTATCGTAACAAATGCAATATAAGTAAGATTAAAATATTGATTTATAAATTAATATTACGTGATTAATTCCATTTCAAAGTTAGCCATAACAAGATAATCCTTTTTGGAATAACCGTGATGTGATGGAAATGGATATTTAATTATTCAATGTTAATCTTGGAACTTAAACCTCAAGCTAAAGTAGCCTCGACGGATAAGGTGGATCATTAGGACACATCATGTCCAAGATTGACAAGGGGGCAACTAATTATATAATATTTTATTAATTACATTAATAACTTTAAAATATCAAGGACGGCGGATATACTTGTATTTAATGAAGCTTGTTTCGAACGGATAACCTTTGGGTGATAATCCCCACCGTAATAAATACTTACTACCGTCAATCCCAAAACCAACTAACTTTTCCATGAGAGTAATTAATTATATATTTTAATAAAGAACCGTGTATAAATGAACTGGTGATAGGAGTAAGTGTGGAGGGGCTCGAGAAGGGGATTTTGGGGCGGTGGAGGAAGCCCAAGGTCTTCTCAAGGACGGACATGTATATAGAGGGGGAGAAGGTTGAAGGTGGGAGAAGGTTTTTTGGATTGGGAAAGAAAAGAAGTTTGGGGAACAGAAGTTGGGAGAACAGAAAGTTTGGCGAACAGAAGGAGTTTGAGAACAGAAGGAAAGACTGCTCTCGGGATTATCAGATTGTGGGCTCGGGGGCTTGGAAATCCTTTGATTTCCAAGGGCCAGCAAGATTATAGCTGGTCGGTAGGGTGGACACTTCAGTTTGGCTGTCTAAGGGGTTATAAAACCTGCTACAACTTACGGTTAGCATCAGCATCAGGTAATTTCCGTTATTTACTATTATGCTTAAACTTACTGTAAAAATGCATCACTTGCTATTTACTGATTTACTGCTATATACTGGTTTACTGCTATTTACTGATTTACTGAGTTGTGAAACCTATGCTTATGCTGTTGAAAAGAAAATATTAGTATGTTAGTCTATTTTAAATTACGAATGCAAGGTGATAAAAGAAAACACGACATTATACTAAATATTATTTAGGCACATTGCAATTCTTAGAAATTTACTTCCATAAACTGGTAAAGTTAAAACGTAGAGAATTAAACCATAAATTTTACACAGTGCTCTGCTGTAAAAACCAGAGCACTACAGATGGTATCAGAGCCTTTGTTCAGACTCTTGAACCTACAGGCCTATTCATGCTTCACCTAGAAAAATTTACTTGATAATTTACCTACTTGACCTCCAGCCATAGTCATCTTTCAAGGTACCTGCACAACGATAACAACAATTACATTATATATATATATATATATATTGGACACTAAACTTATACATCCTGGCATTCTATATCTTAAGTCTAAATCAGTCTAAGGTTTTGAGCCTAGTGTTTTCCTATTAGGTTTTCATGTTTTCAATCCTCATATATGCAATAAAACCATATTTCAAACACAGTTTAAAATGTAGATGCATTTAGTACCCAATCAAATATAACATGCCAAAAGAATCTATAACTAGGACATAGTCCATGACTCCATGCACCATCCTAGAACCTACTCCCAACAAACCTTAATATAATGCACCTGTATAAATCAATCAGAAATATGAACAGTAAATAAAAACAGCATACATTACCGCAAATGAAAAACTCCATAGAGTTATAAAACTCCTAACTAGCTAAAATGATTTCCAGACCAACACGCCACCTTAGGACAGCTTATATGTAAAACTAAGCAGTGAAAATCATAGCTATTGTACCCTTACAATCTCCCACTGAGTTAAAATATTGTTTTAGCTTAACCATTCAATCAAGCACTTAAAAGTGAAAAGTTAAAAGCAATAACCACCAACTTTCGGAACTCACGCAAGAAAAACTAATGAGTAGCCACAAGAATCTTTATCTCTTGAATATTTATATGTTCTAGCATCATATATCTTGATGGGATCAACAAGAATATCCAAAGAAAATAAGTATTTAGATATTTTATTAAATTCCACTGTCGAAATGGTTTTATGTTATAATCTCCTCATACTCAACCCACAGAAAGTATTACGTCTACCTAGAAATCAACACTTTCAGCACCAACCCTTTTTTTTCTTTAATTTTAGCAAAACGTAAGTGTCATTTTAGCACAAACTTAAAGAAATCGAAACACTGCATATTTAGTATTTCAAATCGAAACCACATGCTTCATAGGGCACGATCCAAAATTCTTAAACCTTGACTTTCCAGGCTCACAACTGAGACCCAGGATCGAGTCCCCAGGCTAAACCAAAAACAACCATTAAATAAACACGCTTACAGCGTGGGAGCATTTCCCCAGATCCCCACAAACCAGAAGGCGTTGAAAGAAATTTACAGAGCTAGGGCCCTGCTTCGAAAAATACAGCTATTCATTTCAAAACCATTAAAATAAACTCTAAGAATACATCCACCTGCAGAATTATTATCTCTCAGCTAAACAGGCGTCCTCCTGGCAATGCTTTTTGGCATATTCTGGCAATGTTGGAGATTTGTCCCAGCCCAGGTAAAATAGATAGGCGCCCCGCACGTTAAAACGTATCCACGCAATTGGACCAACATTTATAACTGCATCTCTATACAACGATAGATTACCATGATTCCATTACTATTTCAAATTATATATAAGTATATGAAGAGGACTCTCACTTGATCGGCTTGATGAAGACATTGAAGTTAGAGGAGGCTCCTTCCTATAGGTGTCGCCATATGAGTTGTTCTCGGGCTAATGCAATATTAGTTGGATTCTCGCATGGAGAAGTTGAATCTCTGGTAAAGAGAGCTCACGTAGACACTATCTTGATCGGGCTATCATAGGTAGTGCCACTTAATTAACTAACCTGACTAACAGGCCGTGTAAAAGATAATGGGTAATACTATTGCTAAACAGGCCGTGTAAAAAAATTACTGTTGCCTGGATCCTATTGGTATCAGTCGCTTGGTATTTAGACAACAAATATTGTAACCTTGCTTCGACATTTCTCAGATCGAATAGTCACATTCACCAGAATAACTGTTTACAGAACCCATGTATTCTTTTATACAGGCGCTTGGCCCAAAACTGAAGAAAAAAAAAAAAAACACATGAAAGAAATAAAATTACATACACCCAGGGCCATTTCTTTTATCCATTCAAACCATCATAAAAAAATCAGAAGCAGTCTTAAACAACCAAAACCTCGAATACTCTAAACAAGAAGGCCACATTCGAGTGTAATACTTGTGATTCATTACCAGGAAAAAATAAAAGAGGAAAAGGGAAAGTCGTTTGAGGCATTCGATTTTGAAAGTCTTACACTGATGGATTAGAAAATACTGCCGTGAATTTGTTTATGCTGTAAAACTCTTCGGAAGCTTTTGAATTGCACGTTGTACGATTTGCTCCAAAGTGAGTCTTCCCTGCTCCAACAAAGCCCAGTGCCAAGCGCCAAACCACATAGAGGAGGAGGAGCCCACAAGAGGACTCTTTCGCACAACGCCTCTGTACATTGCTGTCCGCAGCAGCTTCGGCTTCGGGTGGCTTGGGCTTGGGAGCATATGAAACCAGCTTTACGTTTGAGGAGTCCTTGCCTGCTTCTTCGGACGTTGGAGATGGAGATGGAGATGGAGATGAAGACGAAGATGAACAATATGTGAAATATTGAAGTAGTGTGAGAGTTCTTGTGGTGCCCAGATGATGGTATCTGGTGCAGCTACGGCCCGCGTGATGCAGTAGACTTTCCAAGCTCGCCATCGCCATCGCGCTGCTCTACACTGCTCGACTGAAAGCAAAGCCAGTGCTTAAAAATTAGGGACTTGTAGTCGAGAAAACGAAAATGACACTGCGGTTTTGGGTTTAAGATGCATCATATGTTTCTAGTTTATAAAATTAATAATGCCCGCCGCCATAGCAACCAATCTCCAAATACTGAGACGTTGATGCATGCTATCAATCCGATATATGGCAAGCCATAGCCCAGCTCTAAGGCTACCAGGGTATGTCATTCATTTCTCATCGAGCCGAGCTGCTCTGAGAACCCGGGCTCATGGAAGGCTCCTTCCTTTCCGAAACCCTAAGCCAGCTTGCATTTGAGTGCAGAGCTAAAACTCCAGGAGAGAGGGTGAAAATGGCCGCGCCTTGGGGAATGACTCTATTTAGGGTTTCCCCCACTTTCGCATGGCGGTGGGGTGTGTGGAGAGACCACGCGCCTTCATGCTTCTTCTCATGGCAGTAGGAGGACGCGTGGGCCTCATGCAAGGGCGCGACGGGCCCATGAAGATCTTAGGGATAGGTAAGTATTATTCAAACAAATTAAATTATCTAAAATTGGTAATTGATTTAAAAATTGTTAAAAATTTAAATTAATTATTATAATTCAATATTGTCAATTATTCGAAAAACTTTAAAATAATTTAAAGTTATGTTTTTTCTGTTGTTTGGCTAAATTAAACTTGGTTAAATTTATTAGCACAATTATCAATTAATTAAAATTTAACAAAAAACTACAATTTCACTTTAGTGATTATTACATGAATTAGAATTAGAATTTAAAAATTAATATGAATTATGGTTTAAATAATTATGGTTTACGTCTCATGCTAGGATTAATAAAATTCTAGTTATTTATTTGATTCTTATAAAATAAAAATAACAAAAAAAAAAAAATAAAATATAATAAATAAATAAATAATAAAATAAGTAAATAAATAAAATTTGCCGAGATTTCAACTCCTAGTCGAAGGGATGAGAGGAACCCGAAATCTCAAAAACAAGACACCGTTAAGATCAGCATGACGAGCTGAACACCATGACAAAAATTGTTTAAATAAAAACGATTGTGGATTTTACTGTGCTAATCCTGACAATTTGTTATCTCATGATGCACGTTATTGAATACCTACATTTTAGTTCCGCGGATAATTGATTGAACAACTAAGAATATGATTTTATTTTAAACTCAGGAACTATCATGGTGACAACACGCAGAGGTCGAGGTCGGGGTCAAGGTCGACCACCGTCACCACCACCTCCGCCACCGCCAACACCGCCACCACCAACCTCAACACCAGAAATGCAGATCATAATGAGGTCATTGGAGGCTATTATGACCACGATGAACAGGCAGTCGGAAAGGGCCGCCGAGGTGGAAACCACTCAAGTGAGTCGAGAGAACTCTGAAAGGGCACATGGCCCAAGACTGGAACCGCTTCAGGACATATCGAGGGAGTTACAAAAGATAAAAATTCCAGAGTTTTCAGGAGGACGACCCGGTAAGCATGCGGAGGCATGGCTGGAAGGCATGAAGAGATGCTTCGCATTGAATGAGTACACATCTAGTTCCAAGGCTAGGATGGCCGTCTTTCAGCTTAAAGGTGATGCTTTGAATTGGTGGTCAGACCTCGAGAAGCAGTTGCACCTTACTCCTCTTACAACTTCTTGGGAACTGTTCGAGGAGAGGTTCCACATGAAGTATTTGCCAAATTATTACAAGGAAGAACAGGCAGGTGCACTCCATGCCTTAGTACAGGGAGACAAGACAGTGGAGGAGTATGAATCTCGATTTATGGAACTGGTGAAATATGTTCCTTACCTAGATGCAGATGATTGTCAGGTAGAGCGTTTTGTGTATGGACTTAACTACAAGATTAGAGCTGCTGTGCGGATGTGGAAGCCAACTTCAGTTGCCATGGCAGTTGAGTATGCTCGTTATGCAGCCGATATGTCAGATGGAAGAGGGGGTAGTAAGTTGACAGGAACCAATCAGTATGTTACAGGGAAGGCATCACGTCCTTACTTCAGGGGAGGACAATCTAGACCTCCTCCTTATGGTAACCGGTTCACACCGAGGGGTAATACTTCAGTTAACTCAATCTCGCAGGCATCGTCCGCAACCCACCAAAGCCAGGGACGTACACAGGGAAGTTCCTATAGAGGAGCAAGGGGTTTTAGAGGAACCAGGGGAAGGAACTCATCTCAGAGGATTCCTTCGAGCAACAGGCAAGCCCCTCCCAATCTCTCTTGTTGGGGATGCGGAGGTCCTCATTTCCAGCGAGACTGTCCCAAGGGTCAGTCAAGCAGCAGGCACAGGGAAGGAAAAGCACCCATGGATAGTTCGGGTAACAGTCATCGGATTCATGCAGCGGTGCATAACCACCAGGCAGAGCATCAGTCTACCGTAGTAGAATCCACTGGTAATGTAAACAATGTCAAACTTAAAATTTTGTTTGATCCAGGAGCAACTGATAGTTTTATTTCACCATTTGCATTAGATAAATGTGGGTTGGCAGCCTACGAGCACGATGATTTCAAACTGGTTGAAATGGCTTCAGGAACTAAGCAACCAGTAGGTCTTAAAGTGAGAGGTTGTGGGGTTGACTTAGGAGTTTGCACCACTAAGTTGGATGCTTATGTCACCAATTTGGGGACTTATGACCTCATTATTGGCATGAATTGGTTAGAAGACCATAGAGCTTTCATAGACTGCTATGCAAAGAAGGTGTTGTGCCTCGATGACGAGGGAAGGACAATTCAAATCCAAGGCTTGAAGAGGAAGGTATCCCTCCGTTTCATCTCTATGGTGAAAGCTAAGCGGTGCCTAAGACAAGGATGCCAGTTGTTCGTAGTGGAGGCCGTGAGCGATAGTAAAGGACCTTCCTTGAATTCTTACCCAGTACTTTCTGAGTTCAAGGATGTCTTTCCGAAGGAATTACCAGGACTACCTCCAGAAAGAGAGCTCGATTTCACAATCGAACTAAAACCTGGTGCAGAACCTATCTCAAAAACTCCTTATAGAATGACAACTCCAGAGCTCCGTGAGTTACAGATCCAGTTAAAAGAATTGCTAGATTTGGGACTGATTAGACCTAGTATCTCGCCGTGGGGAGCACCAGTGATCTTCGTTAAGAAGAAGGATGGATCCCTGCGACTGTGCATAGATTACAGAGATTTGAACAAAGCCACAGTGAAGAACAGGTATCCCATACCAAGAATTGATGACCTCTTTGATCAAATGAAAGGTGCGTCAGTCTTCTCAAAGATTGATTTACGATCAGGGTATCACCAGTTGAGGATCAAGGAAGGCGACATTCCTAAGACTGCCTTTCGAACTCGATTTGGGCATTACGAGTTTGTAGTGGTACCATTTGGTTTGACCAATGCTCCAGCTGTATTCATGAGCCTTATGAATGGGGTCTTCCGAAAATACTTGGACCGCTTTGTTCAGGTCTTCTTAGATGATATTCTTATCTATTCTAAGAATGAGAAGGAGCACGAGGAACACTTGCGGTTAGTCTTGACATGCTTAAGGGAACATAAACTTTATGGTAAATTGTCAAAGTGTTCCTTCTTCCAAAAAGAGATTCACTATTTGGGGCACATCATCTCAGGTGAAGGGATCTCTGTAGACCCAGAAAAGGTAAAGGCCATTGAAGATTGGCCAATTCCAAGGAATGCTCATGAAGTGCGCAGCTTCATGGGGTTAGCAGGCTATTACCGGAGGTTTGTGGAAGGATTCTCTAAAATTGCAAAACCTATTACCACCTTGCAACGCAAGGGAATCCGGTATGAATGGACCGATGAATGCGATGCCGCTTTTACAGAGTTAAAAAGGTTGTTGACAAGTGCACCGATCTTGCGGGTACCAGACATGGATAAAGATTTCATGGTATGCACCGATGCCTCGAAGCAGGGATTAGGAGCGGTGTTGATGCAGGAAGGTGGGGTAATAGCTTATGCATCTCGAAAGTTGAAACCTCATGAGGAGCAGTATGCCACGCATGATCTAGAATTGGCAGCAGTAATGTTGGCACTAAAATTATGGAGGCACTACCTAGTTGGTAGAAGCTTCACCCTTAAAACAGACCATCAGAGCTTGCAGTACATATTTACCCAAAGGGATTTGAATGCTAGGCAAAGGCGATGGAGTGAGTTCATGAGTGAGTATGACTTTGGTATCTCTTACATCAAAGGAAAGGAGAATGTGGTGGCAGACGCTCTAAGCCGAAGGCCGAGACTTTTCTCCTTAATTCCCTTGAAGGTTGACTTGAGGGAAAGGGTACTAGGACAACTGTTGGGCGATAGTTGGTATCTAAAAGTAACCTCAGCTATTCAGAATGGAAAGAAACAGGAATTGAAGTATGATGGGTACCATCTTGAGGAAGATGGATTGTTGCGGTATCAGGGAAGGATGTATGTTCCTAAGGAAGGTGATATCAGGAAAACAATCCTTAGAGAGGCCCATAGATCACATTACTGTGCCCACCCGGGAGTGAAGAAGATGTATGCTGACTTGAAGCAACTCTTCTTTTGGCCAGGTATGAAGATGGATGTAGTGGATTTTGTTTCGAAGTGCCTTGAGTGTCAACAAGTGAAGGCAGATCATCGTCATCCGGCCGGTCTCCTACAACCGCATGATATTCCTATGACTAAATGGGAAGTCATTTCCATGGACTTCGTTGTAGGATTACCACTCACATCTCTGAGACATAATGCTATTTTGGTGGTAGTTGACAAACTGACCAAAAGTGCTCACTTCATTCCAGTCAGAGACACCTATGATGTGACAGATGTGGCAAGGGTATTCATAAATGAGATTGTACGTCTTCATGGAGTTCCTAAAAAGATAATCTCTGACAGAGACCCTAAGTTCACCTCCAGATTTTGGACAAGCATGCAGTCAGCATTAGGGACACAGTTGAACTTAAGCTCAGCTTATCACCCCGAGACAGATGGACAGACTGAGAGGGTGAATCAAGTGATGGAGGACATGCTTAGGATGTATGTTATGGATCAGCAGACACAGTGGGAGAAATATCTTCCTTTAGTGGAGTTTGCATACAACAATAGTCATCACAGCTCCATTGGTATGCCACCATATCAGGCATTGTATGGGAGGCCGTGCAGGACACCACTCAGTTGGGACAGGTTAGAGGATCGAGTTTTAATTGGGCCTGAATTAATTCAGGAAATGGAGGAGCAAGTGATACAGATTAGGCAGCGGCTGAAGGAAGCACAGGATAGGCAAAAGAGTTACGCTGATGCACACAGATCAGATAGAACTTATGGAGTAGGGGATCGTGTATTTATTCGCATCAGACCAAATAAAAGTACCATTCGGTTTGGGAAGGGTACCAAGTTGTCACCTCGCTTTATAGGTCCATTTGAAATTCTTGAGAAAATCGGACCAGTTGCTTATCGTCTCGCGCTGCCACCCCACTTGCATAAAACTCATAA
This sequence comes from Larix kaempferi, assembly GCA_027924585.1. NCBI lineage: Eukaryota > Viridiplantae > Streptophyta > Pinopsida > Pinales > Pinaceae > Larix > Larix kaempferi. Next base: position 4,488,534 of record BSBM01000674.1, read on the forward strand.
TGTATTTCATGTTTCTGTATTACGACATTACATAGCTGATGAGACTCACAAAATTCATTGGAAGGAATTGCAGGTCTCGGACGAGGGAACCTTCAGGGTCGAACCATTACGTATACTTGATCGTAGGGTTCGACAACTCCGTAGTCGCCATGTGGACCAAGTTAAGGTCCAATGGGACAAGTATAGCCCCGGGTCTGCTACCTGGGAGGACGCAGAGACCATGCGTCGAGATTTTCCCTCACTATTTTGACCATAACTTCGGGACGAAGTTTCCCGAAGGGTGGGTGTATGTAATGCCCATATTTTGATTCGGCATATTTATTAGTTAGACACACCATACTTTACTTCTTATATATTTTGTCGAACTCAGCTCGACTGAGTAAACTATATTGGACCTCATTATATGATGTTACTCTGTCTTATGATTTCACCATGATTATGATGTTACTATGTTATGCAGCTATGATGTCATGATTATCATATGATTTCCTTATTTTACAATTGCAGTATATGTTTATATGTTTTCCTTAATGAAATGTGAAATATATGATTCGGTACATGGATACCATCTTCTTATATGAATTGCTGAAATGTTATATGTCATACGCATCTATGATGAGCTAAAAAGTTACATGAAATAAAATGATAACATGGATCAATTGGCGATTAATGGAAAATGCCTTCTATAAATTGTATTTTGCAAAACACTAACTTACAGGACTCAGGGGCTATGGGATAGCCAGTTACTTGATCTGATATATATTGGAAAGGAAAAACATGTTCATACAGCAAACCTTAGCAGCCAAAATGAGGATACGATAACACAAACTGATAATCCCGATAGCAGCAAGTATGAGTTGATAAGGGCGTAGGCCCAGTATGTTGAGAGGGATGGATGTGTTTCCCACCCTATGTTTCCATGAGACCCGAGGTCGTGGGAGGGCCGTGCTGAGACACGCTCCCCATGTTGTTGTGATGACGATTGTCGGATGCCTGCTAGGGGAGGATAGGTCCGCTGTTCAGCCGACGCTATCGCTCTCAAGTTCTATGTGGTCAGATCGGTGAGTCCGACACCCACTGTTGTACTAGCAGAGGGAGGATAGGGAGGATGCTGGACGTAGGTTATGATGGGAGGATGTGTTAGTTAGTACTGTTGGGGGGTTTAGTATTCCTTGATTCCGAGTTAGTGGAAGTAGGCACCCTTCCTGTACTTGATTGATTAAATTAATGTAAACATAAAGACAATGATGTTAAATCGTAAAGGGTTAACTGTTAAATAACCGAGGATGTTAAAGTAATTATACTATAGATTATGCTTACTCTTCTGCATGGGGGTAGATACTATTGTTAGTTAGCAAGTATGCATAGGCGGAATGGGGTTTGTTTATAGTACATGTCCGACATGTGCATACACTGGCCATGCATGCACACCTTGTACGTGTACAATATTACTGGTGTATAACATACTTGTCATGCTCGAATAGTAGTATAAATGTCATAGATAACTTAGTTAAGGATACATCAATCAACTTAGGTAATGAATGGTTAGGTTGTCAATGTGTAAATAAGTGAATTAGTAATTATATGAAAACATTGTAATAATAAACTAGGACAAGTATCGTCAGTTAACATTGTCATAGAAGAACTGTTGTGAATAGGGTAATGATAGTGTCTAATTAATTAGTAAAATTGTTTAAGCCCTCACAAGTGCTTTGTTTATAATAACAAGGATGCTATGTTGATGATAGGGTACCCATGTGATAAACAAATAATTAAGAATACTATGATTGATTCACCTTTTATTATTGTCAAAGGGTGATTTAATTATTATTATTAATTAATAAATGATATTCCAGCAACATTTATATCCCTATCGTAACAAATGCAATATAAGTAAGATTAAAATATTGATTTATAAATTAATATTACGTGATTAATTCCATTTCAAAGTTAGCCATAACAAGATAATCCTTTTTGGAATAACCGTGATGTGATGGAAATGGATATTTAATTATTCAATGTTAATCTTGGAACTTAAACCTCAAGCTAAAGTAGCCTCGACGGATAAGGTGGATCATTAGGACACATCATGTCCAAGATTGACAAGGGGGCAACTAATTATATAATATTTTATTAATTACATTAATAACTTTAAAATATCAAGGACGGCGGATATACTTGTATTTAATGAAGCTTGTTTCGAACGGATAACCTTTGGGTGATAATCCCCACCGTAATAAATACTTACTACCGTCAATCCCAAAACCAACTAACTTTTCCATGAGAGTAATTAATTATATATTTTAATAAAGAACCGTGTATAAATGAACTGGTGATAGGAGTAAGTGTGGAGGGGCTCGAGAAGGGGATTTTGGGGCGGTGGAGGAAGCCCAAGGTCTTCTCAAGGACGGACATGTATATAGAGGGGGAGAAGGTTGAAGGTGGGAGAAGGTTTTTTGGATTGGGAAAGAAAAGAAGTTTGGGGAACAGAAGTTGGGAGAACAGAAAGTTTGGCGAACAGAAGGAGTTTGAGAACAGAAGGAAAGACTGCTCTCGGGATTATCAGATTGTGGGCTCGGGGGCTTGGAAATCCTTTGATTTCCAAGGGCCAGCAAGATTATAGCTGGTCGGTAGGGTGGACACTTCAGTTTGGCTGTCTAAGGGGTTATAAAACCTGCTACAACTTACGGTTAGCATCAGCATCAGGTAATTTCCGTTATTTACTATTATGCTTAAACTTACTGTAAAAATGCATCACTTGCTATTTACTGATTTACTGCTATATACTGGTTTACTGCTATTTACTGATTTACTGAGTTGTGAAACCTATGCTTATGCTGTTGAAAAGAAAATATTAGTATGTTAGTCTATTTTAAATTACGAATGCAAGGTGATAAAAGAAAACACGACATTATACTAAATATTATTTAGGCACATTGCAATTCTTAGAAATTTACTTCCATAAACTGGTAAAGTTAAAACGTAGAGAATTAAACCATAAATTTTACACAGTGCTCTGCTGTAAAAACCAGAGCACTACAATATCCACATGTTTGAAGACATTGGTGGTCCACGGGTCATACTAGGCTGTATCTTACATGGTGGAAGACGCGGGTGGCCCGAAAGGACGTAATGCATCTTGGATGCTCCTGGCCTGTATCCACATGTTTGAAGACGCAGGTTGACTGAGAGAGTCGTAATACATTTGGGCTGTATCCATGGGGTGGAAGGCACAAATGTTTCTAGTTTGTATCCACTGGGTGGAAGACGCAGGTTGACTGAGAGAGAGAGACGTAATACATCTGAGCTGTATCCACTGGGTGGAAGACGCAGATGTCCCTGGGCTGTATCCACTGGGTGGAAGACGCACATTGTTTGGTGGACATGGTATATGCACCTGGGCTGCTCTCCACATGAGATGATGAGATGATTCGGATACGATGAGATGATAGTAGGAGATGCAGGTGATTGCTGTGGCAATGTAATATGTGGTCCTAGGCTGTACCTACTTGATGGCTTGCTTGTATAGATGATGAAGTCCTAGATGAGAGCTAGGCCTACATCCAACATGAAAACGGGTTGGCTCTATAGAACTTCTCATGATGGGTAGATTCGAGAGATGTCACTAGTCAATGATCAACAAGATGAGAATTCTTGCAGCAACGATGATGATCCAACGATGATGACGTTGTCCAGAGTTTGTGTCCAACTGTGATGATGATTGTGTCGAGAGAATATCTTCCTAGTTAAGAGGGAGTGTTGTTATAAATGTAACTTAAGAAGATATTCTTTTGTATAATATTATTATATTATTATTGTACCTCCGTCGGAGATGTTTTTCCTCCGTTCGGGGATGTCATTATTGTATTTGGTCATGTAAGATTATCGAGGTAAAACCTCCATTGTAAGTCGGGCCAATAGTCCCCAATAGGTTAAATGTAAAATGTATTTTTGAGTCTCCCTAGGAGAGGTCAGCCCAGTCAGTTAAGTAAGTCGGCCCCATTGGGGAATTAGGTCAGTCACACATAAAGTATAAATAAAGAGGCACCCTCTCTCATTTGGATATCACTCTCACTCAAGCAAGTTCGCACCAAGGAGGAGAAAAGACAAGTTCGCTGGAGAAGAAAGAAGGAAGCTGCAGAAGTCATCTTATCTTTTGGTTTTCTATCTTGGTTTGATATTGTACTAGTGATGAATCTATTACTGAAGAAGTTGCGGGGTTTTCTCCTTTATAGTTTCCCCGAGGAAATTTCTTGTGTCTTTTGTGTATTGCTGTGCTTGTCTATCTTTCAGTCTATAGATCTAACATAATTGAATTAAAGTGCAAACACTTACAAAAGTCCACCAATGCCTTCTCTATATGAAGAGTGTTTTACAAGTGATAGTAATGGTTTCAACTCAAGAGTCACAACCCTGCTCCCTCTTCATAATTTTATGTTTGAGTGTTAAAATACCAGGAAGGCATATTAATGATGTGCAAATTGACTTCCAAAGGTTTATGAGAAAAAATATATGTTTCTTGATTAACAATTGCTAATGTGTATAGTTATCTAAAATTCTAAATGATGATCTAAAAGGAAGATAAGCAGAATAGAGGTTTTTTGAAACTTAGCAGGCTGGTTCATTAACACAGTTTGTTTTATTGGGGCTGCTTGGGTGGGTCCTTAGTTTCAGACATCAAAACCACCGTTACAGATTTATAGAGGTTTTTTGAAACTAAGGACTCACCGTTCTGCTTGGGTGGGTCCTTAGTTTCAGACATCAAAACCACTGTTACAGATTGTTAATGTGTATAGTTATCAAATGATGATCTAAAAGGAAGATAAGCAGAATAGAGGTTTTTTGAAATTTAGCAGGCTGGTTCATTAACACAGTGTGTTTTATTGGGGCTGCTTGGGTGGGTCCTTAGTTTCAGACATCAAAACCACCGTTACAGATTTATTTTCAGACTGTAACATTTCAACCAGCCACTCTTGTGAGCGCTGGAGGCGGGTATTAGTACACCCGAGGCATTTTGGAATTAATTTTGTAGATTTAATTCTGCTTTCTCGAAATACCCAGTATCCATTAAAAAATGGCATTTGCCTTGGGACCCGATGTTTAAAAATCTAGAACTGCTATTTTCCACATTTTGGCAACCTTGATGATAGGGTTGTAAATACAAGTGTTACGAAACAAACTGATTATAAAATATAAATGTATGTAAAATGTTGAAATTGGTAATGCAACTACAAACATGAAAATGTTTAAAAAATGGGCATTATTGAAAGAGTAATCTTTTGTACTTAATCTTTAGGAGCTAACAGGTTTTATTTATGTTGCAGGTTATGTCAAACACATATAACCTGGATGCCAATCTATGCCTTCTACGGCTGTACCAGGTTTGCACATTCAGCTGCAACTAGAATTATTTTCTGGAATCTGAACTTTGATGGAAGTTAGACTTCTTTATATTGTTAGCTCACACAATACTCCTTTTATCAGAACTGACAATGGCATACCTTCATAAAGTTTTGTGTTTTTTTGTTTAATCGATTGCTGTCGTGGTAATCTTATTGTGAACTACGGTGTACCACTCTGCACTTTGTAATGCTATGAAATAAGTGCTACTGCTAGCAGCTGCTTCTTCTATGGAGCAGTCTATTTGACATTATTTGAGTGACTCTGAGATGTTTGAAATTGTTAGTGTCATGTTTTACTTTTCTATTTTCGCCACGTTGAAGCACAATATTTAAATGACCATGTTTAAAAGATTTTATTGGGGGGACCTTGCCACAGACTTCAGTTTATATCCTCAACTTGTCTTGAACCACTGTTTTGGATTTATTACATAGATCTATCACTGTTTATATGCTGATACAGATGGGTCTTGTTGCTATGCAGTTCGAACCAGCAAGGATGAGTATGCAAATTGTCGCTCGAATTTTGGTCAAGGTTCATTCTTTCTTCCTACATGTTTGCACTTTGAGATGGAAGTGGTCTTACTATAAGCAATCTCCATTCCCACTGGTCATTAGATGCATCGTGTTTGGAGTTGTTTGTGAAAGTCCCATTTATATTCATGTTTAAATTTGGGTTACCAGATCATTCTTATTGTTCCAAAATAGATGAACAAGAAAGCTAAAATAAAATTAGGAGTTTCAATAATCAGGAACACAAAGTCAGAGATTGAAATTAGCATTTATGTATTTACAAATTTGAAAGACTATGCAACATATTATGACCAAATACAAATTTCAAGATATAATCTATTCATGATTGGTTTTTGTCATTCAAATACCAATATTCAGTGAGTTCTGAACACTCCTGAGCATTCCATTATTGCACCAAGAGGCGCTTTCTACAGCGTAGGTGGGTGAGGTGTGTCATGCCTGTAACACATGTTAAAATTATGTAAGCTCACAATTTAAATTTAAAAAAAATATATATTAAATTTGGTTGTCAAATATAAATACATTTACTAAATAGATTCATATTAAATTCTACAACCCAGTATTAAATAGTTTGTATGATCCATCCCCATATGTTGGCCCAAAATAATATTTTACAAAAACGTAACATAAAGTAATAATAATAATGCTCGAATATCATTCGTTACCTTTGTTGTTCTTTTTGCTGTTTATAGTCAATGAATTTGTAAGTCCTGAGCATTTGCACATAGAGTAATTCGATGTAGGTGTTGCACAGAAGTAATTAGGCGCGTCTACAGCCATGTGTCACAGGTGTGACATTATTAAATTAAATAGAAAAAAGTGACCTTGGTAAAAATGAAAAACAAAAAAATTAAGAAGGGAATCATTATAATAAAATAAACCAGCATGGATCCATTTTTAACTTCGGATCTATCAAGTGCTGAGAAGGATCAAATTCCTCAGGTATAAACCATTTTTAGAGTGCAAAACTTGAGAAAAGGTTTGCACCTTAAGGGATTTGATCCCTCTTGATGCTTGATAGATCCAAAATTAAAGATGGATCTATGCTGGTATTTACTACATCTTTGAATTTCTGCTATTGTGAGCATGCTACAAAATTTGCAGTTAATATTATATCTTTGCTTTCTTCAGGCTGGGGAAGGATGATGGATTATCTGTTATCCAGTGAAACTAAAGTAATTGAAAGAGAAGTCCATTATCATTAACTGCTCCGTAGGCAAACATAGACAGAAAGTAATCATAACAAGTTTGGCACAGAAAAAAAACAGATGGTAAAAATGGGGAGAATTTTGCAATTACGAATTACAATCTAGAATATTGAAAGAGAAATCCCTTATTATTAACTGTGCCAGCGAGGCAAAAAGACAAAGTAATCATGACAAATTCACTACAGAAAAAAACCAGTTGGTAAAAATAGGGGGAATTTTGTAAATTAGTCAGGAAACTCAATCCTTCTAGGAAAAGGGAGTGCTTTATCTTGGAATTTGTCTTGGGACCTCACGGAAATATCTCCTATATGTTAATAAGTTATTAAATGCAGCAGCAATGTTCTGGAATCTCAAGGCTTTCCATTGCATCATGTTCTAGATTCTGGACATTGGTAGTTTAACTACATCTAAAATAGCTTACTGGTGTACATTCATAGCATGTTTATGGTTATTGATCCTTAGAAATGTTTGGGCAGTTTGATATTAGTCCTTCTATAATGTTCATATACTCGTAAACTGTATTTTGTATTTTGTAACAGGCTCTCATGGCAATGCCAGCTCCTGATTTCAACCTTTGCATGTTCTTGATTCCAGAAAAGCTTGTATCCTTTTATTTGGCATGACCTATATTTGTATGAGCATTTGTTAATATATTCAAGAATCACGATGGTAACAATTGCCTCTAAGGATGATAAGCTGGCATCTGTGTGGCAGGTTTATCTGTCATGTTCCTGTTATCATGCCCATTTTTTTTTTGTCTTTCTAATATCTGTGCTTTAATGATAGTAATTTGGTAATCTTGACCAATATTTAGCAAATGATGGAGCCTTTTATCACTTTGATCACTCTGTCCCACTACTTGGAGGTAAGTAAATCATACATATGTACTCCTTTGCGCAAACAATGAAGTATGTGATATTTCATTTGTCATCTTGTTTTCAAGGATGGTCTCACAACTGTTGATCATCATATTGCTTTATTTCAAACCAAAACAGAAGTTAAAACTTGCTTAAGACTCAAATGTATTTGTTGATTCTGCATTTTTCACAGACTGCAAGGTTTCGTGAATTCTGGGATGAGGCTCCCAGGAATCGTGCTATATTGGAAGTTGTCCCTGGTAAGACTTTGCCCCTTTCTTGATAACATACCCAAGATAGAGATATTTAACATGATTATAATGAAGCTGGCAAAGTATGATTTATCATCTGTGCTATAACTTATGTTCCGACTCTACCTTAGGCTTATGTCATTTTCCCTCTGCTAAGTTTACAGGATTTGAGAAAGCTATTCAGAAATATGCTATTCATGTGCTGTCCCTGACTTACCAAAAGTTACCAAGGCATGTCCTTGCAGAGGTTGGTTAGTCTGTTTATTTTTGTTTTGTATCAGATGCTGAAGAGGTGGAATCTTGCTTGATCTTTCAAAGTAATGAGGCTGTTAAAAAGAGTATTTTATCTCATATAACAGGCAGTCAATGTTGAGGGCTTATCACTTGATAAATATCTAGAAGCTCATGTGAACGAAGATGGCTGGTCGTTGGAAAAAGGACATGGGAAAGGGCAGGTAAGTTCGTTTTTCAGCCCATGTGGCAGGTTTCTTGTTCTATTCTTTCTATTTCCTGCACTGACAGACTCAATGCTATTTTATTGCAGCTGATTGTTTTCCCCCCCAATGAATATAATCATCCCGAGTTGAAGAAGAACACGGCAGATGGTATTCCTTTGGAACACGTTGCTAGACTTTTCCCTCTTTTGACTTGAAATTGCCTATTCCCCGAGCAGAGCAGTTGAAGAGACACAAGCTGTGACAATTTCCATATATCCCAATATATTCAAATATCATATGAGATCATAGCTTAGGTATCATTTGAATCATAGCTTAGGTGTCGATGATAATGATTGGGGTCTTAAGGTTTCTGGTTGCCTTGATTCCTTATGTATTGGTGTTTCTTTTGGAAAATTTAGAGCAACATCTGTGTGCTGCTGAAAGGAAAATATCTTGGAATTGTAGTTAGTCTAAAGGTGCCATCTTTTTTAATGGCGTACCACTGTCATGATGTGAGATATTTAAGTCATGGTTTTCACCGTTAACTTCGATTTGATTGGTTCCTCTGTACCGTTAAAGGTATCTATAAGGTGCGACCAGATATTAGTTATTATGTCAAAAGAGCCCATGATAGGAGTGGTTTCGTTTCCAAGTTTTCCGTTTGAGTGTGCTTAAGAATTGTTTTGTTTCATAGCCAAGTCACGTTCATGTCTAGAGATGATTTGTGAACAAGTCATAAAATCTTAAATCTGTGTTGTCATGTTTGATTTTAAAATGTTGAGATGAAAGTGCCTGCTTTAAATGAAAGACGAGCATTACTTTTTCCTTAGAAAAGTTTGTGCACCACAAGTGGTCTGTTTGCATGATAAATGCTCTTTTATTAGTTTATGCTATAATAGGGGTGTTCCTCTATCATAGTCAAATTATCTTTGACTTGCACTTGGTCTTAATTGCTTATTTATATCTTTGGGGTAATTGGAGTTTAGTAAATGGTTTGATATGCTGAAATAGAGCTTTATCAATGGTGTGTATATATATAAACTGAAAAAGTTATCATTTGTATTAAAAGAATTGCCATGGCCACATCATAAGACGAATGAATACAAAGAAAAATGAAATGCTGATATCAGGGTTTCAGAAAGACCCAATATTTCAAAATGATTGACTGCTATTTGAGTAATGCTTACAATTCTGGCAAACATAATTGAAAAGGCTATTGGTGTATAGCCTAATAAAATGTGCTAGTAATAAAATTGCCTTACAAAAGTTAATAAACCCTGGGCTCAGAGGAAAACATGCCCACTAAGGGCTTCTTGCTTGATGTTTGCCTAAAGGTTGAGCCCTAGGGTTGCATTTTTATTTGCCATGTGTATTCATGCATTCGAGCACTGTATTTTCATTCTTAACTGTTGCTTTGATAGACCCAGTAGAAATCTTTTGGAGATGAACCAGAAAATGTGAGTTCCTAGCAAACCAATTCATAAAGCATGTTGAAGTTTTCTGCCACTTTCCCAACTTGCTTGCTTTTGTGAGTCACTATTGCTGATAATTCAACATTCTTGGATCTTTCGGAGTCTAGTTGAGTTGCCATCTTGTTGCTAATTCAACATTCTTGGATCTTTCGGAGTCTAGTTGAGTTGCCATCTTGTTGCTATAGTGAGAGAAGGCTACTTGAAGGTCCTCTGGACTCTACACAGATCATAAATTTCATAGGGGATGCAATAATAGGAATGCCTATGGCCTCCAGGCTTTTCGAAGCCTTGCAAATGGACCCAAAGCAGAACCAAAGAAAACACTAGGTGGATTTTAGATTGGAAATAACAAAAAAGATAGCAAACCACAGGGTTGGGGCCATGAACAAAGCTCAAATCATCTAAAGAAGCAGGTCGAAACCAAATTGCAATGCCTTATTAAACATGAGAAATGAGGTGAACCAAATTGAGCTTTTGAATTGAATTCCGTCAACAATCCATATACACTTGCAAAGACCAAAAACCATGAGGAATAAATCCCACCTTCACTACACAGAGCCATCTTGTCATGTTAAATGACCATTGCTCCATTGCATTTGAAAAAGTGTGCATGAGAAATAAGGTGAACTAGATTGAGCCTTTGAATTGAATCAAGTCGACAGTCAATCTGCACTTGCAAAGACCAAAAGCCACGAGAAATAAAATCCCACCTTTGTTACGTAGAGCTATTCTATCACATTTAATGACCATTCCTTTGTTTTTTAAATGTGGAAGAGGTATAATAGAGTGAGTTGAGGTTTAATGCTCATATCATCAACCAAAGGTTGACACCCCGCTTGTCCTTAAACTCCATCGGCATGCAAATCCTAAGGCTTGATAAACTAAATTTCATGGGAGGTATGCGATGATATGAACCTCCCATGGCATTTGGTAGTATTCTATATTCTCAAACTCCTCACCACCCAGTTTGGAAAGGCTAGAATTTTGAGAGAAATTGATTTGCATTTGGCAAATTATGATTAAGAGTCTCCATTTACAATCAGGTATTTGATTCTCATTGATTTAAGAATATTCAATCCTTAATACAATGTCAACACTTATGTTTGATTGTTGGTGGATTCTCCTAATCCGTTTTGCTTCACACTTCTGTTTGATTGTTGGTGGATTTTCCTAATCCGGTTTGCTTCACAATTTCCTTCGAGGTCAAAGATAATTCCTCTCATGTCAACCACCCTTGAATTACCTTTGGCTTCACAATTTCCTTCGGGGTCAAAGATAATTCCTCTAATGTAAACCACCCTTGAATTACCTTTGCTTCACAATTTCCTTCGAGGACAAAGATAATTCCTCTCATGTCAACCTTCGAGGTCAAATATAATTCCTCTCATGTAAACCACCCCTGAATTACCTTTGCTTCACAATTTCCTTCGAGGTCAAAGATAATTCCTCTCATGTCAACTACCCTTGAATTACCTTTTGAGGTACCATTAAAGGAAAGTATATTCTATTTGAGTTCCACCACCCATGGATTACCTTTCGAGGTACCATTAAAGATAAGTATATTCAATCTCAGAGTTCCATCCTTGAAATTCAACTTCCATTATAGTCTGCCTCGAGGGTGCTTGATGAGGTCTGCCGAAGGGAATTTTACACTACAGAGCACCCCCAATCAAGAGATCCCTTAGCTACAACCATTCTACTTATAACATCGTTGATTTATCTCCTTTAATGCCACTGGATAAGATTGACTTTGAAAGTAACCCCTATGCTTGGGCTATGACTAATCTTGTGGAAAACCACTCTTGATTAAAGATAAATCTATTTCCTGCCAACCTTATTTTCTAACAGCTCTAGTTATAAAATCGTTGATTTATCCCCTTTAATGCCCTGCCAACCAAGAAGAGTGTTTTGCCGTGTGCAATGTGCAACAGAAAAATGTTAATCTAGCCCAATTTTATTTGAACACGAGTTTTATTAATTACCCGTAGAGTGAAAAAATTAGGATGCCATTTTTTGTTGGATGAAGTTAACAACGTGTTTTTGTATGCTTAACTGGTTGCCATGTGGTTTTCCTGTTACAATGGAAGCATCTGCTGCAAACAACCAATTGCCACCTGCTACAAACAACCAATTGCCAAACATAAATGAACCTGTCATGGTGCTGTGGACATTCTGCTATAATAACATGTAACAACTAAAGAAAGCTGCCATACCATTCGTGAAGTAGTACTCTATAAAAAGATGTATTGTTGATTCTTCAATTGCACAATGCATTGGACATCTCAATAACTTTGTACTCCTCTTTTCTTTAAATTTTTAGTAATTAGAAGCTTATCATGAGCCATGTTCCATTAGAAAATTTTAAATTTTAACAAATCGACTCCTTCCCGTATTTGCTTCCATGGTTTTGATCTTGGCAGTGGAGTGAAAGATCTTAATTTTAGAGCGTATCCTTTATAGATTGAATATTTGCCTCCTTGAGTGCCCCAACACATCCTATTTTGTGAATGAATGATAAGAGGGGCCTCTCTTGGCATAAGAGAAACAAGATTGCATAGCAATGCACTACCTGGCGAGGTATTGTATTAGGTTGTATAGCTTTGTGAAATTACATCGTCAGTATAAAATCTCAAAGTGCTTCACTTTGCTGTTGTTTATGTATTCAGATGAATAAGCAAAGTTGAGATGAATAAGCAAAGTTGAAAATGAATGAGTGGCATATAATTTATGGATTTGGACACTTACACTGGAGCTGGAAGGCGTTTACCATATTGCTTCGCTGTGTACAATATGTAACAGAAAAATGTTAATATAGCCCAATTCTATTTTAACACGAGTTTTATTAATTGCCCTTAGAGATTAAAAAAACAATTAGAATGCCATTTTTTATGTTTAGCTGGTTGCCATGTGGTTCTCCTACTACAATGGAAGTGTTTGCTGCAAACAACCAATTGCCGAACATAAATGAACTTGTCATGGCGTCATATACATTATGCTATAATAAGATGTAACGACTACACCGCGTAGAAAATGGTCTCTGTCGTGTCTCCGAATAGTGTGCACATTACATTTTTTTGTTATATGCTATGCATCATCCAGAAACTCCTGCACCTTTGCCAACCTGTGCATGTTCAACTTGACATTCTTGCTGACTCAATCTCAAGATACCCAGACAACCCAGTCTTGTTGTCGTTCATGATAGAAGTGCGTGTTCAGAAATTATTTACTTGATGTTGATATTTCATGCATCATTTGGAATGTATGCATGCAAGACCACATATCGTTATGTGGTGGTTTCCCGTTCCATAGACAAATACTGGAGTCTACCTACATGAGTAGCACATGGGACAACAAGCCAAGTGAGTGAAAACGAGGACCGACATGCGTGAGTTGTAGTCGACAAAGCTCTTTCTAGCATATTTGCCCTGCTTAATTTTTATAACACTTCTTCATATGCCAGATTTGGGCAGAGGCAAGGCCTCATTTCATGGCCTGACGTCATGTTTGCTTTTTAAGCGTTTAGTTCGAAGTTGTGTGCTGTCCGATGACATAAGTCTACAAGCTTGTAATTGAATTTGGCCTGGACTGATTTTGGTGTGTCTTCATATTGACGTGATTGTGAAAGTTCAATTGTTACAGGTGTGACGAGGAACCTTGGCATGAAGAACTCTATGCGTGAAGCCATGACAATTTGAATCTTTTAAGAACCCATTGCATAGAGCTTGCGGTGGCAATGGTGTTGACCTGAAAGGCTATTCCATTCATGTTAACAGTGCACCAGGTTGTGTAACGTAGTAGAGTGACGGATAAAGGCATCTGTCAAGCGACTACTATGGGCAACGAGTTATCCCATGAGAAAGGATTTTTGGCCACAAATTTCCAGAGGGTTAGCCCACAAGGATTGGTTTTGGCTGCGGATTTTTTTAGAAGAGATACCATTAGAGAGAGTGGGGGATCTTAGATTTCCATTCTAAAAAGAGTTATAATGAGAGAACAAGACCACTCGTGAGATATTGGCGTTGCATCAACTGATAACTTGTTGCATTGGTTTTATTTTGGTCGAAGGAATAACATGCAAATGATTGTTCATGTTGAAACCCTTGCATCTTCATAAGAATGGGTGCTTCCATTTGAAGGACAGTCAAAATGTAACTCGCTGACAGGAACGACAACCATGCACATCTTAACAAATATGTCAGCTCATAGGGACTTCATAAATGGTAGGCAAAGATTATTTGCCTTCCACAGCGGCCGCATCGCCATGGTCATTGGTAATTTTAGGATGCTAAGCACTGCGATTATTTGTAAAATTATATGCCATTCACGATTCTCTAGTTCTAATTCATTTATGATGAGAGGATAAAGGAGGCTTCTCTATGATTCCATCCTTTGAGATCTTAATTAGTTTTCCATTTTCCAAATTATGAGTTGTTACCTTCCACACTATTCAGATAGAAGATCCATGTTCTTTGTGAGTCTATGGTCCAGATTTTTCTTTCTACTTGCTTGGAGATATTTTTATAAAATATAGTTTTCACCATTCATTTCCCCGCCTCTAGTTTCCACATTTTTTGTGGCAGGGGATCGTTACTATCCAATTGTCCATTTTTCTTTGGAGATCTCATTGTATTCCAATTAATTAAATGAAACTTCTTAGTGTTTTCCTTCCCTTCTTGCCATAAAACATCTTGATCTTCTTCTTATTATTTAAATGTCGCATTGTAAGTGTTAGAGCTAACATTGTTGATACTTGATACACCGGCAAGGTTAACGGAAGATATTTATCCACACCTTTTGACTTATCAGATTTAACCATTGAGAGCCTCAATACTACTTTTTTATATGATTTTGTTGAACAAAATGTTGCCAGTCTATAGATTTAGGATTAATGTAGTTATCGACTTGACAAAAACCCACATAGTTCTCATTTTTAAACAGTTGCATTTAATGGTTGTGTTTATCATCATTTTAAAAAGTGGTGCTATTGGTAACATCTTTTCTTTTGCAAGGTATTTTTTTGACATTTTTAAATGTTTTTAGCTACAAAGTACCAACATATCCAACTGCTCATTTTCTTTTAGAGCTCTCATTGTATTCTAGTTAGTATTGGTGTTCCCTCATTTCCATTGAAACATATTGATTTTTTATTTTTTGTTGCATTATCCCTATTATGGCCAAAATTGTTGATCCCTGATAGACAGGTAAGGCTAATAAAACATATTTAATCAAAAGTATTCTACTTGCTAGATTTAACCATTGAGAGCCCCAATGCTACGTTTCTTTTTTAATTTCAAAACTACTCTACTTGCTAGATTTAACCATTGAGAGCCCCAATGCTACATTTCTTTTTTAATTTTTGAATAATATGTTGCTAGTCTATAGCTTTAGGATTAATGTAGTTATCAACTTGATTTTTTTTTGAAAGCTAGTTAATACTTCTATTAGTAATAATTTTTTTTTACAGACAATCATAATATTAGTTTCCTGAAGAAAACCCAAACCCATACCACATATTAAACAAAATTTGAACGTTTCTAGTTATATATGCCGAATTGAGTTGAGGGGAAACGCTCTGCAACTAGGGTTTGGCGATGGCTCCCAAAACGATCTTGGCGGCCATGGGTTTTCCATGGCCGCCCTCTCCCCAGCTTTGACGGTTTCTTCTGGTGCTCGGAGTGGGGGCAATGCTTTTGCGCGCGCGACCCATTGGTTTATTCTTACCAGTGGCGGCGGCAGCGGCTCACAGTGCTGCGGGGACCTGCAACAGGGAGGGGCGTCTTTGGTTCAACGGCGGCTGAGGGGATCTGATGCGCATCCATGCCCCAGTTATCCTCTGCATGCGGGGACAGGAGCCGATCTATGGCTTGGACGGCGGCAATGGATTTGCGGAGCATGGGTTCCCTCACGGGTTGACGGCGGGGGTTTCAATGACGATGCCTCTGTGGTGTTGTATCCTGCCTAGTGCCAGGGGCGTTTTACTTGCTTGCGGTTGACTGTGGTTACGACAAATGTCGGTGGCTCTGCTTCTACTTCATGTTTCTTGGGCATACCGTTTGCTACTCTGCTTTTTTCAGTTTGTTTCTCTATAGTATCTCTTTTCTGCAGCGCTTTTTGAGCAGTCTATCGGTTATGAGCTTTTCATGGCTGTCTTGTAACAGGGGATATGAGATGATGGGTTATGGAGCTCTCTTTAGAAAGCTTGTAAACTGTAGACTTTGTTCTGCTATTTTTTTTTATCTTTTTTGGTTCTTCTTAACAACTATTACACTCTTAAAGAGTGATGAAATCTCAGGGACACAGATTCTAGTCTGTTTCTGGTTTTGCTTAACAGCATTATACTCTTCAAGAGTAAAGCTTATCAAATGTAATTTTGTACTCGAAAGATGAAATAAAATTATGCTTTTTTTTCGGGGAAAAAAAAAAATATGCCGAATTGAGTTTGTAAACAATATTGAAATTAAACCTAGATAGAGTTTCTATAATTTGAGCATATCTATTGTAACCATAAAGAAAAGACTTAAACAACCTAGTTTTTGTATGCAACATAGTCTTCAGGAGGGTAGGTGGTTGTTCTTCTCATTGGTGCTTGGAGGTTCCTTTGGGGAAAACTCCATCCATGTAGTAGCCTTATTAGTAGCATCCAACTTGCTCTCTATCTTTTGATTCCGGGCTTGGATTTTGTTGTTTTGTTCAAAGAATTCCTCCATTAGTAAGACTAGTTCATTGCATTTCTCCTTTGTGTCACGTCCCCTCCCGTCATCCCGACCCACAGAGGAAACATGAATGCAACACGGGGTGTCTAATTCTCTCCCACAACCATATGATAGAATTTACAATTAAAAATAAATGCACAATTAAATTATACAACGAAGTAATTAAAACCTTTTAACACACACACAAAATCAGATGCATCTGTTGATTTCTCCCAGGTAGAATGAGGAAACAACATACGGAGAATTAATCCCCTTCTCATGCTATGCATAGGATTCATACTGACTAACTTAAGATAATGATTTCATTCAATTAACATGAATATTTACATTCATAACAAAACACAAAATGGACAAAATTTAAACCACAGAGAGCACTTATATTTTAAGATGAAGCTGTCCAAACAACTGGCTATGTGAGAGCAACGTTCCACCCAACCATAGTCTTTGTCCAGTCTATATTCTCAATTGAGAGACCAACCCCGACCTGGGATGTGTATCCACTAAGGAGGAACTAAGCATGTTCACTCACAACCATGGGTTCACACAAACAATCATGCTAAGCCAACACACAATTGGGTTTATCAAGCATGTCCAACCTCTGTTCTATCTTCTTCTCTATCATCCACGCTTGGATTTTCTCAGTTCTGTCACCAAATAACTCTGTCTCGTAATTGGATTTTCGGGCTATAAAATCAGGGTTTTCCTATGTATTTCTGGGCATCTAACACTCTCAAATTCGTCCCAAGGTTCAAGTGTATGGATCTCCCATTGGATTTCACTGTCCACACAAGTTTCTGGGCGTTTTTGGCATTTCAAAACGTGGCTTTTCTCAAAGTTGCGATTTCTAGTTTTTCTTACTGCTGGGCATGTGTAATGGATGGAAACTGAAGCTTAGATGTTCAACAATGGAATGGGGATGAAGAAGAACAAATTCCTATGAGGTAGAGTGACTTGTGGGTCAAGGAAACAGAGCCCATACCTTGCGATACGAATTTCTGGGCTGTTCGTGCTCCGTTGAAGCCATGGATTGATTTTTTCAATTACTTCCTTACAACAGAATTAAATGTCAGCAAGGAAAGTGAAACGGGTTCACAAGATGACATTTGGAAACATATGGTTCAACCCTACAATCCCCCCCACCACTCCCTAGTGGAATACACATGGCCCCTTCTTATTAGTTGCTTCCATAGCTAGTTTTTTTGGTATTTATTGCATGATGTTTATTTACATCATTTTTACAATTTCCATGGCTTAATAGCACACATAGATAACATAATATCTAATACTTGCCTTTTTAACTAAAAATATGAGCATCTTTTAGCAGGGCTTGGCCTTGAGCTCCACGCTAGGAAAACATACATCACATGTATACAATATTTACATTAAAAGCCAATATATCCTAAGGGTCAAAATGAGGGTATTACAATTTCCTCCCCCTTAGAATAACACCGTCCTCGGTGTTCCAGTACTTAGGAATACATATACAATTTACACATGTCCAAAATTTTCAAAAAATTTTGCAGGCCTGCCCTGCATTATATCCTTTACTTTGAACTTTTAGGACCAAGTCCTTTGGTTTCCACAAGCTGTTCCTGTTGGTTCTAATCTTCCAACTCATCCACAAGTCTGAAACCTTTAGGGCTACTATCCCTCTTGCTGTTCATTGTTGGGCAGTTGCGCACGAGATGATTTCCTCCATATTCCCAACATTTCAGTGGCCGCTTCTTCTTTTCCTGCTCAATTTCTTTTGAATCTTTCCACCTGGAACGTTTCTTAGTGGAATGATTCGATGAATGCATCCTCATTGATCCATTGTCCTTTCCTCGGCTGATTGTTTCCAGAATGCTTTTTATCTGTCTTTGCAGACAAACGAAGTCCTGCAAAACCTTATGGTTCATCTCATTCTGCTGCTTTTGTAGCTTGAGCATTTCTCCAAGATTCTCTTGGGTCTTAGCAATTGTTTGGAGAAGGTTTTTAGCCAAATCAAATAGCTTTTGGTCTCTTGCCATAGTCAATGTGCACAACTGACCACTCTTTTCTTACTAGCAACACTTGCTTGTAACAACTGCAATCAATTGCTTCAATCTTCACCTGTGAAGTTCATCATTACAAATCTTGTTAGGGCAAGCATAACATAAACATTAAAAATCATGGTCATTGGTAATTTTAGGAAGCCAAGCACTGCAATTATTTGTAAAATTATATGCCATTCACGATTCTCTAGTTCTAATTCATTTATGATGAGAGGATAAAGGAGAGTTATCTATGATTCCATCCTTTGAGATCTTAATTAGTTTTCCATTTTCCAAATTATGAGTTGTTACCTTCCACACTATTCAGATAGAAGATCCATGTCCTTTGTGAGTCTATGGTCCAAATTTTTCTTTCTACTTGCTCGGAGATATTTTTATAAAATATGGTTTTCACCATTCATTTCCCCGCCTCTAGTTTCCACAATTTTTGTGGCAGGGGATCTGTACTATCCAATTGTCCATTTTTCTTTGGAGGTCTCATTGTATTCCAATTAATTAAATGAAACTTCTTAGTGTTTTCCTTCCCTTTTTACCATAAAACATCTTGATCATCTTATTATTATTTAAATTTGTCGCATTGTAAGTGTTAGAGCTAACATTATTGATACGTGATACAACGGCAAGGTTAATGGAACATATTTATCAAAACCTTTTGACTCATCAGATTTAACCATTGAGAGCCTCAAGACTACTTTTTTATATTATTTGTTCGAACAAAATGTTGCCTGTCTATAGATTTAGGATTAATGTAGTTATCAACTTGACAAGAACCCACAGAGTTCTCATTTTTTAATGGTTGCATTTAGTGGTTGTTTTTATCCCCGTTTTAAAAAGTGGGGCTATTGGTAACATCTTTTTTTTTGCATGGTATTTTTTTTGACATTTTGAAAGTGTTTTAGTTACAAAGTACCAACATTTTCATGATTAAGAGATCTTTAATATCCAATTGCCCATTTTCTTGTAGAGCTCTCATTGTATTCTAGTTAGTATTGGTGTTCCCTCATTTCCATTGAAACATCTTGATTTTTGTTGTTGTTGCATTATCCCTATTATGGCCAAAATTGTTGATCCCTGATGGACATGCGATGCTAATAAAACATATTTAATCAAAATTACTCTACTTGCTAGATTTAACCATTGAGAGCCCCAGTGCTACATTTCTTTTTAAATTTTTGAACAATATGTTGCTAGTCTATAGCTTTAGGATTAATGTAGTTATCAACTTGACTTTTTTTGTAAGCTAGTTAATACTTCTATTAGTAATTAATTTTTTTTACAAATAATCATAATATTAGTTTCTTGAAGAAAACCCATACCACATATTAAACAAAATTTTAACATTTCCAGTTATATATGTTGAATCGAGTTTGTAAACAATATTGAAATTAAACCATGATAGAGTTTCTATAATCTGAGCATATCTATTGTAACCATAAAGAAAAGACTTAAACAACCTAGTTTTTGTATGCAACATAGTCTTCAGGAGGGTAGTTGGCTGTTCTTCTCATTGGTGCTTGGAGGTTCCTTTGGGGAAAACACCATCCATGTAGTAGCCTTATTAGTAGCATCCAACTTTCTCTCTATCCTTCGATTATGGGCTTGGATTTTGTTGTTTTGTTCAATGAATTCCTCCATCAGTAAGATTAGTTCATTGTGTCTCTCCTTTGTGTCCAACAAGACCTTTCCCAACAAGGTTTTAATCTGCCAATATAATGTTATGGTCTTGAAATGTTTCGTCTCTCAGGCTCTAGTGTTCCCAACATATGGGACAAAGGAGCCCATATTTTCCTATATATCAACGTCCTGAGTGCAATTGAGCTCGATTTTTAGCCATTCTTCATTCTTGCTTAGCTCTCGTTGAATGTAGGCTAAGGTCAGATGGAAGTATGGTGGTTTTCAAGTCAGTTATTTCCTTTTGGACCTGAAGATAATTGGTCAGGATTTTTCCTTTGCAAGGATCTTGAGCTTGAGGGCCTCTGGCCACATCTGAAGCAGGAGAGGCAAGATGAAAGGGGGTAAGGTTAATTGTAGAGACTTGGAAGATAGGTTCGAAACAAGAAGCATATGAGAGATAAGGTCAAGGATAGCGCCAACTAATAGTCTGTATCAATGCAGAGTTCAAATAGCTCAGAAAACAAAGGGAACTAGCTAGATATGGGTATGAACATAGGGCTAACTAATCCTCTGCAGTGCCATGAATAGTGACTACTTAAATCTGAAGATTTTTGATAAAAAATCACAAAACTTTCTTATTGGACTTTTATCAAACACTTTGACTGTAACTATGATTTATAACTTTTTTGAACTATGAATTCATATAATGAAATTTCTGATAGTTTAAGCATAAATACCATACAACCAAACTCTTGAACTGAAGATGAAAGTAACACAAAAATTTAGGGCCAAGCCTAGGGCAAAACCTCACAAGAGGAAAACCCAGAGAGATCTCTTTTATTAAATGAGAACAAAAATTGGAATTTCTCACAACTCAGAAATTCTTTCTTTCAGCAAGAAAAATCAGAAATGCAAATAAACCAACTTATTTATGCAAAAATCAGACTGCTGTACAGTCAGGGTACGGAATGCCTCGAACTGTGTGCCATCAGTAAACTGTGTGGACTGTACAATTTTTTGACTGTTGTACGGTGTACGGATTGCCTCGAAATCTGTGTATAAACAAATGCCTTGAAAAATGTGCCAGTAATGTACAAAACAGTGTATGGATTGTCTTAGTTTTTGTGCTAGCAGAATGCCTTGAAAACTGTGCCAACAGAGGAGTACTAAACTGTACAGACCACCTGGATTTCTGTGCCAGCAAGAGGTGTACAAATTGTTTGCAAAAATAACTTTGGGAACTATGCCAATGGTTTTCCTTGGGAATTGTGCTCTCTTTCTGTCACTCTCTCTTCTCTCTTCTCTCTTGATGTCTTCTTCTTCTCTTTCAAAGTGTTTAAATTATCACTTAAACCCCTTCTAAACCCCAACTACCTTTAATAACCCTAACTTCCTCAATGAAATGCTAGGATTAAAAAGATCTAAAGGTTCATCATTAATTGCACATTTAATTTCTTTTAATAATAAATAAATGCACATTTACATAAGGACCCACTTTACTTCAGTGAAACTCACTTTTAAAATATAAAAGTCACCTTATTATATTTACAAAGTAACACTAGGAAAGACAACTTTGTCCCCCCCATGTGACATACAAATCAAGGGGAAGGACCTTCCTCATTACAAATTTCAACAAAATCTTTATGAAGAATGAAGCAAAGTTCATTAAACAGAGACCAACCTGTTATAATTCGCTTGCGCTGTCATAGTGTTGATGTCCTTGCCTGGCATGACCATACCCATTAACTATGATTGATGTGCCTATTGACATAATGATGTCGCCTATCCACCTCCCCATTGTTGCGAGCTTCTTCCATAATTTCCCCTGCAATTGATCGTTGAACTAGTCTGAACCCACGAGTAATACACATTTGCATGTGCAAGAGAGGGATCTTGTTGCTAAGTGGTATGTTCATGTGATGGTCAAGTGGTTGGGAGGCTTTCCTGAGGGTTGACATCTAGCTCCCCTCGACAGGGTCAAGCTGCCCTTTCTACTCATGCACGAGTCTGGCAAGCATCGAATCCAGGGTTAGTTATCAACTCGATGAGAACCCTCTAGAGTTCTCGTTTTTTAACGGTCGTGTTTAATACCTTTTATCCCCCTTTCAAAAAGTGATGCTAATGGTAGCACCTTTTTTTTTCAAATATTTTTGTGAAGTTTTTTTGACATTTTGAATCTTCCTACCTACAAAAATTCAACCATTTTTTCCTCTAAATTATATTTTTTCATTATTTTTTAAAATGCTTATTTTCATTTTTTTTAAGATTTCTTTTGTGTTTTTTCAAATTTTATTTTCCTAAGTTAAAAAACCCTAAAATTTATCATTTTTAAAAATATTAAAAAATTCCATCCAATTATACATTATTGATTAATTTAAAATGTGATACATTCTAAATACAATGTAAAGTATTGTTTGCTAATAAATTTTTAACCTTATTTCAAATTCATTTGTGATAATTGTAATTAAATAACATTACTTTGAGACAATTAACAAAAAAAAAATATACATTCAAAAGTTAGTGATAATGAAAATCATACACTTTGAAAGCTTGATCAGTTCCTTGGAGTCTTCGAAAACTGAGATTCGAGAAGAAAGCTGCCGCAATCTATCTTCATATTGACGTTGACGAACGCAAGTGAAACTTTAGGGTAAAAACTTTGTGTTTCAAAATCTCATATTAAGCATGCAAAAATCTATCTAACCTCTTCCATAGTGCAGGTATTTTCTATTGATAGCTCCCGTACAATATGCATATTGATGCAGCCACCCCTATAATATTAACTAATAATTATAATTACAATAAATTTTACATATAATAGTTTTTAACATTCTTTATTTTTATTTTTGTGTAAAAGACTAAACGATTACCTCCCCCTAATGTTACATGTTTGTTTTTGGAAATTATTGTTATGTATCTTTTTTTTCATTTTTACTCTTTCTCCATTTAATGGTGTGTTATTTTAAGTGTTCTTTATTTTTGTTTCCCCATTTTTATTAATGTTTTGATATAATTTATTTAAGATTTTGATACTTCGATTGTGTAAAAACAAAAAATGTAATTGATAAATAACATATAATAGTAATGATAGTAAGGAATACTCTTTTTCCATTTTATTTTGGTTCTTTACACAATTTTTTGTGTTAATGAATGGATAATGACACATCTTATTTACTTTTTATGTAAAAAGCCAAAAGGAATGGGAAGAGATTGTTAGACATTAGTGTTGCTCTTGTTGCTCTTGATGTCAGTAAGGGTTGTAGAGTTACCTAGCAGAGGTTATATCAGATTTGAAGAGATATGTTTGAGATGTCAGTATGAAGAAGTATATTTAAATGTCTGGTCAATGACAAGCACAAATTAGCAGTCTTCATGAAACAAACTTGAAAGACTAGCCTATATCATCAAAAGTCAAAGTATTGAGATTCCTGATGTGTCTAGCAGAATAGAAGGTACGGTCAGCAGCCCTAATTCAAAGTTTGAAGCCATCTTTATAGTTCCGATTATGATAGACTGAGTGTATTAGTAAAGCCTAGTTGGAAGCCTAAATCCGAAGTTCGAGGCCATCTCTATGCCAATATTGAAGCAACCCTAAAAACAGAATAGACCTAAAAATGTGAAGCATGAAACCCTCACTTGATTGTGGCATTGAAGAGGGCTTGAAGAGGTTTGGCTTGAAGTAGTAGAAGCCCCAAAAAAATTGAAGAATGCCTAAGGAAACCAAAGTGGGCTTAGAATCCCTTATGTTGCTCACGAAAAGCTCTAAATGACTGGAAGTATGCACATGCCAAGAAACCCTAATGCATACCTTAATAAGGACCTAATAAAGATGTATTTCGTTGAAGTTGTACTCCTACTTTGTAAGGTCGGCCTCTATGGAAAAATCAAAGGGACAAGTTGGCCCACCTTGAAACATTTTTATATTATGATTGTGGTTGGCCCCGTTGGGTGGAAAAACTAGTATAAATATGAAGTTAGTGCGCCCTCAGTTGGTGTGGAGTAAGGAATATGGTATGAAATTGTATAGGCCAAGGAGCAGGGGTGAAGGCGGATGAGGAGCAGGGGTGAAGAAGGCCTAGGAGAAGGTAAGACAGAAGGTTGAGGAGTAGTAAAATTTGTGAATATTTTGGGTATGACAAAGGTCTAGTCTCAGATTGTGGACAAAAGGCTGAGGAAGAATTTCGGTCTCTGGAAGAAATACCAGGGCTACTCCAGTAGAAAAAAGGTATCCTTCTGAGGGACAATTGAAGTGCATCCAATTTATGTGAACTTATTTTGGTTACTATTGACAAGGTGTTGTGAAAGATCAGCTTGGAAGTAGTGGTATATGGGGCTAAGACAGTCTTATGACTATTGAATTTAAGTCACCAGAACAAAAATAAGTAATCAAACTAAGAACAATAGAACAAATCTGCACTCTTCATCTTAAGGGTGGTTGGGTGGTGCTAGGAAGGTCAAGAGTCCTTAACAGGTTGCATCCTATCACAGGGTGTAGGGCATCCTTCAGTAGTAGCTGAAAAGTGTAGAGTTTGTAGCTTCTTCATCTAGTAGTAGCTGGATCATTACATGGTGCTATAGCATGTTTCCTTCATTGAATGTAAATATATACGTACATATATGCAAAACTTTTGTAAATGATGGTGTACATGTGTTATGTGTTTGAATGCCTAAGATAAACTATCTTGTGTAGGTTTGGCATAAATTCTCGAAGAATTTAAGTTGAATTTTATAAGAAAAATTAATACCATAGAACATTGATTCACCCCCCTTCTTAGTGTTTTGAGTGTGTTCTGCAATTGGTATCAGAGCCAACTCCTTCTAACAAGTTCAATCAACTTGAAGGGATTCTCAATAACACACTACAATGGCTGCCACCAAGATCATTCCAAAGTTTGATGGAACAAATTATGTGTTTTGGAGTTAACAAATGAGTGCCTATTTGATGTCCCTTGGATTCGATGTATGGACACGTGTGCTTGATGGATATAAATATCCAAAGAATCGACCAACCCCTTTAGATGAGAAAGAGGCATGTGAAAACAATGCTACAACAATGAATGCAATTTCAGCAGGATTGAACGAATTTAAATTTGTCAAAATAATGAACTATACCACTGCCAAGGAGATATAGGATAAATTGGCCAATGTATATCATGAAGACTCCAAGGTTCAAAAGGAAAAACTTCATACCTACAAAGCTCAGTTTGAAGGTTTAAGGATGTTGGAGGAAGAAAATATCACATCCTACTTTCAAAGAGTAGAGTAAGTGGTTTACACTATGCGAGGACTTGGAGAGACTATTGAAGAACCAACAGTAGTCCAAAATGTATTAACATCTCTCCCAGCCAGATTGAATCTCAAGGTGTTAGCTGTTGAAGACAAAGTTAATTTAGACATTTGAAGTTAAATGAATTGCATGGAATCCTAATTGCTTATGAGATGAGAACAGAAGATCCAAAGCAAAAGGAATCTGCTTTCATAGCCACGAAGCATAAACAACAAAATAACATGAGCTAGACAACATGTCCATCAGACCCTGGTGTTTTATATGAAGAAGTGGCAGTATAAAGGAAAGTTACCTCTGAAGTGTTTCAATTGTGGAAAAATTGGACATTTCACTGCGAAATGTCCTCTAAGGGAAAATAAAGACAAGGCAAATCCAAGGAGAAACTTCTCTAGAGGAAGATTTGTCAAAAAACATAATCTCTATTTTCAAGCTGAGGATGGAGTGTTAGACTTTGAATAAGATGATGGAAATGTAGACGTTGACATAAATGAAATTATTTTCTTAGCTATGGAAAATCATCATCATCAAGAAAGAGAAACAAGTGAAGGGAACGAAAGGGTTGTGGACCTTGAAGCTGAACTGTTGGCAGCTTTGGATGAAATTGAGAATATGAAGGATATCAATGAGAAATAAGAAAAGGAACATATGGAAACCAGAAATCAATTAGCAAGAAGCATGTGAGAAGACCTCCTGAAGAAGGAAGCATAAATCAATATGCTCCAAGAACAGGTGAAGAGGACTAATATCTTAAACACAAAATTAAAAAAAATCTCAATGGATATGAACAACCTAATTTCTCAATAAGGGAGTTCAAGTGATAGAACTGGGATTGTTTTCGAGTCCAAGGCAAGGAATCTTGAAGCAAAATGTTCCATAAATCAATAAGTAAAGTCTTTAAAAGACAGACTTGCTGAACATAGATTTAAGCTAAAAAAAATTCACGGGCCATTAGAAGAAGCCTAGAAAATACCATCTATAAGGGAAAATGAATGTGCAGAACTAGAAAATGAAATTTCTAGAGTTGAAAAAAAATACAAATTTGTTACAGTTAGCTATGTTGATAAAGTGAAGTATGGTGCTAATCCAAGAGGAGCAAAAGCTATACCGAATTCGAGAACAAACATAAGGACGTTGTTCATGCCATCATTAAGTAGCTATGCATCCACAAGAAGAACGTAATATCTCAGGTACCAAAACTTGTTCTTTGGAAATTGTTATAACTGTCATAACTTTGGTCACAAAGTAGCATAGTGTAGAGCTCCTTTGGGAAGGAGCTGCATAAGGACAGAAAACAAGGGAAATAGTACATATTAGAATAATGATTTTTTTTCTCCCTTGTCCCAATATGAAATTGAGTGCTCTAAGTGTAATAAATTTGGACACCTAGCCAAGGATTGTAAACTAAGTCAACATGGAGAAGATAAATCAAATGATATATGTGGAATAGCCCTGTACACTCAAAAGGAAGAAGACAAGTGGTGTATAGACAATGGTTGTACAAAGCATATGAATGGTAACAATAATTTTTTTATCACTTTGAAAAGAGAAAAAGGAGGTGATGTGGCCTTTGGAGATGATGGAACTACTAAATTTTTTGGCAAGGGAACAATGGCATTAAAAGGAAGAGCTAAATCCCAAAATGTGTTGTATGTTGAAATATTAAAGCATGAAGTGTTAAGCATAGGAAAATTGTGTGATTCCAATTATAATGTCACTTTTTATGCTCACAGTTGTGAAATCATAAGGAATGGGTCAAAAGAAGTTATTGGAAGAGGATTTAGAAACCATGGAAATGTATATTTTCTAGAAGAGATCCAAGGAGAAAAACCTTATATTGTACGGGTTCATGATAATTGGCTCTGGCATAAGAGACCAGGACATCTCAATTTTGATAATATTGTGAAGATAAGTAGAACTGAGGTTGTAAGTGTTAGTTTTTCAGAATTTACTTCAATCTGATCTAGGATCTTAACTGAGAGAATAACATGTACAACATATCTACAACATATCAATTATGGACACAATAATGCAAGCACACAAGAGACACCGAGTTTCACCAGGGAAAACCAGGAAGTTGAAAAACCCCTCAACTTCCTCAGAGATAGAAAGAGAAATGTTACAACCCAAGTACAAGAGATAGTCCTCCTAGCAGCAACTTCTCCACCTCCACTAGTGCGCCACTCTCCAATGAGTGTGTGAGTGAGAAAGTGAATGATCAAATAGAGTGCCTCCCGCACTCTATTTATACTTGACTTGACTTTCCTAATAACCTTTATTAGGTCGGCCTTAACTTAACCACATAACATAATGCTGACAGGGCCGACCCCCAATAGGGTGGTCTAATAACCCTTTTACCCACATGACTCATACAGGGCCGACCCCATCAAGGTGGTCTAATAACCCATCAAGTATAAGTTACGACACTTACAATATAAATGACGACACTTCCGTATAGAGGAATAATAACATCTCTATAGGAATACAAACACTTCCGTATAGAGGAATAATAACATCTCTGTAGGAATACAATATACATAGGTGAAATACATTCCGAAGTTACAATTACATCAACACTCCCTCTTAACTAGGAAGGTATTTATCGACACAGGTCTTCTAGCACAAGTCTTCTTCTTTGGATCATTGTCACTGGATCATTGTCATCGAGTCATCGTCATTGTCACTGCTGCTGCTATCTCAATCAATTTCCAATCTACTCGTCATAGGAAGTTCTACAGAGCCAGTCCTTTTTCATACTGGATGTAGGCCCACCACTTGCAGGTCTTCATCATCACTGGCCATACTGTGGAATCCTTAGGAATTATTACATGCGTCAACAAAACCTCGAAAGAGTATCCTAGGATCCTTTATGTTCCTAAGCAGTACCGACAAGATCTCCTAGGGTGCTATTACATGTTGACTGTCACAAAACCTTAAAAGAGTGTCTTGACTAGCAAGAACTCTAAAGAGCATCCGAGGCCTTTTACGTGACTAGCACAACCTATCCGGATCTCCAGGACGTATTACATGTGACCCCCACCACAAAACCTTAAAAGAGTGCCTTGACTAGCAAGAACTCTAAAAAGCATCCGAGGCCTTTTACGTGACTAACACAACCTGTCCGGATCTCCAGGACGTATTATATGTGGTCATGGAAAAACCTCGAAAGAGCATCCAAGGACTGATTACGAGCGTACTGCTCAACCTATCGGATCTCTCAGGGCGCTATTATATGCCATAGGACAAAACCTCGAAAGAGCATTTTCCAAATATCCTAGGGCGCTATTATATGCCATAGGGAAAACCTCGAAAGAGTATCTGCAAACCTCCCAGGGCGCTATTATATGTACTCCCAAGAAAAACCTCGAAAGAGCATTTGCCAGATATCCCAGGGCGCTATTATATGCCATAGGAAAACCTTGAAAGAGTATCTGCAAATCTCCCAGGGCTCTATTATATGCTTATCTGCACAACCTGTCCACGGCCATAGAGTATCAACCTAATACTCACCATACATCATCCTGATGTACATCATCACATGATCATCCTGATCATCATCATAGCATCATCTTGATGCATATCATCTAGAGAAACATCCTGAAGCTCATCATCCATGATCATCATGATCATCAACATAGCATCATCCTGATGCATATCATCTGGAGCAACACCCTGAAGCTCGTCATCCATGATCATCCTGATCATCCTGTGCATCCACCTGATGCATACCAAGTAGTAACTGGAGCATCGTCCTGATGCTCACCACACAACGCTTACTTCCAAAACCATGGGAAGGATCCTCCTCTCACCATGCTTGGAATGGATCCTACAGATGTGTCCCATCACTTCTTCCTCGAAGTATCTTCTATCTGAAGAACACCAAGCCTCTCTCTGAAGTACTCAAACTTCACTCTGGCTAGTGGCTTCCTCAACACATCCGCAACTTGCTCATTTGTCGCAGCATACAGGAGCTTCACTGCTCCTCTCTGCACCATATCCCTGATATGGTGATATTTGATCTCAATGTGCTTCGACCTGTCATGGAACATTAAGTTCTCAGACAGCTTCACACAACTCTGGTTGTCACAAAAGATACCAGTAGCACCCAACGGGAGATCAAATAACTCAGACAGTAGCTTCCTCAGCCATACTGCTTCACAACTAGCCGAACAAGCTGCAACATACTCTGCTTCGGCTGTACTCAGTGCTATGCAGGACTGCTTCCTGCTAAACCAAGAGATCACACCTGATCCCATACTGAAGCAGCAACCAAAAGTGCTCTTCCTATTTGCAGCACTGCCTTCCCAATCTGAATCAACATAACCCTGCAGTTTAAACTTTTTATTTGCATCATACTTGAGCCCATAATTAACCGTACCCTTCAAGTACCTCAGAATATGCTTTGCAGCAACTAGGTGAACACTTCTGGGATCCGTCAGGAACTGGCTCAATGTGTTCACCGCAAAGCAAATATCTGGTCTTGTATTCATTAGGTACATCAAAGACCCAATCATCTGACGATACATCGTTACATCAACTAGTTCAGATGAAGCATCACACAGAAGCTTCAGGTTTGATGCCATAGGTGTGGCCATGGCCTTGCAGTCCATCATCCTGAACCTCTTCAGGATCTCTACTGCATACTTCCCTTGTCTAAGGAAGATCCCATCTGCACTCTGCCACACCTCCATGCCTAGAAAGTAATGCATCATACCCAAGTCTTTCATCTTGAACTCGGCAGCAAGCTTCCTCTTCGTGTCGGCAATCAATCTATCATCACCTGTAACAAAAAGGTCATCTACATACAAAAGTAGTATCACTAGATTGCCTTCCTCAACTTTGTAGTAAAGGTTGGAATCCGCTTTACTCTTGGTAAAGCCCAAACTGGATAGAAAGCTGTCTATCCTACCATACCAAGTCCTAGGAGCTTGCTTCAAGCCATACAAGGCTTTCTTCAACCTGCACACATATGAATTCCTGTCATGTGTCTTAAAACCAAGTGGCTGCTCCACATACACTTCCTCCTTGACTACACCATTCAAGAAAGATGTCTTGACATCCATTTGGTGTATCTTCCATTTCATCACTGCAGCTAGAGAAAGTACTAATCCGATGGAAGTGTATATGGCTACAAGAGCAAAAGTCTCTTCATAGTCTATTCCCTCTTTCTGGGAGAAGCCACGAGCTACAAACCTCGCTTTGTATTTTTCTATGCTGCCATCTGTAGCATGCTTGATCTTATAGATCCACTTGGAAGTCACAACAGACTTCCCTTTAGGTCTTGGGACCTCATCCCAAACATCATTCTTCATGATCGACTGGTACTCTTCAATCATTACTTCATCCCGGATCCTGGGAACTTCAGATTATTTAATAGATAGCTTTGTTGCTGGAGTAAATGTTGTAGTCCTTCTTTTGTAGGTGATGGTATATTATCTTTCCTACAAGACAAGTTAAATTGCATGATTAGAAACATCTCATAGTTTTCAGAACAAATTCTTACACATAAAGAAATATGTCATACAGTCATGCAATTCTTTTAGTCAATGCTCCAATACAACATTTATCCATATCCCGTAACTTTCTAGATGCCTTCCAATCTCTACCAGAACATTCTTAAGAGTTTGCACTACTCCCAACATGTCAGCAAAGAGGATTCATTCTAGAGAAGTAGCAATGGAATGTTGTACAATGCCATAGGCCACTTACCCATCACATGCATATTAGTAGTATAGTGTTCATTAATGCAATTATTCT
This sequence comes from Larix kaempferi, assembly GCA_027924585.1. Taxonomy (NCBI): domain Eukaryota; kingdom Viridiplantae; phylum Streptophyta; class Pinopsida; order Pinales; family Pinaceae; genus Larix; species Larix kaempferi. The sequence goes on from BSBM01000674.1 coordinate 4,520,093, forward strand.
AATATGCATAATACACACCCTAAGTCTAGGAACATAAGCATATACATCATTGAACAATATTATTTAAACAAACAAGTATGCAAGAAATGACAATTCAAATACTTATCTTTGTTTGGTTGTAGGGTGGACTCCCTCTCAATATTTGCTTCCTTGCAGGAACTACTAGAGTGTGCTCCCTCTTGATCTTTGCTTCCTGGATTACCTATCTTTGAACTTATATCCATCCTCGATCACTATGCATACTTACTAGTATCATCATTGTGTTATCCCCAAGGTCTCATACATACATTCATTAGTATAATCTTAATACTATAAAAAACATTATGATTCTAAGTAATCTTAAACATGTATGGTCAAGATCATTTCATACACAGATAATTTATCACAATTCTTTTACTCATGCATATTCCTATTTGACCATAGGACTTTTCTGGTTAGTCATATCATCAATCAAAGTAAGAAGCATAATATGCCTAAACCTATGATTACTCAAACCTATAACTTCATGAATAATCATTATCAATCATACCAAGTATACTTATATAAGAGATCCTATCACAAGGTAGGATTCTAACCTGATATAGGAAAAACATGCCTGGATTAATGTGTTAGCTAGTTATGTCTAACATACCCACATGATGTCTTCTTGTTCTCTTAAATAACTTGTGTTAGTGACCTGCATATCTCATAAGTTAACCATTGTGGAACCAAATTATACATACCTCTATGTGATCCATGACTATGGATGAGTCTTTGTCTTCATGTCATCATGGCCTTAATCTAGAACTTGATTTGTACCTTTCATGTTAGCGGATAACATTATCCTCATACAACACCACAGTGCATTAGCACAATCATAAGTGTCAAAACCCTAATCAATGAATATCCGCATTCATAATTTTATTAAGGTGATATGACAAGTCTAAAGTTAATCAAGATTGTACTAACCTTAATGAAGACAAACATACCATAAACTTAATCATGAACAAATCTCGAAACATACCTAGATAAGTCATACCTGTCGACATTGCTTGTAATCTTCTTATGTAAGGCCTTAGCCTCATCTCCCTCTAAAACAAGAACTTCTTCACTTATGCAGGTGACCAATCCATTCTCTTCTAGGATTAACCCAATCCACTTTGATTTGTTGAAACTGGATCTGGAGCTGGATTAGGGTTTGTCAGAGAAACCCCAAAAATTCAAACTTCTGAAAGGATAGAAAGATGTGCCTTTTTGAGTTGGTCAAGCTGGTATACTCAGAATTTGAAAACTGCAAAGTTTCACCCCTCAAATTTGCTTTTCAAACTTCCAGATTCTCTTGGGAGGACCCTGAATTAGGGTTTGATTTTCCCGAAGCTTCACCCAACCAAAAGGTTTGATCCAAAGCTCTAAACTTCGATTTTCTTGAGGAGCTTCCAGCCGTGGTCACAGAATTCAAAAATTCCAACTTTTGTAGAAGCCCTAATTTCCCACCTTTCTGATCAAAGTCCCGAACTAGGGTTTGATCAAGCCCGACCTTCTGCCCAACCAAAAAATTCGATCTTGGTCTCTAAATTTTGATTTTGATGAGGAGCATCTAGTCGTGGTCTCTGATTCCAAAAATTCCAACATTCTCTGAAACCCTAAATTCCCAGAGCCATGAATGAAGGTGCTCAAAGTCCAATTCTGTTTTGATAGAAATATGCACCTGATTTTTTCTGGTGTAACTCCGAAATTTCAGATCTACAGGGTCTAAAAATTCAGCCTGCGGTAGCCTAACCTATTATCTTTCCAACCCCATAGGTCTGACCTGAAATGGATTCTCTGAGAGAGAGTTATGCCAAGTGTCACAATGTGACTTGTTTATGGGATAAAACAGGAGAGTGAACTTGTACGGAGTGCCATGTGTCATTGGTTCAATTTCGGCCTCTGAAAATCGGACCTGTGAAAGTACAGTCCATGCCCTACCTGTCACTTTTTATGAAATTTCAATTGGAGCTTCCTAGCCCAAGTTGTGACCTTTTTTCCTAGGTCACCTGTTTATGACTAAGATCTGGAAGAGGCAGAAACCCTAGATTGTATGGACCATAAAACAAAAAGTACAACGAATTAGATGCTATTCTTCAGACACAAGGTACATGGAGATCTTATCTTCGACTTGTAAGATTTTTAGATCCTGAAACTTTTCCAAAATGAATTTATAGCGAAAGTGCTACGATGACTAGTTTTTTGCTATATCAAGCCCTAGCTTCGCAAGTGCAACAAGTGTCATAAGTGCCATACCATGCCTTCTTTTAGGCTGGCTCTGATACCATGTTAGTTTTTCAGAATTTACTTCAATCTGATCTAGGATCTTAACTAAGAGAATAACATGTACAACATATCTACAGCATATCAATCATGGACACAATAATGCAAGCACACATGAGACACAAAGTTTCACTGGGGAAAACCAAGAAGGTGAAAAACCCCGCAACTTCCTCAGAGATAGATAGAGAAATGATACAACCCAAGTACAAGAGATAGTCCTCCTAGCAGCAGCTTCTCCTCCTCCACTAGTGTGCCACTCTCCAATAAGTGTGTGAGTGAGAAAGTGAATGATCAAATAGAGTGCCTCCCGCACTCTATTTATACATGACTTGACTTGCCTAATAACCTTTACTAGGTCGGCCTTAACTTAACCACATAACATAATGCTGATAAGGCCGACCCCCAATAGGTTGGTCTAATAACCCTTTTACCCACATGACTCATACAGGGCCGACCCCATCAAGGTGGTCTAATAACCCATCAAGTATAAGTTACGACACTTACAATATAAATGACGACACTTCCATATAGAGGAATAATAACATCTCTATAGGAATACAAACACTTCCGTATAGAGGAATAATAACATCTCTATAGGAATACAATATACATAGGTGAAATACATTCCGAAGTTATAATTACATCAACAGTAAGAGGAATTCCCAAACTATCTAAGCCTACACAAATCATATGTGAATCATGTCAACATGGAAGAAAACCAAGACCATCTTCCAATGAAAAGAGCACCACTCCACCTCAAAGCCTTTAGAGCTAGTTCATACTGATTTATGTGGGCCATCATGAATCCAATCTTTGCAAGGAGACATATAATTTATGCTGTTCATTGATGATTTTACTAGAATAGTATGGGTGAATTTCCTTAGAGAAAAGTCTGAAGGATGTAATAAATTCAAAGCATTCAAAGCCTTAATTGAGAATGAAAGTGAATATAAGATCAAGTGTCATAGATCTGACAATGGAGGAGAATTCACATCTAGAAAATTCAACCAATTCAATGAGGGTCATGGAATTCAAAGGCAGTACTATGCAACAAGAACACCCCAACAAAATGGATTCTCTGAAAGAAAAAATATGATTGTGCAAGAGGCAGCTAGAATTATGCTTCTTGAAGCCAACATAGCTGAGACCTTTTGGAGAGAAGCTATAGCTATATCTGTGTACATTATAAATAGAGCTCAACTAAAGGTAAACAATAACAAGACACCCTATGAACTATGGAAAGGTAGACCATCATCAGTAGGATACTTCAAGGTGTTTGGGAGTAAATGCTATATAAAAATCATTGACGATAATTTAGGCAAATTTAACACCAGATTAGATGAAGGCATATTCCTTGGGTATTCCACCAGCAAAAAGGCTTACAAATGTTATAACAAAAGGTTGAGAAATATTGTGGAAAGCATAGATGTAAAAGTAGATGAAAAATTTCCACAAAAAATCATGATGCAAGATGAGATAGAAGAAGATGATGAGATCTACCAGGAGGAAGAGTTCAGGAAGGATGAAGAAAAACAAGTAGAGGACCAAGAAGAGGAACAAGAAATTGAAGAACAAGTACCCAAAATGATATACAGTAGACATGGATCTAAGAAACTATTTGCCAGGTCAGTCAAAAGAGATCATCCAGAAGATTTCATCATCAAAGATATTGAAGATGGAATTCAACTGCGAAAAAAACCAAAAAGAAGAGATGTGGCTCTATTGTCAACTATTGAACCCAAGAGTTTTGCTGAAGCACATAAAGATGAAAATTGGATTAGGGCAATGAATGAGGAATTTGGGCAGATTGAGAAAAGTGGAACTTAAGAGCTAGTTCCAAGACCTAAAGATAATAATGTAATCGACACTAAGTGGATTTTTAAGAACAAGTTGAATGAATATGGTAAGATAATTAGAAACAAGGCTAGGTTGGTATGCAAGGGTTATTCTAAAATCGAAGGAATTGATTTTGATGAAACCTTTTCCCCTGTTGCTTGAAAAGAAGCCATTAGAATGTTTCTAGCATATTCATGGTTTAAAATTGTCTACCAGGTGTATGTCAAATCTGTATTTCTAAACATAGAGATAAATGAGGAAGTCTATGCTGAACAACCCGAAGGATTTGAGTTTCCAGGAAAGGAATATCTCATGTGGAAATTGAAGAAGGGACTTTATGGTCTAAAACAGGCACCAAGGGCCTAGTATGCACGTTTGGATAAGTATCTAATACAACAAGGTTTTAATAGAGGAAATGCAATCAACAATCTTTATTTCAAGATTGAGAAAGATGGATTAACAATGGTATATGTTGATGATATTATCTTTGAGAGCAATGATGATGAATTAAGTCACAAATTTGAAGATGATATGGCGAAATTATTCGAAATGTCAATGATTGGAGAATTGTCATTCTTCCTTGGGCTTCAAATTTTCCAATCACCTAAAGGCATCTTTATCTCCCAAACTAAATATTTGAAGGAGATGCTTAAAATGTTTGGGATGTCTGAATGTGCTCCTATTTGTACACCCATGACGACTGGATGCACACTTAGCAAGAATGATGAATCTCCCCCAGCAGATGCAACCTTCTACATATCAATGATTGGTAGCCTTTTGTATCTCACAATGTCAAAACATGATATCATGAAAGCAATTGGTATGGTACCTAGATTTCAATCTACCTCAAAAGAGTCACATGTGGTAGCAGTCAAGAGGATATTTAAATATCTCCAAGGGACAACAAAGTTTGAATTATGGTATCCAAGGAATCAAAATTTTGACCTAACATTATATTCAGAGCTGATTGGGTAGGAAGTCTGGATGATAGGAAGAGCACAAGTGTAAATGTATTCTTCTTGGGAGAGTGTTTGGTTGCATGGTTAAGTAGGAAGCAATATTCTATCTCGTTATCTATAGGTGAAGCATAATGCATAACAACAACTGAGTGTTGCACACAAATTTTATGGATGGAACAAACTCTAGAGGATATCAAATTTGAGTATGATCAACCGATCCCTATTTACTGTGACAACACAAGTGTTATCAACATTTTGAAGAACCCTATTATGCATTCAAACACCAAACATTTACCCATCAAGTATCATTTCTTGAGGGAACAAGCATGTGACCAAAAGGTGAAGCTAGAGTACGTGAACACCAAGGAGAAGGTCGCTGGTATTTTTTACCAAACCATTGCCTAGGGAAGCTTTTGAATATTTGAGGCAGAGGTTGGGATTTATTCCCATCCAAGAAACCAATTAAATTAGGTCTTTTCCATTGATGTCAAAGGAGGAGGAGTATAAAATAAAACAAGGAGGTAAGGGAGGGAGCTGGAAGTGAGGGGGAGCTCAGGGGGAGCATGCATATAAATTTTCATGTTCAAATTTGATTAGGGGAAGCTCACACTCAGGGGGATTTTGTTTTACTTTGTATTGACATCAATTCCAAAAGGAGATATTGTTAGACATTAGTGTTTCCATTGATGTCAGTAAGGGTTATAGAGTTACCTAACAGAGGGAAAATCAGATTTGAAGGGCTATGTTTGAGATGCCAGTTTGAAGAAGTATATTTAAATGTCTGGTCACTGACAATATCAAATTAGCAGTCTTCATGAAACAGACTTGAAAGACCAACCTATATCATCAAAAGTAAAAGTCTTGGGATTCCTGCTATGTTGATGAAGTTATTTCCTCCACAGGTTTGATCTAGCAGATCAGAAGGTACAATCAACGATGCTAATTCAAAGTTGTGACCGAGTGTATCAATAAATCCTAGTTGGAAGCCTAAATTTGAGGTTTGAGGTCATATCTATCTAAAGATTGAAGCAACCCTAAAAACAGAGCAGACCTAAAAACGTGAAGCATGAAACCCTCACTTGCTTGTGGCATTGAAGAGGACTTGAATAGGTTTGATTTGAAGTAGTAGAAGCCCCCAAAAAATTGAAGAATGCCTAAGGAAACCAAAGTGGGCCTAGAAGCCCTTATGTTGCTCACCAAAATCCCTAAATGAGTGGAAGTATGCACAAGCCAAGCAACCCTACTGCAGACCTTAATAAGGACCTAATAAAGATGTATTTTGTTGAAGTTGTACTCCTACTTTGTAAGGTCGGCCTCTATGGAAAAATCAAAGGGACAAGTCAACCCTCCTTGAAACATTTTTATATTATGATTGAAGTCGCCTTGTTGGGTGGAAAAACTAGTATAAATAGGAAGCTAGTGCATCCTTAGTTGGTGTGGGGTAAGGAATATGGTCTGAAATTGTATAGGCCAAGCAGAAGGGGTGAAGGAGGGCGAGGAGAAGGGGTGAAGAAGGTTGAGGAGCAGGTAAGACAAAAGGTTGAGGAGTAGTAAAATTTGTGAATATTTCGGGTATGGCAGAGGTCTAGTCTTGGATTATGGACAAAAGGATGAGGAAGAATTTCGATCTATGGAAGAAATACTAGGGATACTTCAACAACATAAATGTATCCTTTTGATGGACAGTTGAAGTGCATCCAAGGTATGTGAACTTATTTTGGTTATTGTTGACAAGGTGTTGTGAAAGATCAACTTGGAAGGAGTGGTATTTGGGGTTAAGACAACCTTAGGACTGTTGAATTTAAGTCAACATAACAAAAATTAGTAATCATACTAAGAACAATAGAACACATCTACACTCTTTATCTTAAGGGTGGTTGGGTGGTGTTAGGAAGGATAAGAGTCCTTAACAGGTTGCATCCTATCACGGGGTGTAGGAGCATCCTTTAGTAGCAGCTGAAAAGTGTAGGGGTTGTAACCTCTTCATCCGGTAGTAGATAGATCATTACATGGTGCTATAACACCTTTCCTTCATTCAATGTAAATATATACATACATATATTCAAAATTTTTGTAAATGATGGTGTACATGTGTTATGTGTTTGAATTTGTAAGATAAACTGTCTTGTGTAAGTTTGACATAAAATATTGTTGAAGAATTTCAGTTGAATTTTTAGAAGAAAAATTAATATCATAGAACATTGATTCACGCCCCCCTCTAAGTGTTATGAATGTGTTCTACATATATTACCTATCCATTCCTTTGATCTTCTATGCAATTTTTTGTGTGTAAAAAATCAACAGAATGGAGATTTTTAACTTAGTTTTTTTTGTTTTTCACTAGATGGATTGCTAGGGAGACATGATGGGACCGATAATTAGTCGTTTCAAACCATGGGAAATATGTAGCCATGCCTAGCTGTAACTCGCGAAGACATAGGTGGCGTTGTATGCTATGTCATATCACATGCATTTACTTATGGTTGGGATCATGAGTGGGGTTGGTGGTAATCACTCCTAGGGAAGGAACAATATGGATCCTTCCTATGGAATCATGCTTACAGGAGCATTTAAGGAATGGTGGTTGAGGGCATGAACAATCAAGCTCAAGGTATGAATACTTTGTAGTCCTTTTCTACTTCTTTGGAAAATCACAATTGCAAGAAAGGGCAGGAGTTCGTCCCCTTGTCTCAACTAAATATTGTCCCAGTGCACAACGATAACCATTAGTTTTGAATCATTTTCTACCAAGGTTTTCCTCAGTTCCTTTATCCCCCCCTTGTTCGCTTCTCTGTAGCTCGGGTTGGAATCGTTTTCATGATTTTGGCACAATCTAAGGCTACCACTCAAGAACAATGGTGGAGGCTTGATTATCTACATTTGGAGTTTCTCCGGGAGTCACCGAATCTTCAGATTTTCTCTTCCCTCGGGCGAATTCTTACTTCTAACTCTCTCACATGGCTAGATAAGGTAGAGGATGACATGGAGGAAAATGCAGAGATCTAAATCCACAGTCTAGAGTTAAGCAAGAAGCAATGATTTTTGTTGCAACTTATTGGAGTCAAATCCTATATCACATTCAAAAATTGATCTCTCATATTGAAGGATTCAGAATGAGAAAGGAATTCTTGCAAAATGATGCTGTTAAAATAGAAATGAGACACTAGGTTCCAGTCATAGGCATCTCCTGAGCATAAGACTTTTTCAAAACAATGGAACTCTACTGACAAATGAAGACTTTCATGAGTAAGGCACTTTGGAGTGAAATGAATCCCACGATGAAATTCTACAACAGATTGATGAGATCCAGGCTTAGATAGGTAAAATGGATGCCAAACTAGACATCATAGCCAAGGTTATTTGTGGAATAAAATTTGAAGGAAAATCTCTTGATCCTGCTTCTTTTCAAGAGGTTCTAATTATACCCATCTCTGCTGATGATTAATTTGTTTTGTTTAGTTTCTAAAAACTCCTCCCTTTTTATTTCCAGTAATTTTAGTTTCCATACAGTTATTCTTAGTTGTAGATGGTTGAACTATATAATATGGAATTTTGATGATAAGCTGAAATAGCATAATTACTCATAAATGACAATCTCTTATTTTGCAACTAGTCTCGTTTCCCCAGTGGTATTATGTATATTTACTCTTAAATTAATAAAAACTTATCTAGCTTTAAAAAAACTTTATTTTTGTTTTGTTTGTTTTTTTAACTTGTTTAGTTTGCTTTTTTTTATTATTAATATTTTTTTGGAAATATTGTTATCTTTTTTTCCTTTTTATTATTGATTTCTTCTTTTTTCTAATTACTAATATTAAATGATAATCTTTGTTTTAAATTTTGGTATTTAATTTTTAATGTAAAAATAATGAATGTAACCGCTTTTTTGTAAGCAAAGATTTGTATTAAACTAAGGCAAAAATTACATCATAAACAATATTGGTCTTCCCCATGGAAATCTAGACCAAACATAGAACAATAGCTTATTAGTTGCTTCAGAAATATTATAACCAATTCTAGAAACGCTACTAATAACAATAAAAAATTCTTGGTGAAATTTTGACATCTAAAAACCAAAAGAGGGTCTTGAAATAGGGAAAAACTAAACAACCATGTCTTTACCACAAATAGAAATATGAGGCACCTTGGACCCAGGAGCGGGAGGAGCAACTTCGTAAACCTTCGTCCATCTACAATAACAACTCACTTGGTTCCTCCTTCATGTATAGAAGGACCTTTCCCAATAATGATTTGGTGGTCCAGTGGAGAGCCAATGTCCTGTAAAATTTGGTATCCCTGGTGCACATGTTCCTGGAGTCTCAAAACAATGGATTCTTCTCCTTTGCAATTACCTCAGGCTTGGAGCAATCTTGTTTTTCCTTCACCCATGCTTCTGCTTAAGCTAACTGGGCTCTGATTTATGGTGGAATTTCCTGGTAATAAGTGTCTCGAGCCTTCTTTGCTTCCATTTGGGCTCGAGTTCATCTCCTGTTGCTGGTGCCCCTCTTACTCTTCCTAGGTCTCCCTTTACCCACCATGGAAAGAGTATCCATGGTTTCCATACTTAAGGGAATGAAGTCAAGCGAGGCGAGTTCACTGGCCAAGAAAACAATCCACACAGGGGTAATTCCCTTTTTTCATGCAAAAGGTAGCTTGTGTTCTCTGGGAGAGCCCTGAAAGGAGCCTCTGGAATGCAATCCGGAATGGGAAATTTCCCTCTAGAATGCGAGCTGCTAGGACAAAGATTCCGTAGACAAAGGTTATGTGTTCTTGTTTCCCTCCACAAAAGGAAAGAACGGGGCCTAAGGTTCCTTAATTGCTGATGCTAACCACCTCCTCCACCATCCTAGCTCATCATTGTTCTGCAAGTTGGATTTGAATCGTATTATGAGAGGTTATGTTCAGACTCAATCCTCATCCCCGTTGTCTGCTGCAACATGACCTTGTGTAATGAGATCGTCAATTCCCATAAATCGATTATACAGAGGGGAGGCCCTTGCTAGTTGTCCCATCCCGATCCCTTCCATTTTCCCCATACGTGGGGTAGGTGTACTGTGGGCATCCCTCCACTTGGCTCACTTGCATGAGATGTCCTTGTGATTGCCCCTCAGACCTTTCCACCTCATTCGGAAAAAAATGAATACAACTTGATATACAACACATTATAATAATATTAGTATATTACAATTTTTAACAATAGCTAATTGTCATATTACAAATTAATATAGTAATAACTATTAACTTTGTATCTAATAATTATTATTAATTTTACATATACTATTTCTTACTTAATTTTTGTGTAAATAAATAAAAGGACTAAGAGGGAGGGTGGAAATAGCCCTCCATACCTTATGTTTTTAACTTAGTTTTCGTTTTGTATTTTTTAATATTGTTTTGTTTTTATTTTTTATTATTAATATTTTGATAATCTTTATTTTAAATTTTAGAATTTAGAAAAATGAATGTAACTACATAAACAACAAATTATAGTAATACTAGTACATTACATTTATAGTAATAATTAATAGCAATATTACAAATTAATATAATCATAACTTTTAACATTGTATATAATAGAAATTATTAATTTTACATATGATATTTTATTTTTTTACTTAATTTTTGTGTAAGAACCAAAGGATTATGGGGAGGGTGGAAATAACGTTCCATACCTTAGGTTTTTTACTTTGTTTTCCTTTGTGTTGTACTTATTTTTTTTGTGTGCAAAACCTAGTATCCAACTTATATGAACATATAATAGGGTACACATAACACAAAATATAATATTAATAATAATACAAATAATATATAATAATAATTAATTAGTATTTTTTATATAGAAAATAGGTAAATATTTATATTAAAAGGGGTTGTGGAAAAACCATATAGCTAGATAATATATCATGTTCAAAATCTTGATAAAAAATGATCCGTAAGAAAACACACACTATGATAGGGACTTGCATGCTAATTCACACCATCATCTCTCCCAAAAACTAGGCATCCTAACCACCCTTGCCCCTTTAGCAATAAGAGTCTCTGATAAAGAACATGTAAATGAAGAATTATAACATCTCTCAGGGGTTTTGCATAATAATGGCTATAACATAAAAGACATAAAAAAGGATTTCAGAATTGCGCAAGATTCAAAAAATAATTATGGAAAACAAAAACAAGATTATTCCAAGAAAGCAATTCTCCCTTATATCCAAGGAAATTCTGAAAAGATTGCTAGGGTTTTAAAGAAAAAAAAAAAAAGAATATTCCGTCCTCCGAACTCATTGAGAAACATAATAGATAGAGCAAAAGATAGGATCAATCCCAAACTAAAGAAAGGTGTATACTTGGTTCCTTGTTCTTGTGATGAAGTTTACATAGGTGAAATTAGTCTCTCTATACAAGTTAGACTTAAAGAGCATGTTGCTGATATTATACTTGATAGAAAAAAGTCAATTTTAGCTAAGCACTCATTTAGAACAAGACATCAAATACTCCTGGAAGACGCAAAAGTCATAGCCCTAGAAGATAATTATAATAAGAGAAGAATAAGAGAGGCCATTGAGATTGAAAAGCATCCATTTTTTTTAATAAAGATGATGGGTTGATATCATGCAATTCTTGGAAACTAATAATACACTCTTTAAAAAGAAAAACTACTTGTCAGTTGTGCTAAGAGTTTAATCAATGTTGGCTAAAAAAGTATTTATTGATGTCATTAACCTAGAATTACATTGAGACATTATGCTCCTGATGATGGACTCAAATTGGATTTTAAAATGTATGTAGAGTTTCAAAAACAACATGCAGGCTCTCCATATTAGTCTCCATAACTAATTAAATGACAACTTGTGAAAGCATAAACAAAAACAAAAAATGCTCCACTGAATTGGGCCATCACACAAATTTCTTCATGAGGGTAAAAAATGAAAACACAACCTAATACTTTCCTACAAAACCTAAAGTTATATTGCCTTACATACTATCTAAGTAAGAAAGTACACGTGAAAAACATTAGCAAAAACTTATTGTGACCAAATGTATGCATACTGCAGGCTTCCTCCATAAACACATTGTCTTGATCTAGGCCACAATTTCCTTGCAAATGTGGTTGTTCTATCAATGCTACAACAATTTTCCATAACCGTTTCTTCCTTAACAACCTTGCCCTTTATTGAGTTAGTGGAGATGTTTGAATGTCCAGCCATAGATTGAGAACTAGGAACAAACTCCAAGTTTATATTATAGTGCATTTCAAAGTCACTAGCCAACTTGCCATATTTCATTTGTTCATTCAGTTTAGCTTCTTAATCTCCTGTTTGGTCTCTCGTTTTTCCATATGAGAGCTAAGATACTCAATGGCTTTCCTCATCCATTCCAATTGTCTTACCATTCTTCTAAGAACCTTTTTAATTTCTACATTCCATTCTCAATTATAGGCTAAATTAGAAGGATTGACCATACTAGAGAACTGAAGAGGAACAAATGGGCTCAACCCCAATACTCATAAAAAACCAATAAACTAGAAGAGTGCCAAGGGATTCCTGAGAAATCACTTTGAATAGGACAAATCAACTTCAGAGATAACATGGTCAAACCACAACTAGAAAATTCCAAAGCACCCAACAAAACCTAGTTCACAAAGAATGCAAATGCCCAAGATAGAGTAAATATGCGTTTCAGAATAACAATCCACCCAAAGCGAAAGAGCCTACCTCTATAAAAACAAACATGCATTCTTCTAGGGTTAGTTACACTAGAGTGAGAGCTCACAAACTAGGTAACTCCTTGAGGTTTCAGACCCATCCAACGCTAAAACTATCATCCACAAACATCTCAAGAGGAATTGGAAATATCCCACCATGTTGAGTGAGATTTGGTATAAAATGCCCCTTAAAAATCAAAATGTCCGAATCTATTGACGTAGATGAAGAGGATGCTATGATTTGCATGGTAGTCAAATTTCATACAGTGACAAGTGTTAGGCACTTCACCCTTTCCCTGATTGGTGTGTTAAAATTTATTAAGACCTTATGAAGATTAACATAGTATAACTAGGGGAGTCAATACCTCTTAAGGGGTCCCCATTTTTGACTAGGACCTTCTTATCCAAATAGACAACTTCATTTCGATTTGGTCTGCTAGGCTATTGTTGATTTGTTGGACATAGAATACCTTAACACCATCCATAGTGTCCTTAACATAATCCCATAGATTCTCTAAAAGGTCCTGAATAACAATGTTCCTTGGGCTCCTTTTTCCTCACTTCATTGATAATAACGAAAGAATCAAAAAAATACATGATATTCTTAACATTGGGAGTTTGGATGAGAATTTTTCTTAAGAATATGACATATCCCAAGAATAACTCACTTCTATATTTTCCAAGGAAAAAAACTCACTTCTATATTTTCATCGGGGCTTAAGAGAACCCCCTTACACTTGATGGTAATATTAGTATATTACAATCTATAATAATAATTAATAATGATATTACATTCATTTGATTTTTCACTATAAAATATAATAGCCAACTCCTAATAAATACAATAACCCTTTGAAACATAGTAACTTTTTGTGTAAGAAATAAAGGATTGGATGGAGGTTGGGTGATTCTTGGAATCACCCTCTCTCCATTCCTTTCGTTTTAACTTTATTTTTTAAAAACCAAAGGAAGGGTGAGGGTCGGCATCTCTGGAATCACCCCCTCTCCTTCCATTTGGTTTTCACTAAGTTTTTTTTTTTTAAAGCCAAATGAATGGTAGGAGAGACAATTCCCAATCCCTTTGATTTTTAACTTGTTTTTGTTTTAAAATTAAAATCCAAAGAAATAAGGATTTTTTTTAATAACCAATGTCTAGTTTGTTTATTTTTCTTTTTCATTTTTCTTTTTAATGACAATTTAAAAAAATTGTTTTGAAATTATTGTTATGCATTTTTTTTCTTTGTTTATTGTTGAGTTTTTTATATTTTTGTCCCCTTTTTGTTTTATTAATATTTTGTTATTTTGTTGTTTTTTATTAAATTTTAGTTTCATCTCGTATTGACATGTTAAAATTAGAGGATGTCGACATACTTGTTTATGATTTTCATTTGATAAAGAGAGATACTCTTCGCATTAAGAGTAGAGAGATTATCAAGAGGTTGTTGGCATAAGAAATGCTAGTAGGATGAAAGTCCGATGAACCTATTTGTAGATCTTGAAGGATTTTGACATTCGAAATATTGGGCATATATGTAGATTCAAATGGCACAATCATTGACAATAGATAAAATATTGATCATCTACATCTTCATCCAATAATTTATTTGAAGGCAATGTAGATTTTGATGGTGTGTTAGAATCTATGAGTTAGTTTCAATAATTTATGAAACATTTTATATATATATTTACTAATATGATATTTTTATGGTAATTGTCAAAAAATTCTTATGTGATTTGTATATGGACAATGCAACAATATTATTATGAAATCATATCTACTTATTTCAATGCATTTTGTACTGTTTTTTTTATTAAAACTAAATATATTTGATAGTCATGTTATTATGTATTTTTTGGTACTTGCAATGATAAATTAACCTTAAATGAGTGGACATTTTGAGGTTGATTTATGGTTTTGTCTACAATAGTTATAGTTTTTTAGAGAATGGCTTACAAAAAGTTGTTATTTTAGATCCCCCACTCCCATCCCCTAAAAAAAGTGGTGCTATTGATAACCCCACTTTTTGATATGATGGTTGATTTTAAGACTCTTGTTGCAATGATACAAGTTCTTAAGGTCATGGTTTTCAAAATATTGCAATTTTAAGCCTAAAACAATGAGTGCTACTAAAAAAAACACAATTCAACTTGGAAGTTGATTTTAAGGTTTTTGTTGCAATGGTACTAGTTGTTAAAGCTATGGTTTCACGCAAGTTGTAATTTTAACTTTGAAAAAAAGTGCCTGTAGTAGCATCACTTTTTGATTTGAGGATTGATTATAGTGTTTTTGACGTAAAAATATGAATTTTAAAGACTAGTTTTTCTGTTTTAAGGTCACCATTCTTGCCACATTGGTAACTATGTTAATTACCCAAAACGATAGGAATTTCCAAGCATTTTAACATTGTTTAGTTTAAAACACAAATAAATTCTAAGATTTTGGCTATAGACTACATATGGAGAGGTGTATTCCACCCATAAATGTGTTTTTACCTTTACTTCTCTTTTCATTTGATGTGCTCATGAATTGATATGATATTTTCTTAAACTAATAAATTATTACAGTTTAAACTGATAAACTATTATCGTTGGGGATTCTCCTATAAGAAATGTATTATCTAAAAAATGTGAATGATTTATTGCTTTATCTAGTTTAGACAGTAAGGATTCCTTGAAGGTTGTTGACTACCCTATCTTTATCTAATCTTCCGTGACTTGAAGAATCTATCATAATTATGTAGAGAACTGGCAATAGAGGGAAACCTTTCGAAAGTCCTTTTTTTCTCTGGAAGAAGTGGGTTGGCCTACTCTTCACTAGAAGAGCTATCCTTGGGCTTCCTATGTATGTTTTTATCTTATGAACAATGGAATCCACAAAACCAAAAATACATAAAGACTTCAAACAAAAAAAATTACGTGCCTTGTCAAAAGCACTTTTCATATCCATTTTGATTATTATTCATTTTTCTTTATTTCTTATGCTAGAATGAATTGCCTATTGCATAAGCAAAATATTATTTATAATTTGCCTCTTTTCTTCTTGAAATAAAGCTTGGGAGAATAATTTTTATGCAAATCTTTAGGACTTTGTTAGAATATGTAGGTGGCATTGGAAAGAGAGACAGGCTTGAACCTTGAAAAAGGTGTAAGATGAATTTGTGTAGGGATTAATGTCTAGAAGGGACAAACTAGCAGAGAAGCGGTTGGAACGAGCAAGAGCAAGGGCAGGCTATGGTTCTAAATGAGAAGGTTTGTCTCTGACAACAACAACCACCACCACCACCTTGTCTCTACCACCACCACCACATTTTAGTTATGGTTATCAATAAAATAATATTGTAGTTTCTATCAAACTTGTGTAAGTTATATCAAAGATGTTCTTTTGGATATTTGGGAGTTGTATTTGCTTAAGATATTAAGTTAAAAATGATTTTATTGAGAATGTATCTTGCATATTGAGAAGCGATCTTGTATATTTTATAATGTATTAAAGTGATGATTATGAGAAATAGAAGCTTAATGTGGATCTATAAACTTTAATTTCGTATTATTTTAACAAATTTTATTTTAATATAAAAGTTTGTCAAACTCAACCAATTCATACATATGATCAAAGTTCTATCTTATTAATATTTAAATTAAGAAACAATTACTATAATAATACCATATGTAAACTTGTATGTTCATGCATGTCTTCATTATTATTTAGTTTATATATATGTTTTAATCTATTTAAAAATGAGCAAAGTGATATGTTTTCAATTTTGGAGGTGGAAAAAGACAATATATTTTGCACATTTTATGGGGTAGGTATTGTGACATTCATTTATAATGAGTTTATTTAAAAAATCTTATCTAATTTTAATAATTTTTCAAATTGTAATAAACTTTAATAAATAATGTTTTTTTTCTAAAAATTAACATTATTATGTAGAAATTTAATTTAATTTTATTTTTAAATTTATTTTATTTTAAATAAAAATTAGTAAAATAAAATTACTAACTTTTTATTTACAAATAAATTAAAAATAAAAAAAATTCGAAACCATTTATAATACATTGATAAAACCTTATCACTTAGATCATAGAAACGTCGTAAATTTCCTAGCATTTACCCATATGGAAAACCAAAGGTGCCAATAAAGAAAGAAACCGAACAGGATAGCATTAAAGTGATTGACCACTATCTCACTATGATTAAAACTAGCAAGCCATATTAATATTAATAATATGGCTTATATACGCCGATCGGCGTATATCAACCACATTTAAGCCATATTGATATACGCCGATCGGCGTATATAAGCCATATTATTAATATTAATATGGCTTGCTAGTTGACGGTCGGCCTCAGTTTTAATTATTATTTATTAAATTATTTATTATAAAAAAATATTATTATTATTAGAAAGGTTAATAGTATAATTATTATTATTATAATGATTTCTATTAAAATAATAATAATTATTGTTATTATAATTTAAACAATACATCGCAATGTGGAATATGTTTTAATAATAATAATAATAATAATAATACATTATTATTATTATTATTATTATTATTAAGGTTGTGAATTCTCATTATAAATTATTTTAAAAATATAAGAAAATAATAAATAAATTAAATAATATTTAAAAAAAATTAAAAAAATAATAAATAAGAAAATAAGAATATTTGTTGTATTTTGCATAATAATAATAATAATTATTATTATTATAAAAAAACAAAATTTTAAATATTTAATAATAATAAAAATAATTATAAATAAAAATATATAATTATAATAATTATAAATGAAAATAAGAAATTAATTAAAATAATAATAAATAATAATTATTAATTAAAATAATTGTAAATGAAAATAAGAAAATATAATTATAACAATAATAAATAAAAATAATTTATAATGAGGATTAACAATTTTAATAATACTAATATTTTTTTTAATAATAATATCATTAATAAGAATAATAATAATAATAAAAGATATTATAAACGTCTATGCGAGGTTAATAAATAGATGAATGGTTATGTCACATTGCAACATTTTGAAGTAGACTTGTAAAACATAGTATCCTTAACCATAGTGAAACATAGTAGAATGCGACATGACAGGTTTTGTGACAATGCGATGTGGCAAGTTTTGTTGACTTTTGGTTTACTATGGTTAACTATGGTTCAACATGGTCTACTAAGGTTCACCGTGGTTGACCATGTTAAACCATGGTGGACCATGCTTGACCATGGTGAAACATAATCCATATTATATTATTAAACCAAGGTCAACTAATTCAACTAATTAAAGCCATAAAAATTAGTTGACTTTAATTGACTCTGGTTGACGATGGTTAACCATAGTTTACCATCGCTGACTTTTGTTGAACAAGGCTGACCATGGGTGAATTTTGTTGACCATGGTTGACTTTGGTGACGATAGCTTGGAAACTTTGGTCAACCAAAGTCAACCATGGTTGACATTGGTTATTTACTGTTGACTTTGGTTGAATTTTGATTTACCATGGTTGAATTTGGTTTACCAATGTTGACTTTGGCTCACCATGGTTGGCTTTGGTTGAATTTCATATACCATGGTTAGCTATGGTTAGTTATGGTTGGGCATGGGTAACTTTGGTGATATTGGTTGACGATAATTGATTTTGACTCAATATGGCTGACTTTTTTACCATGGTTGACTATTGGATGTATTTGGTTGGCCAACGGCAACTATGGTTGACCATGGTTGACTTTGGTTTACAATGGTTGACTTTGGTTTACAATGGTTGACTTTGGTTGAACCTGATTGACTTTGGTTGACTATGATTGACTTTGGTTTACCATGGTTGGGTATGGTTGGTTATGGTTTACCATAGTTGACTTTGTTTGATAGTGGTTGACGATGGTTAACTTTAGTTGACTATACTTGACTTTTGGTTGACGAAGGTAGGCTTTTGGTTAACCAAAGTCAACCATGGTTGACTTAGGTTGACCATGGGTTAACTTTGGCTGACTCTTGGCTGGTCAAGGTTGACCATGGTTGGGTTTGGTTGACTTTCATTTACCATGGTTAGCTATGGGTGGTTATGGTTGGCCATGGGTGACTTTGGTGATATTGGTTGACCATAATTGATTTTTGCTCAATATGGCTGACTTTTTTAAGCATGGTTGACTTTTGGCTTGCTTTGGTTGGCCAAAAGCAACTATGGTTGACCATGGTTGACTTTGGTTGAACATGATTGACTTTGGTTGACTATGGCTTACCATGGTTGGGTACGGTTGGTTATGGTTGACCATAGTTGACTTTGTTTGATAATGGTTGACTATGGTTAACTTTAGTTGACTATGCTTGACTTTTGGTTGACGAAAGTAGGCTTTTGGTTAAGCAAAGCCAACCATGGTTGACTCAGGTTGACTATGGGTTGACTTTGGTTGACTTTTGGTTGGTCATGGTTAACCATCTTTGGCTTTGGTTGATTGTGGCAGACTTTGGTTAACCGTGGTTGACCATGGTAAGCTATGGTTGACTTTGGTTTACCATGGTTGACCATCTTTGACTTTGGTTGAGCATGATTGACTTTGGTTGACAATTGTATATTATGCTTGACCATGGTAAGCTATGGTTGACTTTGGTTTACCATGGTTGAATTTTGGTTGACTTTTGTTGATTTTAGTTAACTATGGTTTACCATGGTTAAGCATGGTTGACTATGGTTGTATGTGGTTGTCTATGGTTGTATGTGGTTGTCCATGGTTGATTATGGTTAACCATGGGTGACATTGATTGACCATTGTTGACATTAGTTGAACATGGTTGACTTTGGTTGACCATGGTTGACTTTTGGTTAACCATCGTTGACTTCGGTTTACCATGGTTGATTTTTATTGAATTTGTATTATTTTTGTTTATTGCGGTTGATTTTGGTTAACCATGGTTGACCATAGTTGACTATGGTTGTTCATGGTTGACTTTCATTTACCATGGTTAGCTATGGTTCGTTATGATTGGCCATGGGTGACTTTGGTGATATTGGTTGACCATAATTGATTTTGGCTCAATATGGCTGACTTTTTTACCATGGTTGACTTTTGGCTTTCTTTGGTTGGCCAAAGGCAACTATGGTTGACCATGGTTGACTTTGGTTTACTATGGTTGACTTTGGTTGAACATGATTGACTTTGGTTGACTTTGGTTTACCATGCTTGGGCATGGTTGGTTATGGTTGACCATAGTTGACTTTGTTTGATAATGGTTGACTATGCATGACTTTTGGTCGACGAAGGTAGGGTTTTGGCTAACCAAAGTCAACCATTGTTGACTCAGATTAACCATGGGTTGACTTTGGCTGACTTTTGGTTGGTCATGGTTGATCGTATTTGGCTTTGGTTGATTGTGGTAGACTTTGGTTGACCATGGTAAACTATGGTTGACTTTGGTTTACCATGGTTGACCATCGTTGACTTTGGTTGATTGTGGTAGACTTTGGTTGACCATGGTTGACTTTGGTTATTAATTGTATACTATGCTTGACCATGGTAAGGTATGGTTGACTTTGGTTTACCATGGTTGAATTTTGGTTGATTTTGGTTGATTTTGGTTAACTATGGTTAACCATGGTTAAGCATGGTTGACATTGATTGATCATTGTTGACATTAGTTGAACATGGTTGACTTTGGTTTACCATGGGGGACTTTGGTTGACTTTTGGTTGACCATCGTTGACTTTGATTTACCATGGTTGACTTTTATTGAATTTGGATTTATTTTTTTATTGTGGTTGATTTTGGTTAACCATGGTTGAACTCATGGTTGACCATGGTCAATGATGATTGACCATGGTTGACTATATTTGTTACCGGGGTTGACTATTCTTGATGGTGGTTGTTCATCGCTCACTATGGTTAATTCTGGTTGTTCATCGCTCACTATGGTCAATTTTGGTTGTTCATGGATGTGCGTGATTGTTCATGTTTAACTATGGTTGTTCATAGGTGACTATGGTTGCCTATAAGCCATATTTATTAATTAAGCATGGTTGACATTAAACCATGGTTGACATCAATATATGGTTGAATTCTAAACCATGGTTGAATTTTAAACCATGGTTGAATTCAATCCATAGTTGACTTCAAAGACAACCGTCTTTGAACCATAGTTAACTTCAATCCATGGTTGACTTCAAAAGTCTAATATTGAATTTTAAGGAGGGTTGACTTTAATCCAAAGGTTGAATTTAATGAAAGACTCACTTAAATCGAAGGTTGACTTACATATATTGGTTCAACTTCAGTCCAAGGTTGACTTCAATCCATGGTTGACTTCAATGTAAGGTTGACATAATGTAGTTGATATGGTAAATGTTGAATTATTAATTTTAATGTTTTTAATATTAATGTCGATTATTATTATAAATGGTGAATTATTAATGTTAATGATTTTAATGCTAATATTATTAATGTTGAAGTATTAATGCTAATGTCATCCATTTTACTAATGATTTTATTAATATTATTATTAATGTTATTAATAATAACATTATTATTAGAAATGGTGAATTATTAATGCTAATATTATTAATGTTGAAGTATTAATGTTAATCTCAATGATTTTATTAATATTATTATTAATGTTATTTTAATTTGTTAACATTAATGTTAACGTTGATGTTTTTAATATAAATGTTGATAATGGTTAATAATAATGTTAATATTACTATTTTTAAAGTTAATATTGTTAATGTTCAATTATTAATGTTAGTGCTCTTAATGTTAATGTTATTAATGTTGTTAAATTTATTAATATTATTATTAATGTAACTTTATTAATGATATATTATTGTTATTAATTATTAATAATGATGTGAATGGTACTTTTTTGAATATTAATGTTGGTAATGTTAATATTATTAATGCCATTAATATTTCATTAATGTTATTACTTTGATTAATAATACTCTTAATTTTATTTTCAACTTCAATTTAAGGTTGACTTCAATGTAAGGTTAATATTGTTAATCTTGAATTATTAATTTTAATGTTGTTAATATTAATGCCGATTATTATTATAAATGGTGAATTATTAATGTTGAACTATTAATGCTAATGTCATCAATTTTATTAATATTATTATTAATGTTATTAATGGTAACGTTAATGTTAATGTTGATGTTTTTAATATAAATGTTGATAATGTTAATGGTTAATAATAATGTTAATATTACTATTTTTAAAGTTAAATATTGTTAATGTTAGTGCCCTTAATGTTAATGTTATTAATGTTGTTAAATTTAATAATATGATTATTAATGTAAACTTTATTAGCTATATATTATTGTTATTAATTATTAATAATGATGCGAATGGTATTTTTTTGAATATTAATGTTGGTAATGTTAATATAATCACTTTGATTAATAATACTCTTAATTTTTTTTCAACTTCAATTTAAGGTTGAGTTAAAGGTTGAGTTCAATTCATGGTTGACTTCAATGTAAGGTTAATATATTAATTTTATTTTAAAACTATATTAATTTTATTAATATAGTTATTATTGTTAATCGTAATAATAACAACATTAATGTTATTATTAATTATATTAATAAAATTATTAAATAATAATTTTATTAAATGAAATTATTATTAATGTTATTAAAAAAATGAAATTATGTTGTTCAATAAGTCAATCTAAAAACTTATTTTGAATTGAAGAAATATGAAATTAATTTTATTCCGTGTATCTGGAATTTCTTTTCAATTCCAGCCAGAGGGGCTTCGTGTGAAATCCAAGCTAATGTAACTATTGTATCTGTGGTTTTGCAGTTGAAAGGTTAATTTATTGCATTATTTTTCCTTCATTTTCGTCGGAGAGTTTGTGAAAGTAGATGATCCCTCTTCACTAAAAGAGATCGATCTTTGTCTTGGTTAATTAACACAAAACACAAAACACAAAACACAAAACACAATATTAATGACTGATAATTTAAGAACTAAATTATCCAACCTGAACCGACTAAATGTAAAACCAAAACACAATATTGCGACTGATAGATCATGATCTACTCCATTCGATCGGAGAGAATATATATAAAAACAATACACCGTATTAATGACGTATATTTTAAGGACTCGTTCCTTCAATATGGAACGAATAGATGTAAAACCAAATAATATTTTTATAAATTTAATCACTTGTAAATATTATTATTGTAATTTATTATAATTATAGAGTACTTAAATTTTATATAGATCTCATTATCATTTGTGTATTGATATTTTATTATAATTTTTTTAATGAAAATATTAATATTTCTATTAATTAGAAAAGTAAACTAAAATACATTGTTTTATGCAATTCACCATGACCTTGTTGAATCTTAATAAATGGTTACAAAATACCAAAATTTGCAATTTTTTTTTACAATCATAGTGTACTCTGCAATTTATACTATGAGTATCACATATACTTAAACTTATTAAATTTACTCTTTATTGTGCATTTATACTGCGCTCAACATTATGAGTTATCTGCGCTCAACATTATGAGTTATCATTTATTTGACATATTTTTATCAACCAAAATTCAAAATTGTGAGATTTTACTCTCAGTGTTCAACAGAAAGTCAAGATTTGAATTTGCTTCTCAAGAATATAAGAGAACCACATGGTATCGTTGAAACAATGTAAATATAATTAAAAACAAAGAAAATGATGTGCAAAGTTGTGCGTTTTCTGGTTACCAATTAAACAGCTATAGATTGTTAATTTTATAATAAAAAATTTATAAACAAAGTTATGAAAAAATATATTTATTATATTATAATTTAATAATTGTTTAGATTGTTAATTTTATAAAAAAAAATATTTGTTGTGGAAAACGATCTTGTTTGAAGACTAAATATGAAAATAATGGAAAAGTTCCCGCGTTGCCAATTATTATGGACAAATTATTAATTCTATAACCATTTATTAAAGCAAACTTTATTTGGGGACTAAATAGTAAGACGATGAGAGCAAATTATCAATACTATACCAATTTTGGTTGAGAGGTGGAAGTTAGCCTTATTCGCATGAAGGCAGTGAAGAAAAATTGATCTTACATATTAAGTTTGACAAAGTGGAAGCTAACCTTGTTTGGAATTTGATATAAAAGGTTTGAAGAAATTTTGGTGTTTAACAATTGGTTTTGTTGTATTTTTTTTATTAAGGGAATAGGCAACTGGAGTTGCTTTTCATTTACAACTTTTCATATTTATTATTTGAACGGTCTCAGGGACAATTGGTTTTGTTGTATTTAAAATTAATAATATATAAAATTATTTAGAATGGAAATTAGTTTTTTATGATTAGAAGAAAAGAATAGTAATGATCAGAAAATGAGTAATTTGAAAAAATATATATTAAACTTTTAAGTTTTGATCGAATTGAAATTTTTTAAATTATAAATATAAATGGTTGGAATAATATGATTTAGAAAATGTTGAAATTACATAATTTAAATATCTAATTATAATAACTAAAACTCAACCATCAACAAATTAACAAAAAAAAATCCAAAACTTAAATTAAATGAGTCTATTTAAAAAAGTTAAAAATTGAATAATTCTAGAATTTCATAGTTAATAAAAAGATATAAAAAAAACCTTCATTTTAACCATTAAAACCATTCACCATTCAAACAGTGCACCATCATAACTCAACACAAATAAAGTAATCCATAATAATAACTTCAACTCCATGGATTAGAATTTTCACTGAGTTCTTCAAGCTGCATCTCCTTACGTTATGAAACCGCGTTCTCCATTGAACTTAACAGCCCTCAGCGTATAATACATTTATAATGAATACATATAAAGCAAAGAAAGATAATGATTTTCAAAAGGCTTTTCTCCATGGCTAGAAATGGATGAAAAAACAGTGTAAAAAACTCAAAATATTTTAATAATAATTAAAGTAATTAACGTCCATCGAGATTAACTTGATCTTATCATCTTACTTGCGCCATCAGTCTCTAAACACTAAACAGATCCCCACAAATTGATGCGAATAGATAGTTTGACCCAATTCACAAATTCAATCTCTTTTAAAACATAATTTTTATGAATTTATACCAGTTAATAATTCGTTTCGATATACGATACCAATTATTAAGAATAGATCATCTGTGAACATATGCAAATAAACACTTCATTCCAAGAATCTATGGGGTTACATTGACTCACTACCACCATTGAACCTACAGAAACCTTACCCAACAAGCAATAGACAGTTCGACAGTTCTTTACATTGGGTGGATTTACAAATTTTTCCAACCCAAGTTCAATGCATATTATTTCTACAATAGACTCCTGCAAATTTAATCATCCTACCTAGTAATTGGCTCTTTTAAAATCATGTAAATAGAAGTACAAGATCATTTGTAGCGGCTCGTCTAACACAAAATATTCAAAAGAATTCCCAATCTGGTATGCTGGAGGGTCCAATTTACACTTAGAAATCCCTGTACAAGATCATTTCACTTATCCTATGTAGCACTAAGTTGCATTGCATCACTAAACCCTAGGAAAATTTTATAAAAATGAAAATTAAAGAACATATTAATATCGGCATATATAAATGTGTGAATTGTTTTAAAAATATATAATCTTAAAAATTATAGAAAAATTCAATATAAATTTATTTCTTAAATATAGGTTAAAAAAATAAAAAAATAAAAAAAATGAAAATCCTCTTCTCTTAGTTAAAAAAATAGAAGAGGGCAATCTATATGGCTTACATTATGGTTTGTCAAAACAAGATAAACTCCCAAAACATCAACAACTATCAAGTTCTTACACATTCTTGATTACATCACTGGTTTACGCAGAGTTAAACATTTAATTTTATTAAGAATTACTCGAATTAGTTGATACCGTATTGGACCGGCTTCTTAAAGCTGTGTAACAAAGGCACGAATTCTGTACCAACTTATAATTTTGATAAAGGTGCTCAAGTTATAATTTTGATAATAAAGGTTCTCAAGCTATAATTTTGATAATGGTCCTCAGCATTTGATGAGTAATTTGATTATATGATAAAACCAGAAACTGAAGTAATTAATTAAGCTCACATGAATTTTCAAAGCATATAATCTTATTAAGCACCTCTTTCTCCGAATAAACCACACCAGGTATCGTCCAAAACACAAATTACCCAAAAATCAAATTACAATATTACAACTGTAGATTTGTAAAGCAGGTCATGAGTTAATTTATGTTGTTAAGGAAACGCCCTAATAACTTTGAGATCGCTTCTCATATTGGTTCCCTTTATCTCCAATTAAAGAATTTAAACATATGTAGAGACATTTAAACATATGTAGAGACAAGCACACAGAATTACTGTAAAAAAATAGAAAAAGAAGGTGAAACGCTCACTGTTTAAAAATATCATACAAAAAATTACTGATTTCTGAACACAAGACCTCGACCTCCACGATTTGCCTAAGCACGCTGCGACCCACATTGGGTCATGAAGAGGAAGGAGACAAGACTTGAAACACCCCAAAGTCTCCGAGACAAAGTTCAGCTGATTGCCAAGAAGGAACATGGGAACCCCACGAACAAGATCAAGCCTGCCATGTCCCATTGGCTGTTGTGAAGGTGAATTTGGCGGCGGTTGCTGCCGCGCTGAAAGTGAGAGTGAAAGCTGCAGATATGCCGGCGTTGCTGCAAGAACGGGCCTTTAGATGTGCAAGGCAGATCGACCTGTGTCACACAGATTGATAAGAAACCACAAAAACTAATTCAAAACAAAGATATAAGGGAATCACTATAGATATGAGAGCATAGGTGTAGATTGTAAATTGTTTACCATTGCAAGCACCAGCTAAACCAGATCTTCTTAGCGAAATCTGTCACCAAAATTGGAACTCCCATCACCAGCAGAACACAAACAACACGCCCAGGTCCATACTGGCGATCCTCGACACCTTGATGGGCAGCGATTGTAGATATCTGTTAACATATAAAATGTAACGCTGGGTGGTGGATCCTTAATCGGCCAAGGAGGTGAAGGTAGTAAGCGTTACATTGAAGAGGAGCGCCCTGCCAAGGTTTGAAACTGCCAGCCATCTGTAATAACCTTATTTTTTTAAAAATTATTAGTGACGATTGGATTTAAACATGCCCGTGAGTTATTTCAGCAGATCTGAATGCTTCATTAATGCACCAGACGAAGCATATTCCCCCACTTTCAAAATCCAGCCGTTGATTATTAAATATACAATAAATCTGCCACCCAACCCTCACCCCCAAAAGTTAAAAGAATACGCCTATCGGCGTAAAAATAAGATTTGCCATTAAATCTCTCCCAACCTACCTTTGATCATAAAATAAAAAACAACTAATCAGGTTGAAAAAATTGCCCACATGCTCCATCATATTTAGTAAGCCAACTTGCAAATATGTTGCTTCCTTAAGCGAACTCGCAAATATGTTGTTTCCTTAGCTAGCTTATTAGTTAGTTTAAATATTATATTGTTTAAAATAAGATTTTGGCATCCATGAATTGAAAATTTCCATTAAAATAAGATTTTTGGCATCCATGAATTGAAAATTTCCATAATTTTGAAATACAATGTTTAAATGTATAAGTGAGGTAAAATAGTTTTTATTAACTAATATTAATATTGCTTGTGAATTTATGTTTTGACCAAAGCAATTTATATTGGAGATATTTAAAAATTCGACGATTTGGATCAGGTGATCATTTTTAACCGGAATCTAGTATTTTTTATTTTGCAAAAACAAGAAATTTACCTATATTTTATTAGGATTTTGATGATAGAAATAGATTTAGCACCCTAAAAAATAAGTGAGATTACTAATTAATAAACATCTCTCGCTTTCCTAGCAAAGCAAGCATTTGGATGTCTTCTTTACCCTGTCTCAGTGTAGTAAAACAATGCTTCATTCAAAATGTTATTTTCCCAAAACTTGTCCATAATTGGATTATGATGTTGCTAAGCATTTGGATATCTTCTTTACCCTCTCTCAGTGTAGTAAAACAATGCTTCATTCAAAATGTTATTTTCCCAAAACTTGTCCATAATTAGATTATGATGTTATTGTGGACTATATCCGATCAGACTTCCACTCTTTCCAAATAGTTTGAATTTAAGTTTTTACACATGAAAGATAACACAATCAAAGTAATTTTTTTATTGCGATCAACAAATCCGAAGTAGTTTTAGATCATATGGTAAGACCTCAAAGTTGTTTCAACCTAGTCAATGCTTCCTTTTCTTGCATTATCCAATCCTTAAAAGTCCACTCAAGAGCTCCTTCCTTTTGGATCAACCTAATCAATGCAACTAAGTTAACATCTAGTCGTATTATATTGTATTCTCATGCCCAGCCTTGCTAAAGTTGATAAAACATATTACAATGAGATTTTAAGTATTTTCTTTTCACATGTTTTACTTAAAGATGATCAACATATTACAATAAGATTTAAAGTATTTTTTTTTACATGTTTTTCTTTAAAATGATTTTTTTTGGTTATTAACATTATCATTAACTTTTAATTTTCAAAATGACTATGTAACATTTCCTTTTTTACAATATTATATTTATACATTAACATTATCCTTAAATATACCATATTAGAGTTAGTTTTCGACATGGCAAATGGAATTTTATAAAAAATTCAAATTTTTTTAAGCTAACTAAGGAGAAAATGATAAAAGGTCTTGTGTATTGGAATAATTAATTGAATATACCATAACAGAGTTAGTTTTTTATTTGTCAAATGAACAATTAACCTAAGAGAAATGTTTGTAATATCCCTTCCGCTACCCTGATCTTTCTGTAGCATAAATACAAATAGAAAGATACAATGTACAAGATCTTGGCGAGAAGCTCAAGGTTATAACTTGCCGGTAAAGTACTGTAAGTATTCTTGTGAATTTCCTAAGTTGTAATTCGAGTTTGTAAACTTAGGAGACTGAAGGGCTTGATGCAACTAAAACGATAGGGGCTACAAATCCACTAGGGGGAGAGGTTGAATGGTCGGGAAGCCATGAGTTTGATGACGAATTCCATCTTGGTGCTTTAGGCATCTGAAGAAAAGTAATTGTTCATTCGTTTAGCGTAAAGCTTCTAAGTGTTATCTAAGAACAATTAGTCGTAAGTAAAAAGGCAACGAAGTTATTGTTAAAGATAAGTGTTTATTACTTACTTAGCTACTTCCGACTATGAACCAAAAACAAAAACACAACTAAATATACTAATGACCTAAGTAAATACAAATAATTATTTGAGAAGTATACATTATTAAAAATAAAATGAAAGATACAATTTATTTTTATCACCTAAACTATATACATATGTATGTATAAAGAATAAGAGACAAATAAAATAAGTATAATTGCAATTATCCATTTATTGGATGTTATGAAGAGAAAAAAATAATTATATAACAAAAGCAACATCTAAATTATGGTATTTGTACACATGATAATAATGTATTAATAATTAAATAAATTATTATTATAAAAAGAATCATTCTCTTATGTAAAAGTTATTGTAGTGATTGTTTTAAATATCTATTTAAGAAATCAATTTAAGAAATCAATGAGGTTATACTTAGTAGGTGAGAAATCAATGAGGTTGCATCTATTAAGTAAAAATTTATTAGAATAATTATATATTATTTAGGAAGTAGTTTATTTATTTTAAGTTTTCAATTTTAAGGTGAGTTTTGATTGAAATCTAATAATTATTTTTCAATAAAATCTAAATTTCTAAATGTTACTAAAAAAATATTGAAAACTTAAAATATTGAGACTAGACCATTATTTAATAGGTTAGAAACATAATAGTAAAGTAAAATGACTACTTCAAAAAGAAGTAGCATGATAAATAGTTACTTTATAAAGCTAACGTGGATCTTGGGAACGGTTAGGGTTTGGAACCGTTAGGCTGGATACTACACAACGGTCTTGGATTGTAATGACTGTCGTGAGATCTTTGAACGGAAGTTGAAGTAAGGGAAAGACGTTGGGGAAGACGGTTTGAAGAGGAAGAACGCCTTCAGGACGCAGGCCTGAGATTTGGCACACTCATAGCGCCAGGTTCTGTCTCTTGGGGGAATCCCTTCCTTTTTGTTCTGTCGTCTCTATGTCTGTATATTTTTGTTGACAGTGTCATTTCTTTTTTTATATGCGCGGAGAGGAACGACCTATCTGAGGAAGAGGCTGTCCTCATTTAATTGATTCTAACCAAATAGATATAGGCACGTTCTAACAATCTGTAGATAGATTGTATCTTTATACATTTGACAATGAAGGGCATAGCCCTTATACTACCTCCGTGAGGGCATGAAGCTTCTGTTCTTGTGTTAGTTTTCGTTACATACATATGAAGGGGTAAGAAGGGCTTGGAGCCTCTTGCTTTAATTAGTAGGAAAGGCTATTGCAGTTTGCGCTAGGGCTCGGTCAATACTATTTGTATATACCTTTTGTTTCTGTAGAAGAATTGTGTATGCTGTTTGGTTAAAGTCTCGGCTTGGCATCTCATGTGCAGAGCCAACGCTATCCTTTTATTTGTGCGTTAACGGTATGTAATTCCGAGTGTTGGAATTTCGATAGAAGCCAACGCCTTCCTTGCATTTAAACACTTTACCTTAACCGTGGCTGGGATTTCGGTGAAAAGCCACGCTGTCTTTTATAAATAGCCTATGTTAAGTTTTTAGTACAGCATTTGGTAAAGAAACTTACAATGTTTATTTATCTCATAAATAGTGACTATTCTTACATTTATGACAATAAGTTTATTTGTTCTACATCAATACAACTTTATCAGTTGCTTATAAATCTGTAACCACTACCTATAATAATATAATTTACATATAATTCAAAAAAAAACTACAAAAAAACTAGAGTGTCAAAAGTCCAAAAAACAGTGCTGATAGTCCCAATCCAATCCTCTCTTGGATAGAAAATCCGCCCTTTGGTTGAATTGCGGAGAGATTTGTTGTATATAGAAGGATTCTAACTGAAGTAGTAAGGATTTTATCCTTTTCTTCCAATGTCCAAGTGAAGCTACACTAAGCCACACTAAGTTGACTCTTGTCGAGAACCCAATCAATAATAATGGTAGAATCACCAAAGATCTGAAGACTGGATATGATCCCCAAAGTGCCAAAGTGCCCATAGCTCCACTGGAGTTACTTCCCTTTCCATAGCCCAAAGAAGTTTATAAATACTCTTATATATATATATAAGTAAAATAAGCTATAAAGGCGCAGTCACAGGTTTATAAATTCTGGATGATGTTTGAAAGGAATACAATAATTGTATGTCGAATAAGTTAAGAAGGGCACAACCTTGGCATGTATCATTGTTTGTATTTCCTTGAG
The DNA here is from genome assembly GCA_027924585.1 of Larix kaempferi. NCBI lineage: Eukaryota > Viridiplantae > Streptophyta > Pinopsida > Pinales > Pinaceae > Larix > Larix kaempferi. The sequence goes on from BSBM01000674.1 coordinate 4,551,272, forward strand.
TACTTAGATTGAAATATGAATATGTAGGATAAAGGGGTATCTTCGAATAAGTTAAGAAGGGAACAACCCTGGCATGTATCGTTGTTTGTCTTTTGAGTATCCCAATTATGCTGTCTAGTTGATCTTGCATTATTACATGCACACATCATCGATATTCTGGATGACGATTGCTTTAGAGGTAAATCGTTATACAATAATTATAAAAATATAAAAGTATATATGGTGTATCAAGATAAAGTACATTTTGATTATTACAAATGAGTGAGAGATGAATTTATGAAAGGTTCAAAGTAATTTTACAGCCCAAAGTGGAACTTTGGATTCGTTGCCTAGTTAGGGGTGACAAAGAGTAAGATGTAATAATATTTACATATAACTTAAAAATAGTCCATATCATGTCTTAGATTCTAGCCTATCCTAATAGGATCATCAAATTAACCAAAAAAACAGTGCTAATAAATCCTATAAGTGCCTAACTCCTTAGGCCTTTGATCTAAAAATTGGGTGACGTGGATGATCCTCTCTTGGATAGGAAATCCTCCCTTTGGTTGAATTGTAGAGAGATTTGTTGTATATAAAAGGATTCCAACTGAAGTAGTAAGGATGTTATCCTTTTCTTCCAATGTCCAAGTAAAGCCACACTAAGTTGACTCTTGTCGAGAACCCAATCAATAATAACGGTAGAGTCACCAAAGATCTGAAGACTAGATATGTTCTTTGAGATTGTGAACATCAATAATCCCCAAAGTGACCATAGCTCCGCACTGGAGTTACTGCCCTTTCCACAACCCAAAGAGGTTTATAAATACTCTTATATATATACATGAGTAAAATAAGCTATAAAGGAGTAGTCACAGGTTTATAAATTCTGGATGATGTTTGAAAGGAATACAATAATTAAATTCTGGATGATGTTTGAAAGGAATACAATAATTGTATGTCAAATAAGTTAATAAGGGCACAACCTTGGCATGTATCGTTGTTTGTATTTCCTTGAGTACTTAGATTAAAATATGAATATGTAGGATAAAGGGGTATCCTCAAATAAGTTAAGAAGGGCACAACCCTGGCATGTATCATTGTTTGTATTGCCTTGAAGTACTTAGATTAAAATATGAATATGTAGGATAAAGGGGTATCCCAATTCTGCTGTCAAGTTGATATTGCATTATTACATGCACACATCATCCAGATTTTGGATGACAATTGCTTTAGAGGTAAATCGTTATACAATAATTATAAAAATATAAAAGTATATATTGTGTATCAAGATAAAGTACATTTTGATTATTACAAATGAGACAAATGAGTGAGAGATGAAATTTATGAAAGGTTCAAAGTAACTTTACAACCCAAAGTGGATTCGTTGCCTAGCTCGGGGTGACAAAGAGTAAGATGGTTGGGTGGAACGTTGCGGTCGGGGTGACAAAGAGTAAGATGGTTAGGCTTCACCTACATCCCACAAATCTACTCTCAAGCTTTTGTATTATTGTTTATTAAACTTTGTAAAAATTTATTTATGATAATTGAGATAAATATAATTCTTGTCACAATGTGTAAGAGTTCTTCCATGTGATTTAAGACAATAGAAAATGATATTTTGATATAATAATGTTATTGAATAGTTATGGATTAAATTTCATAAATATATCAAAATAATCGTGTATTTTAAATGGACAATGAACTAATCTTACCTTCTTAGAATTATCGTAAGGCATTGTGACTAAACCTAAAATTTTAGAAATGCTTTGGTACCTCTAGAAGAGGACTTTGAAGAGAAACAATATAAATTAGCCTATTATTATTTGAGATTTCCATTTATGAACTCACCATCATTTAATGATTTCATTATAATTGTGATATCTAGTAAGCAATGAAATATCTTCTTATAACAAGTATATTATTAAGTTATAATGTGTGGAGACCTTATTAAGGAAGTTGAAGTAGTCTCACACTATTTTGAATAACGATTTGCTCTAAAGGAAATAGTTTTAATACCTTGTATTAGAATATTAGCATGGTGTTGACTTATTGTTGAGAGCTACAATGCTTCCAATGTATAGGTGAGTACGCATAAACAATGGTATATGTCTTTCTATGTGTAAGAACATGGAAGTGTACCTTACCAATAACCTATCAGGTCATATAGTCAGTGGCACTAACATATTTGGTTTCATTGGATGTAGTTTTCAATTTTTTTTTGTTTACCTTGTTTCCTAAATTAGTAATGAGGAAATTGGGTACATTACAATGTTAAAAGGTTTATGGGTTTGCTTCCTCTTAGATAACTCACACCATTAACTTCATTAATAAATCTATATCTCAACACAATTTTAGTAACTAGAAACTAGTTGTATGTTTACTATGTTACATGTTTAGCTTTCTAGAATTAGAAGTTGATCAGATTAATCCATATATTCAATAATAATACTTTTTTTCAAGGAAAACCTCATGGGGAGACCAAATAGATGCTTTACCACATTTGTGGATGACCATTATCTTTTGAGGTTACTCCTAAAGTGTTTACACCATGTTTGGAGGTTCTTAATGATATTTGGGGTACATGGTGTATGGTTATCCCTTGGATGGTTTGTGATGGACTTCCACATTGGAGGTGGATTACTCAGTGGTTTCTTGATTATAGTTGCATGCTTGCAAGAAAGTCTTCCTTGGAGCATTGGATATCTTCAAACAACTTGGGGGCATTCTTCATGATGACCACGTGGAGATTGATTGCTTGCTTGAGAGGATGCCTTGCATTGGAGGAGTGTTTGGCATTTCAGAGGAGATTGTTGAGCCCTATACAACATGGGGTGGTTTAAATGTGTGCATGGAGGCATGTAATTGACTTGGGGATGCTTAGGTTTCATTAGTGTTCATGCCAGTGGATTGGACCCATTGGAGCAAATGGATTAGGAGGAACGTTGTAATCTTTTGAGGTTTATAGGAGGAGTGTTTGACACATCTTGTGGAGCACCCTTGCAATAAAGCCTTGCTTGTGCTTGTGTATGCCATCAGCTTGGTGCTTGGCATGTGCACCCTTGAAGTGTAGAGCTTAATATATGTGAGCCTACTTGTATTTGTAGTAGGTTTCTTATAAGGGTTTAGGTACACAGTTTTGTTGTTGGCCTCCTTTACCTCTTATATATATATATAGATGAAGGAGAGAGTCTTTTCATTAAATCATCTTGATCATTTTATGTTAAAGACATGAGGAGAGTAGCACATTTCTCTCTCTCTCTCTCTCTCTCTCTCTCTCTCTCTCTCTCTTTGTACTTCTTTATACTTTATCTTTCTTGTCTTGTAGGTGCTATGGTTTCTTGGACCACTTGGAATACCTTGAATACTTGGGTTAGGGTTTCATCCCTTGGAGACAATGGAGTTAGGGTTTTGTGTCCCAGATTAAACCCTAGGTTGTACTTTTCGAGGAGGAGAAGAGAAGACACCTTGCCTAAGAGGACATGCTAGTGTGATGCTTACCTATTAGAACTCCTTATTATTAGCTAGGGTTTTCTTGGTTTTCCCTATCTAGAGTTTGGGAGAGCTTGGAGGGTTGTATGAGCATGTGATAAGATGGAAATATGCACTCAAAATTCATCTCTCTTGTGTGTGTGTGTGTGTGTGCATGCGTGCGTGCACACACACACACACACACACACACACACACGCACACACACATATGGAGAGCGTGGAGGGTTGTATGAGCTTGTGATAGGCTAACAATATGTACCTAAAATTCATCTCTTGTGTAAGTGGGTGAAGTTTTCATCTGTCCAAAATTGTCTTATTGCTGATTTGATTTCCAACTATCTTAATATTCATGGTTTGATAATTTCCAACACTAGTATGTCTTATTGATTTGACATAAGTTAAGGAAAAATTGTTTAAGGTACTAATATTGATATTGAAGATACCAGGGAAAATTTATTGCTATAATTCTTGCTTCATTAAATTACATTTCAGGTATTTTTGTTTATAAGATTGGCCTAGAGGATGAAACTTGTTGGCACACATTTGGTATGTTTTATCTTGTACTACCTTGTTGATTCAAGTTAAAAAGGGGATGAATATTGACCATTTTTTGTTGCTATAAGATCATATTTCAGATAATCCATAAGGCCACAAATTCACAGGGTTAAGATATGGGAAATCTCACTGTAGGTGATATTTTTGAAGTTGCATTAATTGCCATAGATCATGGAATTTCTACATGATATCATAGTTATTTTGGATGGGATCACTCTTTTGGTGAAAGAGGGAGCTAGAATTTAGATTGTGGTGGACTTGAGAGAGGTGCTTGACCTTGTTGACCTTGTTGAGTGTGAAGCCTTAGGTCTCTTAGTAAAAGTGCTTGAACCCAAGGGTTTTGTCTACTTAAACATTGCTAATTTGTGCACTTGAGGATTGTTTTGGGATGTGTAAGCTGACTCTCATTGTTATAGAGTGTGACATGTTGGATAAAGCTTCCGATTTTGTTTTTGTTATCACACAACTTGTAGTTGTCCCTAAAGGTATCCATCCGGGATGGTAGAGGAGATGGACAACTAAAGAGGTGACCCAAGAGATGCCATGGTTCCCAATGCAAGATGGGTGTCATGATAACCGAGGCACTCTTCACTTTAGATAAAGACATATCAAGATCAAGGGGGAGACCCTAGCCAATCAATGAAGACTAGCTAACCCAAAGAATCCTAGGGAAATGTGTACAATGAAAAGAGGAAGTCAAAGGTGAGTTAGATCTAGAAATGTTAGGTGGACCCAAGGGTTAAGGTATGGTTGAAGAGGCTTAAAGAAGTGACAAATGGTTCAACCATGAATGACAAGGGCCAGCTATAAGGTTTAATCAATAGATCTAAAATATGACTTAGTACCATGAAAATTAGCCAAGTGGGACCCACTCCTTAAAAAGTGGAAAATTGGTCCAAGTTGGGTCCACAAGGTCAAAGTTGGAAAAAGATGGTACTAGGGGTATGCTATGGCATGGATCTATGGAGTTTCCAAGAATTAGTAATACCCAAGTGTGAGATCTAGCAAAATCCCACCTACCCAAGGAATGCGAATTGCCTCAAGGAGGACTAGTGCCTTGGATGAAGGGGCAAATGGAGTTGGATGTCCACCAAATTATGGATCGGGGCAAGTGAAATGATAAGCAAGGTGGGTTTTCAAGATCAAGTACATGACATGGCTAAAACGCACTAGATCTAATGCATCACTAAGTGACCCAAGTGGGGCACAACCCTCAAAATGAGTAATGGGGCCCATAAGGTAGAAATCACAAAAGTGAAGCACTAGGGCTAGGTTTTCAAGGGTGATCTATTCAATGCAACAACAATATCACCTACCCATGTTGAAGAACTAGCCAAACTAGCTTCCTCAAGGAATGTGAATTGCCTCAAGGAAGGCTAGGTGCCTTGGGAAGTGGGTCAAATGAAGGCCAAACAATACCAAACTATAGATCCGAATTTCCATGGATACTATAGAGGTGGGTTCTTAATTTTATATGCAAAGCCAAGCTAGATCCAAGTAGATCTAAAAAAAGCTAAAAGAGGGTTTTAGATTTTAAGGGTTTTATGTGACCAATAGGATGGAGAACAAGCGAAATGGATACATACCTTGTAGATCTTACCTCAAAATCTTGCGGCTACTTTGCACATAGATGATTCTTGCCTTTAGTTACAATTCCAAGCTAGCTCCAAATGAATCCAAGCATAATCGTCCAAGCCCTAGGAGGAGAGATGCCCCATTCAACCTGTAAATCAAACTACAAAACGTTAGATTTGATCCACAAATCAATGAGATCTAAGCATGTCATATCAAAGAAGCAATCAATGGACAAAGCACAATTGAAAAAATCCTCAAGATGAAGACGTCTTTCCCATGGGGAATGTGAGCAACCCCTACAATCTTCCCATCAAGCAAAACACACTCCTTGCTTCAATCAATTCGACCTCCGTTAGTTGATGTTGATTTCACCTATTACAAGCAGATATGTCTAAAAGAAGAGATGCATAACCATGTACAAGAGCAACCCAATCAAATCCAAGAATTAGATCTCCAAAGATAGTATTTTATTCCAATTTTTCCAGAGCCCAAAGGTGCTTTTACAATAGGGGGTCCCCTCCTTTTATAGGATAATAAAGACCAAAACCCTAAACCACAAAACCACTTTTTAAAACTAGTGGTTGAGATCAAAAGATATAACAATCTAATCAACGACTAAGATGAGCCAATACAATATATCACATGGATCACTTAACTAGGTGATGATGTCATAGCTTAAAGTGACTCAATGAGGGTGACGTCATACATGGGGGTGGCTAAAAGTACATGTGCCACATCATCAAGACCAAGACAAGTCACTAAAAGAACATGGTGGGACTAGGAGGCATTAATATCCTTCACTAGCATGTCCCCATGGAAAAATAATATAAAATATAAGTCTATGACATGTCCAGGTAACACAAATGATCAAATCCTGTCCCCAAAATCTGAGAGAGACATGCAGTAAAAGACCTCCTGTGGTCACTGTGGACCCCACTGACTGGTGCAAAATGATATGGAAGAAGGGGGGTTCACCATGGATGACCTCAAAGCAGACCAAGTGCCAAAACCTCACCTCAATTGCCCAAATCGAATTCCTCAGTGACCTTTTTATTCCATTTTTTTTATCCTCTTGAAAACCCTAAAAGTGCCAGAAACTGCCTCTAGGGTGCCCGCACTGTCAAACTAAAGGTGCCATCATGTTCGGAAGGTGGGGTATAATGGTAATAACAAGTGGCTGGACCACCCCCTTCCCCTATAGTGCCCTAGGCAATGACTTGCCTCTAATGCCTCTGCTGGATAGGGTGGATCAACATGCCCAAACTGGTCAACAGGTGGATAACTGCAACTATCATCCTCAGAAGTGCCCAGAACTGAAATATAAGTGTCTCAGTGGATCTAGAAGACCCAAATCCACTAGAGATGAGTAATCATACACCTCATAATAACCTGTGGGGTCATCAGTAAGGTCCACCATACCCGGACAATGTAAAATATGATGATCTGGAAATAATAATAAAAATGACCAATTGCATCAATCATCATCTGAAGCATATGTCCAACATATGGAATCATCAATAAGTTTATGTGGGACTATAGATCATCATCCATAAACATATGTGGTCCATCTCATCACGAATCCCAAGAATGACCATGGTCCAAATGCAACCAAAGACTAGATTATAACAAAAGACTAAGGCATGTTCATTTAATCATATTCACAGCTTAACTTAAAGTATAAACATCATTTAGTGGCAGTTAATACATATATATATTTCAACATTGTTAATAGTTTACTTGCACAAAAGCTTCAAAGACATACTCATCCAATGGACATGGCCTAACTACTAGCAAAGGGTGAAGGATAAGGACAAGGCTAGGCAAAAGAGGATGACTTGATCAACTTAACTAAATGACACTTTGGACAGGGAGAGGGGGAGCTACACTCTGTGCTAGACAAAATAACAAAGGGAATGTCAGTGCCTCACAAATGGATAAGTTGTTTAGAGAGTGCTTATTCAACTTAGGCATCATGTCTACATCAAGTTGATCCAAGTTCATTAGGATCATTCATTTACTTTTCATGGCCTTTTTGGCCTATATGACCCCTCTGGGTTTTCACATGCACTAAAAACCACAACTAATCGTAGCTTGCATCCGGGGCATATTTACATTTACAAGGTCAACAATATTTAGATATGGCATTTGTTTAACCATTTCTTTTTGGACCTTTTTATACCCTTCATGGGGTATTTTAGCATTTCATTTCTTTAGCCTTTATTCATCGTGTGTTGAGAAACACATTCTAGAATTTTTAAGTTCACAGGATTTTATAAGAGATTTCCAATATAAGTAGTACATGTGCTTTTAGTTTTAGCCAACAACAACTCATGTGACTAGAGGGAATTTCGCGCTAAGCCAAACATCCGGGCAACCGACTAGAGTGATCTAGGCATAAAATCCAACTCACCAAAGGCAAGTTCTGTCACCAACTCAGAGCCGAGACACAAAACAAACATGGATGTGATCCAACACATAGGTAGAAATAGGGAATTCCTCCATATCAAACAATCAAGAAGGCAAGTCAAGGTGAAAGCCAAATAAGGAAGGTCAGGTCATGGATGGATGGAGTCAAGTGAATGTGGTGCCTAGGATAGCAAACAAAGATGTCAGGAAAAACCATGTCCGTTCTCACAAGAGGGTAACGAAACCAATGAGCATTGTCAGAAAACCTTAGAGTGCAAGTAATACATCCAATTTTATACTTATAAAACCATCCAAGATATTTCATTTCATTATTTAAATAGTAATGCCACATTATGAGTTATATACCAAGTCAATGCTATGAAGATGACTAAAACAACAAGATAATAATCCAATTATAACATCACAAGTATAATGGTCACGTCACTGTATATCATAAATAGTCATCATAAAGAACCACTGAAACACTACTGCAACAATACAACTGGGAACTGAACTGAAATTGTATGGAACAAAAGGTCACATCGGTCATCAAATCTAAGCTCTCAAGGATCAGCCTTGGCACAAGGTCTAATCAATGTCTGATATATACTGCTCTGATCTGTAAGTGATCTCAAATAAATATGCTCATCATAGCTGTTCTCTATAAAAGCAAAGCTCTGAAAAGTGCATATATCTGCTCAGTAAGAATAGTATCCCAACTACTATGGTGTGATAACAGTTCCATGGAAGCTTATATTATAGAGGATGATGAACTTTGGGAGCATGGTGTGAAAATGGTTCCAAATATGTCGATCTAATAGGTGGTTTCTCATCGTAAGAGATAGGTTAAGGAAAAGATAATCATTCTTGATTTAGAGAAGGATAATTTCATCTCTCACATTGTAGAGAACATGACATGTAAATACATCTTTGGAGCTTTGGTTGAATTGTTTGAAAGCTCTTGTGTTTCTTGACAAATTCATTTGAGAAACAATCTTTTAGCCATTCACATGAGCAAGATAGATAATGTGGTGAGCTATATGATCAAGACCACAGAGTTAAGATATTAGTTGGTTACTATTGGGGCGCATGTGGAGGATAAGGAGTTGCTATCCATTGCTATGAAGGGACTTGTTCCTTCCTAGATGCCTTTTATTTGAGGTGTTTGTGCTTGTGAGAATCTTCCACCTTTTGCAAAGCTTTGGAATGGTCTTGTGTAGGAAAAAATAAATTAAATGCTTGTTTAGGGAAATAAGAGGAAGTAGATGTGGTTGGTGTCATTGGGAGGATGAACAAGAGTAGCAAGAAATGCTACAAGAAGATGGAAGATCCATATACGTGAAAGAAGGACTTGAGTAAGGTGACATGTTTATAATGTCATGAGATATGACATTATTCTAGATAATGTCCACTAAAGAAGAAGGGGAAGGGAGTGAAACAAGTTGCAGTTGGGATTGTAATAGGTCTAGAGGAGGATTCCACTAACTTTGAGTCTTCATTAGAGCGAATTTGGGGTCTAAAATGGGCCTCATAAGAAAAAATTCCGTACATGAGTTAGAATTCAAAAACCAATAGAATTTCAAGAAATTGGGTCAGCGATTATCGTTGAGTTGGACATATAAAATTCAAAGAATATTATGTGCCACATTTTAATTTGGAAATAGTTAACTACATATAAAACTCACCTTGGTTAAGATATTAATAAAATATCATAAGTATTCTTGAAATACTAAATATAGAATATTTTATATTATCACTACCTCCAACCATTATAAAAATACATATCACTTTAATTAAAATCACGATGAAATTTTATAGAAATACTAAAAACATTTATGTCATTAATTATATATATTTTAAAAAGTAATATATAATAACCAATTATTTATATATAAAACAAATAACTTGTTCTGTTTTTGGTATTCTTCATAGTTTGTTTTTAGGATTTCAACTAGATGCTCCACCCAATTATAAATTTTTCCTTCTTCAACTACTCTTCTTATTTCCTACAACGTGTTCAGTTTAACATCCGATGCTCAACCCAAGCTGGTAAATCATAGGGCTATTGTTACATATACCTATTTGACATGTTCGTCTTTCACCTAAATGATACCCAACCCCTTTGAATTCTTTGTTGAGGTTGACCTCATGAAATTTTGTATCCACTCCATGTCATCAATTGTCTTAGGGATTGGTGCCCCCATTTTTGGTAGGCCTGTTATTTGATTGATCAAAGAAGACGTTTTTGGGACATGCTCATCCAATCAAATTTTCCTTCCATGGTACTAACTTACTATAAATTTCACAGCCCCTTCTTTCCATCCTTTGAAGTTTCTGGCTAATGACACACCCAAATACATTTTGATCCTTGCTTTTTGTAGCATCATTGACTCATTTCTCCATTTTCCACTCACTATAGCCCATTTCCTAAAAATTTTCCAATGCTTTTCGCAGTTGATTTTATCCATTTTTTTCCCAATGGATTCTTGCCAAACGCGCTTCTGATTTTATCCATTTTTTTCCCAATGGATTCTTGCCAAACGCGCTTCTAGTTCTGTTTCAGATGCTTTATTATGCTTCTTCTTCATTATTGGTTCAAATACTTTAGGAGAAATCATTCCTCTCATATTCAGTTTCATGGTTGCCGGGGTATTTGGTCAACTCTTCTCAATTAATCCTTTTCTCTTATAGATACTTGATAACTTTCTGTCTAGATTTGTTAACTATTTATAAGAATTTCCTAGTGCAAGAGGATCTCTAGTCACATGTGTGAGCATTTACTTTTTCAACTGGTCCATTAATTCATGAATTTAATGCACATGTCGACTGTTGATTTGAATCTTAATTTTTGGTTCGACTAACTTCTCCCTCGACTACCTTATTCGCCTATTTTATTTTCTGACTAACTGTAATATCCCGATTTTGACCTCGTTGCATTAAAATTGTAAATGATGTAAATATCGTTATAAAAATCGTGGTGAGGAGCTCAAGACCAAGGCCACGCCATTGATTTAGCGTTTTATGTATCGACAATTAAAAATTGATGCATGTGGTTCTCGTGCTAGCTAGGCACAATAGAAATTACAAACATAATGTAAATATGCATTTTAATAAAATACCCACAACTAGCTATGCAATGCAACACGAGTATGGGGGCATGATTTTTACAAGGAATAGGGAGGGAAAATATTCAAACCCTTGAGCCAAGAGTGTCAATCCAAGTGTTAATGAGAGAACCCCTAAACCCTCAACTACCCATTTTGACTTATGCACCCAATCATTTAATTCTTCCAAGAGTTGGTTGAGGTAGTTAATGCTTTGGGAATGGAGAGGTATGGCTGCCCAATTTCGTGTATGGAAAATCCATCAATTTTGAAAATCATGTTTGGATCCTTGGGAAAGAAAACACCCACAAAATTGCTTCCCCACGAGTTCTAGGCTAGCTGGGTGTTTTCCCTCATTTTCCCTCATTTTCCGTAGCTGGGAAGTCGTTTTTGTGTTGCAGAGTGACTGGGAGGAAGGGAGTCACAATTTGGGGGTCTATAGAGGTCTTTTTTGCCCCTTGAATGCCCATATACATGTTGTGAAACTGATTTTTCTCTCCAAAGGTTGATTCCCCCTCTAACAGTTCGTTTTTGTGTGCCCACGATTTTGGAACACTCATGGAAACCACATTTTGGGCATCCCACAATTAAAATGTTTTTCTTCATGCCCAGCACTTGTATTTTGGTGTTATGTGCATCCTTGCTTTGGTTTGAACTTGTGAGTAAGAAAATAAGAGTATAAGAGGATTCATAATTGGCTTGATAAACCTAGTGAAGAGTGAAACTTTACTAAAGATCAAATGGATTTGGCTACTTTTCTATGCACACCCTGAGAGCACTAGAAGGGAAGGTATGGCTTGAGGGACTGTGTAGAAATGAAGTGAATACTTCCTTGTTGGGTGTGTAGGTATTGTGGGTGCCAATCTAGATAGATATTGTAGAGGCACCAATAGATCTATGGTTGACCTTATTAGCTTAGCACTTATTCCTTTTTAGTGCCTTAGCAGCCTGATAAACCCAAATGTGGATTGGCTTGGCTGAATTGTGATGTATTACTTGGCTATGTGTTAGTGGTTGTTTCCTTTTTCCTTGTGGAAATCATTCCCAGTTCGGGGGTGGCAACTGTGCTGAGATATTGATGAGCACAGTTGGCCTATGGCTAGGTGGAATGTTGTAGTTGCATAGCCAGTTGCTCGAGATTACTTCATTTCAAGATAAGTAATCTCTCTTTTGTGTTAATTTTGCAATGTATATAATTATTGAATGTTATGATTATGCTGATGAATGCATGCTAGATGTATGTGTAGTATAATATTTATTCCGCCTTGTCAAATTTAATCATGCATTTGTACACATATGAATTCTGTTTGTATGAATTTGTACATTTTATGATGGGGTTGAGAAGTAGAAATAGTCCAGTCTTAGTGTCATGTTCCCTTCCCGAAGTGGGATTTATGGAAGGGGACGTGACACTAACTTATTCAATTATTCTTTTGTTCAACTAACTACTTGACTATTTCTAACTCGAATACTTTTTCCAATCTACTTTATTCAACTATTTTCTTCCTACTACTCTATCCATTTTTTCTTCTTTTAGTTTTTTCAAGCTTGGTACCTCTTTATCAGGCACCATTAATTGTTTTCTTGAGAACTTGGACTTGTAATGTTCTTAGTTGGACCACTCCATTTGGTTTTATATATTCAATCACAAAGGGTCCCCACCATGTTGCTTCTAATTTCTTTGGCTTCCCCTCTATTGTACATAAGTACTAGTTTCCTATCTCAAATTACCTCTTCTTGATGTTTCTATCATGCCATACCTTTTGTTGTTGTTTTTGAATTTCTTGATGATGAAGTGATGCCATTATTTCTTCTTCCAGTTTGTTTAGCTCATAGCATCTCTCCTATCTTTCCCGATGGCAATCAAACTTTAATACATTTGCTATTGTATCTAAATTTGTTGTAAAATGTAGGGGTATTATTGCTTCCTGACCATGGACTAATTTAAAGGGAGTCTGTCATGTCAATATCTTGTATGCAATTCTGTATGCCCAATGAACAATGGGTATTTTTTCCTCCAAGTCATATCTCTCTATTTTACATATTTTTGTCAACCCTTTTGTTAAAGTCTTGTTAAAATATTCAACTGCTCCATTTTCCTCAGGATGATATGGAGAACTTTTATCATGGTCAACTAAGAATTTTATTACAATCACTTAAATTGTTTATTCATAAAGTGAGTTCCTTGATCACTTATTAAGGTTAGTGGGCATCAAAATATTGTGATTATATTGTTATATATAAATTTGGTTGCTACTTTTGTACAACTCTCGATTTGTTCTGCTTCTGCCCATTTAGTTTAATATTCGATTGTTGTAATAATATACCTTGCTCATGTTCTTTTTCCTTGTTTAGGGAAAGGGCCCTCAAAATATATTTCCCATATTTCAAATGGAAATATAGGATTTAATGGTACCAAGGACTCATATCATATCTCCTCATTGGTCGACCTATCCTTTGACACTTATCACATTGGTTCACTTTATGTCGGCAATCTTTATATAATGTGGGACACCATATATATGCTTGTAGTATCTTCTTGGTTGTTTTAACTAAGTGGAAATTCTCTCCCGTGGGTCTTGCACATGCTTCTTTTATTATTCCATCCCTCTCATGTTTCAGGGAACATATTCTTAATATGTCATCATGTCCTAGTTTATATAATACCCATTTATAAGGATAAAGGGTGCAACCTTCATAACATGGATTTTGTTTTTCTTTTCTATCCGATCTTATGGTGCCTTTACTTATAGAAATTGTATGATTTCTAGTAATTCTACCGACATTGATTCTACTTTAAATAGATGATCATCTAGTAAATCATCATCAATTCCAGTCGATTCTTCTCTTGTTTCAATTCTTGACAGGTAGTTGGGTCCAACATTCATTTTTCCTGGTTGAATATTAATTTCAAATTTGAATTCTTAAAACACCAACAACCACTTGCATATTCTTCCTTGATGAACTAGTTTATTAACTAAGTACTTCAATGATTTATGGTCAGTATAGAATACAAATAGATTCACCAATAGATAGTACCTAAAATTTTGTAATGCACAAATCTTTCCTAACCCTTCTCATTCCATGGTCGAGCAATTCCTTTCTGCTTTATTTAGTTTCTTACTAGCATAAGCATTAGGGTGATCAAGGTCTTCGTCACCAGTTTGCACTAGTATAATTCCAACTACAACTCCATATGCTTCTATATGGACATTAAACTTTTTTTACCAGTCGAGAAATCATAAAATGGGTACTTCAACCAACTTATTCTTAAGGTTTTCAAAGGATTCATTACACTGCATACTCCACTCAAATTTTGCATCTATTTTTAGTAATTCTTCCAAAGGGAATGTTATATTTGAATAATGTCTAATGAATTTCCTATAATAACACGTGTGACTTAGAAAAATTCTTATCTATTTAGGATTTGCTAATGGTTTTAAGTGGAGAATTACTTTTATTTTTTCTATGTCCACCTTAATGCCTTCTTTACAGACTATGTGACCCATAAGAATGCCAATTGGTGTAAGGAATATGCACTTCATAATATTCAAGGGTAGGAAAATTTGTTGACGACACTCCAACATCAGTCAAAGCGATTATATGCGATTTTTTAGCAAACCATATATCATCCAGTTGTTGAAGTATACTACCATTGTTTTATATATATGTTCTTAGAATGCATTTACCACTATTTGTGAGAGGACAACTGGTGAATTTTTCAATCCAAACGACATTACTCTATATGCTTATGATCCAAATTTTGTCACAAATGTGGTTTTCTCCTGATCTTATTTTTCCGTTGGAACTTGGTTTTACTTTGGGAGGGGGAAGGGAGAAGCGTGGGGGGGAGGGGGCATGAGGAGGTGGGGGAAGGGGGCGGAGGGGGGGAGGAGGGGGAAGGGAGGGGCACGAGGAGGAGGGGTAAGGGGCCGGGAGGGAAGGGAGGGGGTGAAGGGTTAGGGGGGAGGTTTATTCTTTTTGTAAATCTCAGTAATTTTTTTTTTTAAACCAAAATTAAAATTCGCGGTATAAGGGGGCGAGCCTTGCCTCAACTACATGAATTTAAAAAAAAATACATGTAATATATATATATATATATATATATATAACTAATTTGGAAATTCGTGGGATAAGGGGGTAAGCCTTGCCTCGATTAATACTATATGAATTTAAAAAAAAATACATTATATATATATATATATATATATATAACCCGAAAAGTGGTAGAGCCTTATCTCTTGAAAGTGCTAGAAGCTCCTCTCCGCAATCTTCTCGTTCTTCTTGAAAGCCCTTTGTGAATTGCTTTAAAGTCTAAACAGTAGTGTATTAATAAGATAGATTAGGTTTATGTTTAACACTCTTATGAATGTGAGATAAACAAAATGTAAAAATAAAAAATCAATAAAGCCATAAAATAAACATTGCCAAATTAATAAAGCCATAACATAATATTTTCAAATTAACAATAAAACTAACTAATTTATTAAAAATAGATAAAGAACTAACCTTGAAAGTGTTACTAAATTGCTCCAAATTAAATGATGAATAGTAAGAAATATAAATGGTTTATATAGCCTAGATTAGGTTTAACATTACTTGTTTTATGAATGTGAGATTAAAAAAATGAAATTAGTTAATGCATTATTATTAAATTTATATAAGATGGGTTTACATGAATTATTACTAATGTTATGAATGTGGTAGTAAAAAAATGTAAATAGCCATTACTTTATTAAGAATTGTATATAAATAATTTTACAAGAAATTTTACTAGACTTATATGTTTGGGATAGAAATATGTAATTAGTTAATACATTATTTCAAAGTTTTTAATATCATAAATTCATTTTTTTTACAAGTTTTATGAATGTGCCAGAAATGTGTGCTTTAATTTTGTAGGGAAATTTTGAAGGGAAAATTTTGAACAAAAATTTTGGAGGGAAGTTTTGGAGGAAAAATTTTGGTTGCACCTTTTGAGTTGCCCTTCCCTATTGCCATCCATGACTGGATCCATCCATAGGGGTAACTACGGTTTAGGTGATAACATTTTGGCGCCGTTGCCGGGGATCGAATAGCTTGCCCTGGTTCGACATTCTTTTCTTAAAGCCGTCCCCTTCTCTTTGCCTAACATTTTGGCGCCGTTGCCGGGGACGCAATAGGCTTACCTTGGTCCGACATATTATTTTTTTAAAGCTCTCCTCCCCTTTCTCTTTGCCTAACATTTTGGCGCCGTTGCCGGGGAGGCAATAGCTTGCCCTAGTCCTTCCCGCATATACAACGACACATATCTTGGTAGAAGAGTTAAATCTACCTGGCGACTCCCAATCGTGACTCCGCTGAGGAGCGAGCTCATTTACATCCCTATAACACTAGAATTTAGACAGATCTTATCGTTATCTAGAACCCATGGGGTGCATCATTTTGTTTTCAGGTTCTTGAATTTAAAAATAAATATAAAAATATAAAAAAATATAAAATATAAAAAATTATTATCCATGGCTGCTTCCGAGCGACCTAGAACTTTCGGTCGTTTGAAAGTTTTTGACTTTTCAAAAATTGTTGGGTATCCTCATCATATTCCTCATCAAGCATGTGCAAGGTTGCCTATTTTCGATGGAAGTTATGAAATCTCTGCTAAAAGACACCTTGAACTTTTTAGGGAAATTATTAAAGAATTATCCATAACCCATGAGGATGTGTGTATGAGACTGTTGGCTTCATCTTTCAAAGAAAGAGCTGAACTCTGGCTTTCGAATTTGAAACCCAATAGCATTTCTGGTTATGACATATTTGAAAACAAATTCCTAGAAGAATGGGGAAGTGAATTCGATGATATGTATCTTTCAAATCAAATCCAAGATCAAAACCTTCCCCTTTCCGATCCTATTGTTGAATCATTTAACAATCAAATATCAAGTGAATTGTCAGCATCCGGAGATGACCTTTCCTACCCAATTTCTTCTAATGATAAGTCTTCTACTTTTGAGTCAATCGAAAGTCAAATCTTTAATCATTATACAAACCATAAGTTTTCAAATTGCTTTTTAGGTAGCGCTAGTCCTGATCCTGAGGGAATTTCTGAGGATGAGCTTTTAGTTAACAAATCTACTGAAATTCCTCCCCCAGAGAGACTCGTTAGTCATTCTGTATTTAGTGATCATTCAATTCCTTATCACCTTATTGAAGAAGAAGAAAGTAGGGACATCGACCAAAAGTCCTTTAGTGGTGACTTCACATGATCATTGTGCAAATAATCAGGGTGTTTTAAATGAACTTGTTAATTTTCTCCCTGACAAATTAAATAAAAATGATCATTTATCTTCATATGAATTTAATGATGAATCAATAAAAGTTCAATCTCAAGATGACTATGAAATAATGAATCACACTAGATGCTCTAATCTTTGTTCCACCTCTTATAATGAGTCTTTAAATTTTTCCATCCTTAGTCAAGATAGGGTCATCGATTTCTTAGAATTAGAATCTTGTCCTCAGGTTGTAAATATTAAATTTGATCAAAAGCTTGAAATTATTCCTAGAATAAAGAATGTTTTCTATTATCAAAATCCAAGGTCAAACTTGTCTATCCATTTGGGAGAATTTTCATATTTGCAATCCACCCTCCCTTCCCAACTCTGTCAATCATCTTTGGGTTGGTGCTCTAGTCAATTTTTTGCCTTGGAAATTTTTAATAGGAAGTATAAAGAAAAAGCACTTCATTTCCCTTTTCAGTCACTTTGGAACCATAAAGATATCAATCATTCTTGGTGGCTAGAAAAGGTGTTTAAAGATCAATTCCATCTTTTCTCCATTTTTGAGCATCAAGTGGGTCTGACTTTGATTTTTTGTCTTTTAAGCTTTAATTTATCCCCACTTGGTTTTTTGATCATCAGTCCCAAGGAGAATCAAATTGAATATGTAAGAGAAGTAAATGAACAAGTTAATCTGTGTGAAAATGAATCGAATCACATGTCTTATGTCCCTCCTCTATCCATCTCTGAGTTTAACTTGCATAAATTTTATGATCCTATCAGTTCTTTGATGGAGGATGTCTGCATCAGTCAGTCTTCTCCTTGGCATAATTTCATATTGCATCATTCAAACCATTCTCCAATTTATGAACAAATCAAGAAGACTGTGCCCTTAAATTTGTTGATCTTTAGCCCAATCTTGACTTGTTCTATTATCAAAAATCAAATAAGAATCATTAACCTATTTGATGAATGGTTGCACTGGATTTATGATTTTACCTAACATTTGTGATGACTGGTTAGATTAGGGTAGGTAGGAAACCAAATAAGCCTACTTAGGCAGTAGTTAGTCGTTTTAGCCATTGAGTCTGGCACCTTCTTAGTCTCTAATCTCCTTTGTAAGCTCCTAGTTTAATTGAGTACCTGTCACTTTTCTTTTCCTGCACAATAAATTGCAAATTTTGCAAATTATGTTAGTAGTTTTATTTACTTTCTGCGTTTATATACTTCATGCATTTATATTTCTGATATAGAGTAGATTTTATTTCAGTTGGTTTTATATTTTTCCCACACATGCGGCATGAGGTATTTTTGATGTCTGTGAATGCAGAAAATAGGTTGCAAGAATAAAAGCTGGAAATAAAATGGTAGAGTGCTGGATCGTGGATGCGAGTAGCAGAGTTCGAGGACCAGAGATTCTGAGGTTCTCAAGCGCTCATTTCAGCAGAGCACTCGTCCCAGCCGGAGCCATATGTTATCACATATATAGTAGCCGGGCTACCATACATTATTTTTCTCATTCCAGTACACTATTGAGCCAGTTCCCTTGCATTTGAGATGCCGAGATGAGCATCTATATTGGATCACTATCAGATTGTGGACAACAGTTATATTCCCCATGCCATGACTGAGTTTCAGGACACTCAGAGAGATGCCCGATATAGCCACTATGCCATTGGTACAGAGCAGACAGTAGTGCCCAGAGTTACAGCAGCAGTTCCAGAGGACAGATGATGGTACAGGTTGATGTGCATTCAGGTATATGACTCAGCAGGTATATTACAGGTGTTATGGTTAGATTGCTTTTATACTTATTCTTATAGCATGTCATAGCACTTAGTGTTATGATCTGGCGATCATATAGATATATGGACCTGGTTGACCTATTATATTATATTATATTGTCCCTACTCAGACTTAGAAGTTCACTATTCATACTCATTGGTACATACCCTCCTTAGGGAGAATAGAGGTGATCATTACACCATACTTTGGCTTGCTAGTGTTGGCTCCATCATTTCACTGTCTTCATCCATCCGTGGCCTACCTTTTAGATTATCACCCTGACTTACTACTTGACTAGTGGCATGGAGGACCTTTCCCCACTGTAGCCTCTGTATTGGATGAGCTTCCTTGTTTATTGTGTCTCGGCTCTGAGTTGGTGACAAAACTTACCTATGGTAAGTTGGAGTTCCTTGGAATTCCCCCTAGTCACTAAAGTTGTGTTGGCTAAACCTGAAACTTTTGGTGCTGCCATGAATACAAAATCTGGAAAAAATGAAATGTTATATCTTGTATGAAAAGCCCATTCATGCAATGTGTTTCTAAACACACATGAATGAAAGGCATGCCAAATGAAAATGGCCATGAAAATAAAATGTTATATCTTTTGGAAAAATAAATACCTAGGTAAACAAGCTATCCATGACACACCTAGAAGTGCTCAGGTAAACAAGTGCCTTAAAAACACACCTGCAGCAGAAAGCCTAAAGAAAAATGTAAATCTATGCAATGTGTTTGTAAACACACATAGATCAAGGCTATGGAAACCTCAGGCCCAAAAAGCAATGAAACTTAAATGCTATATCTAAACAATTGCTGGCCTTATTTGTATTATGGATTGTGCGCATCTGTGAAGGTGAATAAACCCTCTTTAAACAACTCATCCATTTGTGAGACACCGCCATTCCCTGTGTTATTGCTCATTCAGTATATACTATGGTGTATTCCCTTTCCCTTGCCAAAGTGTCACCAAGTCAAGACAGTTAAGTCATCCCTTAGCCTAGCCAGTTAATTTAGCCTTCACCCTTCACTAGCAAATTGATCACAACTATGAAGTGAGTATGATCCTGAAAGTCTAACCTGAGTAATAATAATAATTAACGACACTATATATTTGGATTTAGATCGCCAGTCATGATTACTCTGTGTTATAATTGCTATTTGAATAAATTGTAAAGCATGTATTAACCTTGATACTTTTCAGCAGCCTTGGATGATGGACTGAGTTATATTTGGTCATGTTTGGACCTAGTTTGACCATGGAGGACCATGGGACATGAGATGTTAGACCTTATGAGGATATGGATAGATGATATATGGTCTATGTACACATACATGATGATTGTATGCAGCAGCTACAGGGTTATGATGATGATTCTTGGGATACAGCAGTGTTTGATCATTTACAGAGCATTATTATTGGCCTTGTTCCGGTATATTGGATATTTATTTTGATCATGCAGAGACTCATATGGTGTATGAGTACACATCTTGGATAGATTTGGACCTTCTGAGTCCAATGGGACAATTTGTTTTCAGTTCCGGGCACTTACAGTGATGATTGAGCCTCAGTAGGCTATCCCAGTGCAGTTTTGGGCTGTTGGAGGCCCTGTCGGAGCAGAGATGACTTTTATCCGGTTGACCTAGGGCGCTGATGATGGAGGGGGTGGTCCAGCCACTTGTTTTTACCATATTACCCCCCTTCCGGACACATTGGTGCCCTCACCTTGACAGCGCCAGCACTCCAGGAGGCTGTTTGGGGCAGTTTCACGTTTCCCGAGGCATTTCAGGATTGGTAGAAATGGCTATTGAGGAAATCGATTTGGGATACTGAGGAAAATTTATGGCATGGGATGATCAGTGATGATAGATCGGGACCTTCCACACCTCCTCCAGCAGTTTCAGCTTCATCGGGGCCCGCATCCATCATTTATGGCACTTTCTGTGGATTTTTGAGGTCTTTTGAGGACCACGACTTCACTATGGAGGCACGATTTGGTACATTCATGATTATTTATTGGTTATTGTGCTATGGGGATTGACCAAGGAGGGATAAAATTACCCCTTGGACCCACCATAAGCCTCTTATGATATTTCATCATCATGATTTGGTGGGATTCCCCTCTTCTAGGGCGATTTTGTCCACTTATGTTATATTTTATGTGTGATCCATGTATTATATTGTTGAGCTCATCTCAACCATTGATTAGACTTTTGTATCTTATAATCTTAGCCACTCATTCAAAAAGTGGTTAGGGTTTTGGTGCCTCTCCTTCCTATTTAAAGGAGATAGCCTCTCATTGTAAAGAGTCTTTGGCTCTTGGATTATTGGTATAGAAAAATATTCTTGTGGAAATTCTTGTGGTCTCCTTTGCATCTGGTGTTCTTAGATGGTGATTGGAAAGTCTATTGCAACCTAGCATTTGGAAATTGTGGTAAGATCTATCTTTTTTTGGAAATCATTGTTTGTCTACAGGAGGGCGACTTCAACAAGGGCGATTTTGCAAGGCTTCTTCAAATTGACTTTCTTGGCATTCGCTTGTATCAGGGGGTTATCATTAGTATCATTGTGATCTATGCTATCTTTCTGTTACTTCTTTTGTGACATTAGTCTTATCTCTTGATGCATCAAATCTGATATTGTTGACGTTTGTTGTGCAGGAGAGAAGGCGCATTGGCTTCTTGGACCAAATCGACTTGCATAGAAACTACCTCAAAGATTCTCAAATTGATCGGGCTTGCATAGATCATCATCATCAAGGCATCTACAAGGTTACCCAGGTAAGATCCACAGGTTTGTTTCTCTTTCCTCTATCCAATCCATTGACATAATTCATAAATTGTTAAAACCCTAAATATCTTAAAACCCCCATTTTACATTTTCTCAGATCTACTTAGATCTATTGGGTTGTTGGGCGTAATATTAAGAACCCACCTCTATAGCATCCACGGCATCCTGGATCTATAGTTTGGTGAGGATTGACCTCCGTTTGACCCCCTTCCCAGGCCAACTTAGCCTCTCCCAAGCAAGGCGCACTTCTCTAGTTGGGCAAGTTGACCTAGATCTAGGTGGTGGGTGTTTGAGATTCCATTTGATTTGACATCTACACATCAAATAACATACACCCAGGTTGTCACTTTTCTGAAATTCACCTTGTGGGCCCCATTCCACATTTTAAGGGATTTAATCCCCATTTTGGACCACTTGGAACACTTAAACTCAGATCTACTAAGATCTAACCGGTGGATTGCCACGAAATTATAGATCCATACTCCTACCTGACCGATCTACTAGGATCTAAAGTTTGGATGCCATCCGACGTGATTTGACCCACCTAAACCCCAATTGAAGCCTCCTTGGGTAAAGTCGCACCACCTTGGAGAAGTGAGTTTACTCACTTCTAGGAACTGGGTACTTGAGATTATTGCAGATCTGAAACCGGAATAATTCAAAACCTAGGTCTAGACTATCACTTTGTCAAATCTTGCCTTGGGGACAGCATTCCTTGTTTTAAGGGATTGTGGTCCACTCGGGTTAAACCGAGATCTAGACACATTCAACCATCAAAACCAACATTGCCCACTTATCTCATGTTGATGGGGTCCTAAACCACAAGTCAACCCCATTTTGACTCCACTTCCCAATTCCCAAGGCACTGGTTTCTCTACAAGGTAATTGAACTTTCATAGATTGTTGGGTTGACTTATGGTTTCACCTATGCATGGTAGACTATAACTTTGAAGACATCATGAACCATGGTCAAGCTTGTCTCATGTACTAGTTAGCCCCAATACAACCTTTAACTACCCTGCATTGGACACAGTTCCCAAGGCAGTGGATCTTTTGACATTGACCTAGTACACTCATCCTAGATTTCACTTCAAACATTATAAGTCACTTTTACATCAACCATGAACCAAAGCTATACCTATTGAACCCCTCACTTGGCTTGTGACTTCATCCTTAGGTCTAGGATAAACCATACACCTAACTTCACTTAGAAATACCCTGATTTGGTGTCTTGGTTTTGATCTCTCCTGTCGGGAGTAGATCGGGTCTCCCCCTTTGTTGTCTGGGCTAGATAACATAAAGCGAAGGTTGCCTCGACTGGCGTGACAACCATATATTGGAGGTCAAGGTGATCGTGGTTGCACCTTTTGAGTTGCCCTTCCCTATTGCCATCCATGACTGGATCCATCCATAGGGGTAACTACGGTCACTTCGAAAATGGCAAATGAACCATAGTTCTGCATGATTCCATTTAGCTACAGAGGTTTTCCAATGGTGTAAATCACATCTAAACCATGATTATAATCAACAATCAAAAGATGTGCACAGGTATGTACACAAATGTTTTAATTTATATTTTATTGTCAATTTAAAAAAAAATATGTACCTAACATCAAAATTTGTCATTTGTGTACTAAGTTTTTTTGGCTTGTTGGGGTCCAAGATATAAATAGATCAATACCATACAACGCTGGCACTATACATGGGACTAGATATTTTCACTCTATTCAAACAAAAACCTTCCAAAACGTTTATGTATTTGATAGTAGAAAGCAATCATGCTTTTGTTATATTTGCACTGAAAATATTGAATCTACAGAAGTTTGTGAAAACATAACGAACAACTACGTAAAACATTGGAGACACACATAGTTTAATCCTAAAGGAAAAATGCCACTAGCAAGCATAGAAGAATTAGAATCAGAAGAAATAACAATATCATCTGATGGCGACATAATTTCAGATTTCGTTAGAGAAGGTAATAATCAAATACCACTGTTTTGTCGATTGTTCATTCTTGTCCATCACCTTATGCACATGTATATTAGTCAATTTAATTGAATTAAAAATCCTATCGTCAATTGTAATTTGCACAGGAGATCTTTTTGCTGTGATTGCACCTGTAGACAACAACGAAAATGTGAAGTATTATTTAATGCGATGCACTGAAGAAAAAATGAAGTTATTGGAAGACTACAATGACAATGGATATACATACGAGAGAGGATCCATCATTTTAAAGGGCTATTTT
Organism: Larix kaempferi; assembly: GCA_027924585.1. Classification (NCBI taxonomy): domain Eukaryota; kingdom Viridiplantae; phylum Streptophyta; class Pinopsida; order Pinales; family Pinaceae; genus Larix; species Larix kaempferi. The sequence goes on from BSBM01000674.1 coordinate 4,575,461, forward strand.
TTCAGCAGACCCATATGACTCAAAATTATGTCTACTTTCAGGATTATGAACCTAATGTTATATGTTGTCAATATAGCCATTTAGTATGTGCATCCCGAATAAAATTGGTTCAAGTTCCATCGAAAAAACAATTAAAAAATAAAAAATGGAAACTGTCCAAATATGACCATGAACGGATAATTGAGGACGACATTCCATTGCGATGTTTTTAAAACTATATAAAAAAATAATAGATCAATGGTTTTGTTCATGTCATTGTCAAATGTTGTGTACAATATATTTTTTTCTTTCTATGTCTATGATCTTGAAAGGAACTGGAGTATAAGAGTTTAAATGATCATATTCTAGTATCCTGAAATTTGAATTCAAAAATTATTTGGTAATGAAAACCTCAATGTGTAAAATTTTTGTCTTAATTCTGTATAAAATACTTTATTCGGGTCCCCATATGTCTATTAGACCACTTAACGGATGAGATAACGGATCTGTGGCTGTCGCCACTCTCCGCCCCGAATCTATAATTTAAAATATCGCTTATGTAAGTTCACATAACTGAAATCATGGCAAATGGAGACAACGATCATTTGATTTTTAATCACAAGAAAAGATTCCAGGATTGTGAAGCTTATGCTAAATTAAAGGAATGATTATTTACAACAAATCGATGAAAATTCATCAAATTGTTGTCTAAAATCATTGCTCTAATTTAGTACAAGCTTCACAATCCTGTAATCTTCGCTTATGATTAAAAAACAAAAAATTGTTATCTCCATTTGCCATAATTTCAGTCGCATCAAATGTACCTGGACATTGAAAATAAGAATTATTAATTAAAAATTCATATCAAAATTTGAACCTAATATTCATTTTTCAAATTTCTAACATTCATATTTCAATCAAAACTTCCTAGCAAATTCCTGAACTTTAATCTTAGGTAACATTCATTTATAAACTTCCTAACATTCATATTTCTATCAAAACTTCCTGACATTCCTAAACTTCCTAACATTCAAAGATAACAATTATGTTCTTAACATTTAATCCTAACATTCATTCATTCATTGCACCTTATCATAAATTCTTCAGCATCCATTCTTTCCATCACATTCATTCTTAACATTCCTATCAAAATTTAAACCTAACATTCAGATTTCAATCAAAACTTCCTAATATTCCTAAAATTTGAACTTAACATGTTCATTTTTAAGCTTCTTGGTTCATCCATATTTCTATCAAAACTTCTAACATTCCTAAACTTCCTAACATTCAAAGATAACATTCATGTTCTTAACATTCATTTTTAAACTTCCTAATTCATCCATATTTCTATCAAAACTTCTAACATTCCTAAACTTCCTAACATTCCTAAGCTTCCTAGTCCATCCATATTTCTATTAAAACTTCTAACATTCATAAACTTCCTAACATTCAAAGATAACATTCATGTTCTTAACATTCATTTTTAAACTTCCTAGTTCATCCATATTTCCATCAAAACTTCTAACATTCCTAAACTTCCTAACATTTCTAAAATTTGAACTTAACATGTTCACTTTTAAGCTTTTTAGTTCATCCATATTTCTATTAAAACTTCTAGCATTCATAAACTTCCTAACATTCAAAGACAACATTCATGTTCTTAACATTCATTTTTAAACTTCCTAGTTCATCTATATTTCCATCAAAACTTCTAACATTCCTAAACTTCCTAACATTCAAAGATAACATTCATGTTCTTAATATATTCAATCTTAACATTCATTCATATTTCAATCAAAACTTCCTCATTCATGAACTTTAAACCTATGTTCATCCAGTTTTAAACTTCCTTTAACATTTCTAAACTTCATAATATTCAAAAATATCATGTTCTTAACATTCTTAATCTTAACATTCATTCTTACATATTCATTCATTCATTTAAACATGCAAATACATATTCTAAACCTTTAAATCACACCAAATATGCTAAATAAACAAAAATAAGTAGATCATTTAAACCAAGTTCACAAAATATGTAAGTTCAAAGGACATGTATATAATCCTCAAAACAATGTTCATGGACATGTGAATTCAATGTACATATATGTATCTAGTTCAAAAATAAATATCCTCGACATGTCCAAAACAAATCTTTGCAATCTATGCATATCAACAAAAAAAAAACTCCACCATGCTATAAAAAGAAAATGGCCACCATGCTATCCTCCACTAGGGCCTCCCCCTGGACTCAACCCACCCTGCAACATGTATAAAAGTAGATTATGAATATCATTTAAATTATTTAAACTAAATTCAGAAAATTAAAATATTAAATTTATATATAAAAAAAAATTCAATTATTAACAAAATTACATCAAATTCTCCAAATACTTGTCCGCCACCATCCTCCAAAGGAGTTTTCCCTTTGCCTCCAAAAGATTTAAGAGACCCAAGCTGCAACATGTATAAAATCAATTTATGAATCTCATAAATTACTTGAACAAATTTTAACTAAATCCATAAAAATTAAAATATTAAACTTATATCAAAGATCAATTCAAGTGTGAACAAAATTACCTCCGTGCTAATATCTGCTGCATGAAGCAAAGAACCTATCTCTCCCCCCTAAAATTTAAATTGTGTTAATAAATAAAACATAATGCAAACCAAAAATATTACTGTGCCAATTAACTTAAAACTAAAACAAAAAGATTAAAAAAACATTAGCATCAAAAAACATAATTTATCATTCATATAATGTAACAAAAAATTCAATTCAAAATGAATAAAAGATTAAATTAAGATCAAGTCATATCATAATTAACAAACCTCTCCCAAACTCGATGTGTCATTGGATATAACATTTGCCGCTAGGTCGCGAAAAACCTTGGCATATGCCTTGAGATCTTCAATGCTCATTCCATCTATCTCATCATTAGTTTTGTAAACAAACTTTTGACGAATAGCAAAACAAGCCCTTTCTCGAACCAATCGCACATCTACTCCAACTAATGCTGACGATAAACCATCGCCAACAAAATTCCTTACAGCTGTCCCAAATTGAGATGTGGGCTCTATCTCTGATCTTAATGCCACCAACTTGGGTGGGCGAGATATTTGGGGTGGAGGTCGAAGAGTTGTAGGGTCTCTAAGAGCACCTTTTCGATTATATATTCGACCCTTTCCAACTCCATAAAATTCTGAATGAATATCAGTATAGTCTGGTTTCATATTTAAGAAAAACTCAGCATAAAAAAATCTAGCAAAATATTGAGAAACCTCATCGTTCCATGGAAACCGACCATAGGCTGCGAGAAACCGATCATAGAGTAGATGTGCAAGATCAGGATGCTTGAAATATTGCACTTTCAACATTTCTCGCTTTAGACCTTCTTTGAAGTTAAACATTGATTTGGCCTATTCTTTCGTCACTCTCTCCTTCACAACAACCCACTTGTCTGGACCCATCACTTGTTCCCTTCGTCTTCGCATCAAATCAACAAAACCATTTGTAGTTGGTCTGAGATTCTCATATGCCTGAATGAATTTTTGCAGTGATCCCAAAACAATCTCCAAACTTTGTTTACTCTCTGGAGGGAGATCCATAGTAGACAAATCATTTTCCAACTTGCCGTAGTGGGATCTACATCTTTCAAGAGTCATTTGATGATCACCACTTTCCCATGGAAGCTCCCGAGGTATATCAGATGGATATGTTGTAATGGGTGTACAACCCTCAGTTAATTCAACATATTGCATCCTGGATCGACCATCATCACCTTGTGTAGAATGATGAACCTCTTGAGAACCTTGCTCTGCACCCTCATCCATCTCCCTTGCTCGCTCTGTCTCCCTCCCTATAGAATTACAAGCATCTTCTGAACCATGCTCTGCTTCAAATAAAAACAAAGTTTTGTTTAAACACAAGTACAATTTTTGCGTACACAAAAAAACAATTTGTATGTACACATTAAAAGATCGATATTCATATACCAACAGAGGGTCGAGATCGGTGTTCTCCCACAGAAGGTATAGGGGAATCATTTGTACCCCTTTCGCCTCGTCGATGATCAAGTGAATGTGAACTATACAATAAACTAGAATCCCGAGGGGAAGTTGACAACCTCCGATTATCACTTGTAACACCAACCCCAGAAGACTATGAAGACCTCCTACGCTTTCACCTCAAAGACTCCTCTCTTTCCATTTGATATAATGTCTACACTTGCACAAATATCAACTGATTACATATTCAAATTCTACATGTTAATTCTACAAATTCTAAAACCTAGCTGCTAAAGAGACTAAGTTATTTAATAAGGACCTAGATTTACCTAATATCATCTAATAGTTCTTAAAAAGAGTATAGCTAATATTCTTGGATGTGTGAAGAATTAATGTACCAATCTTCTAAGTGTTTTTTATGTTTAAAATGAATGGAACCAATATAGTTAAATACTAAGTGAAGGGTTCATTTCTTTATGTCAAAGAATGAGTTCATGAACCTGTTAACTTTTAATTTAAATCTTAAATTAAAAACTTAATTGATATTTTAATACTTTAAAAATAAATTATATCTACAAATATTTTCATTATTCCATAAAATAAAAAAATTGACAATTCATGGTATTATGTTTCGAGTTTGACATGTTTCCCAAATTTGCCATGTTCCACAATGGTCTTGAGTTTCAACCTGATAACGGTAACGATTCTTGGTATTATGTTCTCCAAGTTTGCCATGTTCAACAAAATAAAAACATAATACCAAGAATGGCCACCTTTACAAGGCTAAAACTCAAGACCATTGTGGCATAGTATCATCTAATAGTTTTTAAAATGACTATGACTATTATTGTTCGAATGTATAAGAAATTACTGTACCAATCTTCTAAGTGATTTTGTTTTTTCATAGTACATCTAAATTAAAGTCTATTCATGTCTATAGTTTAGTTGTACCTAAAGTCAATTTTAAATTTTTGTTGTATCCAAAGTAGAGTTTAATCATCTAAAGTTTTGTTGTATCTATAACTATGCATTAACACAGTTTGTAATAGAACTAATATATTGATCTCTGAACTTTGTCAATGTAGACAGAGTTCATGAACTTTGTCCATGTCCATGTTGATAGAGTTCATCCAATAAGACAAGCCTATATATAAAAGGGATATATCATTTGCAAATACAATTACAGTCCTACTTTTATTTTCATTTCTAAACACATAAGCAAAATCAATAATTTAACAAAAACAACTAACTAAACATTGCATATATTTCTTTTTTTATATTTAAATTTAAATCATTTTCAACATACGATTTGGCCAGAGTTCATGAACTCTGCCCAATTGGATAGAGTTCATAAACTCTTCCCAACTGAACAAAGTTCATGAAATCTGCCAAATTGGACAGAGTTCATGTTAAACCTCTTAATACTAATCCACACTATCTGTGAGTAATAAGTATCATTACCTATGCTAGTTCATGAACTCTATCCAATTGGACAGAGTTCATGAACTCTGCCCAATTTTGGATAGAGTTCATATTTGGGCAGAGTTCATTTACAGGGACAAATTCAAAACTTTTCAAACCAATACTTAATTCTTGAATTAAAAAAAACAAATTTCGACTTACCTGTTTAGACCCAGCCGAAACGAAAGCAGATGAATTTAGATCTGGCCGAAGAGAGCTCAAAAGGAATTGGACACAGCCGAAACGAAACGAGCCAAGCAGCCAAGAAAAACAAAACCTGCAATAACAATTAGAAATTAATATAAGAAATTAAAAAAAAAATAAACACATAAATAAGCAAAAAGACTTACCTCTGCACAGCCTTGCGTCGACAGGTCCCCAGCTACAACACCTCGCTGTTATGAAAACTTCCCCAGGAGAACACTCCAACGCCAAAGCTCCACCAACAGAAGTGCAGCCACATGCTAAACCTACAGATGTCCAGACGCAGACTCCACCACAAAGCGTCCAGACGTCCAAACAGGCTTACGAGCGGATGGAAGAAGTAGAAGGTGGCGGACGAGCGAATGGGAGAGGCAAAAGCTGGCGGCCGAACACTCCAACAACAAAATTTGAAACGTCCAACCGAGCAACGACCAACCGCCGAGCAAATTGTGACGCACAGGGTGGTGGAGAAGTGACACGCAACAGCGGGGAAGTGGGTGGCGGAGTTCGACGATAGCCAGCTAGACGGACGAAGGGGTGGACGGGAAACAGACGAGACGGGTGACGCGGAGGCGGGACTAGCAACAGCTCCAGAAGGGGTCCACGAAATCAACAGAAAGTGACAGACAATGGCCGTGGTTGAGATTTTATGCAGAATAATTATTCGGCCGAACAATTGCACAACGCCGTGCGTTTTCTCCGTCTGGATAAAACCTCACACACACATCGAGGCCACCGTTAGGTCTAACGGTGGCCCGTTAATTGTTATTCGGCCGAATAAAGTATAAGTTATTCGTACGAATAACTTAATTTATTCGGCTGAATAATTAAATTCATTCGGCCGAATAACTTCCACTATGGTTCTTTAGCGCCCGATTCTCACCAAAGTGTAACCCACCTTCGCGTTTCCACCCTTGTTTGTAGATTCCATAATCAATGCACTACAAGAACATCACACTCAATAATCAAATGAAAGACAAAAGTTGTACAAACATCGCAATAAGTGTTATGATGCTCCACATAAGTATATGGGTTTGATAATTGATGGCATGGATCAGAAAAAAACACTCTTTCCACATTTTGTCCATGTGCCAAAGAATTTAAAGGAGGAAAATTTCATTCAGTTTCACGTGGTCGGGTGCATGGTTTTTAATGGTGAAATGTTTCCAAGGGTTTCCTTCACAACTCCAAATATTTAAAATGATGCAAATTTGACCATCACCATTATTCACCATGTCCTTAGTCATTGGCCTGGCGATCTTCCTGAAGTTCTATATCTACAATTGGACAACACAAGCCGAAAAAACAAAAATCAGGTCGTGTTTGGTTATCTAAGCATGCTTGTTGAATTGGGAATTTTTAAAAAGGTAAAAGCTGGTTTCCTTCTTATTGGGAATACGAATGATCATATTGATCAAATGTTCATCCATTTTGCAAGGACATTGTGGAGGAAGAAGGTCGGGAGCCTACCATCATTGAATGAAATTATAAGAAAAGCATACCATCCAAATCCTATTGTACAAAAATTGGAAGAAACTCTTGACATGCGAAGATTTAAGTTTGGATCGCATGGTGAAGAAGGGTGCATTGAAAAATTTAATGACATTAGCTTTCAACATCAATTTAGTATAAAAAATATTGATGGAAAAACACTACTGTGGGGCAAGAAGTACTCAACTAGCACAGAATGGGGGCCTTTATCAGGTTTGGCATTTCTGAAATTCGTCCCAGATCGTTAAATGTATGCTTCAAATTTATTGTTATTGCAATCATCTGCAGAGATTCATAATGCAAGGCTACATAGTAGAGATGTTGATTCTTCTCAATGCTTGGAAGAAATCAAAAAGTCTATCGAAGATACATATGAGTACTTTGATGTTGCTGATTCTGTTTGGTGGGAGTCTTTTTTTCATGGAGTAGAGTGACATAATTTCAAACTCTACAAATGGAGATATATATTTGAAGTCTCCATTTGCTTGGACACAAAGTTTATCAAATGAAAATGAGGTAACAAATGTTGAACCTCGAGGTGTTGATTTTTCTCAAGTAGAGGAAAGATAAATGTATATTGGCTCTAGAAGATCATCCACAAAGCGTCGAGAGATGGAAGACCTTTACATGGGCTCAATACAAGATATCAAGAAGGGTTGCATGATTGCAATTTTGGCTCCAAAGGATGCACGCCATTATCCATTTTGAATTGCAAAAGTTATGAAGGTCAATAAAGAAAATGAAGAAGTAGTATCAATAGAAGTACATTGGTATGCAACAAATACACACCCATTTGATGGTGTGTACAAGGCAGAGATGGTGGTTGAGAAAAATGTTCGCAGAAAGAGAAAAAGAAAGGTTCAAAAAATAAATCGTTGCCGCATTGACATCTTGAAATTAAAGGAAGTTGATATATTTTTTTTATGATTTCAAGCTGACAAAGAAAGACACTCTTCGCTCCAAGACTATAGAGATTATCAAGAGGTTGCTGCCAAAACAAGAAGTTGCAAGATTGGAGTCTATTAAACCAAGACGTAGATCCTGAAGGAATATGACATCTAAAATGATGGGCATAGATGTAGACTCAGATGGTGCACCTATTGATAATAGAGAAGAATATGGGTCATCTACATCTTCATCCAGTCCTTCATCTACATAAAATGTAGATTCTAATGGGGTGTCAGAATCCATGGATGAATTTGAATAATTTCACATGAAACATTTTAGATGTTTTTTATTAGTATGATGTTTGTAATTGAAACTCATAAGGAATTTTTGAATATTTATATGAATCATTTGTTCTTGTATGGTCTAATATATTATTTCATTATGAATCGCCTCATAATTTCTTTGTTTTTATATGGTTAGAGTGGGGAAATTATTTATGATTTTTTGTTTGTTTGTTTAATATGCAAGTTTCAAAAAAGTTGTAATTTATCTCTTGAAGATTTTTTTTTTTCCAATTTAGGGGTTGATTTTACAGTTTGTGTAAACAACAGTATGGGATGTTTAGGCCATGGCTCTATTTTTTACCTTGAAAAAAAAACATGTATACTGGTATCAACACTTTTATATTTGGGGGGTGTTTTTGGTGTTTTTTTTTGCAAAAATCATTATTTTTATGGCTAGAGTTCTTGTTCATACTATAAAGTTCTCATTTCATAGTATAAGTGGTTCATCATGTTGGATGCATTGATGAAGGTCTCGTGCTATAATATTCTAGTGTATTTTCCACAAGGAACTATGCTTCTAAAATCAATAGCTACATATGATCAAGTGGAAGATGCACAATTATACCTCAACATTTGGATGAGGTGGTTGTGGAGAACGTTGTATAATTCATCACTGATAATGACTCTAACTATGTTTCTACTAGTAAATTGGAGGGAAAATGTTAAATATATAGCATCGAGAGACATTCTCCAAACCAATCTTGTGAAACGAAGATTGATCCTCCCGTATAGAGGTGAGCACTTTGATTTCCTTCCGTGTAAAGGTTATTCCTCCCGTATAAAGGTACTTGATCAAAGTAATGATGTTGTAAAGTCTTGTTGGACAAGACTCCAGGCTTGTGTGTCAAGTCATGATTATCATGTGAACCTTCCGTATAAAGGTATCGATGAGATGGACCTTTTGTACAAAGGTCATGCTTTACTTGTTAAATCATTTAATGCTGTGTGATGTATTATTAACCATGATCACTAGTTGCTATTAAGTCTCATTTAGAGATTGATAACTTCTAAAGTGAATTACTTTAGCATATGATCATTTGGTCTAGAATAATATAATATGATCACAACATTCGATAATTCTTCTTAGTATAATGTAATGTGATGGATAATTAAAGTTAGCACATATTGACCATACAGTAAGAGATAAATAAATAAAAGATAAAGCATAGAGATCAAGAGAATTATAAATTGCCCATGCAAACATTTCAGTTAATTAAAGAGAACTCAAATTGTTAAAGCTTCAGTTATAAAGATTTAGTTAAGTATCAATGCTTTAGTTAAAGCATCAGTTAAAGATATGCCTCAGTTAACTAAAGAACTCACAGTGGTCACTTGAAGTAAATCAATCTATCATGTCCCAAAATTTTGCATTGGGTCACAATGGCCTAAGCCCATTGGCCATACTCATGATAGTTTGTCAAATTGATGCTAAGAGTCAAATAATTGCCAAGAATGATGTCCAAGTTAGTAATAATGTTAAATTAGATCCAAATGGACAAGGTGGGTCACATTAAGAGAAATTCTCAATTCAAAGTTTGTAATATACCCATCCAAATGAACTGTCATGGAAGAAAATTACTAGTTCCCTAGGTTGGGGGTGGAAGCATTGGGATTTGAAATAAGGGGGATAATAAATGATGTTTGGACATTAGAATAGCATAAATATTTAATAAATGAGCTAAATAAATAAATACAAGGGAAAATCAAAGTGGCAATTGATCATGAAGACACATGGAGGATGTGGGACCCACACAAGCTAGATTTTATATGCCACATGGTATCCTTATCTTGTTGATTCGAATCCATGAGAAGTCCAATGTTCTTGGGATGAGTTGGAAGGGAATAATACTTGGCATGACTCAATGAGGTCGAAATGTAAAGGAAGAATAACTCCCATGGAAGAGGAAGAGGCAATTTGGAGCTAGTGGGACACTTGGGTTAGATTCCCTAGCTCTATGACAACAATGATGAAGACGCTATGACACCTATGACACAAATAAGACCTGAAGGTTGACATCTAACATATATGACATGTCAGGGCTAAAAATAACCTCCAAGAGGGTGCTCAAGTGAGTTAGGGTAGCCAAAGAGACACCAATTCAAATTTGGAGAAGGAGAGGGTTAGAATTGGAAGGACAAGTGGCATACTTGGGAATCTCTTCCCAAGTATGATAGTGTTTGATCATTTTGAGAATTTTCATTTGTGAAGAGAGCTAGTGGAATACTAGTATACTTTTCTTAGCCAATTTTGAGGGTGAAAGATTCCCATCCTAGTTGGTGTGTGGAAAGGCCATTCAGACCTTTCATGGGAGATTTAATGGAGTCTTTATTTGTAGGTGTAAGCTACAAGACAGCTCATGGTTTCTTCTAGTGCAGCTCATTCCTCCAACCATTTCCAGTTTTCTTGGCATATTCTTCATCCTTGAGGAGAGGTGCTTTTGGTGAGCTATTTTACTCTTTGGGGAAGCTTCTAATGCCCCATTTCTATTTTAATAATATGCATATACTCTTTTCTTCACTTTCAGAACTTTATCAGGTCGATATTCCAAGTGGATATATGTAAAATTGATCATTAATGAGCAAATAGTGACCATTTCCCCACTATATTGATGTATACCAATGAAATGTTGATGAATTCGAATGGAAGAGTGTTTCAATGATGTATTTATGAAGAATAGACTGTTATTAATGAGTTTCACAAGTTCCATGTTCAATAATTAAGCATTTGGAGTCATCTTGCTCAGTTTTATATCATTTGGAGAGGATTTAATGCCATTTCCCCCAAGGTTGAAACTAGTAATTTTGTAGATGTTTGGAGAGGTTGTAACATGCTTAACAAAATGAATAAATATGCACATGATACCTTAACATTGTTGGGTTCAGCAAATGCCCCTTTTTGGCCATCCTTATTACATCATTTCGCCCTGATTACATCCTATTTTCACAAGCTATACCTATGCCTTTTCTCCAAATCAACCAATGATATTGACAGGCATAATTCGTTATTGCTTTATTTATTTTATGCCTAAGATTGTTAAGGTTCTAGATCCTAGTCCTTGATTTATGCTAATCTGTGTGATTTCATTTAGTCAAGATATAAAGCGCAGGTGTATCAGCCAAATGGCGCCAGCTGTTACTCTTTAAAGCTCGATTCCTCATACTCCAAGGGACAACGCATTCCTCTACGAGAATCTGTAATAGGCCTCCACTGAAACAGAACCCAGCTGCAATAGACAAGTCACATCCCAGCTTGCCAAATCCATTGATCCATTGATTACTGGAGTAACAACTCCTTCATGAGTAACAGTCTTATTTAATACGGTTGTAATAGTTAGCTGTAACTCCACAGCATGAAGATCATAGATCTTCATTACTGCACGACTTTAGTGGATTGTGATCTGTACTTTCAATTTATAAATATGAGAAGGATCTTGTAGCCTGGGGTTGGACAATTACTATTTTGCATAAGCTGTAACAGAGCACTGATACTATCAATTTCCATCATTAATATAAGAGCAAAGTTCTTCATTTCTGTGTCTTAATTTGTTGTGATTCTCGGCATCTCTGTTAGAAAGCCAGGGCTCGCCTTCTCACAAAGATAACCGACTTAAGTAGGTAGGGTAATTTAGCTTTCTTTCTGTTGTGTGGTGTGGAATCATTGTAGATGTTACTGTTAGCTGCGATAGATGTTAGCTTTCCTTTTGGTAGTTCACGATTGCATCTTGAATAGCTGTAGCAGAGTGGTGTGACAGTTGTCTGTGTAGGTTAATTCAGTTTAATGCATGTGTGTTCGAATCAGCTGTAACAACCAAGCTCAATTCCAATATCTTTCAGTTGTTTATGCTTTCTAGGATTTCCAGTAATTATCAGTTAGAGTTCAAGCTTATGTTTAGATTCTGGTTGTTGTTGTATCTTCAATTGGTTTATTAGAATAGGTAGATTGTGATTGAGTAACAGTAGCTACTGGATGGATCATTTTGGTAAAGATTGAATATTGTAGTTTGATAATTGTAGGATTTAACTTCTTACAAAAGTAATCTAGTTTATTTCTATTCTTAATTTTATAACTGTTAGGTTGATTTTTGTAGGAAGGTAGCTGCAATTGAATTCCTAGATGTATGAGTTAGATTAGTTTTCTTTATGGAATGAGTTTGGCTGGATAAACTGGTAGGATAATTATCTCCATTTAGTTAATCAACTGCTTGACATGTTTATGCACAGATTGTGTTTATTGCCATTGAAACAAAAAGATCTCCCTGGGTTTGACAATTTATATTGAGCATCCTATGTGTTAGCTTTAATTAATTGACATATGGGGTGACCAAAATTTTGGCGTTGTTGCTGGGGATGGTAATATATAAACAGAGTTAGTAGTTGGTTTCATTTGATTTCATTTTGGTTTAATTATTTACAGCATGCATGAATACAAGAAAAACAAATCGGGAACCCCCTTTGAATACTAACATTGCAGGTGGAAGAGGTTGAGGTTGTAACGCTGGTCAGGGAAGACATACATACATTGATGAAATAATTTCTAGAGCTGATTATTCCACTAGAACATCGTGGACATCTACAGGCAGGGGAAATTCTGTTCCTCCCAATCTTGAGAATTCAGCATCAACAGTGGAGAATACAACGGGACCTTCAACTCATGTTGCAGAAAATAAACCTCCTAAAGATAAGGGAAGTGCTGAGGGTGTACCAGATAGAGAGGAGATCTATCATATCAACGGAACCAGAATTACTAAAGAAGTGTGGTTGGAGACTCTCCGAGTAGTAGAAGAAGAGAGGAGGCGAGAAGAAGAGAGGAGAAGAGAAGAAGAAGCCAAAGCAGAGGAAGAACGCATAAAGGAAGCTGTTGAATTTTGGACTAGAACCATAGCTGGTAGAGAACAGGAAGGGGAGAACGAACATGGGGAGAACCAGGAAGAGGAAGGGGAAAATAATCAGCCTGGTAATACTGTGGCTACATTAGAATTCCCTATCCTCCAGACACCTGGAGCAGCTCCCATGAAAAATATCTCACCATCAATTCTCCCGAACTTCCATGGTAAGTCTTCTGAGGATCCCGATGAGTTTCTTTTTGAGTTTGATATCCTCTGTTGTAGTTATGATTACACCTCTAGTGCTCAGAAGCTGAAGTTATTCCCAGCCACCTTGAAAGGAAATGCTCTGCGCTGGTTCATGAGTTTGGGTCGTGAGACCATTACTACTTGGGACCAAATGAGAAACACATTCCTTTCCAAGTACCAGGAATATTGTAGAACTAGGGATAGAAAGGAGGAGTTGTTTAAAATGGTTCAAAAGGATGAAGAGAGCTTGGAAGACTTTTTGGAGAGATTGTTGTACAATTTACAAAGATCTGGTCACGCTGAGATTAGAAAGGATGTGCTCAAGATCATTTTACTACAAGGAATTAGAGAAGACTGCCTTGATATGTTGAATTTGCTGGGAAAAGGGGACATCTCGAAGTAACCTTTCGAGAAGATTGTTGAATTATGTCGAAGGTACTCAAGGGAATCCTCTTGAACCAACAAACGAGACAAAGATCGAGACTAGGATGTCTTCACTAGGACTCAGAAGTAAGCTAGTGGAGGGGCCACTCGAGCGGAAATAGGCAACTTACTGGAGAATTTTAAAACAGACTTGATGAGTTCCATTTCCTCAGAGTTAGATGTCATGAGAGAAAAGCAGAAGCAAGTAGTAGAAGGTCTTACAGTTGGTGTATTCTGTCCTAAATGTAGGAAAAAACACCCATTGAAAGAATGCCCGCTGGACAAAGCAGAGATATGTAGGATATGTGAACTGGAGCATGATACCAAGGAATGCCTTTCATTACCTAAGGTCAAAGCAGTCCTGCAGGCATCCATTTCGGATGTGGACCCAACTTACTTCATTTCATAGAAGAAACCATGGCAGCCTCGCAATTAAGGTATGAATCTAGACCCATCATTTTTTCTGAATAATATGAATGGAATGAACAATATGCATAATATGAATACACAATTCCCTTCACATCATTCTAACAATCAGTGGCATCCATCTCAGAACTCAATGCATAATCCTAACCCATGGACACCATGGTCACAACAGTCAAACAACCAAGCTCCTTGGAATTCCAACTGGAGAAATTCTTACCAAGGAAATAACTTTCCCCATCACCAAACTCAGTGTCAAAAATATCCTCCTCAACAGTATCAGCAACCGTAACTCCCATTCCAAAACAATGCCGCACCTATGAATGAACCACTTCGACCACATCTACCTGCACAACCTAACCCGAACCCAAACAATAAAGCAGTCCATCTATTCGAGACTGCCAACATGCCTGCATATTCCATCACCCAGATTCCCTGCAATGATATACAATTACGATCAGGAAGGGTGGTGGAACCTATTATCACTGAGGATGTTTCATCCCCAGTGATTGAAACTGGAGTGAATCAACACTATGAGAATATGGTTAATTCAGCAAGCCCCATCATTGAGGATGCTGATACTCCTACCGAAACAATAGTTGAAACTCAGAGAGTAACACACGATGTATCACAGCCTACACAGTTGATGAGAGAACCACCATACCCTGAACGATTGGCCTTGCAGAAAACAATGGAACAACCTCGATTCGATCTCTTAGGAGAATTGAAAAATTTGTATGTTAAAATTCCACTGTTACAGGCCCTCCATGATGTGCCCATTTATGCCAAGATTGTTAAATATTTATGTGTCAAGAAACCAGCAAGAAGACCTAGGGACCCCCCCACTGTCCACGTACTGGGAAAAATTTCCGAATTAATAATGGGGAAGGCCCCTGTGGAAAAATACGATGACCCTAGAAATCCGACTGTTACAGTTCACATAGGGAACACACAAATCCCCAATGTCTTGGTAGATTTAGGCGCAACTATTAATGTTATGACCATAGAGACTGTGAAGAAATTGGGACTCACTAATCTTCGACCGACCCCTATTGTTTTGGAACTTGCTAACAGATCAACAATCAAGCCTAAGGGGATCTTAGATCACCTCATGATCTCAGTTGACTCGTGGGAATACCATGCAGATTTCTTGGTGTTACAGCCGAAATCCCAGTTGGGGGGACACCCACTAATCCTAGGAAGACCGTGGTTGGCCACAACAAACGCCTGTATCAGCTGTCAGTCAGGATCTATGACCATTTTAGACGGGACTGAGATCAAGAGCCTAACCTTGTACCCTCCAGCTCAACCAAGCACAGAAGCTGAAACTCCATTGTGGGTAGATTTGGAGGAGGAAGAAGGTGTGCAGCCGTTATTAACAATAGGGAGAGCCTTAATGTTTAAAGATGAAACAAAGGATGATGCCATTAATAGTTTCATCAGTGAGCCCACGTTAGTCAATAAAAATGTCTATCAAATCTTGAACAGTACTCTAGCTGCAACAGAACAAGAAAATCTTACAGAAGAAACTCTAGTCAGTGATGCCAGTATAATTCCAGTACTCAATAATTCGAAGATTGTTCCAATAGAAATCGGTCCAGGGAAAACATTGAATATCAATCCAAATCTTGCACCTAGCGAGCTGGAACAACTAGTCACTTTGCTAAAACAACGAAGGGGAGCTTTCGCTTGGGAGTACACAGACATGAAAGGGATTCCTTCCAATCTGTGCACCCATCACATTTATATTAAGAGCGACTCCAGGCCTATGTGTCAACCACAACGAAGGATGAACCCGAACCTAAGAGACATAGTGAAAGAAGAGATCCAAAAAATTTTGGAAGCAAGATTTATATACCCGATTTCAGACAGTGAGTGGATTTCTCCACTTGTGATTGTGCCAAAGAAGAATGGGAAATGGAGGGTCTGCGTGGATTATAGAGAATTGAACAAAGCAACGCAGAAGGACCACTTCCCCTTACCTTTCATCGATCAGGTCCTTGATACCTTGTCTGGGAAAAAGTATTTTTCCTTTCTGGATGGCTTTAGTGGCTACAATCAAATCCAGATTGCTCCAGAAGACCAGGACAAAACCACTTTCACCTGTCCCTGGGGAACTTTTGCATACCGAGTACTTCCTTTTGAGTTGTGCAACGCATCAGCCACATTTCAGAGAGCAGTGATTGGAATCTTTTCGGAAATGGTAAATGATTGCATGGATATTTTTATGGATGACTTTAATCCATATGGTGATAGTTATGAAGAAGCACTGAAAAATTAGAAAAGGTCTTGAAACGCTGTGAACAAAACCAACTCTCTTTAAGCACTGAAAAGTGCCATATGATGATGAGTGAGGACATAGTGCTGGGGCACTTCATCTCTTCTGAGGGTATCCAGGTAGATCCATCCAAAATCAAGGTAATTGAAAATATACCAACTCCTGGAACACAAAAGGATGTATGCAACTTCTTGGGGCATGCTGGCTATTACAAAAGGTTCATAGAAATTTTTTCCAAACTAGCTTCTCCTTTGTTCACTCTGTTGATAAAGGATGCATAGTTTGTCTGGAATGATGCATGCCAAACAACGTTTATTGAGCTAAAGAAAAGGCTATATACAACACCCATCTTACGAGGGCCCAACTAGGCTCTGCCTTTTCATATTTCTTCAGATGCTTCAGACACTGCCATTGGAGCAGTTTTGGGACAACAGGAAGGTAATGCTCCTTATGCAATTTATTACAGTAGTAAGAACTTATCTCTTGCTGAACTAAACTATACTGTCACATAAAAGGAATTTCTTGCCATTGTTTATGCCATCAACAAATTTAGACATTATATTACTAGATATTCTACTTTTGTGCACACTGATCATTCCGCTATCAAGTATTTAATGAATAAACCAATCATGAATGCTAGAGTTACTAGATGGCTGTTACTGTTATAGGAATTTGATATCACAATTATTGATAGACCAGGGAAGGAAAATGTTGTTGCATATTTTTTATCTCGACTTATTAACAATGATGACAATTTACTAGTCGAATATTCCTTCCATGACGAACATTTGTTCCCAGTGTCAGCTCATTCCCCGTGGTATGCAGATATTGCTAACTTTTTAGCTGCAGGTAAGCTCCCAGCACATTTGTCGAAGAGAGAAAAAAAGAAGATCATACAACAGAGTGCTAGGTACTGCTGGATTTATGGCCATCTTTTATACACAGGGCTTGATTTAGAGATCAGAAGATGTGTTAGAGAAGATGAGATCTTTAGCATTCTTAAATCTTGCCATGATCAGCCCTGTGGGGGACATTTTGCTGACAAAAGGACAGGTCATAAAGTTTTGAGAATGGGCTATTTCTGGCCCACATTGTTTAGGGATGCAAAGAAGTATGTTCAGGCATGTGATAGCTGCCAAAGGATGGGCCAACCCAATAGATTAGATGAAATACCTTTGCAGCCACAGCTTGTGGTTGAACCATTTGATAGGTGGGCTCTAGATTTTGTAGGGCCTATCAACCCTCCCTCAAAACAGAAAGTTCATATCTTGGTTTGCACAGATTACATGACCAAATGGGTAGAAGCCGTAGCCTTAGTTAGGGCCAATGATCAAGATGTGATTGATTTCCTATATGAAGAAATTTTTACTCGGTTCAAAGTACCTAAGGAAATCATTACAGATGGTGGACCACAGTTTGTGTCTTACAAGCTGGAAGCACTGTTACAGAAATTTCATATTCAGCACAGAATAACCTCGCCATATCATCCACAGGACAATGGCCAAGTGGAGAGTAAAAACAAGGTGATCGAGGCTATTTTGACAAAAACAATGAAGAACCATCATAAAGATTAGGCTGACAGGCTTCCAGAGGCACTATGGGCCTATCATACTACATGGTGTAACACCACTGGTTTTTCCCCATATGAGTTAGTGTACGGTAAGAATGTTGTTTTTCCAATTGAATTTGAAATCAGGACCTTGAAAACAGATGTGGAAGCAAACCTTGATTTATCAGAGGCACGTAGGGACCGACTGAATCAGCTCAATGAGTTGGATGAGAAGCGCACAGCTGCAGTACATCATATAGCTTTAATCCAACAACAATGCTCTAAGTGGCATGATCGATTTATAAAGAAGAAAGTCTTCCAAGAAGGAGACTGGGCTCTATTGTATGATTCACGGTTTAAGAGGGACTTTAAAGGCAAGTTGCGTACTCATTGGTTGGGCTCCCATCAGATAGATCGGGTATTTGATAATGGAACAGTTCGGTTGATCACCATTGATGAAAACAAAATACCATTATTCGCAAATGGTCATCGGTTGCGACTATATCACAAGCCGATCTCAAGGGAAGGTTTTGTTTCACATGTTGCAGATGATCCAGACTATCAGTTAACGCCGGGACAGGGATTTTTCTCAACCCCTGTCAATTTTTAAGAACTGCAATCTCCACATGATTTGTACATAAATAATTCATTTTCTTTTTCATTCTGTATTTGATCTATTTTGCATTTTTCATTTTGCATTTGATCGGGTTTGTTTTGAAGAATTCTGTGCAGGAATTAATTGGAGGAACAACGGTCGTGACTGTGCCAGACGATTGCAGGCACCTTGCATTGTTCCTGATCTAATAAAGCTCTTTTTAAGAAGATGGATGATTTGTTACCTTTTAGCAGTCAGTTGAAAATTTTCCTGTTACTTCATTATTGCGCAGTTGCAACTCCTTACCTTGCTCACTCTTCCCATTTCAGTAGTTGCGACTCCTCACCTTGCTCATTATTCCTATTTTAGCAGCTGCGACTCTGCTATTCTTGACCATCCCACCAAATCCAGCAACTACGACTCTGCTATTTCCACTTCATTTTCACTCTTTTCCAGCAGCTACGACTCCGCTATTCTTAACCATTTCGCCAAATCCAGCAACTGCGACTCCGCTATTTCCAATTCATTTTCGCTCTTTTCCAGCAGCTGCGACTCCACTATTCTTGACCATTCAGCCAAATCTAGCAGCTGCGACTCCACTATTTTTATTTCCATTTCGCTCTTTTCGTACAGCTGCGACTTTGCCATTCTTGCCTATTTTGCTAAATCTAGCAGCTATGACTCTACCATTTTCATTTCCATTTTGCTTTTCCCATACAGTGGTGACCACACCAGTCTGCCTGCTCTCTGAATGATGATGCCAATAATGATTCAATTGGGTATCAGTTTAGTTGCTTGCTCCACAAGATCCAATCACAGTTCGCCACGAAGGAAATTTTCGGGTGTCTTGGGTATCTGTCAGCTCGGGTGGCGGTGGCCACATCACTTCAGCACATGTGCATTTATGCTCGTTTTAATGGAAGAAATGACGAAAGCAGACTATGATGATTAATCCACAGCTGAACGCATAATGCAAAGGTACGGATTCAGAACTTTTACATGATTTGGAAGGAAATTAAATACGGTAATAACGATTATGCACTGTCTTAGCCCTCGATTAGCGAACCCATACCATTTAAACACTAGGGAAAATGTCAGAATCACGTTTGTATTTATTTCCCGGCATCTTACCCGAGTTATATCGAAATACTCCAAGTATGCCAACTTTCCATAACTATCTCATTTTACCCGGACTTCATACCTGTGTCGACTTTCCTAAAATACGCTATTTTCGAACTCCAACTATCCCTTGCATGTTCGTATGCTGCAACTCCCATGTCTAGACTGGTAATTGTTGTATTGGTTCTGAATTTTGAGGGGAGATTGAGATGGGTAACCCAGTTCGGCATGAACCCGTAAACACGGAATCCTTGCGCGCCAATGTAGAATTTCTTAACATTTTCATAGCAGCAGGTTGGATGGACTACTTTGAACGGTTGAACGGTTTCCACACAGAAATCGCACTACAATTCGCCCTTAACTTGACTGATACTCACTCTGAGGTTAGGGGACTGCGTGTGGATGTCATATAAGAGATCATAGCAGAGGTTACTGGCTTACCCCAGGTTGGGAAGAAGTCATTTGGACGGAAGGCACATAATGCAAATGCTGTGAGAGAATTTTTGGCCGTCGGGGAGCAAGTTAGTCCAAAGCATCGTGGGTTGAAACTGGCATCTTTACCACGACCATGGGATCAAGTAGCAGTCTTTGTGAAGAGATATATCTCTTGTGAAGGTAGGTACCAAATGGTGTCCTTCTCTGAACTTCCCTTATTGTCTCATTTATGCCATGGCAATTTGGTAAATATACCATTTTATCTTCTTAAATCCCTACAAACCATGGCCGGATATGCAAAAACTTCCCAACACCCAGTTTCCTCCCTTACTAATCATGGCCTAGTTAAATTATTAGTCCTGAGAACCATTGCAAATCGTAACTTAACCTGGGAGCAATTTCTTGTTGGAGATGGGCCAATCATAGAACTTGTATTAGAAATGGAGGGTGTTGGCGAAGGTAATGAGGACCGGCGTTCCTCAAATACAGTTGGGGGGGAGGTTGGAGCATTAGGAAACCAGACTAAGGACGAAGAGGAGGTAAATATGGGAGAAGCAATACCAGTAGAAAACCCTGTCGCTGAGAAGATTGTGATGGAAGCCATGGTGCAGGACGTAGTGAAATCAGAAGTTGTAATTGCGGAAGCAGATACTCAGGTGGAAGAAGCTGAAACTGGAGCAGCTATTGAAGCTGTGACAATAGAAGCTGCAACTACAAAAGCAGGAATTCAGGAGGAAGGATATCAGGCAGGAACAACAGGAGAAGGGGCTGTGGAAATTTTGGAGGTTGTGTCCTCTCCTGAGATAAGAGGGACCATTATTGAAGAGGAGAAGACCAAAGAAAAGACCCCTGTGTCAAAGAAACGAGGAAGAAGGCCAGGGAACAAGGGTCAAACATCCACTGTAGCAAAGAAAAGAAAAACCAGAGCTGTCACAGCATCAATAACAATAAGCAGTGAAGAACACCTAGTGGGAATGGTGAGGAAAAGAAGGACTCGATCAATTGTAGCAGCAGAAGCAAATGTAACAGTAACAACAACAGAGGCAGCAGAAGAAGCAAAGACAGTGGATCCAGTTGGGGTTAATAATGAAGTACCCTCATCAGAGACAGCAGGAGAAATTAGAGAAAATAACGAGTCACCTCTGGTAGAAATAGCACATGTAACAGGGGTAGATATAGAAATTCCCATTTTGGACCCCAAGTCATCTGCTGTTATGCAGGAACCTTCCATAGAAGAACCTCAAATCGAAAATCTCCTATATGAAAACGAATTATTAAAGAAGGAGGTGCAGACATTGCGAAATGAGTTGAAAAGATGGAAGGGATTAGTTGGAAAACAAGCAGAGAAGAATTTGAATACATTATTAGATGCTGCAAACTTATTAGAAAATTCATCTTTTGCATTAGAAAATGAGGAGCAAGGAGAGACTATTTTCCCAGAGTGTGGAGACATATTCTTTGCAGCAGGACACAGAGCTATTGTGTTGGGAGTTGTATCACAAAAGCATGCACAAATAGAGCAGGAGGAAGAAAGAATGCCATAAATAGAATTGATGGGGGAAAATGAGCCAAGAATTGAAGAGATTCCTGATTTGAATTCAGGAGATGAAACAGTGCAGTCCCAGCCATCAGGGGATACTAAACTTCTTCAGGACCAGTCTCATCAGTCAGAGATATTTGATATAACCCAGAAACAATCTCAGCAGTTTGAGGAAATTGAAGGGCAGGGGGCTGTTACACAAGAACCAACACCCTTGGAAATATATAGTGAGGCTGTAACTCAGACATCAATATTTAACATCAAGGATTAAGAAGAGAACACTGTTACACAAGAACCAGTGTTTTCAAAATCTTTTGCTGAAGCTGCAACACAAACTGAGATGGATGAGATTGAAATGGAAAGAAAGGATGCTGTCACACAAGAACCAGCAGTCCTAAGAATATTTGTTGAGACTGTAACACAAACTGAGATGGGTGAGGTTGAAATGGAAAGAAAGGATGTTGTTACACAAGAACCAGCATCCTCAAAATTAATGGCTGAGACTGTATTACAAACACAGACCACTGTAACACCAATGGGGGATGAAATTGTTACACTACTAAAGCAAAACAAGGAATTCATTTATCTGGACTCTGATGATGAAGAGGATGAGGAGAACAAAAGATTTCAACGGCTAGAGAAAAATATTCTTTGGCTAAATCTTGAGTTGGATAAATGGCATAAATATATTGATCAGTTTAGGACAGGTATAATTTCTCTCCAAGAACATAAAAATGTCATTAGGGAGTTGAGAGAAAAATGGGTTGAGGAGTTATTTTTCCAGAAACTCCAGTGGGAGAAACTTCAAGAGAAATTGGAAGGGTTGAAGAAACTTAAGTCCATGCAACAAGAAAAAGACAAGATGTATACTCTTTCCCTAGAATTGTTGAGTTGCAAGGCTCCATCCCCCTCTTACCCTGTTTTTCTCCACGAGCAGACAACTTTATTTCAATTGAGGGCTCTGAAAGAAGGGAGATCATTTGATTTGGCAACAGCCACCCAGTTTTTGGAAACTTTTCTGAAAAGTGATTTTAAGGATCATCATTTGTTATGTGAATTGTATTTACATGACAAGGCTTGTTATATTGACTCTCCATCCAATCCATTGCCTTGTTTAGGGGATGTTCAGCTGAGGGAATTTGCCTCTTTTGTCATTAACCATGTAAAATGGCAAGATGCTTTCCAAACCATCCTCAGGAATGAGGAGAATTCTACTCTATGGATTAGGGGTGAACCTCAGGATCCAAAAGGATTCATAGAAAATCATGCTGGATCTCTCATGGTTCCTGCAATTGCCCAATACTTTGAAATTTTACGAGATAAAATCCTCACATGTGTCCCGATGATTCTTAATATGCAACAGAGTGCTCTGGAAGGTAGTGAATACATATGGCTATATTCTTCTTCATCTCTAAAGAAAAAGGACCCATACTGCTTTGAGAATTTCAGGAAAGCATTGACAAGGGTTCCTAGATATGTGCAGTGCATGGAAAAATGTGGGTCTTGGTGGATTGGATTAAATTCAGATTCCCTCTCATATGGCTTCCTGTGAGTCCTTACAGAAACAACTATGCTTTAACTGTAGAAGAAGAAAAGCTGCGTTGGGAGAAATGGACAGCCTGCTATGGGTTTGTGCCTCGAGGGGAAACACCAGAATTGGCCTACAATCTTACAAATCTTCACAGATTCAACTTAGACTCAGATTCAGACTAGGGGAGGTTGTTGCATGAGGACATGCAATCAGATAGTTGGGGGGAGATGTTGGGTTCAAGAAATGCCCCTTTTTGGCCATCCTTATTACATCATTTTCCCCTGATTACATCCTATTTTCACAAGCTATACCTATGCCTTTTCTCCAGATCAACCAATGATATTGACATGTATAATTCGTTATTCCTTTATTTATTTTATGCCTAAGATTGTTAAGGTTCTGGATCCTAGTCCTTGATTTATGCTAATCTATGTGATTTCATTTAGTCAATACTAAAGCGCAGGTGTATCAGCCAAATGGCGCCAGCTGTTACTCTTCAAAGCCCGATTCCTCATACTCCAAGGGACAGCACATTCCTCTACGAGAATCTGTAACAGGGCTCCACTGAAACAGAACCCAGCTGCAACAGGCAGGTCGCATCCCAGCTTGCCAAATACGTTGATCCATTGATTACTGGAGTAACAGCTCCTTCATGAGTAACAACCTTATTTAATACGGTTGTAACAGTTAGCTGTAACTCCGCAGCATGAAGATCATAGATCTTCATTGCTGCACGACTTTAGTGGATCGTGATCTTTACTTTCAATGTATAAATATGAGAAGGCTCTTGTAGCCTGGGGTTGGATAATTACTATTTTGCATAAGCTGTAACAGAGCACTGATACTATCAATTTTCATCATTAATATAAGAGCATAGTTCTTCATTTCTGTGTCTTAATTTGTTGTGATTCTTGGCATCTCTGTTAGAAGGCCATGGCCCACCTTCTCACAGAGATAGCCGGCTTAAGTAGGTAGGGTAATTTAGCTTTCTTTCTGTTGTGTGGTGTGGAATCATTGTAGATGTTACTGTTAGCTGCGACAGAGGTTAGCTTTCCTTTTGGTAGTTCACAATTGCATCTTGAATAGATGTAGCAAAGTGGTGTGACAGTCGACTGTGTAGGTTAATTCAGTTTAATGCATGTGTGTTCAAATCAGCTGAACAACCAAGCTCAATTCCAATATCTTTCAGTTGTTTATGCTTTCTAGGATTTTCAGTAATTATCAATTAGAGTTCAAGCTTATGTTTAGATTCTGGTTGCTGTTGTATATTCAATTGGTTTATTAGAATAGGAAGATTGTGATTGAGTAATAGTAGCTACTGGATGGATCATTTTGGTAAAAATTGAATATTGTAGTTTGATAATTATAGGATTTAACTTCTTGCAAAAGTAATCTAGTTTATTTCTATTATTAATTTTATAACTGCTAGGTTGATTTCTGTAGGAAGGTAGCTGCAATTGAATTCCTAGATGTATGAGTTAGATTAGTTTTCTTTATGGAATGAGTTTGGATGGATAGACTGGTAGGATCATTATCTCCATTTAGTTAATCAACTGCTTGACATGTTTATGCACAGATTGTGTTTATTGCCATTGAAACAAAAAGACCTCCCTGGGTTTGACAATTTATATTGAGCATCTTGTGTGTTATCTTTAATTAATTGAAATATAGGGTGACCAAAAAACATTGTACCTTATATTTCCTCTACCTCTGTTTAGAAATTCGAGAGGGTTTGAGAGCTTTTGGAAAGGCATATTCAACATTTTCCCTTGAGGGATTTGAACCCCAAATTGCTAGTAAAAACTCCTATCTTGGACATAATATTAAAGGGGTTTTCAGAAGTCTTTTGATGGTCCTAAATCATCCATGAACATCATAATAAAGTCCTAATATCATTCATACACCTTCTCTGAATATTTGAGAGCATTTGGAGCAATTTGGAGACCTAGACCTCAAAACTAGTCAAAGGTCGAACTAGGGAAAAAGTTGAAAATTTCACTATTTTAATAAAAATAAAAAAGGGACATTACACAATCAACATGATTTCAGTTAACTAAGTGTCAAATAAGAAGGAATAGTTAACTAAAGTGTTTTAACTTTAGTTAAACTAAAAGACGACACTTCAGTAAATCAAGGAGAATCAGTTAAAGCGAGTTCATCCTAAGTGATAACTCAGTGACATAAAGCACTGCATGAGAAGTGGGGTGCACCTCCGCATGCAAGATTAATACATCCATTTTGAGGGAAAGTTCATCCTGAAGTTAGAAGTTAAAAATAGAAGAGAAGAATGTATAAATATGTTATACGGGATTGATGAATCCAATGTGAAGCGAATTCTCTTCTCCATTGAAGGAAATGCGCTTCTCTTTGTGCAGGGTATTGTTCGTTCTTGTTATTGTTGTGCTGGGCACACATCCGATTGATCTCTCTTCTCTATTGCTTCTGTATCTTCATCAAGAGTGTTGGGTGATATCTTATCTTTCGAAAGCAATCTGCTATGTTTTAAAAGAAAGCATTCTCTGCTATCCATTATATTATACTGAGAAGAATTGTTGGGGTTTTTGTTCTCATAATTTTGAGGATTTTCCACAGGGTTTATCTTGTGTTATGGTTGTATGAATTTCATGGATTGAATTGTCTCATTGATTCAAGTCTCTTCATCTAAAATAATTAAATATCAAAGCTCAACCAAATATTAACAAAAAACACCCAACCATATTATGAATCACATGCACTACACACTACCTAGACCTCATGATTTAGGGTATATGCAAATTGGATTTGCATGAAGAAGGATATGTTGGAACAAATTGTCATTGATGTCAATAGGGTCAAGAAATATGTGTCATTAATATTGAGTGATGTTGTCATTGATGTCAAAGTGATAATGATGATGTGGCAGTAATATTGAAGATTTACCAATGATGATGATGAGGGGCAGTAGTAGAGGATGGTTGTTTGAGTAATATTTGATGAATTTTTGTGAAGTCATGAAGATAAGATAAAAACAATTCTTGAAGCCCCTAAAGAATATCTTGAAGAAGAATCCTTGGCACAAGTTTATATAACTCCAAAGCGGTCCCCTTATGATGTAGCGGTTACGCATGGCCCTCATGGGAAGACACTTTGAGTCGTGCACAAATAGAGAAAGCCCTTAAAAAAGTCCCTAAGGTTTCTCCAAATTAATATTGGTGTAAAGTGTGAAGAAACCCCTAAAATAATGGTGTTGGGTCCATATGACCATGAGAAGTAGCCCCCGAAGTAATAAGGATTGGTCCACAAGATCATGATGGTGTGAAATATGAAGAAACCCCCAAATTAATGGTGATTTGGTCCACATAACCCCAAAAATAATGTTGTTGGGTCCACATGACCCTAAAAGGAATAAAGAGTTGTCCTCTTAAGTATGACGATGATGAGATGGCCCAAAAGCCCCTTGATGATGTTTTGGAGTGATCTAGAAGGCAAGATGAAGTTCCATGCTAAAACTCTAAAAGTGGTCCATGAAGTTGGGATTGATTCATTAAAGCCCCCCTTAAAATATGGAGATCCTAATTTTAAGGAGAAATGAAATGTTTGCCATAAAATAAGTTAAAGGCATCTTGGAGATATAAATAAGACTTAAAACTTCTCATTTGATCATCATTCAAGTCTCTCTTTTCTAATATGCAACTTCTAGGAGAAAAGCGAGAAATCTTGAGGAGAAGGACAAAATTTCAAGAGAAGAAGAGTGAAGTTTTGAGGAGGATCAAGTAGCTTCACGGAAATTTGGATAACTTTCTCATATGGTATCGTAAGTACAAACTTCTTGGCTCATTGTAAGCTTGTTGCAAGGGCTATGTGATGACATGATCTAGAGTTTCTTTTGGCGAATGGTTTCTTTCTTGTTTCTTCATCTTGACACAGGTATGGTTATTGCTTATGGGATTCTCTTGTGATGATACATGTCTCTCATGGATTAGGGTTCATCTTGTTATCTTGGATATGGTATGAATCTTAGAGCTTCTGTCTTGGTGAATCTTGTTGAAGACCTTACATAGATTATTGTGAACTTGCATAGATTCTGATGGTACTCGCATAGATTATGGTGATGATATTAGTATAGATCACGGTGATGGCATATATCATGATGATGTTATTGGCATATATTGCAGTGATGATCTTGGTATAGATCATGGTGATGACATAGATCATGATGATGTTATTGGCATATATTATGGCCATGATCTTGCATAGATCGTGGTGATCTTGCATAGATTATAGTGAACTTGATATGCTATCGTGATTATGGTGATGATCTTGGCATATATCATGGTGATTATCTTGGCATAGTTTATGGTGATACTGGCATGGATTAGTGTGATGTTATTGGCATGATCTAGGGTTCTTCTCTTGGAATGACCTAGGGTTTGTGGTGATAATGACGTTAAAGGTTTGAAGAAGCAAACAAATGAAGTCTATTGGTGATTGTTTCTGGGATTCGATTACACTCTTTAGATGTATCTTTAGTGGTTCTATTCAAGAAGGTTTTGCATAGGTTGAGATTATAACAATGATAGTTATAGAGACAATGCTACATGTACAAGTTGACAGAGACAGTGATACATGTACAGTTTGATAGAGACATTGATACAAGTATAGGTTTATAGAGACAATGACAGGAACAGGGACACAGAGACAGTGACATAGACATGTTGACATTCTTATTCATATCAGGGTGGCAGGACGAGGCAAGGACAAGAGATCATAGTCTCCTTCAGGTTGGTGCCTAAGAAGTGTGATTGGAGCTCACTGATACATATCAGGGTGGTAGGATAGGGCAAGGATAGGAGATCGAAGTCTCCTTCAGGTTGGTGCCTGAAAAGTGTGAGTTGTTGCTCACAAAGGGGGTTGGTGCTAGAAAAATGAGGGGGTTGGTGCCTCCTTCCAATTGGTGTTGATAAAGTCAGGGGGCTGGTGCCTCCTTCCAGTTGGTGCTGGTCAATCAGGGAGTTGGAGCTTCCTTCAGGTTGGAGCTTGCAAATTAGGGGGTTGGTGCCTCCTTCTAGTTGGTGTTGGAGAATCTTGGAATTTTGTGTTTCCTATGAATGCAGTCTTGTTATTATATAAGAAAAGAATTATGTGGTTTTATCTGGTTTGGGTTTTCACATAAAAATCTCTTGTCCACTGTGTGTGATTTTATGTGATGGTTTTATGTAATTGTTAATGGTTAATGCTACATGTTCTATTTTGAAGTTTGAAATGGTGAAAAGTGCTCAATACTGATTCACCCCCCTCTTAGCATTGGTGAATATTCCAACAATTAGTATTAGAGCAAGTTCCTTCAAAAATAGTTTGACCACCAAAAGGTAGATCCCAGTAAGAATAATGGTTAAGCATGATGAATTTACCAAATTTGGACTACCATTGTTTGATGGGATGAACTATGCTTTTTGGAGCATAAGGATGAAATTGTTTTTGTAGTCACCGGGACTTGATGTTTGGAAGGCCATAGTAAATGGATACACTATACCAGATATTGCTCTAGCAGCAGGTATAACTAAAAGAATATTCTTCGAATGTAATTCAAAGGCCATGTGTGCTATTCTAGGAGGTATAACAAGATTAGAATTTGTCAAGGCTATGCATTGTACATCAACAAAAGAAATCTGGGACAAACTCAAGAATGTGTATGGAGGAGATGTTAAAGTCAAAGGTGCCAAGCTTCAAACCTAGAGAAAATAGTTTGAACACCTTAAAATGAAGGAAGATGAAGATATTGTAGCTTATTTTATCCGAGTTGAGGAAATTGTGAATACCATGAGATGACTAGGAGAAAAGATTGAAAGTTCAGTAATTGTTCTGAAGATACTAAGATCTCTCCTAATGAGGTTTGATCCTAAAATCTTAGCTCTAGAGGAAACACAAGATCTAGATAAATTGAGCATGGATGAATTACACAAAATTCTTAATGCATACGAAATAAGAACAAAACAAGAAAATCCACCTAGAAGGGAAGCAAATTTCAAGGTCTCCAAGAACACAAGGAATAACAAGCAAAAATCAAAATCATGCTCGTGGTCTCGCTGCAGTGATAATTTAGACAATGAAGAAGAAGCCAACTTTGTGAGAAAATTAAAAAGGGGAACTGACAAGTACACAGG
Source organism: Larix kaempferi (assembly GCA_027924585.1). Lineage (NCBI taxonomy): Eukaryota > Viridiplantae > Streptophyta > Pinopsida > Pinales > Pinaceae > Larix > Larix kaempferi. The sequence goes on from BSBM01000674.1 coordinate 4,604,944, forward strand.
TAAGCTTCCTTTCAAATGTTTTAATTGTGGTGAAATTGGTCATTTTGCTTCTAAATGTCCTTATGCAAAGGGCTTAGATAGTAATGAAGAAGTTCTCAAGAAAGAAAAGAAATATCAAAAGAGAGATACGAGAAGATTTTTGAAAAACAAAAATATATATTCAAAAGAAGATAGTTTCTCATCCGATGAAGACGATAATGAAAAATGACCCAAGAAATGTGCTCTTCATGGCAATAGAAGAAATTGGTAAAGTTAATGAGGAGGACTTTGAAGAAGGTGAAGTGAATATTTATTAGGGGAATTTTGAGGTCTAAAATGGGCCTCATAAGAGATATACTAAAATATTATAAGTTAGTCATTTTGTGGGGAAATTTTATCTATAACTCATCTCTTGCCCTACAATCTATGCAACTATGATTGAGTTAAATGGAAAAGATGCATAAAAATAAAATTAATAAAAAAATATCTTTGATATGACTAGAAACATGGGTACTTTTACTACATAAATGTACTCAAATAAAGTACTAATAAATACAATAAAGCAAAATACTTTATTTTTGAATTATAAACTTAAATTAAACTTATACGAATAAATTACAACGCAGCTCCTCCTCACTCTAAACTATTCCTGCGTAATGACTATCTTCAAAAAGATATTGATGTTGAGAATAAAGTTCAAGGAGATTTAGATTCAGATCCAGATCCAACACATGCTCCCAATCCATGGCCAAGGCCAATATGGGATCACAAAGTCCTTGTAGCTGCTAGGAACATAGTTGGGGATCCATCTGACCATCGAACCACCAGATCTCAGTATCAAGCAAAACTTTCACTATGTCATGCAGATCCACTTCTCTCAGAGAGGTACTGCATGATGGTGGGTTTGATCCACAATTTCTTGGAGAGACTTGCCACGGGGGATCTACAACTAGGAAACAATCTAGGTTGTCTAACAAAAGGTACTCAAAGATTCATGATTTGGACCACAATGAGCCATTCACTCCAGTAGCAAGAAGGGTTCCCGAAAGACTTGTTTTGGCACATACAACTTCTACACAATGGGAGGCACATCAGAGGAGTAGATCCAGATCTATCACCTGCATTGCTATCCTACAGAGGAGCATCTTGCCAATATTTTTGCAAAGGATTTCACTGAGGAAAGTTTTTTCCTTCTCTGCTTAACATGAAGGTTCTTTGAGTTCCCTACTGCTTTTCTTTTTGAGGGGGGGGTATTTTTCCCATAAGTTTTTTCTCCATTTCCTTGGTTCATGGATAGTTCTTTATTTTTTATCATTTATTTGATTGTATGGGTGACCTTTGGTCTTAGTAACTAGGGCTCATGATGCAAAGTATGGATTAAGGAGGGGTGTTAGGATATTTCAATACTACATCCTTGTCCTACCTAGCATTATTTATTTTTCCTAGTTGTTGATGATGTCATTTTCCCCCTAGTGGTGTGCAAATGTCATCCATGATCCATCTATCACCTTCTAATCCTTGCATGCATCATTTTAGGATCACTTCAGTCAGTTCCCTATTTTATAGGAACCTGCTGAGTGTTCCAGTGCAGTCCACCTGAGTTATCTGACTCTTGTGGGGGGTTAGAGCTTCGGATGCCACTGATTGTGGCCTCATGCGCTCTTTTCTGACTCACATGCGCCCTCCTTAGTCAGTTAACTGATTGTGACTTCAGTTAGCTGAGTTTCAGTTTAGTTCACTTGACTTTGAGTCTTCTGGAGTGGTGATAATCCCTATGCTAGACCAACTGAGGTTCGAATTCTCCTACATGATTCGAATTCTCTCCATTGTAACATCATTGTTTATTATACTGATAATTGGAACATGTGACATTATTATGCCCCTATATGAGTCCTGCTGCATTATTATTCTTTTGCTCATTTTTACTGCAGTTTTCACTCTTCTTCAAATTTTCTGCTCATTCTTTCTTTGTGAGGTATCCTCAACTCTTTAGATCTGTTGTGACATAGAATTTCACAGATATATGTACAAATTGACAGAGATAGTAATCCAGGTACAGGTTTATAAAGACAACGATACAAGTACAGGTTGACAGAGACAATGACAGGAACATGGACACAGAGACATTGATAGAGACATGTTGGCATTCTTATTCATATCAGAGTGGCAAGATGGGGCAAGGACAAAAGTTCGTACTCTCCTTTATATTGGTGCCTGAGAAGTGTGAGTTGGAGCTCACTGATACATATTAGGGTGGCATGATGGGGCAAGGACAAAAGATCGAAGTCTCCTTCAAGTTGATGCCTGAAAAGTGTGAGTTGGTACTCACAAAGGGGGTTGGTGCATCCTTCTAGTTGGTGCTAGAAAAATCAGGGGTTTAGTGCATCCTTCCAGTTGGTGCTGGTAAAGTCAGGGGGTTGGCGCCTCCTTCTAGTCGGTGTTGGTAAATTAGGGAGTTGCAGATTCCTTTAGGTTGGAGCCTGTAAATTAGGGGATTGGTGTCTTCTTTTAGTTGGTGCTTCCTATGAATGTAATCTTGTTATTATATAAGAAAAACATTTCGTAATTTTCTCCCATTTGAGTTTCCACGTAAAAATCTCTTGTCCACTATGTATGATTTTATGTGATGATGAATGACATTGTTAATGGTTAATTTTACATGTTCTATTTTGAAGTTTGAAATGGTAAAAAGTATTGGTGAATATTCCAACAGGAGATAGATAATGCCAAGTGCATCACCAAATACATCTACAACCACACATGTGTATTGAACATGACAAGGAAAAACACAAGGGTTAGAGAGCTTGTTAGGCCCACCATCCTTGGATTTGATATAAATTTCCTCATGCTGTAGTCTCTCATTTTTTAATCACTAAACTACTTGAGGAAGATGTTTTTCCTTTGATGAATGGATTAGACCTTAGTGGAGCCACTGATGGGAAATATATTTGTAATTGTTTTTAAACTGATTTTTGGTCTAAAGAAATAGATAATGTTGAAGTTTTTGAGCCCCTCGTTAAGGTGTTGCAAATGGTGGATGTGGATAATTTGGTCACGAGTTATATTTATGATGCCAAGGATTGGTGCTAAGATCATATAACAACAACATATAAGGATTTAAAAACAAAGTATCTATCTATTGCAAAGACCATTGATAACAAAGTATAGAAAATGTCAAGTGCATCACCAAAGGCATCTACAATCACATGTGGGTATTAAATTTGACAAAGAAAAACAAAAGGGGGAGGGAGCAGGTTAGACTTGCCATCCCTAGATTTGCAACAAATTTCCTTATTTTGCAATCTTTCATTTCCCAGTGATTGAAAAACTTGAGGAAGATGTTTGCTTTAATGAGTGGATTAGATATTATTGAAGTTGTCGACGGGAACGTCATTTGTAGATCTTTTTAAACCGCTTTTTGGTCTAGAGAAATAAAGATCGTCAAAATTTCCTTACCCATTGTTAAGGTGTTGCGGATGGTGTATATGGCTAACTTGGTCATGTGTTATATTTATAAGGCCATGGATTAGTGCAAAGATCAAATAATGATGGCATACACAAATAAAAAACAAATAATGTACCTATTTGGAAGATCATTGACAACATATAAAGCAACTCACTCCATCATCCTATACGTGTAGTTGGGTATATCTTGAACCCAAGGTACAAATACAAATCCAACTTGGGAAACATGAACACAAGGAGGTCAAAGATGGATTGTGCACTTGCTTAGAGCACATGCTTCCCAATAAAAAAGTACACACATTTTGATGTTTTCAATAAAAGTGTAAACAATGTTGACAAAAATATAGTTGTTCTTGCAAGAGATGAGGATCAAACAACTAAGCAATTCCTAAGTTTTCAAGTATTGATTTTTCTTGACATTGATAGTATCTAGCCAAAGTTACGAACTAATTTCTTGAATTTTCTATTGTTTTTTATTTTTACAATTTATTATCTGAGTTGGTGGGAATCATTTGGAAGCCAATGCCCCTAAATGCAAAAAAATTCAATTCAGATCTTAAGAAAAACTTATAGCACTTCCCCTTGTGAACACAACTGAGATATCTTTGAGCACTTTAAGTACATACACATGAAGAAGAGAGACTATTTGGAACAACAATAGTTGAATGATCTTTGTCTTCATGTAGTACAACCTTTGATTGAGGCACAACCAATTGATGAACAAAATCCCTAATGAAAAACACATTGTCATGGATGATATTGATCTCTCCTCAAAATTGGATGTTGAAACTCAACCTACAAAGTTTGAGCATAATGAATTGGGGTGGATGAACTTGGATCCACAAGTAGCATCAAGCACTGATGCCCTTGAAAGATTGGCATAGACCATTTTGCTATAATCACCCTTGCATGCTATATACATGGACAAACTTTGCATACTTGGTCTATAATGGTTTGGATTTGCATTGATGTAAATGAATATATATTTTTATTTATTAATATTTACATATTTTATGTAATTTTTAGCCAATTGGGCTAACCACCCAATTTCCTAGCCAACTCCCACTCATGTGAAGATGTGAAGTCCTTCGGGGCCTTCATTAAATACCAATGTTTACAATAGTAATATGTAAAAAGTCATTAATTATAGTATTATTAAGAAAAATGGACTACTAAAATAATAATACTTGAAATATACTCCACACCCAACCTTACGAAAAATTTCAATTACAACACTTGCATATATAAATATTCACATTAAACCACATCCACATTTTTAAGTTGGGTGTTTTATTAGCATCATTAAATAAATCTACCACATATTAATAGAACTTTGAAATCACACCATTTACTTGCATAGAGTGAGTATACAATTTATTTTATTTATATATTTTGAAGTATAATGTACATGTATTTAGTTTTTTTCCTTGAAAAAATAGAATGTTGAAATCACACAAATAGAATGAGTATACAATTTATTTAAATTTCATGGCAAATTTTTGGGCACTTCCCCCCATTTTGAGGATGGTACCAAATGTAAAGCAATAACATAGACTAATGCACATGACTCTAAAGAAATCAAACCAAAGACCTACACAATGCACTGGATTACCAACAACAACTTGGCCACAATGACACTAACCAATATAATTAGCCCAATTAATTTTTAATCAGTTGGAAAACTCAACCATGTGATGTGTGATTTATAAACACTTACATTCTCACAATGGTTTATGATATGCACTTTTCTCTAAATGAAAATTTAAATAAAGGATAGAATTAATATTAAAAAAATTCTATAGAAGTTTTAGTTTAAAAATAACTTTCAAAGTAAAATTTAAAACTGATACCAATTTTGATGACATAAAGTAAGACTAATACATGTTAAATTGAAAGAAGAATAAGTTTCACATTTATTTCATAAACATAGGGTATATACATGTGACAAGTTCATTTGTAGATTTTCACTAAAATAAATATAAAATTAATCACCTTCTTGCCTACATACATACATACATACACATATATATAAAATTAGCAATGTTTATGTAAGTCTAGAATTATACCTTATACCTCATATATTTTAGAGAAAATAAGACCTTAACAAATAAGAATTCTTCTCAAAACCTTATTTCACTATTCTAGAGTTGATTGTCATTACAGACCTTTTGGTAACACTAGTACACAACTTTCCCTTAAATAATATATATATGCCCAATGAAAACTAATAATATATTTAGTTTTTCTATTTTTTTTTTGTGTATGATTACTTTTTAACACATTTAGAAATTAAATATGTACAAATAACATTCCATGATTATCACCCTCACCTTGTATAACAAATATTAGATAAAATCCCATTATTAATTTATGTATTAATTTAATATACTAAAAAGTTAATAATAATAATAATAAATATAAAAAAATACAAATATTAGATAAGATCTCATTATTAATTAATGTATTAATTTAATACACTAACATTGATACTAAAAAGTTAAAAATAACAAGAAAAAATATGAAAAAGTAGAAACAAATGTGATATTCTATTATTTATTATTATAAGTCTATTCTATTTTTTTATAATTTGAGAAACACTATTTAATGGTATAAGTTTGGTTAATATTTTATACATTAATTTATATTATTTATTATTATAAGTCTATTTTATTTTTTTATAATTTGAGAAACATGATTTAATGGTATAAGTTTGGTTAATATTTCATACATTAATTTATACTTCGATTTAATTTAAAAGTTGTTGCCAAATCTAACATATATTATAAAATATTTAAAAATATCTAAAAATATCAATATTTTCTAAACTAACTAATTAATTAATAATTTTTAATTATCACTAATTTTTACTTCTTTAGAACTTTTCATATTATTTTTATTTTTTTCAAACACTTTCATGATCTTCCATCATAATTAATTAATTAATTAATTAGTAATTTTTAATTATCACTAATTTTTACTTCTTTAGAAATTTTCATATTATTTTTATTTTTTTCAAACACTTTCATGATCTTCCATCATAACTTTTCCATTTTCCATTGTACGGAGTGAAAGCTAAAATCTCCAAAGTTGGACTATAGGTTATTTAAACCTAAGTCATCCACTATCAATCAAATTAATCAAGACATATCACTTCCCATGAAACTCCAGTGACTGAGACCCTTGTTCTTCTCTCAAATTTCAAGATTATTTATAAAAGTTATGTCATTCAGATATGAAATATTTACAAAAACTGTTTTCAGGATCCCTGCCACATAATGGCACATATTGAATGATTTCCACTACGGAAGAAGACAGTGCCTGAAAGATGTTGAATATGCCCCCGAGAGAATTAACTGCTACTATATACATGGGCATTTTTATTGAATACTTGTGCCTAAAATGCAATCCAACATTTTGCTGGATCTAAGAATGCATTTTACAAATGAAAGAATCTAGTGACGCTATTATCCAAAATGGGGATAACTGCAAAGGCAGTCTGCACTTGATTTTACACTTCTTACGAACCTAAAACTGATACGGAAACAGCAGATTGAAGGCAAGGAATTGACATGAAATCACCGCTTTACATTGTATACAAGCGATTGTCCATGACAAACCCAGTCAACAAAAGTGCTTGAGAATTCTACTAAACTGCAACCAGATTGATGGGTCTCCTCAAATGCAAACTCCATGTCTGGTCTTTCTTTGTCTCGGCCTCTTGCCATATGAGGTTTGTCTGTTTTCTGAGTAAATGATGCACATAATTTTGAATTGTTAGATGTAATCTTCTAGTTCAAACTGTTTACGAATCAAATAATATGCACATGAACATAGTAGATTCAGTTTTGTACCTCTGATCCCTGCTCATTTTCAAATCTCGAGTCATCAACTTCCATGATGCTAGTGATACTACTAGTAACTGAGTATCTGTGTGCAGTTTAAAATCAACACAAGAAACAGTTATTGCACACAAAAAAGAGGAATGTACAATCGTACAATGTTAAAATCCAAAAAGTGATCATCAAGTAAACTATCAATCAATCAAATTAATCAAGACATATCACTTCCCATCTAAACCTAAGTCATCCACTATCAATCAAATTAATCAAGACATATCACTTCCCATGAAACTCCAGTGACTGAGACCCTTGTTCTTCTCTCAAATTTCAAGATTATTTATAAAAGTTATGTCATTCAGATATGAAATATTTACAAAAACTGTTTTCAGGATCCCTGCCACATAATGGCACATATTGAATGATTTCCACTACGGAAGAAGACAGTGCCTGAAAGATGTTGAATATGCCCCCGAGAGAATTAACTGCTACTATATACATGGGCATTTTTATTGAATACTTGTGCCTAAAATGCAATCCAACATTTTGCTGGATCTAAGAATGCATTTTACAAATGAAAGAATCTAGTGACGCTATTATCCAAAATGGGGATAACTGCAAAGGCAGTCTGCACTTGATTTTACACTTCTTACGAACCTAAAACTGATACGGAAACAGCAGATTGAAGGCAAGGAATTGACATGAAATCACCGCTTTACATTGTATACAAGCGATTGTCCATGACAAACCCAGTCAACAAAAGTGCTTGAGAATTCTACTAAACTGCAACCAGATTGATGGGTCTCCTCAAATGCAAACTCCATGTCTGGTCTTTCTTTGTCTCGGCCTCTTGCCATATGAGGTTTGTCTGTTTTCTGAGTAAATGATGCACATAATTTTGAATTGTTAGATGTAATCTTCTAGTTCAAACTGTTTACGAATCAAATAATATGCACATGAACATAGTAGATTCAGTTTTGTACCTCTGATCCCTGCTCATTTTCAAATCTCGAGTCATCAACTTCCATGATGCTAGTGATACTACTAGTAACTGAGTATCTGTGTGCAGTTTAAAATCAACACAAGAAACAGTTATTGCACACAAAAAAGAGGAATGTACAATCGTACAATGTTAAAATCCAAAAAGTGATCATCAAGTAAACTACCATACATAAGCTTTTTTTTAATGTTTTTGCACAGTCCACTCCTTTTCTTGAATATGAAGGGTTGATGCATCACAAAGAGAAATTGAAACTGCAGAAAATGACATGTTGGAGTAAACTCCTTGTATTGTATGTTGCCTGTAAGAGCAGGTTAATGTGTGTAACCTAATAGTCAAGGTTATGGGGAGTCATCCATGTGGTAGTTGCAATTGGTTTGAGACCATTAGATATGGTAGCCGGAGTAACGTGGTTAAATGAGTTTCACGTGAATAGAGGTAGTTGTTTCTCCCTACCTATAAATACCTTGTCATCAAGTATATGCTCATGGAGAAATGTATAGTTTTATTGAGAAACACTCTTTCTATCAAAGTTATAACGGGATTGACTACTCAAACACTGTTTCCAGAAACAACGTCACAATGATTAACCCTTTGTAAAAACCTCCTTCCTTAAATATAAACCCAAATATATGTTTGTATGTTTAATCATTAAGCCGCGTGAATTTTATTACATATATTTAAAATTTTGAATCTTATAATTTCTTGAACTTTATGCTGAATTTTATTACTAAATTTTCAGTTTTGAATTTTTATCGAACATCAACGTCATCCAACGAACACAATCTCGAACCCGGGGACTTACCACTTACCTCTCAACTTACCACTTACACTCACACCGATTCCGACTAACTTACCATATATGAATTCGCATTCATTACGATTTGGGAAAAACCTTAAAAAAATCCAATTCGAAAAATCACAGGAGTAAATATCTTACTAATATGATTTGTTTTCTTGTCGTTTCAATAAATGCTTGACCAGATACTAGACAGTGAGGCGAAACATTGTTCTTGATGGAGGGATGTTTCAGCAGACAGCTCTTCGCTGGATCGTATTCCAAGCATGACGCATCCATCTCCTTGAACGACTTGGAGAATTTTGTATCAGAAAGTTTTGGATCGATACGTTTGGCCAGGTTAGCGATGACTTTCATTAGCTGACTTCAAAGATTAAGGTGGGCGGCCTTGAACAAGCTCCATGGCAGTAATGTGGAAAGAAGATATGTCAGTCATATCGTCCAACTATTTCACATGATAAGACTTCAGGCCCCTCCCGTGTGTTTTATCATAACGAATCGATTCCGTATTCAGATGAAGATTCATCTGAACTGAATTTGTACCTGAATTTCCATACAGGAGATGCCAATTTAGCCGAATTCTGCTACTATGCCTGTACCCTCTGTTTCTATTTGGCACGAAGTTGATCTGTTGCTACTTAATGTCGAAGTGAATGCTGATATGCAAAAGAATAAAAATAATCAGCTCAAAAACTCAAGATCAAAAAATAATCAGCTCAAAAACTCAAGATCAAACATAGGCAAATTGAATTTTGTCACACTAAGATTTATTTGAACCTGCAAGTGCTAACTTGTCTGAAGAAACGGTCCCTGTGGTGCCTGTGCTCGTTTGTAGAGAAATGTGCTCGTACTTGAGCCATATAAATTGATTTTTTAAATTTTGGTTAGTGGTTGAGCGGCTTGCCGTCGTGCTCTCTTTTGGCGTTTATATTGCGGAAATTCACTTTTGCAGAGCTGTTGAGAAAGCCGAAGCTCAGTGATCAGAGAAATAAAATTCCACGCCTCGCATGAATGAAGGGGTGCGGAAATCTTATGGAGAAGAGTTAAGAAGAGAAAGCGAAAAAACTGCCTCGCTTGAAAAACTTTACTAGGTACATCTTCTTGTCCTCTAGTCCTCTCGGTACATGGTACATGGTTGTCCACCTAGCTGGCTTGGTGTCAACATACCCTATTCCATTTCTTCGAACATTTAAAAAAAACCCATTATTATGTGTGCAATATTTGCATTTGGAGGGAAGTTTTTGAAAATTTTGGGAAGGGAAACCAGTCCCCTTTCATCCTGTTTCTTTTATGATAATCACAATGGTAGGAAGCCCCTCTGAACTGATGTTGATGGCCAACTTGTTCAATGCCTTTCATTCATCTGTCTGAGATTTTAACCAATTCCCTCAAGGATAATACTATATCCCAATTTATAGTGTACCTAGTCAGCTATGTGAGAACTTGTTAGATGACAAGATTTATTCCATTTCAATTGCTGTACCTTACTGTTTTATCTAACTCTTCAGCCAGTACACAAGTGCGAATTTTGGGGAGCCATGCATTAACTTCTATGTGTTTCAAATTGCCAAAATGGTGATGGTAGTGAAAGTTCTCCTTTTCTCAGATTTCCACAGTAATAACGAAATCCTCCAACTTGCTAGAAATTTCCTTTGATAAAAATAGTTGATGGATTCTAACTAATAGTGTCCTCCCTTTTTTTATTGTTGGCGATTAGTTAGAGATGAATATATATAAGCACTTTTTGAATAAAATCAAAGCAAATGAATTTATCTAGATTTTCATTATCTCCATTACGCTCATAAATAGTGCAAGTGTTACCTCTCCCATGCATCTTCATCACATGAATTTGCTGAAGAATAAAGCCAATCCATATCATTTGAGTTTGATTTGACTAAGCCATCTTCTATTCCTTGTTGATTACTCTTTGTGAGCTTGTCACCAGGTACAGACTGATCACCATTATAATCTCTAAATAAATGCCTGTGAGTTGCTGAGGGCATGCATCTGAAAAGTAAAAGTGAGCTTTGTCAACATAGATATTGAGTAACTCATAATTCAAAATATGTAAAAAAGTAAATGCAACAATATATGCGTGTCTATATATTTTCTAGTAAATACTTGGTTTCTAAGGCACACAGATCTGCACGTTAATTTCAAAAAACCATTACTGCATGGTGAAAAATGATTGATAAATCATTAAAAGTGATTTTCCACTGAGTTCTAGGCTAATTGTTTGATTGGAAGAGTTACCCAAATCTACATCTGAAACTTTCACATCCTCAAGTTAAATACTAAACTCTAGAAGCAAAAAGAAAGAACTGTAAATGGCTGTTACATTCCAGGATACTAAGCAAAAAAGAGCTTAATACTAAATAGTTAGTGCAAAAGCAACTAATGGTGATTAAAAAATAAAATGATTGATTATTCTTTGAATATAACTAAAAGAAACTGCATTGAACTTAGAAGTTGGAATGCATGCTTCACTTGGACACGTTGATAGGGCTCTATCAGAGATTAGCTGTGATAGCTCCATGTCAACAGGAGCCCAAAGGGTGAGTTATATAGCTGCATGTTGACAGGAAGAGAATCCAAGCTTAAGAAACTACTATAGATACCAGTCATTCATCTCATTTCCTCATTTTTCTCATTCTTTCTTCACATGGAAGCACAATATATACCCTTCATTTGCCTTATTTTCTTCATTCTCATTTCCTCTTGAAATGCATGGCCGTTTCTTGCACCATGCTTGCTATTTTGGTTTTATAAAGATAGCAGAGTCTCTACAACACTATACTAGTGATTTATGGCTATTACTGAGGATTTATGGCTAAATACTGACTGAATTAGGAGAAAAACTCCCATTACACAGCAAACACTTATATTATGATCAATCTTGGGGCTATATATGAGCAAGGTGGACATTAATTGAACAATGCACTGATTATGAGACTAACAGCCTACATTTATTGCAGTATTCAAGAAACAATTTATTTGACGTAATCTCTATAATGTACTGCACTCTAAGCTCTACTGGGTACTGCAAATAGGGATTGTGACTTGTTAGGAAGCCAAAAAAAACTGCTAGATTTGAATTGCGGCCTATAAGATGACCTTAATTAGGATTGCAGCTTGCATATTTGGCTCATGATGTTCTAGTTTCTACTTACACTGGGTTGTTGCATAGTGGGTTCATGTCTTCATCTTAGTTGTTAACTTGTTTGTGTCATCATGGTTGAATGATCTCCTAGAAGTGTCCCTTTTCTACACTTACATTTCATCCTTTTTCCATCATTTTGCTTAGGTGTCATTGATGATTTCATCATATTTCAATTTGTCCTTAGACATAAAATGCATTACACCCATATTTTATTACATTCCCATTCATAGAGGGTGCAAGGGTCATTTCACCCACATCTATGTAGTTTCCCCTTCATAATTAACCTTTCAGTTTCCACATTTCCTCTTTTCACCTTCTCCCTGTGTGAACGTGTTAAAAACTTAAAATTGTTTGGGATATTTTATTGTTGATTAATTGAGCCCAAAACCTTAGGTTGAACACTACCTTATTGGCCTATTTTATTCACGAGTTATAAACCTTAATTCAGGCCTCAATTCCGAAGTTGCAATTTTAATTAAAAAATGAAAGAAAATAACATATAATAAAAGGGGAGAAACACTAAGGAATGCAACTTATGTTTATGTGGTAAAACATTTGAGGGTAACACTCCTTTTGGCACACGTGTGGAGGCAACTTGAAATGAAAAATTATGTTTTGATAGTGGTTGTCCATCTCACCAATTTGTTGAGGCATTCTAGCCTCTTCATCGCATGTGCCATCTCATTGACTAGGGTTTGTCCTTATCTCTTAGCACACATATCTCTGGAGTTGGTTGAGCTTGTACGTTGTTTACAGTTAGTTATGCATGCACCCTTGTTCTCAATCATCCATTCTCATTCATCCCGTTAACACATTCTTCTAGGTGGTGCACTCCACTAAGGCGGCCAACTTGCACTTTTGACTACTCTCGCTCACACTTTGTTTCCACCTTGTTGAAATTTCAAGTGGCTAAGAACTAGTTCGCCTACCTTTGGAAATGCTTGCACATCTTCCTAGAGCACATATATCTTTTGGGTAATATTTTATTGTAAACTCACTTGGTCAATGTGGACATGATACACATCTTCCTACACACTGCTATTTTGAGATGGTAGCTGAGCCTTGGAGACCACATCTTGGACCACATTTGCTATTCTTGGAGGAATCTTGAAGGGTGCACTCATCATGGATATTATTTATTATTTGTTGAGGCTTATCATAACCACTTTGGCCATTTCCCCTAGGGATCCCTTCTTCGGAAAGAATATTTTAGTATTTCTTGGATAATGGCCTCCTGGGGATGCACCCTAGTCTCTTAGAGCTTTGAGCTCTCGTATGGAAATTTGTACATGTGGCATAGCCACTAATATTTTAGCATTTGTTTGACTTGACCTCTCAAGTTAGTTGAAGGATAATGAAATTTTATGTTTTCCTAGAATACATCTAGGGTTTTGGTAGAGAAACTATTATTTTATTTTGGAAAATATGGACACTGTTGATCCAAGACTCTATAAAAGCAAGGCTCCTCCTATTGTAATGGTTGTTAAAGGAATGAGTATTGGAACTCTTGGTGCTAGCACTTTGTATTCTCATTGAAACTATTGGATTATTTGATGGTGCACCCTAGTGAACGAGGATGTTTCCTACATGATGGAGGATGTTTTATGCTGCTGATATCTCCTTTCAAATGTGGTTGTGAGGCCTTCAAATTGGTAATATCCTTCCTATTATCACATTTATAGTAGCCAGGGCTACCATATCTTCAGATCGGATTCTAGTCCTTTTTCAGCCAGCCCTTCACATTGAGATGCTCGAGATCAACATTTAATGAGCATTCATTCCAGGATCACTCATGCTTTCATGCAGCCCCTAAGCAGACAGTACAACCTTATGCCATGACTGAGCCTCATGACCTCTGATTTGATGACCGATGTAGCCATTTTTTCCATACAGAGCAGTATGCAGTGCCCAGATGTGCAACAACAGTATTCCAGTGACAGTGGATGGTTCAGGTGATATGTACAAGTATATGACCCAGCAGGCATATGGATGTGCATTGGTTATGATTTGTTTTGCTCTTTTGCTCATTATGGTAGCTTGACTTGGTATTTGGTAGTCATGATCTGGCGGTATATATATGTTATATGGACATGTTTGTTTCAATGATTATCTAAAATGGTCTAATTTACTCTGAATATGAAATTCTTGTTTATACTCATTGGTTTTACCCTCCTTAGGAGAATGGACATGATCATTCCACCATTTTGTGGCTTGCTAGTATTGGCATCACCTTTCACTTTCCCCATCCATCCGTTTTCTTCCACTTATTGGTTTTACCCTGACTTACACCTCAACCTGTGATATGGAGGACTTCCCCACTTTTGCCTCTTTGTTGGATAGCATCCCTGTTAGTTTGTGTCTCGGCTCTGAGTTGGCAACAAAACTTACTGAAGCCTTGATCCTTAGGGCCAGGAGTACCCGCTGGTGTTGGTTCCTGAGCTTAGGTGAGTTGGATTTGATACCTTGATTTCTCTAGTCGGTTGCCTCGATGTTTGGTCTTGATTGTGGATAGTCCCCCTAGTTGCATGAGTTGTGTTGGCTAAACCTGAATCAAATAGTACTACCATCATTACATGCATGAATGAACTATTGTATATCTCTTGTGCAAGCCCATGGAAATGAACTAAAACTGTGCTTCTCAACACAATGAAAGAGGGCTATGAAACAAAATGAAATGTAAACACCCTGGATAAAAAGTTGCAATTAGTTGTGCTTATAAGCACACATGAAATCCAGCGGGTCATAAAGGCCTAAAAAGAAGTGGTTAAATGTATGCTAAATCCAAAGCCTCACGGCCATGACTGCTGGCCATGAATTAAATGTAATGATTAAATTCCTCACGGAGCCTACGGGTTGTGATCTGAGATGGAGTAAGGGACAACTAATTCTAAGTGTCTCCTAGAACCTCAACTTACAGTTAGTTGGGCACCCAGTCATGGCGGTTCTAGAAAAGATCCTCACGGAGCTGAATTCAGCTTGGATGTGAGCATTAGACATTTTCCAAAGGTTGAATAAGCACCTCTCAAAACAACTTATTCCATTTGTGAGACACTGCCATTCCCTATGTGTTTATTATCCAACATAAGCTTAAGTGTGTATTCCCTTATCCAAAGTATCACGGTGTTGAGTCAGTATAGTCACCCCTTTATCCTTGCCTTGCATTTTTCACTCTCACCCAATTCTAGCAAAATGATCACGGCCATGAAGTGAATATATTCTTGAGGTTCTATTTTGAGTAATTGATTATTTTAACTTATATTTGATGTTATTATTGCTTAAACCGCCAGTGATATGCTACTTTATACTTTGAGTCTTGCTATTAGAATGAATAAAAGGAGCATGCTTTAACCATTTGCACTTGCAACATCAGGCAATTAAGCCTGGGTCATAATTTGATCAGTCTTGACCTGTTCAAACCTAGTTTGACCAAGTCAACCAAAGGATCTGAGTTGAGTTGGACCAGTGATGTTTGATATTAATGATTTATGGTCCTTATATACCCATTAGATGGTTCCATGTAGCAGACACAGGCTTCTGATGATGGTTTTTATGGTTATTATTATTATTATTTACAGACCATTATTTTTATTTGTCTGGCATGGTCATGATTACAGATGATTATACAAATAGCCACAGGGTGTATGGGTACTCATCTCTAGTACATTTCGACCTTCTGAGTCCATTAGGATACTCGGTTTTCAATTGCAAGCACTTCTGGATGATATTTTGCTCAGATTATCACTTTATTGCAGATTTGCCATTTAAAATGGCGTGGCAGCACAGTTTGATTTTTTATTTGGTTCACCTAGGGCGCTACAGAGGGAGCATGGGGTCCAACCACTTGTTATTATCATATTACCATGCTCCTAGAAATTTTCGTGCAGTCAATTTTGGCCCCAGGGTACCAGGCAGTGAGCTACAAAATTTTTATTCTTTCACAGGGGATTTTTGTGAGGATAAAAAATGGTAAAAATGGATACTGAGGAATTCGATTTGGGCTATTGAGGCAAGGAAATGGCGTGAGGTTGGTTTAGATGATTTGTGTGATGCATCTCACACCTTCCAGAGCAGGTTGCAGCATTCAGTGGGGCCCACACACAGTCTAGGATTTTATATTTTGTTTTTATTATGTCATTGAGGGGGCACAATTTGGCCATATGGTCACAGTACTGTATCATGATGAGTTATTATATGTTATTGTGCCATGGGGACATGCTAGAGAAGGATGAGCACACCTCCTAGCCCCACCATGAGCTTATGTCATGTTTTCTAGTCACTTTCATTTGGTGCATCCCCCCTAGGGCGACTTAGCTAGTGCGCCTCCTCTATTTTTGAGTTGATCTGTGTACTTTATATTTGGGCTCATCTTAGCCATTGATTATCACTTATGTATCTTTTGATCTCAACCAGTCGTTAAAAAGGTGGTTAGGGTTTTGGTCTCTATCATTCCTTTTTAAAGGAGAGACCCCCCTCATTGTAAAAGGACTTTGGCTCTTGGAATTTGATAATAGAATAAATATTTGCAGAGACTCTTGGATCTTCTTTGTTGGGTGTTCTTAGATGTTGATTGGAAAGCCTATTTCTCCCAGCATTTGAGATTTTGTAGTAATCCAAAATATATTTCGTGGAAACAGTGTTTAACTGCAGGAGGGCGCATTTCACTTGGCGCATTCTTGTACTTGTTTTGTGTTATCCGTTTTCAATATACAAGAAATAGAAAAGTGATAGTTTGTCCCCTTTAGTTCTTATGGTGTGAATCTGATATCTTTAGATTTTGTATTTATAGCTCTAAAAGAAAGGTGAAATTGTTTTGGCAATCAACTCTTTATTGTGGACAAGTTTAATGATTTGATGTAGAATTTCCTGATTTAGTGAGCTTCGAGTAACATTTGCCTTACTAGTTTTCTTTATTTTATCTCCATGCCCATTGGATTAAAGGTACTGGTTCGAAAAAAATATTACAAATTATTACAAAGATTTTGTGTGTTTTTCTTTCAGAGATTCAACTTCTTGTTGCAAATCTGAAGTGATTTAATGCAGATTTAAGAAACGTATATGCTTAATGAATATTCTTAAGTGCAAATTTGAACAATATATGAGAACTCTAAACTAGTTTGGAGATTTAGTGAATTTTCCAGATTTGAAGCCTTTGCAAGTTTGCAGGTTACAGTTAAAGATTTTTTAATTCAGATCACTAGGAATGCCCCCTTGAGGCTACCAAGCACTAGCCCAAAGCGAGGGGATTAGTGCAAGGGGACATTCACACTTACCCTAAGTGTCGATTTGATCCCTTGGGACTAAATTCCCCAAGGATGGTTTCGAGTGATAACATAGGTAAAATGTGTTTCCTGCAACATAGGTGCAACATCAACAATTAGTGGTGAGTCTGGTGACTGTATTATTCTGAATTTCAGCTAACCTATTTCAGAGATTTTGCAAGTTTTGCAGATTTGAAGCCTTTTGCAGATTACAATTAAAGATTTTTTTATTTCAGATCACTAGGAATGCCCCTTTGAGGCTACCAAGCACTAGCCCAAAGTGAGAGGGACAAAACGAGTGGATATTAGCATTAACTTGGGACTAAATTCCCCAAGGACATTTCAACTTTTCAAGTGATAACATAGGGAAAATGTGTTTACCGTAACATAGGTGCAACATCAACAATTAGTGGTGCCTGTTTTTTTCTGAATTTTCAGCTTATAGTCTCTGACAGCCTCTCTAACTTGTTTACTTGATCTTTCTACCATATACAACTGGATATCTAGTATAAGTGAAGGCAACAAATACAATATAAAATGAAAAACATATGGGCTGCAAACTACATGATATCGCACCTCCAAAACTAAGATGAAAGGGGCAATCTGGCTTTTAAAAATGATAAAAAGGATTTAGCATTACTGACCTCGAATGAGATGATCTTTTGACACACATCCGTTGATTATTTGGAGAGGAATCACAAAAGCAACTGGTAGTTTCTTCTTGTAGAGATCTTCCAACCAATAGATTTTTCGCTTTTAAGGGCTTCTCTATAGCATCTGAAGTTGTAGATTGTGAGATAACATTTTGCATTAGCATGTTACCATCTGAGAGAGACCTCTGAATATGTGATCTGCACAAAAAATAGGCTTCTGTTAAAAATAAAGTGTGCCCACAAAGAAGAAAAAGATTACGAGTGAGACGATTCCAACAAATACTAAAAGAAAATATCACAGTAAATTCTACCAGCCCAGTATTTGATTTGATAATGTTTATAATTATAGTGGTAAGGACACAATAACATATTGGTATATTATTCAGTAAGAAAGGTTTAAGCAAGCAAGCAAATTGTGAAAGGAGTATTCCAGCTTGCCATTTTTCTATTACAAAAGCTAGAAAAACAAATGAAAGAGATACACACAATATCACAACATGATACTATGAGTAACTAGTGCAATTATTATAGAGGAGTTCACCTCCTTATATATGGTTACTCATGGATCATATCATTCCCACTTATGAATATGGGACAGATTTGCTTTACACTAAAAGTACAAAAACATAACTAAGTTATAAAGTGACATTTATTACAACATGAAATGAACAATTCATTTATTGACAAATATCCAACATAAAAGGGATAGACAACAGAAATCCATATCAGACAATAATAAATAATAAATAAGAATATGAATGAATAGATGAATAATTGCAATACCATGGGACAATATACTTCTATGCATTGACTAGTCACCAAGGTTGATAGGTCATGTCCCTTCATTGGGTCATGCCTTTTAATTAGGATGTGTCACTTCACTAATTATTTATTTATTTAATGCTTACATATATATTATGTTCATTCAATTGGCTTTCCCTTTAGAAATTCTTCATCCATAAATCATATTTATGGAAAAACTTTATCTCTTGATTTGACTTTGTAGTTCCTTCTAATGATACTCTATTCTTACAACTATGGTGGTTGATGATACAAGACCATATGATCTTTTAAGCGTTGAACAAAATTGTCAAATGGTAGAAGGGTCTAACCACCCTAATTTGATCTTTTGTAGCACTGTGCATTTATAGGGTTCCCAGGATGAACTTTTATTTTGAGACCCAACTGTACTAGCATTAATATTCTTTAGAATGTAGGTCAGCTGCTTTTCCTCATAGCAATATTGGTATACTGATTGGTTAAAGTATCGACTTGTGATTAGGATGTCAATAAGGTGTCATTGTAGCATAATTTTTCCTTATCATACTTGCAGTGCTTTCCTAATTCACTTTTGGTTTTATGTCTTCTTCATACACCTGTGTCACTTTGTTGACACTATTTTTTTTTGTAAGCTAGTACCCACAGAGTTTCGAACCGGTGACCTATCACAAGGAACACCTTAACAATACACCCATTCACCATCTATTCTACGCCCCTTGGGCTATTGACACTAAATTTTTATTAGAAAGGACATTAATATTTTCCATTGTTTATACCTCAACATTTGAAGATATCCTTACTTCCATTGAATTTGCATCTTTCCAAGTTGCGATGTCGATTGGATCTGTATTGGTCCAATTATAGCTCAAACTAACATGCGTGATTAAAGCTTAAAAAGAACAATGCTAGCCCAAATGCAACTTAGAGGTGTTCTCCACTATCACTTTAATAACCACCTCTCTACACTTTAGGTTGGTTCTTCTCCAACTTAAGGGGGGCTTCCTTAGGATAGGATTGCTAAGCTATGGCAATGAGGGATCAAGGTGATTTGAAGAGATTGCTCAGCAAAAGAGGTTTTTGGTGTTATAGTATAGGAAATAAAAAAGAGTGATGGGAAGACCATAAAGACTAGTGTCAATCCCTAGGGCAATGGAGTAAAAGGAGGCTAGTCCAAGAAAGGGGCAAGTTCATGAAGGGTTAGGGAAATTAGGGTTGCGTTCACATACCACAAAGAAACCCTAACATGCTGAAAAATGAATGTAGGAATTTGCTAGAAGGACCCAAGAATGGTGCCATGTCAAAACATAGCTAAGTAGGGTGTGTCTTATACAATGAAGTACTACAAGTTGCTAGTCTAGAAAGAAGATCGGAGCAATGTAATATAATCATGCATAAGACACCAAAGGAAATTAGAGGAAGTACTTCTCACATGAACGCCTTCCAACAAGGCAAGTTACCCTTTCAATTGGCCCTAATTAACAAGTTCTAGTTATTCTACAATGTAATAGCAACATTTAGAAATAGGAACAAGGATGCCACTTTTTGAAAGGAGAAGAAACCCTTACACTTCAAGTTGCACCATGAAAGATATGTCTATTAGGCTCCAAAAGAGAGAGAACTCTCAAAATTCAGCCATGACAAATGAAAGAGAGAGACAACCCTTATATAGGTTGTAGCTCTATCTCATTCTACAATAAAATATGAATAAGCTAGGCTAAAATCCAAGATCTAGCCCAGGGAGGAATAAACAAACTAAAATATTTAAACTACTCTAACAAAATCCATTAAATATGGTAGTCAATGCCACATGTACAAGCTCCAACCAAGGAAAAGGCCCAAGAAGGAGGGTGCCTCCATCAAATGAGGGTAAATGATAACAAGTAGAATTCAAAACATAGCCTCCAAAGGTATTGCACCAACAAGTAGGAATCAAACATCAACAAGGCACCTACAAAAGTGGATGTCCCCATGAATAAGATACAAAAATGTTGAACGCTCACTCAAAATATGGCACAAAATGATGAATGGAAGACTTCCAAGGTGATCGCTCTCCATGAAAAGGCTCCAAAAGGCATGCGCGGCAAAAATGCAATGTGACTCTTTAACCGATAGTTCTGGAATTGCCAACTTCCTCAATATTTATCGGATTTTATGTTATAACCAATTTTCAAAAATCTCGCAACTAATCTACATTTGATGGCATTGAGATGGCACAATTTTGGGCACTTTGTCAAAAGATTACTACTCCCAAAGCTAGGACGCCACCCACAAAGTCTCTAGTGTCAAAAATTGTACCAAGGCAAGTGTTTTCCACTTCATGTGCCTAGGAGTGGAAAAGTGTCTAATGTGGTCGCTAGTCACTTTATAAACGGGAGATGTACTTTATATGAGATAAAGTCACTTTTTAAAGTGTGTTTGTGGTTTTAATTAAAAATAACTTCATAACTTTTTAATTAAAAGTGACCTTATGTATTTTAAATAAAAAGGTGACTTTATGAGAAATAAAGTGGAGTAAGTATTAAATGTCTCATTACGTATTTAAATGGAATGGGTGCATTGAATTTCATTTAATGAGATAATAATGAGCATTTATTATCAACCCTAGATCTCATTGGTTCAAGATCTAATCTTGACCGTTGAATGTCAAGAGGTGGTTACTGTTAGTTTTTCACTTTGTTTAGCATAATAACATTGAACAATATAATCACTAAAAGAAAGACAAGCACAACAAACACAAAGAACACAAAATTTCTCTCGGGGAAATAGTCACCTCAGGACTGGAACTCTATCAGTCGGCAAGTACTTATCTTCAGTCACCTCAGGACTGGAACTCTATCAGTCTGCATGTACTTGTTATCACACAACTTGTAGTTGTCCCTAAAGGTATCCCATCCAGGATGGTAGAGGAGATGGACAACTAAAGAGGTGACCCAAGAGATGCCACGGTTCCCAATGCAAGCTGGGAGTCACGATAACCAAGGCACTCTTCACTTTAGATCAAGAAGAAATCAAGACCAAGAGGGAGACCCTAGTCAATCAAGGAAGATTGACTAACCCAAAGGTTCCTAGGGAAACGTGTAAAAGATGAGTTACGAAAACCAATGAGTTGATTAGATTAGGTGGACCCAAGAGTTAAGTATGGTTGAAGAGGCTTAAAGGGGTGACAAGTGTTTCAACCAATGAATGAATAGGGCCACCTAATGGATAGATCTAGTACAATGAAAATACACAAGTGGGGCCCACTTCCTTAAAATATGGAAATGGTCCAAATGGGACCCACAAGGTGAAGTTAGGGGTGATATGGCACTAAGGGGTGTTTGATGATGTGGATCTATGGATCCAAGATGGATTAGGCAACACCCACATATGGGATCTAGCAAATGACACTATCCCCAAGGAGTGCGAATTGACCAAGGGAGACTAGTGCCTTGAGATGAGGGGGCAAATGGAGTCCAAATGATGCCAAAATGTAGATCGGGGTAGTTAAGGCAATTATCAAAGTGGGTTTTAATAGGCATGCCCCAATGTGAGCTAGATCTCCATAGATCTAAGGTTGAAAATGCATCACCCAATGACCCAAGTGGGGCACAACCCTCAAAATGAGGAATGGGGCCCACAAGGCAAAAATCAAAGAGGTGAAGCACTAGGGGTAGGTTATGACGTCATCACTAGGAGGGGGCTAAAGTACATGGGCCCACCTCATATGACATGGACATGACTCAAAAAGCTCATGGTGGGGCTAGGAGGCATCAATCCTTACTAGCTCATCCCCATGGCACAATAATATAAAATAATGTCTAGATAATACAAATGATCAAATCCTATCTCCAAAACTGATAAAGACATGCAGTAAATGGCCTCCTGTGGCCACTGTGGACCCCACTGACTGAAGATGACTGATCTAGAAGATGGGGGGTTCACCTTGGAAGACCTCTGAAAAGACCAAGTGCCAAAACCTTGCCTCAATTGCCCAAATCGAATTCCTCAGTGACCCTTTATTCCATTTTTTATCCTCCTGAAAAATCCTAAAACTGCTGGAACTACCACCCAGAGTGACTGCGCTGTCAAATTGAGCCCACCAGGCTGTCTGGAAGGGGGGTATAATGGTAAAATCAAGTGGCTGGACCACCCCCTCCTCATACAACGCCCTAGGTGAAACTGGCCTCTCATGTCTCTGATGGACAGGCTGGGAAAACATGCCCAAATCTGGTCAACAGGTGGATAACTGCATCTATCACTGTCAGAAGTGCCCAGAACTGAATGATAAGTGTCTCATTGGATCCAGAAGACCCAAATCCACTAAGAATGTGTACTCATACGCCATGGGTTGACCTAAGGGGTCAACAGTAGGGTCCACCATACCTGGACAATGCATAATCTGATGATCTGAAATAATACTAAAATCTGTTGAACTGCATCAACTATCATCTGAATTATATGTCCACCATATGGTATCATCAACAAGAGTATGTGGGACCATCAATCATCATCCATAAGCATACATGGTCCTCATCATCACGGATCCCAAGAATGACCGTGGTCAAACTATGTTTGACCAGGTCAACATACAACCAAGGACAAGACTATATCAATAGACTAAAACAATGTTCCTCTAGTCACACTCACCACTTAACTTAAAGTACATCATCATTCCATGGCAGTTTAATACATATAGATATTTAATGTTATTTATACTTCACTTGCACAAAAGTTTTAATGACAGACTCACCCATTGGACATGGTCTAACTGCTAGCTAAGGGCGAAGGCTAAGACAAGGTTGGGCAAAGGGGATCACTTGAACAAACTCAACTAGGTGACAATTTGGACGGGGAAAAGGGGAGCTACACTCTGTGCTGGACAAATAACACGGGGAAGGCCTGTGCCTCACAAATGGATAAGTTGTTTAGAGAGTGTTTATTCAACTTAGGCATCATGTTTACATCAAGCTGATCCAGGTTCATTAGGATCATTCAATTTCATTTCATGGCCTTTTTGGCCTACATAACCATTCGGATTTCAGATGTGCTAAGAAGAACAACTAGTCGCAGCTTGCATCCAGGGCATGTTTATACATATACAAGGTCAGCAATAATAGATATAACTTTGAGTAACCATTGCTTTTTGGACCTTTTTATACTCTTCGAGGAGTATTTTTAGCAATTCATCGCTATAGCCTATATTCACGTGTGTTAAGAAACACATTCTAGAATTTTTAGTTTCACAGGCTTTCATTTATACATTTCCAATATAAGTAGTACATGAGCTTTCAGTTTTAGCCAACAACATCTCAAGTGACTAGGGGGATTTCTGCCAGTGCCAAACATCGGGACAACCGACTAGAATGATTTAGGCCTACAATCCAACTCACCAAAGGCAAGTTCTGTCACCAACTCAAAGCTGAGACACTAAACAAACATGGATGCGGTCCAACACAGAGGTAGTAATGGGAAAGTCCTCAATATCAAGAAGTCAAGAAAAGCAAGTCAAAAGGTGAAATCCAAATTAGGAAGGTCATGGATGGATGGAGTCAAATGAATGTGGTGCCTAAGCTAGCAGACAAGAATGTCAAGGAAGACCATATCTATGCTCATAGGAGGGTAATGAAACCAATGGGTTTTGTCAGAAAACCTAAGTGTGCAAGTGATGCATCCATTTAATAGTTATAACATCAACCAAGATATTCCATTTTAGTTTTAAATAGTACTACCACATCTTGAATCATATACCAAGCTAATGCTATGAATATGACTAAAACAACAAGATAATAGTCCATAGTCAATAATCAGAAGTCCCTAGGTCATATCACATCCTAATAATAATCATCAAAAACCATTTGAAACACTGTTGCAACATCATTGGGCACTTAACTGAAACTGTATAGAACAAAGGGTCAAATCGGTCAGCAAATCTGAGCTCTCAAGGTTCAGCCTTGGCACAAGGTCTAACAAAAGTCTGATATAATATACTGCTCTGATCATGAGTGATCCCAAAATACAAGCTCATCACAACTGATCTCTGTAAAAGCAAAGCTCTGAAATGTGCAGATATCTACTTAGCAAGAATAGTAGCCCTGCTGCTATGGTGTGATGACAGTAATGATCTTCAGTCACCTCAGGACTGGCATCAGTCACCTAAGGAATGGAATAACATCATTATCACTCCCTCTTTCGAGGGAGGTCCTTTTGGACCACACCAAGCTTGTCTCGAAAGTATTCAAACTTTATGTGAGACAGAGGCTTAGTCAACACATCAACAACTTATTCCTCTGTAGGAACATACTTGATCTTTACAGCTCCCTTCTGCACCATATCCCGGATATAGTGAAACTCGATCTCAATGTGCTTCGATCTATTGTGGAACACTGGTGTTATCACACTATAGTAGCAGGGCTACTATCCTTGTTCAGCAGATATCTGCACATTCCAGAGCTTCCATTATTCCAGAGCATGGCTATATATTTTGGATCACTCATGGCCAGAGCAGTATATTATTTAGATTTATGTTTGACCTTGTGTCAAGGCTGAGCCTTGATAGTTCAGATTTGATGACCGATGTGACCCTTTATCCCGTACAGTTTCAGTTCAGTGCTTAGAGATGTATTTCAGCAGTGTTTCAGATGATGCATGATGATTACTATTATGATGATGTTGTATGATCTATGGATATGTTATCATTGACTGTGGATTATTATCTTGTTGATTTAGTCATGATCACAGCATGTGCTTGGTATATTATTCCTGATGTGGCAAACTATTTAAAATGAACTGTAAATCATAAAATGGACAATTGCTTGCACATTTAGGTCATTTAACAAAACCCACTGGTTTTTCACCTTACATAGATATGGTCTTTCCCGACACCAGTTGTCTGCTAGTGTAGGCTCCATATTCACTTGACTCCATCCATACATGACCTTCCTATTTGACTTTAGACCTTGATCTGTCTCATTTGACTTTCTGATACCGAGGACTTCCCCATTTTTCTACCTCTGTGTTTGGACCGCATCCCTGTATATTCAGTGTCTCGGCTCTAAGTTGGTGACAAAACTTGCCTTTGGTGAGTTGGATTGTAGGCCTAAATCATTCTGGTCGGTTGTCCTGATGTTTGGCATTGGCTCGAACTCCCCCTAGTCACTTGAGATGTTGTTGGCTAAAACTGAAAGCTCATGTTCTACCTACGGAAACTAAAAAATTCGCCCATGGAAATAAAAAAAAAGGGGCAAGAGCGATGAACAGCTAAAAATACTCCTCGAAGAGTATAAGAAAGGTCCCAAAAGCAATGGTTCTTAAAAGCTATATCTAAACAATTGCTGACCTTATAAATATTTGAAAAACATGCCCTGGATGCAAGCTGCAACTAGTTGTGCTTCTCAGCACATCTGAAATCCGAAGGGTTATGTAGGCCAAAAAGGCCATGGAATAAAATTGAATGATACTAATGAACCTGGATCAACTTGATGTAGACATGATGCCTAAGTTGAATAAGCACTCTCTAAACAACTTATCCATTTGTGAGACACAGCCATCCCACGTGTTCTTTTGTCCAGCACAGAGTTTGTAGCTTTCCCCTTTCTCCCAGTCCAAAGTATTTTTGAGTTGAGTTAGACAAGTCAACCCCTTTGCCCAACCTTGCTCCTAGCCTTCATCCTTCACTAGCAGTTTGACCATGTCCAATGGGTGAGTTTGTCATTTGAACTATTGTGCAAGTAATTTTATATAACAACGGAATATGCTAACTTGATTAATGCCACTGAATGGATCTTGTACTTTGAGCTAGGCTGTGAAAATGATTAGAGAAGCATGTCTTAGTCTACTGATGTGATTTATCCTTGGTTGTATATATTATGGGGATCTGTGATGATGTGGGCCATGTATAGATGCCTATTTGATGATGATTGATGGTCCCACATGCTTGATGATGATATCATACGATGGACATATGATGCAGATGATGATTGATCCAGTTCAACAGGTTTTATTACTACTTCAGATCAGCAGATTATACATTGTCCATATATGGTGGACCCTACAGCTGGCCCATTAGGGCAACCCATGGTGTATGAGTACACATTTCTAGTGGATTTGGGTCTTCTGGATCCATTGAGACACTTATCTTTCAGTTCCGGGCACTTCTGACAGTGATTGATGCAGTTTTACACTTGTTGACCAGATTTGCGGCTGATTTCCCAGCCTGAGCAACAGGGGCCATGATTGGCTAGTTCACCTAGGGCGCTGATGATGGAGGGGGTGGTCCAACCACTTGTTTTTACCATTTACCCCCCCTTCTGGAGAGCCTGGTGGGCTCAGATGGACAGCGCTGGTACCCTAGGAGGTAGTTTTGGCACTTTCACAGTTACCGAGGCAGTTAAAAAATGGGATAAAGTGGTCACTGAGGAAATCGATTTGGGCAATTGAGGCAAGGTTTTGGCATTTGGTCTTCACAGAGGTCTTCCAGGGTGGCATCACTACCTTCTAGTCAGTTTTCACCATGTGGGTATGCCCACATTGATCACAGGAGGACATTTACTGCTTGACTGTCATGGATTCTGATGACAGTTTTGATCATTTATATTATCTTGGACATATTTTATTATTTTATTGTGCCTTGGGGATGAGCTAGTAAGGATTGATGCCTCCTAGCCCCACCATGTGCTTATATTGTCATGTCCTAGTCATCATGAGGTGGATTTTAGCACCTATTCTTCTCTAGTGGATGACGTCACCCCTTCTTTGTACCATTTAGTGGGGGCGCTATTATTATATTGGGTGATCCATGTGATATATTGTTATGGTTCATCTTAGCCTTTGATTGTATGATGAGATCTTTTAATCTCAACCACTCATTTGATGTAGTATTGTAGAGTGGTATAGGGTTTTGGTCTTTATTATCCTATATAAGGAGGAGACCCCCCATTGTAAAGCTCACCTTTGGAGCTCTGGAATATTGGAATAGAATATTTTTTGTGGAGCACATCTCTCTTGCATTGTGGATTCTCTTGCATATTGAATATACAGTATCTCTTCTATGTATCATTGTGGATTTTGGTGCTTCTACTAATCTTTTTACAGGAAAGTCGAATTGGTGGAGAGGAGGGCGACTTCTTGAGGGTTATTGTTGGAGGGATCCACATAGTCTCTCTTGGGTTGATCTTGTGACAGGGAGTATCATTATTGTATCTTTGTGACATAGTTGATGCTTTTTATTACATCTTTCTACCATTTTCATAATCATCTTGCTTGACTTGTTTCTTTGATCTTGTCTTGTAGGAGGAGGACGATTTGGCTATCTTGGAGGAGGACGTTTTGGTTGGAGCTCTTGGATCTCACTCTTGAATATACACATAGGAGAATGCTATCAATTTGCAAGGTGGCCACAAGCAATTGAGGTAAGATCTACAAGGTATGTGCCTCTTTCATCCATTCTATCTTCATTGGTCATAAAACCCTAATTAATTAAAAAACCCAATTTTGGTATTTCTTAGATCTACTTAAATCTAGCCTTGCTTTTGAGAAGATCTTGAAAACCCACCTCTATAGCATCCACCCCTAGTTGGATCTATAGTTTGGTGGTGATTGGCTTAAAATTGACACACTTTTCAAGGCAAAAAGCCCTCTTGAACCCAAATCGCACTTCCTAGTAAGAGGCTTGTTTGGTTAGATCTAGCACATGGGTAGGTGAGATCCCACTTGATTTGCAATCTAGACACTTGATAACCTATCCCCAGATTGTTACTTTGGTGAATTCTACCTTGTGGACATCTTTCCATGTTTTAAGGGGTTAAAACCCCATTTTGAATTTCTTGGCACCTCAAAACTCAGATCTACTAAGATCTAGCCCTTGGATTGACTTGATTTTTGGGACATGCATAGATCGGGGGTACTAGCTACTTGGATCTATAGTTTGGTGACCATTGGACTTGATTTGGTCCACCAAACCCACCTTTTAACCCTCCTTGAACAAAGTCGCACTACCTGGGGAAGGTGAGTTTGTCCACTTTGAAGAAGTGGGTGTTTGGGATTTTTGGAGATTTGGAACGGCCATACTTTGAAACCTAGGCCTAGACTATCTTTTTGTGACGATCTGCCTTGGGGGTAGCATTCCTTGTTTCAAGGGATTGTGGTCCACTTAGGGTCATTTCTTGAAAACCTAGATCTAGCAAAATCCAACCATTAGATCTCATTTAGCCCACTTGACTTGGCTTCTAGGTGTCCCGATCTACACTTTGACATACTTTTTGACCCCATTAGCCCATCCAACAAGGCACTAGTCCTCCTCAAAGCAAGTCGCACTCCTTGGGAATTGTGTCAAACCCTAGATCTAGTACATGGGTACTCCTAGAATCAACTTAGATCCATAGATCTAGTCTTTACCTATCCTCTAGTACCAATTTGACACCTAAGATTCACCTTGTGGGCCATTTGAAGTCATTTCACACATCCCAAGAAAAGAAGACCCACTTGTGTAAACATATGGTACTACACCTTGTCATCATACCCAATTATGTGGCCTAAACTATACATTGGTTGAAACACTAGCAAACTCTCAAACCACCTTCAACCATACCTCAACTTCTAGGTCCACTTTACCTTGCATTGGTTTCCGTAACTTATCATTTACTCATCCTTAGGAACCTTTGTTTGGATCCAGTCACCTTTGATTGGTTATAGGGTCTCCCCCTAGGTCTTGTTTCACCTTGACCTAAAGCGAAGAGTGCCTCGGTTGACGTGACTCCCACCTTGCATTGGGAACCGTGGCATCTCTTGGGTCACCTCTTTAGTTGCCTGCCCCCTCTACCGTCCCGGATGGGATACCTCCAGGGGCAACTACAAGTTGTGTGATAACAACTGGATTCTTTGTCATCTTGATACAACTTTGATTGTCACATCGAACAAACCTGCCAACATCTTGTGAAGCCAAAATTCTTCGCTACAAGCTGAATATGTTGCAGTCACTCCCTCTGAAGCGGATCTTTCCTGAGCACTATCCTCCCTTTGCATCTTGTACTCCCTGCATTGGGACATTCTTCATTGGAGTGACTGGTAGCCTTCTCTTCTAATGATCTTCTGTGTATCTATCTATGTCATCTTTATAGATCACTGGATACCAAGATCTCAAACTCTCTTGCACCCATCCATGAGCTCCTCATCTTCAACGTTGTAGCAAGGGTTGATATCTCATCACTCTAGGTGATCATCGTATTCCATGGATGCATTCTGAGCCTATACAAAGTCTTCTTCAATCTCCACACATGTGGTTCTCTGTAGAGAGTCCTGAGTCCTGGAGGTTGCTCGATATCATCTTCTACTTCAATTACACCATCTATCTAGTGTAATATCCACCACTAAGGAAGTGTGTTTGGCCACTAGAGCAACATCTCGTCATAGTCGACTCCCTCTTTCTGAGAGAACCCTTGCTTTGTACTTCTATAGTATGCTTAAATTCATAAATCTTGTTGAATGTTATGGTTGAACCATCGTCACTTGTTCTACGAAACAAGTCTCATCATTCTTTGTTTGTAGGTGATCGTACACGATATTTCCTACAAGTCAAATTCAGTTGCATGGTTAGAATCATTTCATAATTTCCAAAACATATTAATAATTACAAATTCTTATGCATAGTGCACACAGTCATGTAACTATCTTAGCCAATGCTTCAACAAAACATTCATCCATATCAGTATTCATACGGTAACTTTCTAGATTCCTTCCATCTCTACCAAAACATTATTAAGAGCGTGCACTACTCCCAATATGTCAACAAAGAGGTTTCATTCTAGATAAATAGCAATGGAATGTTGTACAGCACCATACACCACTTACCCATCACATGCATATTATTAGTATTATGTTCATCAATGCAAACTCTCTAACATGCATAATACACATCATAAATCTAGGAACATAAATATGTACACAACTGGACAATACAAAGAATAACAATTCAAATACTTATCTTTGTTTGTTTGGTAGGATCTCTCTTGATCTTAGTCTCCTTGCAAGAATCTCTAACAGTGTGCTCCACTCCATCATCTGATTCTGAGGCCCTGCTCCTTTCTTTCTTATGACCGACAATGCTGAACAAGTCTTCTATGCTACAAATCATAAGGATTCATGGTCCTAGCTATTAGGGGTGAGTTTGCATGTCCCTTCAATTTTTTAGAGTCCCCCTTCTTCAATTTTAATCACAACTGCACCCTTCTTATCCAATGTTGAGATAGATAAGAGGTTCTTCTATCTTCCTGGTTTGGATTAAAGTACATATTCCTCATCATTGGAGGAATCTTCTTTGTCTTTCCTTTCATCATCATGTTCATCTTCTTCAACTACATGAGCATGGAATCTTTTATTCTACTTCTTGAATTGTTCATCTATGAGAGGACAATTTCTTGCAATGTGTCCCATCTTGTGACAAGTAAAACATTCAAAGGAGGAGAAGTCTTTCTTGATCCTTTTGTCCTTTGAAATCTTTGAGATCTTCTAGGAGAATGTTCATGATTCTTCCTTTTGTTCCTTTCTTTGGCATGGGTTTCCAAAGCTTGATCTTCATCATCTAACTTCTCTTCTCTTACTGCTACCCTTCCTTCTTCTTGCACACACTCTTCCCATAGTTGTCTGAACTGGATTAATTTCTTCCTAACGCATATGCCACGAACAAAAAGTTCCCAATCTCTAGGAAGACCATGCAGTGTGGTCATTACAACTTCAGCATCTTCCACCATATCTCCAATAGATTCTAATTGTTCTTTGATCTGGACACTCTGGAGAAGTATGAGTGCATAGTCTCAGACTTTTGGATCTTCACATCCTTGAGTTGATTTCTCAAGGTCATCTTCCTGTTAATATTCTTTCCTTCAAATAGGTTGGTTAAGGCATCGAACATTTCTTTTGGAGTCTTCTTTGAGGATACTTGAGGAATCAAATGATCTTTGATAGAATCATCTATGATCCTCTTAGCTTTGACCATATTCTTCTTGTGTATTGCTTTGGCCTCATCTCCTTCTGGTTCTGTAAGTCCCTCTTTTATAAAGCCTTCTAAGTCATGTTCTTCAAGAATAAGCATGACTCTATATTTCCATGCCCTAAAGTTCTCAGCTCCTTCAAGCTTCTCATCAAGCTTGGTATTGTTTGTCATTTTGATAAAATGAAAACCTCAAATGGAAATATAATAGATGTAGGTCTTACCAGCAAAGTTGTCCTTCTAAAAATTGCTTCTACCTTGATCTAGAGTTTGATAGAGAAACACTAATTTTCCAACTTCGGAATTTTGGAAAACTAATTGGATGAAAAGATGTCTCCTCAAGGTGAGTTGAGCAAAGTACTCCTTTTTCTGATTCTGTAAGCATATCTTCCAAAAACTTGATGCCCTAGTTCTCTGGGCTGTAGTGGTGGACCAAAAAATGAAAATTCTAGGAATTGAAATCTGCTTCGACAGAAAGATGCACCCTAGTGAGGAGAGTTAGATGCACCCTCTTTTTCAGCTGATTAAGTTTCCCAAGATGACCTGTTTATGGACTATTTCAGTACAGTGAACTTGTACGAACTGCCACGTGTCACTGTTTCATCTTCTGGTTTTGAAACTCACACCAGAGAAACTACACTCCGTACACTTTCTGGAACATCTTACGAAATTCGATTTGGATCTTCTTAGCCCGAGATATAGCATTTCTCCCTAGGTCACCTTTTTAAAACTGAATTCTGGAGGAGGATGGAACCCTAATTTGAATGGATCATATATCCTAAAGTACAACGAATCTGAGGCTGAAACTCGCACACAAGGTACTGTTATCACATATATAGTAGCCGGGCTACCATACATTATTTTTCTGATGCCGGTACACTATTCAGCCAGTTCCCTTACATTGAGATGCTGAGATGAGCATCTATATTGGATCACTATCAGATTGTGGACAACAGTATGTATTCCCCATGCCATGACTGAGTCTCAGGACACTCAAAGAGATGACCGATGTAGCCATTATACTAGTTATACAGAGCAGTCAGTAGTGCCCAGAGTTACAACAGCAGTTTCAGAGGACAGATGATGGTACAGGTGATGAGCATTCAGGTATATGACTCAGCAGGTATATCATTGTGTTATGGTTATATTGCTTTTATACTTATTCTTATAGCATGTCTTAGCACTTAGTGTCATGATCTGGCGATCATATAGATATGTGGACCTGGTTGAGCTTATTATATATATTATATTATCCCTACTCAGACTTAGAAGTTCACTATTCATACTCATTGCTCTTACCCTCCTTAGGGAGAATAGAGGTGATCATTCCACCATACCTTGGCTTGCTAGTGTTGGCTCCACTATTCATTGTCTTCATCCATCCATTGCCTACCTTTTAGTTTATCACCCTGACTTACTACTTGACTAGTGACATGGAGGATCTTTTCTCCACTGTAGCCTCTGTATTGGACGAGCTTCCCTGTTTATTGTGTCTCGGCTCTGAGTTGGTGACAAAACTTACCTATGGTGAGTTGGAGTTCCTTGTGAATTCCCCCTAGTCACTAAAGTTGTGTTGGCTAAACCTGAAACTTTTAGTGCTGCCATGAATACAAAGTCTGGAAAAAATGAAATGCTATATCTTGTATGAAAAGCCCATTCATGCAATGTGTTTCTAAACACACATGAATGAAAGGCATGCCAAATGAAAATGGCCATCAAAATAAAATGTTATATCTTTTGGAAATGTAAATACCTAGGTAAACAAGCTGTCTATGACACACCTAGAAGTGCTCAGGTAAACAAGTGCCTTAAAAACATACTTGCAGCAAAAAGCCTAAATAAATGTAAATCTATGCAATGTGTTTATAAACACACATAGATCAAGGGTATGGAAACTTCAGGCCCTAAAAGCAATGGAACTTAAATGCTATATCTAAATAATTGCTGGCCTCCTTTGTATTATGGATTGTGCGCATCTGTTAAAGGTGAATAAACCTTCTTTAAACAACTCATCCATTTGTGAGACACAGCCATTCCCTGTGTTGTTGCTCATTCAGTATATACTATGATGTGTATTCCCTTTCCCTTTGCCAAAGTGTCACAAAGTTAAGTCAGTAAAATCATCCCTTAGCCTAGCCAGTTTATTTTAGCCTTCACCCTTCACTAGCAAATTGATCACAGCTATGAAGTGAGTATGATCTTGAAAGTCTAGTCTGAGTAATAATAATTAATGACATTATATATTTGGATTTAGATCGCCAGTAATGATTACTTTGTGTTATAATTGTTATTTGAATAAGTTGTAGAGCATGCATTAACCTTTGACACTTTGCAGCAGCTTCTGATGATGGTCTGAGTTATATTTGGTCATGTTGACTTGGTCAAACCTAGTTTGACCAAGGTCAACCATAGGACATGAGATGGTTGGACCTTGTGATCATATGGATAGATGATATATGGTCTATGTACATGTATATGATGATTCTATGCAGCAGCTACAGGGTTATGATGATGATTCATGGTTTACAGCAGTATTTGATCATTTACAGATTATTATTATTTGACCTGTTCCGGTATATTGGATATATATTTTGATCATGCAGAGACTCATATGGTGTATGAGTACACATCTTGGATGGATTTGGACCTTTTGAGTCCAATGAGACAGTTTGTTTTCAGTTCCGGGCACTTACAGTGATGATTGAGCCTCAGTAGGCTATCCCAGTGCAGTTTTGGTCTGTCGGAGACCCTGTCAAAGCAGATGTGATTTTTATCCAGTTGACCTAGGGCGTTGTGCTTGGAGGGGGTGGTCCAGCCACTTGTTTTTACCATATTACTCCCCTCCAGGACACACTGGTGCCCTCACCTTGACAGTGCAGGCACTCCAGGAGGCAGTTTGGGGCAGTTTCACACTTCCCGAGGCATTTCAGGATTGGTAGAAATGGCTATTGAGGAATTCGATTTGGGCTACTGAGGCAATGTTTTGGCATGGGATGATCAGTGATGATGGATTGATGTCTTCCACACCTCCTCCAGCAGTTTCAGCTTCATCGGGGCCCGCATCCTTCACTTATGGCACTTTCTGATGATTTCTAAGGTCTTTTGAGGCCTACGATTTGACCATAGAGGCACGATTTGGTATATTGATGACTATTTTATTATTATTGTGCTATGGGGATTGACCAAGGGTGGCTAAAATTACCCCTTGGACCCACCATAAGCTTCCTATTATATTTTGTCATCATGATTTGGTGGGATTCCCCCTTCTAGGGCGTGTTTTTCCACTTATATTATATTTTATTAGTGATCCATGTATTTTATTGTTGAGCTCATCTCAACCATTGATTAGACATTCGTATCTTTTAATCTTAGCCACTTATTCAAAAAGTGGTTAGGATTTTGATGCCTCTCCTTCCTATTTAAAGGAGAGAGCTTCTCATTGTAAGGGGTCTTTGGCTCTTGGATTATTGGTATAGAAAAACTTTATGGTGGAAATTTTTGTGGTCTCCTTTGCATCTAGTGTTCTTAGATGGTGATTGGAAAGTCTATTGCAACCTAGCATTTGGAATTTGTGGTAAGATCTATCTATTTTGGAAATCATTGTCTTGTCTACAGGAGGGCGACTTCAACAAGGGCGATTTTGCAAGGCTTCTTCAAATCGACTTTCTTGGCATTTGCTTGTATTAGGGGGTTATCATTAGTATCATTGTGATCTATGCTACCTTTCTGTTACTTCTCTTGTGGCATTAGTCTTATCTCTTGATTGCATCAAATCTGATATTGTTGACGTTTGTTGTGCAGGAGAGAGGGCGCATTGGCTTCTTGGACTAAATCGATTGCATAGAAAACTACCTCAAAGCTTCTCAAATTGATCGGGTTTGCATAGATCATCATCATCAAGGCATCTACAAGGTTACCCAGGTAAGATCCACAGGTTTGTTTTTCTTATCTTGATCCAATCCATTGACATAGCTCATAAATTGATAAAACCCTTATTTCTTCAAACCCTCATTGTTACATTTTTTCAGATCTACTAAGATCTAGTGGCTTCTTGGGTAAGATATTTAAAACCCACCTCTATAGTATCCACGGCATCCCAGATCTATAGTTTGGTGAGGATTGGCCTCCATTTGACCCTCTTCCCAAGGCATTTAGCCTCTCCAAGCAAGGGCGCACTTCCTAGTTTGGTGGGTTGACCTAGATCTAGTACGTGGGTAGTTGAGATCCCGCTTGTTTCATGATCTACACATCCAATAAACTACCCCCAGATTGTCACTTTTCTGATTTCTACCTTGTGGGCCCTATTCAACATTTTAAGGGATTTAATCCCCATTTTGGACCACTTGGTATCTTCAAACTCAAATCTAGTAAGATCTAGCCATTGGATTGCCATGAAATTATAGATCCACACTCTCACTTGCTTAAACCACTTGGATCTAAGGTTTGGATGTCATCGGACTTGTCTTGACCCCACTTATCCCACTTTTGGGCCTCCTTGGGTAAAGTCGCACCACCTTGGAGAAGTGAGTTGGTCCACTTCTAGGACGTGGGTACTTGAGATTTTTGTGGATTTGGAATGAGCATAATTCAAAACCTAGGTCTAGTGTGTCACCTTGTCAAATCTTGCCTTGGGGATAGCATTCCTTGTTTTAAGGGATTGTGGTCCACTTAGGTCAAACATCAAATCTCTAGATCTAGACCTATTCATCCATCAAGACTTTAATTGTCCACTTGTCTCATGCAATAGGAGTCCTTAACCACAAGTTAACCTTACTTTGACTCCATTATCCCAATTCCCAAGGCACTGGTTTCTCTCCAAGACAATTCGACTTTCCTAGATTGTTGGATTAACTTGTGGTTTGACCTTTGTGTGGTGAACTAAACCCTTTGATGTCATCATGTATCATGATCAAGCTTGTCACTTGTACTAGTTAGCCCCAATTCAACCCCTAAAATACCCTGCATTGGACACGTTTCCTAAGGCGGTGGATTTTCTCACATTGAACTAGTACTTTAATCCTGGATCTTATTTCACAAATCATAAGTCACTCTCACATCAATAATGAACCAAAGCTATACTCATTGAACCCCCTCACTTGTCTTGTGACTTCATCCTAAGGTCTAGGATAAACCATACACCTTACTTCACTTAGAATTAACTTGATTTGGTGTCTTGGTTTTGATCTCTCCTGTCGGGAGTAGATCGAGTCTCCCCCTTTGTTGTCTGGGCTAGATAACATAAAGTGAAGGTTGCCTCGACTGGCGTGACAACCATCTATTGGAGGTTGAGGTGATCGTGGTTGCACCTTTTGAGTTGCCCTTCCCTATTGTCATCCATGAGTGGATACATCCATAGGGGTAACTACAGTTTAGGTGATAACAAGTACATGAATATTTCATCTTCGACCTGTCCAAGTTTTAGATCCTGAACCTTCGCCAAAAGTGATTTATAGCGAAAATGCCAAGATGACTAGTTTCCGGAAATGGAAACCCTAGGAAATAGCTGCACAATGTTTTCTTTCAGGCCTGTTCTGATACCATGTTAGTTTTTCACTTTGTTTAGCATAATAACATTAAACAATATAATCACTGAAAGAAAGACAAGCACAACAAACACAAAGAACACAAAATTTCTCTCGGGGAAACCACAAGGGAGAAAAGCCGACAAAACTTCCTCAACATAGAATTCAACAAGTACAAGATAAAACCCCAAGACAAAAGAACTTCTCTCTCTCCTATGCGACCTTGAGTGAGTGACGTGAGTGATCCAAATGAGCAACTCAATCCCCTATTTATACTTTACAAGTGACTTGAACTTTTACTAATTAGGTCGTCTCTAACTCACCTAACTGGGCCGACCTATACTTTTACAATAAAATATTCTTTCTAGATCTTTCCAGGCCGACCTAATCAGTTAGGTTTTACATTGACTCTTTCAATGACTCTTACACTATTAATTACATCAAGACATCTCCCAAAGGAGGAATACAATAACACAATAGACAAATACATTTTGAATATCTTCCACAGTTACATTTCTTCAACAGTTACCATGAACAAAAAGGGAAACTAGGGATCCAAGGCATCATTATTTTTCATCAGTGTTACACGGGGACGCGTTCCCTAGGGTTGGGGGCGCGCCCCCCTCGCTCCCCGCGCCCCGGGGACTTGGGGGCTCATAGCGAAACGTTTCCCCTCGTCCCCAATTTGGAGAAACTTCAGGAAACGCATGGGGGAGCTCGTCCCCTATTTTGAATCGCGCACCGATGAAGTGGGGGGCGCTTAGGCACTCCTTCCTTACTAGAGTTGTTCAGTAGTAATGGTAATATTAAATTCTTAAAGTAAAAGGGGTAATGAAAGATAATTGTTTCAAGATGTTTGAGAGTGGTTCCAACCTTATCGGAGTTCATATGCAAAAAGTAGAATTTTAGATTCCATTCATAATTCAACAGACTTAACAGTTTTCAGGATTTCGGGATTGCAACGTTTCCACTGGATTCTATCATGTATGAGGTTAAGGGATTGGCATTTAATCAAGCGCATCAACCTCTCTATGTACCTTGATGTTGGTGGTGTTGATTGTTGAACTTCTCTATCATGACCTTAATCAAAATGTTCCCTTTAGTCAAGCAAAAATCACTTATTAAGCATGGGAAATTTTTTTCTAATTCTACCTTATTTTAATGCTTGATTTAGGAAGTTTCATCAAAATTGTAGTGCGTTGAGTAATGTCCCTCGAGGATCAACTTCGAAATTCAAGGTAGAGGAAAGGGCTAAGAGCCTAGAGGAGGGGGGCACAGGGTGTTATTGATGAATAGGATCCCATTATAGGATTAATAGTTCACTCCTACATAATTGTATGTTGGACTTGAAAGCCTCAAATAATATGATTTCCTCTAGAATCATGAAGAAATAGGATCCTCAAGTCACAGCTCCCCATTACAACATCTACACCATGGATTCACACAATGTTGAAGTGTATTGAATCATTGAAGAATTAGACTGTATTTACAGGGAGCAGCTTAAATTGTATTTACACGCGATGAATTGTTGTTGCTGGTATTTAAAACCTCTATATTTTTTATAATTTTTATGACCTTAACGCCCCCCCGAATTTCCCAAAAATTTGGGGGTGGTCTCCACACATCCCCAATGTGCGTTTCCCCGCTCCCACGCTCCCGCGTACCGGAAATTTGGGGGAACATTGTTTTTCATTGTTCACAAAGAGTTTTTAGAGAGCAAGAGAAGAGGTCGAACTTTTGAGAAGAAGAGGTTGAGCTTGGAGAGTGAGAGAGAAGGAGCCAGAGATTGGCACGGTTCCCAATGCAAGCTACAACAAACATTGGCAGCACGCTTTTCTAGAGAGTGGGCATGCATTTCAGAGAAAGGATGGCACTGAAATCGAGGCAAGAACAGTAGTATAGAAGCAGTTAAACCCTTGCACAAATTTTGAGATAAATGCACAGAATTCGAGGCAGAATTTGTGCACAGAAATCAAGGACTGTAAAAAATTAATTACCAGTCCGTACAGCATGATTCCCATAGCAGAAGGGCAGAAATTTCAACGTCTGACGGTAGCACAAAATTCAACAAAATAAATGTTGTGACAATGGCACGAAAACCGAGGTTAACAGGCTGTATTGAGGATGAATTTTTGAGGAAGAATTTTTTGTTTTTGAACAGTATGTACAGTGCTGTAAGGGCACGAAGTTCAAGAAAAATCTGCATAGAAACAGAGGCAAGGACAGCACAGTTTTCGAGGCAGTGGATACAGTCATCCTGGGTTGAGATAAGTTGTTGTTTACTGTTGATAATCAGCTGTAATTTTATTTGAGAAGAAAATAAAATCATCTCTCTCATCAGGTTTCCCTTCGGGGTTTTATCCTGGGCCTATTTGGCTAAAATTCTAAGTCTTTAAATTTCATGGTGTCACTGATTTAAAATTTCTATAAATTGAAAAGTGTGTAAAAATTTCCAAAGTGTTTCATTTACTGTATGGTTTATGAGAAAAACCCTAATTTCCAAAGTGTTTCAACTTTCATTTACTGTATGGTTTATGGTTTTAGGCTATTCGTTTGGAAGAGAAAGGATGGCTTCAGAAACAAACAGATGTAATGGAGCAGACTGATTAAAAAAGAACCAAAGGCCAGAACCCTCAGCCATGATATGAGGTAAGAGTTAAATTACAAGGCAGAGAGGATTTCTCACTAAAGATTGCACAAGCTTACCTTGTATTTTCATTTCTGAGACTATCACCACACCTTCCAATATTACAATTCTGGTCAGATTCAAGATCCCAGAGAGCGGGCTTTCCTTGCTTTGGCTGAAAGTGGCCCAGAAACCTGTTTGCTTAGAGAAAAGTTGTAGTGCAGGAATATAAAAAACAAGAATGTTAGAAACCTGCACTTAAATGAAATGAAAAGTAAAACAAACTGATACAACATTATGTACTTGTTTTGTCCTCCTCTTAAAAATGCCTATGAAGCCACAAAGGATCAATAACAAATGGTGTACTTAGTAACTTACACATTAATAGCATCCTGTTTTTCAGCATCCAGATAAACATTGCTGTAAAACCGTTGAAGTGACCTGAAAAATTCCTGAGAATTTGTTGCTGCTTTTGGCCACCCTCGTCTCTCAGAAAATACCTATAGAGCATGTAGCATCATGACTGTTATCTTGCAGAATCAGACCAAAGAGCTTGAAGCAAGAAACACTTCCAGTATAAGAAACATGAGACGACAAAGTAACATTTTGAAACGGGTAATACAAAAAATCTAAACATACCCAGATTCTGAAAGAGAATGAGAAAACCAGCTCTTAGAACCTAAAGTCGCATGACACTGGGACATAACACAAGACACGTAGATACGAGTATCCAACATGGGACATGTTGACCCTGGAAACATGACACAAGGGACATATTAACTATATATGTATATATGTGTGTGTGTGTGTGTTTAAAAAAATTCAAATTACAAATACAAAAACGACGACCCACAAGCAAGGCTCCGAGACAATGACACTCCTCATCCAAGGTCCAACACTCCTCCAAGAGCTCCAATGCTCCAACGCCTCTCCTAGGCCATCTACTCCTCCGAGCCCACTCCACCTACAAAATCACTGTCTCAACCCAAGCATCGCCAAGTCAACTCCAAGACTCCATGCAAGCATTAAAGAAACCCAACGTTGTCAAGGGCTCAATGCCCTCTTCCAGATTGCCAAACGCTTCTCCTCCAACGTAGGCCATTCTCAAGCAGGCAACCTCCCATGTGGCCAAACATGCAAAGTGCCACCAAGCTTTCTAAAGATATCCAATGCTCCAAGTAAGAATGTAAATCAAGCATCCATATGAGGTCTAGCAACCAATTAGTAAGCCACATCCAATGTGCAAGTCCACCATGGATCAACAAAGGGCTAACATACACCATGCACCCCAAATCTCATGAAGCACCCCCAAACTTGTGTAAACATTTTCATATGAACCCCCAATGCTAACATTTTGGGATTATCAGCTTGTCTAGTGTTGGAGATTTCTTGAGCTTAGTAATGCTTCAGGACAGGATTTGCTAAACGCCTACATTATTTGGTGATCATCACTCACATGTTCGCCCTACATTGGCAAGGATATGGCATTACCTAAGAGTTTCTTTCTTATTTATTCTTTGAAAAATTAGGTGCAAGGCTATTTTTTCTCATGAGGTGAGTCCTTTGTCTTCCTTTTGTTCTCTATGGCAGGATGAGGTTCGCCATCAGCTCTAGCTAAAGGATCTATTTTGATAAAAGATGCCCGATCTTTGGATTCAGCTGAGTATTCTGATTTTATTTCAGCACTAGTTGCTTTAAGGAAGAGGTTATGATCTCCATTGTATATGCCCTTCCATCTTTTGTACATATTTTTGTAAATATCTCTGTAAATATAAAACATCTTTCAAAAAAATTGTGATTAATTGTATAAAAAATCTCTATTAATTGTTTTTTAATCTATTTAATTTTAGGGTGGAATCCCCTATATCAGGTACCTAATGTCCCATGTGACATTCCCTGAAATTTTGGGGTCTCTCCCTCACATCCCTGAGATGCATTCTCACATCCCCAAAACTTGGTGGAACATTGCCATAAATTGTGTCCCAAAACCTAAAAACCATACAAACCAATGGGTTTGATAATTAGGTCGAAGAGAAGCATCTTCAAAGCCTTGTCTTGGAAGTGTATAAGGAAACACTAGTTCTCAAATACGAGAATAGATGTTGTATCACTTCCTAAGTTGGAGTTGGGATGCGGGCCCCATGCTAAATCTAGGACTGGTAAATTGGATCCCCAAGTATGTGTTATAGTAATCTCCGTTGTGCCCCACTAACGAAGTGAAAATCATAGAGAGCTCTTTTAGAGGTGTTAAAAATCATAACCTTAATGTCACTAAGATTAACAACAAGTGGCCCCGACGGTTAGCTCAAGTGGTCATGAGCCAAATGTGAGATCTTCCCCCTTAAATTTGGGGAGGTCACGGGTTTGACTCTCTTGATCCCCTCGGGATTAAGCTCCATAAGCAGGGCCAACAATTTATCTCGTTTACCATCCATAAATCATGGGGAAGTACTTGGAGGGTTTTCCACGAGGTTATTCTTTGGAAGAAAAAAAGATTAACAACAAGTTTCCTACTATCACAAAAAGTGGCAAGGGAATCAAGTTGCCTTTGAACCCTCTAGGGCGGATGCATATCTTTTGCACATATAGAGGAGTATTACCCCTCATATTGTATTAGGGTTACACTTACGATTTTTATCACAAAGATTGAGCTTGCAAGGTGATTCATTTGATGGAATGTGGTACATGTGAGATTTGGCTTAGAGATGTGGCCCTCTTTTAGATTGATTCGATTCTATGGTTGTTTCTATTAGATGTTGGTTCAAGTCTCTTCATTGTATTTTGATGGATAAGATTGCATGCTCCTAATGGCTTATATCCTGATGGCAGTGCACTCCTCTTCTTTGGCAATGTTAAAGAATGCTTGGCATGGTTGTCTAAGGTTCAATTATGATAAGGATGTATTGAACCGAGTACTTTATGTCATTATATTAACCACTTGAAGGTCTCCTTGCTTATTAACTCCCTTTGCATGGATCAAAGTGGATAACGTATGTATATGTCGAGGTTTGAAGCTTCCTAGAAGGAACACCCTAGGAGAAACATAGGTGATCCACACATTTTCCACCTTGTCATAACATATTTGACACCCTTTGATGGAGCACTAGCATTATTCATGCATGTTAGAGATGATTTGGGGTTATTTGACCTTGAGTTTGACTTTATTGGAAGCCTAATACTAGAGAAACCTAGCTCTTTTGAGTGGTTTCACATGTGAAAGAGGATGATTGCAAGATAAACTATGGGTTCCCTTAGATTTCCCTTCGTCTTGACACGCCATGTCAATGCTTTTGTATATTTTAATGTTTGAAGGATGGGGCCATCCCATTCCTCCATGTATTTAGCTAAGTATTGTAATGCTCTTGCAAATGGATTGATGTTTCTACCTTGATTGGTTAACTCCGCATTCCATGGATCTAGTTTTTGCACATTCTTTGATGAGTTGGTACTTTGGATATCGAGCCATTTCGAGGTGACATCTAAAATTTAGGGACTATATTCGGCATGTGGTCATCACTTATAATTTACTTTAGTGAGTCGATCCATAGATGGAGGGTTTTATTACACATTTTTTGAGGATATGACACTTAAAGAATTCAAAGCAGGAAGGCATCCATTCTATTAGGGTTCACTACACACTTTCAAAACCCTAGAACCCACGTGTGCCCCCACTAAAGGAATGTTTGTTGAGGACTGTTGGGTGCCAAAAATGCCCTTTTTGCTCACTTCTTTTGTGATCCTCTTTCCTTGTTTCTCCTGATTAATGTAACCAAGTCGTTATCTTTCCTAAGGAAAAGCATGATCTTGAGCAGGTATAATTTATTATTACTTTGTTATATTAATGCCTAAAGTTTGCCCATGTTTATGGATTTT
Organism: Larix kaempferi; assembly: GCA_027924585.1. Taxonomy (NCBI): domain Eukaryota; kingdom Viridiplantae; phylum Streptophyta; class Pinopsida; order Pinales; family Pinaceae; genus Larix; species Larix kaempferi. The sequence goes on from BSBM01000674.1 coordinate 4,648,856, forward strand.
GCTTCCTAATTAAGCTAACTTGTGACAGATTGATGAAAGCAACTGAGACCACAAGGAATTCGAGTGTATCAGCTTGTTGATACACGTGGATGAAGAAGTATGTGGCAAGCAGTCACACTTTTCAGTGCTCCAGTTCAGATCGTTGCAGAAATAGCTCAAGTTATCACCCCCCTTGGCTTCGCTAGGAGTAAGCCTAGACGGAGGAGTCGAGTAATCAGGTGACAGCACTTGACTCTCACTTGCCCCCAAGGACACACTGAGCGGCTTGAAGGTTTCCTGTCGCGTCGCCCCTCCAGATGTGTATTAGGCGGCAACATTTTGCGCCGTTGCAGGGGATAAACCTTTCTATTCCCGGGTCACGACTTTTGGTTTTCTCCTTTTTTGTTTTTCCTTTGTTTGATAAATGCTTAGAATAGATCTTTTATTCTTTCATCTGGCGACTCCACTAACCTTTTTCTTTTTATAAAATTTCAAAGTAAAACAAAAATAAATTTTGTGAGATTTTTTAATGCATATTTTTATTCTCACATGGCGACTCCATTGAAGGGATAAAACCCTTGTATCTCATAAATCTGTTGAGACTGGTTGTGTGTAGATGAGCCCATGCGACACGGTAAACCTAAAAGCTTATCGTTCTGACAACTCCCCTGATTCAGTACAAGTTGGCCTCCATGGTTATTTTAGACTAACGCTTTTGACACCAATATGGATGATGAAGAGTCTAGTTCTCAAATTGCTAGTGCATATCCTCCCCTCAATTTTTCATATATCCCAGGTTTTCCTAACTTTCACTATGGTGAGGAGGATATATCAAGTTATTTGCCGATGTTTTATGGAAATGGCGATCCAGTCATCCAACAGATCGTGTCTTTCCTTAAGGTTCTCGCTAACTTCAATGTTTTACATGAAGATAATATGATGCAGATGTTTGCGGGTACCCTGGAAAGAGAGGCTTATTATTGGTTTATTGAGGGCCTTCCTAGCAAATGTATTACCTCCCTTTCATGCTTCCTTAGAATTTTCTTAAAACAGTGGCAGTATGATGATGACAATATGGAAATATTCCTTGAAAAATCCTTGGCTTACTTCTTACCCGAGATAGAATATCACATGGAAGACCCTGAGCCTCCTCATGTTGTCATGACAGAGAACATTGAATATGTGGAGGTTCCTATAGCCTCTCTCACTAGAGAAGAGATTATGCAGCTTATTGAAAAGCATGGTGCCATTCTCCCTGGAGCACAATTAGACTTTAAGAGAATGATCCATGATGATCCCATTAAAGAGATTCATGAAGCATCCTTGATTGAGGACATTGTTGAGGACCCTCCTCATTTCACTTTAACAGAAAATATGGAAGATTCGGAGTGTTCCCAGGTCCATTTCAATAATGATGATCATATGTATGTTCCAAACTTCCCTGAAGAGGAAGCCATTGCAAAGATTAACGGAGACATTCATGATGGATCTTTAATTGAAGAGGTCTTTGAGGAGTTTCCCCACATTGCCACAGTAACAAACATTGAAGATTTGGGATTTCAAGATTACTTTAGTGAAGATGACGACATTTGCACTCCAGATATTCCTACAAAAGAAACAGTTATAGAAGCCTTCAATGAAATCTATGATGAAGATTGTTTGGCGTATGATAATACTCCTCTTGACTCCCCACATGGTAATGAGGTTAGGGAAAGCTTTTTCTCTTGTAAACATTTTGAAGACGAACTTTATAAAGAGGTTTATTATGACCATGAGGAAGACAAATATAGCCAGGGACATGATACAAATAGTGAAGACTCCTCCATCTTTGCCAAAAATACCTATGATGATTATTGGACATACATTGAGAAACCCATTTTTTATGTATCTAGAGAAGGGAGTGTGCATTCAGAAATTTTGGGAGATCTTGATATAAAAGAGGAGCATGCATGTGCTTCATGTGATCAGTCAGAACCAAACATGAGTACTAGTAATGAAGACCCAGAGGTGCTATGCATTGAAGATTCGGATGGGACTCAGTCAATTGAACGTCAGTCACAACCTTCAACTTCACATTCAGAATTCTCTTATGATTTGGAGCAGCCTGGGGCTTATGTTGCTACAAAAGTTTTTCATCCGATAAGCCCTCTAAGGCAGTATGATGGTGTGGTTGATCTACCCCATCCTACGGGTTTGTACATCAGTCCTATCCAATCTTGGATAGAAGAAGCCTGCGAGAGGACCTGCCAGTCGAGGAAACAGTTTGATGATATTTTGCATGGTTATGATCTCCCATCCTCAATATTTTCGCAGGTTTGCATTTCGTGAATAAGGTATCCTTGTTTTGGCTGGTAACCAAACACAAGGTGAAATCTTTTTATATTGATGAAATGTTAAGATGGTTGCATTGGATTTATCATTTTACTTAGCATTTTTAATTATGTTATGCTTAGAATAGGAAAATAAGCTCCTCAATGTGAACATTTTACTTTAGCATTTTTCAGTATTTTCCTTTTATAATAAATTTTCATTAGTTAGTTTTTGAATAAAGCAACTTATGGTTCATTGGTTTCTTGCAAACACTTGTGCTACTGAAGGGTTTTCTTGTCAAGTTGAGATGTTTTTACAGGTCATAGAAATCGGAGATTCTGGTGTTCTCGTATGCTCTCCTTGCCTTAAAAGACCAGATCGTGCACACGTCCTGCAGTTGGAGCCAGATGTTACCACCTAAAGTTGCGCTTTAGTTGGACTTCAGTGAGCCTCCAGTTATTGCACAATTAGTTGTGCTTATTAGAGTATAGAAGTTCCAGCCTTGGCCAGTTTTGGCCATCTTTCTCATTTCTGAAATAAATGACCGTGCCCTACGGGGTTTGTAATAAAGCGTACTAGCATGGTGGTCTTTGAGTGACTCGGTTTCCTAGGACTTGACAACCAAAGAAGGTATTCCAGGGAGTTTTTTCTCTTGTCAATTATGCTTTGCCTTTAGCCAAGTATAATCGATGAGGTTTTCTCCCGCTCCTCCAAAGCTGGAATGCCCAAAGTGGTGGTTAGACCTTAGGGGATTATTAGAGTCCATTTTGCAATGTTTATAAACATGCTAGACGTCAGAATTTTATCATTTTGTCATGTACTAGGTCCCCCTGAAGTTTCAGTCAATTCCGAGAAAAATAATTTTTTTGCATTTTAAGCCATTGTTTTTAATGGTTTAAATAAAAAAATTCAAAAGATGATAAAAGTGTGATCCGGAGTCAGAATATGGCACAGGAATGCTCGTTTTCAAGCTCAGAGTATCCTCTTTACCCTGGTATCCGTTCTTCCTATGTTTCAAGCAGTTCAAGTCGTCCCGAGGAGCAGTTTTGTCTATTAGAGCTACATAATGGCATTTTAATGCTAAAAAGCATCAAAATGCACCAAGTACAAAAGAATTAAATATTAAGAAATTGAATAAGTCACATGCCAAATGACATGGCATGACATCACTTAAGGTGGGCGACTATCTCTAAGTTTCAAAACTTATGTTTAAAATTCGATTTTGAAAAGGTTGAGCTAATTTCTATTATTTACATGCCACGCTACCCATCATCACATGGCTTGTTTTCTCCTCACGAAAGCATGTATGGATATGGTTAGTAGTATGATTAAAACTTATCATTGGATGAGCGACTACCTTAAAGGGATAAAACATTATGTTATGAAGTCAAAGATGTGGTGAGCGATTATATTTAATTGTTGGCAAAGATTAAGAAATGCGCTTTCTACCATTCACGTGGGCATCATCCACGAGGGCAATGCACTATTGGATGGAATGGTATGTGCCTACCTCATGGAGAGGTGGCGCAAATACCTTAGCTTGGCTCCATTCATTTGCCATTCACCAAAGATCACGACCCATTCCTCACGTCAACATCATCCATGAGGGTAGCTCCTTCCCACACAGCAGCTCACGGTTGGCAGTGATGTTTACAATGTAGACTCACGCCTACTTCATGGAGAGGTGGAGCATGGCTGGTGGCTTGGCTTATCAATCACAACAACAAACTTTCGTTGAACTCCTTCATCAGCTCATGCGTTTTCCTTAGGGTTTTGGCCCCTCTCATGCATGTATCTTGCTATATAAACAGAGCTTTGCTCCATTGTTTGAGATCGAAAGGTGAAACCTCTGTTGGAATCATATTGCAATATTTTTTGAGTTAATAAGAAGGCTTTGGAGGCTTACCCTGTTGTTGTCCTTGGTTGGATTTGGTGTGCTTTGATAACATGAGGTAACTGTATCTTTTTTATTTCATGCTTGCAATTGTTGGGATTAATGTGTCCTTTAAAGGGAAGTTATCTTTCACGAGGAATAGTGAGTAATGCTTTATAGGTTGCTTACTTTTGTCAATAATATTAGAATGCTAGAAGTAATATGATATCTTGTTTGAATCTATTATTTCTCAAGTTTTCTTCTGTTCATTTACACATATGCTTTTAATCCTCTTTGCTAATTATGTTGTGATTAAGCAGGTTGCTTAAGCTGGAGGATGTGGTGAGCATGTTAACTCTATACTCCATCCAATAAATCCGATCAAGACATTCGATTCCACCGGTGCATCAGGAAGGAGACTCCATTGCCCATCTTCAACGCTCAACCCCCATGGGTTCAAATCTCTCGATCCACTTCTTCTATACTAAATCGGTTACTGGTTCTCTTTCCCATTCAGATCTAGATTCAAAGTTCATTGTTAAGATCTGAATAGTAGCAATCTAAAATCAAAAGTTTCATTTGATAAATCTGGATCTAGGTTGCCTTTTCTCTATTTTGAATGTTTTAAAGTAAATCTAAAAGCAAAATAGAATTTCTCGTTTTACAAAGTTTCATTCAAGCAAATAGAAGTGCCAAAACCATTTACTCGCCATCTCTTAAAGAGGCAAGTAAGATCCTAAGAAGGCAAGCTTTTTCTAGCTTGCCTTACTTAGTTTATTTTTCCAATTTTTTTTACATAGTTTGTATCATGAATAAAAGCTAGTTTAGATCATTTTTTAGGCATCTTATCTTTTTTTAGTTCGCTGGTTTTTTGCATTTAAATATCAGTCCAAAAAATTAAAATAATTTAAAAGTTAGTTTTAAGTCCAAAAACTGCCCAAAAAACTTCATTTTTACTTACTAGTTGCATTGTAGTTCATTTTGGTGATTTATGGTGTTGTCAGAACACTCTTAAAGTGTTCTGATTGTGATTTCTAATCCACTTTGTTCGTTGGTCTGATTTTATATTTGATAGGTAGAAGCTCGATAAACAAGAAGTTCACCATCTCAACGCTTCCCAAACACTCGCAAGAACCAGCGGTTCGAACCTTCTAGCTTTCCATCAATAACTTGTAAAATGACTTGTTTCCTTAAGTAAAAGGGCAAGCAGTATTTCTCATCTTTAGTTCATTTGTAAAAGCAAAATAAAAAGAGCTAGTAGGCAATTCTAGCGCCTGGACCCCAATCCCCCCAGGGGGGATTCGCATTTTTCATTTTTTTTTCAGTTTCTCGCTTTTTCTTTATTACCTTTGTTTTAGATTAGTTTATTTGTTTTTTTTTTTAGTAATTAAATAACATTCACAAAGCACACAAGGTGTCCCAGGGGGACTTATAATCTGTTTCAATCTCTCACCTAAGTGCTACAAAATAAACCACAATCTTGTTCTAAAAAACTTCAAGTAAAATTAACCCCCCTTGCTCTACCAAAGTACTCCACCTTAAGTGGAAGAAAAGATACTCTTGGGGCTTAGATTAGATTAATCACCCATTTACACTTCATAATAAAATACACCAACGCCCCAAACCCAGAGTATGCTCTTGGCCGCTGCAGCTTAGTCAGAACAGCTGGTCAATTAGAAACGGGTGCAAGGTACTTAGTTTTAATAGGACAATCCATTAGAATCGGATCCTAAGAACTCGAGAGATTGCATGGACTGAATCCACAGAGTCAACAGGTTCTTAAGCCGGTTCATCCGTGCCTAGTTGGACACTTGGTAAGGTTGCTAGAGCACTCAGTTCGAAGGTTAGGTTTCTTTTGGGCCAAACCAAGAATTAACCCACTCATTTAATAATCATAAAATAAACCAACTGAGACACTGCAATACTTTCACTTGAGCCTACAAAAGCAACCCCACACAACAACAATCGCAAACATTCTACATTCTCAACACTGGTCTATATTTGCTTATATTTTAAAGTTCAATCATATATGTCGTGAATGCTTTCTATCTCATGTGGTGTTGATCTTTTGATTTAATTCATAAAGCAGTACTCAATTATTATCATTTCATCATTTAATAAACTCCTAGATTAGACTTTTATTTCTGTTATAGATTAAAAGCCTTAGTTTCACTTTTATAGGGACCACCCCCCTTGGCTTCGCTAGGAGTAAGCCTAGACGGAGGAGTCGAGTAATCAAGCGACAGCACTTGACTCTCACTTGCCCCCAAGGACACACCGAGCGGCTTGAAGGTTTCTTGCAGCATCCCCCCCCAGGTGTGTATTAGGCGGCAACATGAGCTATTATTATATTGTTTCCTTGGAGAGAAAAGTGGATCTAAACCACTTTATGCTATTGTTGGAGAGTTTGTTGAGCAAAACATGGATCTAGGAAAAAAAAATCATTATTTTATTGTAAAGGAAGTTGAGCTAGACTCTATATAAAGAATAACTCTTCCTCATTCATTTTCATGGTTGGATTTGTGAGAATTTCTCTCCTCTTGGAGCTTTGTCAGACTCTAATTTCATTTTTTATTCATTGTTGAAACTTACTGATTCAGTTAGTTACATGTGAGCTATTATTATATTGTTTCATTGGAGAGAAAAGTGGATCTAAACCACTTTATGCTATTGTTGGAGAGTTTGTTGAGAAAAATATGGATCTAGGAAAGAAAACCATTATTTTATTGTAAAGTTAAGCTAGACTCTATATAAAGAGTAGCCTTTCCTCATTCATTTTCATGGTTGGATTTGTGAGAATTTCTCTCCCCTTGGATTTTTGTTGAATAACTAATGCAAGGCTTTTGGAGATTATTTTTTGGGTTATTTCTTTTGATGTGAAGCTAATATTTGTCGTCTCTCAATCTTGTTGATGTATACCAGAGATCACTTGCAAACAGCATGCTTGAGAGGTCAAGTTTTAAGGGTATATCCACCATGTTGGAAGGGGTTTATGTGAGAAATGTTCCTTCTTTTCTCCCTTTGATGTCTTATTTTTTAATGTGTTATGTTACATCTATCGTCTTTTAAGAGTTGCCGTTGGGATAGCACTTCATTGTAGGACACACCATCATAGCATAGCTTCAGTGTGGTACCTTTATTGTAAAGTTGAGCTAGACTCTATATAAAGAGTAGCCTTTCCTCATTCATTTTCATGGTTGGATTTGTGAGAATTTCTCACCCCTTGGATCTTTGTTGAATAAATAATGGAAGGCTTCTGGAGATTATTTTTGGGTTATTTCTTTTGATGTGAAGCTAATATTTGTCATCTCCCAGTATTATTGATGTATACCAGAGATCACTTGCGAACAGCATGCTTGAGAAGTCAAGTTTTAAGGGTATATCCACCATGTCGGAAGGGGTTTATGTGAGAAATGTTCCTTCTTTTCTCCCTTTGATGTCTTATTTTTTAATGTGTTATCTTACATCTATCATCTTTTAAGAGTTGTTGTTGGGCTAGCACTTCATTGTAGGACACACCATCATAGCATAGCTTGAGTGTGGTACCTTTAGGGCCCCTCCAAGTTTATTTCTTCATTATTTAACAACACATTAATGCATACTATGGCATAGATCTATTTGTCTTAATAGACCCTTGACTCCATTTGCCCTCTATTGGATCAGCACTTAGTCCCTTATCTTCCATCACCCCATTATTTTCACTATACTACAAAAACAATGTTTTGCCAACCTATCTCTTCACATCACCTTGATCCTCATCGTCATAGTCTTACCAATCGTATTTGGGATACCCCCCTTGTGTTGGAGAAGAGCCAACCTAAAGTGAGAGAGGAAGTTAATAAGGTGACAGTGGGTAGCCACTCTGAGTCCCTTCAGGGTTGCACTTGAGTTTTAGGGATTTGCCACTTGAACTGCAGGTTCAAAAGGTAACAAGGAGCATATAGGCAATGCACTTCGATAAATAAATAAGACCAAAACAATGGGAAAAGAACAATTTCAATATGGGTGTATAAACTCTACAAACATAATGAAAACAAAATATCACAATCTATAAAAAGCCATAAAATCAGAGACATTCTATTGTTTAATTATTGATGAAATTGGACAAGCCTTATTGACCATTGTAAACACAAAGCAATTGATGAGCAGCTAAGAAAGGGATGGAAAACATAAGTTAGAAGCTATCCATGGCTGAAGTGAAGTTCCTTACGATATAGGAAACTGACCTTGTTATGAGCAGCAGAACCACCATACTGTAAAGCAAGTGTATCACCCATTGTCTCATACAATCCCATTAGATCATCAACTAAGCTACTATCCGAATCAATTTCTGGCACATCTATCAAGCCCAAAGCATTAAGCTGTCGACCCACTGCAGCCAATCCATATGCATATTGGGCAACATTTGTACGGTCTAAACAGTCAATGCAATTTGTTCGTAAAACTCCTCTTTGATATGAGTGTTTCTTTTCAAGCTCTTTCGCATTATTTGCAATAGAAGAATGGCCCCCATTGCATGTGTTTCCATTATTTGTGCATGAATTTCGGAACCCATTTTCAATAAGGATATCTGGATGATCACAAACCGTTGATGGACAGCTCTCTACTGCATCTTCTACTCTGCAAAATAAAATACATTAATAAAGAGAAAAGGATGCAAATAATAGCAGTCAACATAATATGTATAATTTTATTAGTAAGCTGCCTTAATTTCTACTGCACAAAACAAAGAGATCAGACAGCAGAAGTATAAAATTTTGAAAATTGTATTCAATCAATTCATAACCATTTAAATATCATTACACTCTACTTTGACATGAAGTTCAAGGTAAATTTCTTCCATCAAATGTCTGAAACTGCTTCCTTGAGGAAGCCTGAGAGCTGCTTATCTAAAGCTGAATTTGTCTGGCAATCTATCTAGAGAAATCATGCCTTGCATTATCGGACGACCAAGTTGTCCAACTGTGCTAGATATTAATGGACAACTTGAGGTGCTCATCCACATTGAAAATCATCTGTCTACACTTTGAAAAAGAGAATGCGGAACTTTTAAAAGAGGCAGGATTGAAAGACAATTAACCGTTTTGTGGACTGTACTGCTGTGTTTTATTAAATCCTACTTGTTACCCCTCATATTGTATGTGGGTTACACTTGTGATTTTGATCACAAAGATCGAGCTTGTTGGATGATTCATTGGATGGACTAGGTACATGTGAGCTCTGGCTAGATAAACACATGTCCCATCTTGAGGAGGTATCATTTGTTTTATCCCCTTGAAGAAGGAGACATCCACCTTCGAGAAGATACTTTGCAAAACCACCATATTATTTTATTCATTGTTGACTTCACATGTGTTTGCTATGTACTAGCATTATTTTATTGTTTTGCTTGGAGAGAAAAGTGGATCTAAACCAGACTTCATGCTATTGTTGGAGAGATTGTTCAGCAAATTGTGGACTAGGAGAGGGAACTATTAATTTATTGAAAAGGAAGTTGAACTACACTCTAGATAAAGAGCAGCCCTTCCTCATTTGCACTCATGCTTGATTTGTGAGGATTTCTCTCCTCTTGGAACTTCATTGAATATCTAATAGAAGGCTTGTGGAAATTCTTGGGATTATTGTTGATATTTGTATCTCGGGATGTTCTTCATGTGATCATGCGTAAAGAAAGTGTTAAATTAATGTAACTTCAAAGAATATTCTACTTGTATTTTATTATTGTAACTTCGTCGGGGATGTTTTACCTCCGTTTGGGGATGTCATTATTATATTTGGTCATGTAAAAGTCATCAAGTTAAACCTCCATTGTAAGTCGGGTCGTTAGTACCCAAAATAATATAATATAATGTTATATTGAGTCTTCCTAGAGAGGTCGGCCCAGTTAGGTTATTGGGGCCGACCTAGTTGGATTAAAAGTCAGTGAAAGGTAAAGTATAAATAGAGAGTGAGTTCCTCTCATTTGCACCATCACTCACTTGTGCAATTCGCATTAGAGGAGAGAGAGAGATATCTGTAAAGGAGGAGGAGAATTGGCTTGGGTCTAGAGTTTGAGTCTTTTGTCTCTCTTATTTGTGAGACCTATTTTGGGCATTGTACTTTGATCATCTATATTGAGGAAGTTCTTGCTGGGTTTTCTTCCCCTTGAGGGTTTCCCAGGATATATTGTTTTGTGCTTTGTGATTGTGCATCTTTCAGAGATCCTTATTATGTTGCTATTGTGAATAATGTATTGAATGCTAATGAATTTGGAATCTAGTTTATAGTAGCATATAATCTTAACATGGTATCAAAGCTAGCCTAAAAAGAGCAACTTTCACAAGGTAAAACTCTCTCTCTCTCTCCGAAGTGAAAATTAGGGCTTCTCACAGAAGTGGAATTTTTTGGTGCAAGTGACATAGGCAAGTGTGCCTCTCCTAGGCGCATCTATTGGCATAGAGATCGAAATTTTTCAGTGGGTGAAACTCCCGAAAAGTCAAACCCTAGTTTGACTTTGGACTAGAAAACAACAGAAAATAAAAAATAAAAACCAGAAACTGTAGATCAGAATTTCGCAAGTCAATTTTCAAGGGTGAAATTTTGGAATCTTTAGAAACCAAGTGTACTAGCATAATCGCCTCAGTCAAGCGCATCTTTTGGTGAGTTCAGTTTTTTATTTTGAGAAATTTCATTTTTAGGTTATTCTCTGCTCTTCGAGTTAAGATGGCACCAAGCACTAAGCTTGATGACAAGTTGGAAGGCATAGGGAACTTCAGTGCTTGGAAGTATAGGATTGGACTCATTCTAGAAGAGAGTGATCTTTCAAAATTTGTTAAAGAAGTTGCCAGAACCTAAAGAAGCTGAAGCTAAGGAAAAGCATATGAAGGATATGATTAGGGCTATGAGGATCATAGCAAACTCCATAAAAGATCACTTGATTCCTCAAGTGTCCTCCAAGAAGACTCCAAAGGAGATGTTTGATGCCCTAACAAGAATGTATGAAGGAAGAAACATAAATCGGAAGATGAATTTGAGAGCTTAACTCAAAAGTACAAAGATGAGCCAAGGAGAATCTATCTAGGAATATTTTACAAGGGTCTCCCAATTCAAAGAACAACTAGAAGAAATTGGAGACACCCTTGATGAAGATGAGTTGGTGATGACTGCTCTCAATGGTCTTACTAGACCTTGGGACTCTTTTATCCAGACTATGTGTGCACGAAAGGAAACTTTACTATTTGAAGTTGTATGGGAAGAATGTGTCCAAGAAGAGGCTAGAGTGGAAAATCGAGAAGCACTACTCAGAGATGATGATCAAGCTCTAGCCACCCATACTAAGAGAGGAAAGGGAAAACCTCATTTCAAGAAGGAAAATCATAAGGAGTCCCATCCTCCTAAGAAGTTTCAAAAGTATAAGAAGGGAAACTACAAGCGAAGAGACTTTTCTTCTTATCAATGTTTTCGTTGTGATAAGATGGGACATATTGCCAAAGATTGTCCAGAAAGAAAAAGAAGTCAAGAAGAAGAGCAACAAAAGACATCATGATCACTTAGCCAAAGAAGAAGAAGAAGAAGAACCTCCCAGGAAGCAAACAAAGGAAGAAGCAGAAGAATATGTTATATTCTCCGCTCTCTCCGGGTCCGTGACACCTGGAAATGACACATGGTTAATTGATAGTGGTGCTTCAAAGCACATGACAAGTCAGAAGAAGACTCTCTCTAGTTTAGAATAAAAGAACTCCCCTCAGAAGGTATCATTAGGAGATGATTATCGATATCCTATTAAGGGAATAGGAGAAGCCACCTACAAGCTTGATTTAGGAACCCCAATGAAGATGAAGGATGTACTATATGTACCAGGCCTAAAGAAGAACCTACTTTCGATCTCATCTTTAGATAAGAAAGGATTTAGGGTTTCCTTTAGAGATGGAGAAGTTCTCATGTGGCCCAAAGGAAAATCTATAAAGGATGTTGTTATTGGAATAGAAGAAGGAAGCTTATACAAACTAAAAGGACATTCAGAAGCAGCTTTGATTCATGATACTACAAGTCCATGCGAACTATGGCATAGAAGGCTTGCTCACATAAGCTACAAAGCATTACCACAAGTAAGTAATAGGATTACCCGATCTCACGATTGATTATGAAGGTATATGTAAAGGATGTGCAAAAGGGAAGAACATAAAGAATACATTTCCGAAGAGCGACACCAAGTGAGAAGGGATATTGGAACTTATTCACTCAGACGTATGTGGTCCAATGCCCTCCACATCTATCAGTGGATATGAATATTATGTTAAATTTATTGATGATTACTCTTGAAAGAATTGGATTTACTTTATGAAATCAAAAGGTGAAGTATTCGAGAAGTTCAAGGAATTCAAAGCCTTGATAGAGAATCTTTCAGTAAAGAATATAAAGATACTCAGGTCAGATAATGGAGGAGAGTACACTTCAAAAGAATTTGAATCCTTTTGCAAGGATGTTGGGATTAAGAGGGAGCTTACTATTATCACACAACTTGTAGTTGTCCCTAATGGTATCCCATCCGGGATGGTAGAGGAGATGGACAACTAAAGAGGTGACCCAAGAGGTGCCACGGTTCCCAATGCAAGCTGGGAGTCACATCAATCGATGCACCCTTCACTTTAGATCAAGATGAATCAAGACCAGGGGCGAGACCCTATAGCCAATCAAAGGTGATTGGACCAAAGCAAAGGTTCCTAGGGAAGTGTGAAAGACAAGTTACGGAAACCAATGCAAGGTTAGGTGGACCTAGAAGTTTAAGTATGGTTGAAAGAGGCTTAAGGAATGACTAGTGTTTCAACCAATGAATGATTTAGGCCACATAATGAGATCAAATGACAAGATCTAGTACCATGAAATACACAAGTGGGACCCACTTCCTTATAATATGGAAATGGTCCAAATGGGACCCACAAGGTGGGATTAGGGGTGCAAATTGTACCAAGGGGTATGCAAGATGTAGATCTATGGATCTACGATGAAATTAGAGATACCCACATATGGGATCTATCAAAGGACACCAATCCCAAGAAGTGCGATTTGCCTTAAGTGGACTAGTGCCTTAAGATGGATGGGTAAATGGAGTCCAAAGTATGCCAACTTATAGATAGGGGTAGTTTAGGCAATTATCAAAGTGGGTTTTGAAGATCAAAGGCATCCAATGGCTAGATGTCTATAGATCTGAGATTGAAAATGCATCACCAAATTGACTCAAGTGGGGCACAACCCTCAAAATGAGGAATGGGGCCTGTTATCACACAACTTGTAGTTGTCCCTAATGGTATCCCATCTGGGATGGTAGAGGAAACGGAAACTAAAGAGGTGACCCAAGAGATGTCACGGTTCCCAATGCAAGCTGGGAGTCACGTCAACCGAAGCACTCTTCACTTTAGATCAAGATGAATCAAGACCTAGGGGGAGACCCTACAACCAATCAAAGATGATTGGACCCAAACAAAGGTTCCTAGGGATAGGTAAAAGACAAGTTACAGAAACCAATGCAAGGTTAGGTGGACCTAGAAATTTAAGTATGGTTGAAGGAGGCTTAATGGATAACTTATGCTTCAACCAATGAATGATTTAGGCCACACAAATGAGATAAAGGACAAGATCTAGTGCTATGAAATACACAAGTGGAACCCACTTCCTTGGCATATGAGAATGGCTCAAATGGGACCCACTAGGTGGAGTTAAGGGGTGCAAAATGGTACCAAGGGGTATGTAAGGGATAGATCTAAAGATCTAAGATGAAATTAGAGATAACCACATATGGGATCTAGGACTTGACACAACTCCCAAGGATTGCGAATTACCCAAGGTGGACTAGTGCCTTGATGGATGGGTTAATGGAGTCAAAAAAGAAGTCAAATTGTAGATCGAGGCACTTAGGATGTAAATCAAGTGGGCTATTCAAGGTGTGATGGTTGGATCTTGGTAGATCTAATATTTCACTATGTGACCCAAGTGGACAACAATCCCCAAAATGAGGAATGATACCCCCAAGGCAGAACTTCACAAAGTGAGATACTAGATATGGGTTTCAAGGTATGCTCTTTTCAAATCAAGCGGGATCCCAACCACCCATGTCCTAGAAGTGGGAAAACTCAAACACCCAAGAAGTGCGACTTTTCCCAAGGAGGGTTAAAAGCATGGTAAGGTGTGTCAAATCAAGTCCAATGAACACCAAATTGTAGATCCAAGTATCAATGTGGATCTTGAAAATCAAGGGCATCCAATGGCTAGATCTCCATAGATCTGAGATTTCAAATGCATCACCAAATTGACCCAAGTGGGGCACAACCCTCAAAATGAGGAATGGGGCCCACAAGGCAAAAATCAACAAGGTGAAGCACTAGGGGTAGGTTATCAAGTGAGGAGAGTGTGAATCAAGTGGGATCTCACCTACCCATGTGTTAGATCTAACTCAACTAGCTTCTCCCAAGGGGTGCAATTTGCCTCAAGACGGTTATTTTGCCTTGAAAAGTGTGTCAAATGGAACCCAATCACCACCAAACTATAGATCCGAATTGCCGTGGATTCTATAGAGGTGGGTTTTCAATATCTTTTCAAAAGCAAGGCTAGATCCAAGTAGATCTAAGAAAAACAAAAAAATGAGGGTTTTGATTTTAATGTAATTTTTGACCAATGGGATGGATAGCAAGCGAACTCAATACGTACCTTGTAGATCTTACCTCAAAAGCTTGTGGCCTCTTAGCATATGGAGAATTTTTGCCCTAGTTACAATTCCAAGCTTGATCCAAGCGTCTTCAACCAATAGCATCCAAACTCTAGGAGGAAATATGTCTCATGAAAAACTTGCAAATCAAACTACATCAAGTTAGATTTGATCTACAAATCCATAAGATCTAAGCATGTCATATCAAGAAAGCAATCAATGGACAAAGCACAATTGAAAAACTCCCTCTCTATGAAGTCGATTTGCCCATGGGGGATGTGAGCAACCCCTACTATCTTCCCACAAAGCAATTCGATGAGCTAGCTTGAGCAATTCGGCCTCCCTCTCTTGAAGTCGATTTCACCTGAAAAGCAAACAATGTCTAGAAGCAAGATATCCAAGAACATATGCAAGCGCAACCCAATCAAAGCCAAGAAGTAGATCTCCAAAATATTATTTTCATTCCAAGTTTTCCAAAGCCCAAAGGTGAGCTATACAATAGGGGGTCTCCTCCTTATATAGGATAATAAAGACCAAAACCCTAGATCTCAAAACCACTTTACAACAAAATGAGTGGTTGAGATTAAAAGATCTCAATACATAATCAATGGCTAATAATGAATCATAACAATATATCACATGGATCACTCAAAAGGTGATGACGTCATAGCTAAATGGTACAAAGTGAGGGTGATGTCATCCTCTAAAGGGGGCAAAATACAATGGGCCCACCTCATATGACTAGGACATGACTCATGAAGCACATGGTGGGGCTAGGAGGCATCAATCCTTGCTAGCTCATCCCCATGGCACAATAAAATAATATAATATGTCCAATATAAATACAAATGATCAAATCTGTCCTCGAAATCTGTGACAGACAAGCAATAAAAGGCATCCTGTGGCCTCTGTGGACCCACCCAAGTGATGAAAACTGGCTGGAAGATAGGGGGTTCACCGTGGAATACCTGTGTGAAAACCAAGTGCCAAAACCTTGCCTCAATTGCCCAAATCGAATTCCTCAATGACCCTTTTATCCCATTTATGGACTGCCTCGGTAACTGTGAAAGTGTTGAAACTGCCTCCTAGGGCGTCTGCGCTGTCAAACTGAGCCCACCATGCTCTCCAGAAGGGGGGGTAAATGGTAATAACAAGTAGCGGGACCACCCCCTCCTCATATAGCGCCCTAGGTGAATTGGCCTCTCATGGCCCCTGCTGCTCAGGCTAGGAAATCAGCCCCAAATCTGGTCAACAAGTGTAAAACTGCATCTATCACAGTTAGAAGTGCCCGGAACTGAAAGATAAGTGTCTCAGTGGATCCAGAAGACACAAATCTACTAGGAATGTGTACTCATACACCATGGGTTTCCCTGATGGGCTAACTGTAGGGTCCACCATACATGGACAGTGTATAATCTGATGATATGAAGTAATAATAAAACCTGTTGAATTGCATCAATCATCATCTAAATCATATGTCCATCATATAGCATCATCATCAAGAGTATGTGGGACCATCAATCATCATCCATAAGCATACATGGCCCACATCATCACAGATACCAAGAAATGACCATAGTCAAACTAGGTTTGACTAGGTCACAATACAACCAAGGATAAATCATATCAATAGACGAAGACATGTTCCTCTAATCATAATCACAGCTTAACTTAAAGTATAACATCATTTAGTGGCATCAAACATATCTGTTCATTTCGTTGTTATTTGTATTCACTTGCACAATAGCTTAAATGACAAACTCACCCATTGGACATGGTCTAACTGCTAGCTAAGGATGAAGGCTAGGAACAAGGTTGGGCAAAGGGGGTGACTTGTCTAAACTCAACTAAAAGACACTTTGGACTGGGAGAGAGGGGAAGCTACAAACTCTGTGCTGGACAAATAACACGGGGGATGGCTGTGCCTCACAAATGGGTAAGTTGTTTACAGAGTGCTTATTCAACTTAGGCATCATGTCTACATCAAGTTGATCCAAGTTCATTAGGATCATTCAATTTCATTTCATGGCCTTTTTGGCCTACATAACCCTTCGGATCTCAGGTGTGCAGATAAGCACAACTAATTGCAGCTTGCATCCAGGGCATGTTTACATATACATATAAGGTCAACAATTGTTTAGATATAGCATTTAAGAACCCTTGCTTTTTTGGACCTTTCTTATACTCTTCGAGGAGTATTTTTAGCAGTTCATCGCTCTTGCCCTTTTTAGTTTCCATGGGCGAATTTATATAAGTTTCGATAAGTAGTACATGAGCTTTCAGTTTTAGCCAACAACATCTCAAGTGACTAGGGGGAGTTCGAGCCAATGCCAAACATCGGGACAACCGACCAAAATGATTTAGGCCTACAATCCAATTTACCAAAGGCAAGTTTTGTCACCAACTCAAAGCCGAGACACTAAACATACAGGGATGCGGTCCAAACACAGAGGTAGAAAAAGGTGAAGTCCTCAATCTCAAAAAGTCAAGCAAGACAAGTCAAGGGTTAAGGCCAAATAAGGAGAGTCATGGATGGATGGAGTCAAGTGATGGTGGAGCCTAAGCTAGCAGACAAATGGTGTCAAGGAAGACCATATCTATGCAAGGTAGTGAACCAGTGAGTTTTGTCAAACAACCTAAATGTGCAAGTAAAATGTTCATTTTATAATTTATCATCAAGATAGTTCATTTTATAAAGTTTGCCACATCATGAATTATATACCAAGCCAATGCTGTGAACATGACTAAAACAACAAAATAATAATCCATAGTCAATGATCATACATCCATAGGTCATGTAACATCATCATAAGAATAATCATCATATACCATCTGAAACACTGCTGCAATACATCTTTAGGCACTGAACTGAAATTGTATGGAATAAAGGATCACATCGGTCATCAAATCTGAACTCTCAAGGCTCAGCCTTGACACAAGGTCTAACATAAGTCTGAATAATACACTACTCTGATCATGAGTGATCTCAAAAAATAAGGTCATCATAGCCAAGCTCTGAAAAATCTAAGCTCTGGAATGTGCAGATATCTGCTAAACAAGAATAGTAGCCCTGCTACTATGGTGTGATAATAGGGCACACAAGGTGAAAATCAATGAAGTGAAGCACTAGCGGTAGGTTGTCAAGTGAAAGGATTAAGAATCAGGTGGGATCTCACCTACCCATGTGCTAGAACTAGCTCAACTCACCTACACAAGGAGGGCGACCTCACTCAAGGAAGGCTAAGTGCCATGGGGGAAGGGCCAAATGAAGTCCAAATGCCACCAAATTATAGATCCGAATTGTTGTGGATACTATAGAGGTGGGTTCTTCTTATTATACCCAAACCAATCTAGATCTTAGTAGATCTGAGAAAAAGTGAAAACAAGGGTTTTGATTTTAAGGGTTTGTTGACCAATGAAGAAGAATGGATGGATCTAGGCACATACCTTGTAGAACTTATCTCAATTGCTTATGGCCACCTTGCAAATTGATAGCATTCACCTATGTGTATATTCAAGAGTGAGATTTTGTTGCTCCAAGCCAAAACGTCCTCCTCCAAGATGCCAAATCATCCTCCTCCTACAAGATAAGATCAAGTGAAACAAGCCAAGCAAGAAAATTATGAAAATGATGGAAAGATGTAATGGAAAGCATCAACTATGTCACAAAGATACAATAATGATACTCCTTGTCACCAAGATCAACCCAAGAGAGAATATGTGGATCCCTCCAACAATAACCCTCTTCAAATCGTCCTCCTCTCCACCAATTCGGCCTCCCAACAAGAAAACAACGTGTAGCTCCAAAATCCACAGTGATACATAGAAGAGATACTGTATATTCAAGATGCAAGAGAATCCACAAAACAAGAGAAATATGCTCCACAAAGAAGTGTTCTATTCCAATATTCCAGAGCTCCAAAGGTCCGCTATACAATAGGGGGTCTCCTCCTTATATAGGATAATAAAGACCAAAACCCTAGATCTCAAAACCACTTTTTGAAATGAGTGGTTGAGATTAAAAGATCTCAATACATAATCAATGGCTAAGATGAACCATAAGAATATATCACATGGATTACTCAAAATAGTGATGATGTCATAGCTAGAAAGTACTCATGGAGGGTGACGTCATCCTCTAGAGGAGGCAAAAGTACATGGGCCCACCTCATATGACTAGGACATGACACATGAAGCACATGGTGGGGCTAGGAGGATTCAATCCTTGCTAGCTCATCCCCATGGCACAATAAAATAATATAATATGTCCAAAATAATATAAATGATCAAATCTATCCTCAAAATCTGTGAGAGACATGCAATAAAAGGCCTCCTGTGGCCTCTGTGGACCCCACTGACTGATGAAAACTAGCTGGAAGATGGGGGGTTCACCCTGGAATACCTCTGTGAAGGCCAAGTGCCAAAACCTTGCCTCAATTTCCCAAATCGAATTCCTCAGTGACCCTTTTATTCCATTTTTAACCTGCCTCGGTAATTGTGAAAGTGCTGAAACTGCCTCCTAGGGCACTTGCGCTGTCAAACTGAGCCCACCAGGCTCTCCAAAAGGGGGGGTAAATGGTAATATCAAGTGGCTGAACCACTCCCTCCTCATACAGCGCCCTAGGTGAATTGGCCTCTCATGGCCCTTACTGGTCAGGTTGGGAAATCAGCCCCAAATCTGGTCATCAAGTGGAAAACTGCATCTATCACTGTCAGAAGTCCCCGGAACTGAATGATAAGTGTCTCATTGGATCCAGAAGACCCAAAACTACTAAGAATGTGTACTCATATACGATGGGTTGCCCTGATGGGCTAACTGTAGGGTCCACCATATATGGACAGTGCATAATCTGATGATCTGAAGTAATAACAAAAACTTCTGAACTGCATCAATCACCATCTGAATCATATGTCCATCATATAGTATCAACATCAAGAGTATGTGGGCCCATACAGCATCATCAATAAGCATACATGGCCCACATCATCACGGATCCCAAGAAATGACACATCATCACGGATCCCAAGAAATGACCATAGTCAAACTAGGTTTGACTAGGTCAATATATAACCAAGGATAAATCATATCAATAGACTATGACATGTTCCTCTTATCATACTCACAGCTTATCTTAAAGTATATCATTTAGTGGCATTAATCATATTTGCACATTCCATTGTTATTTATATTTATTTGCACACTAGCTTAAATGACAAACTCACCCATTGGACATGGTCTAACTGCTAGCTAAGGATGAAGGCTAGGAACAAGGCTGGGCAAAGGAGGTGACTTGTCTAAACTCAACTAAAAGACACCTTGGACTGGGAGAAGAGGGGAAGCTACACTTTGTGCTGGACAAATAACACGAGGAAGGGTTGTGCCTCACAAATGGGTAAGTTGTTTACAGAATGCTTATTCAACTTAGGCATCATGTCTACTTTTCATAAAAGATGATCCAGTTTCATTAGCATCCATTGATTTCATTTCATGGCCTTTTTGGCCTACATAACCCTTCGGATCTCAGGTGTGCTAATAAGCACAACTGATTGCAGCTTGCATCCAGGGCATGTTTGTATATATATAAGGTCAACAATCGTTTAAATATAGAATTTAAGAGCCATTGCTTTTTGGACCTTTATTATACTCTTCAAGGAGTATTTTTTTTAGTAGTTCATCGCTCTTGCCCTTTACTCACGTGTGTTCAAAAACACATTCTAGAGTTTTTTAGTTTCCATGGGCGAATCTACATAAGTTTCCATAAGTAGTACATGAGCTTTCAATTTTAGCCAACAACATCTCAAGTGACTAGGGGGAGTTCGTGCCAGTGCCAAAAATCGAGACAACCGACTAGAATGATTTAGGCCTACAATCCAACTTACCAAAGGCAAGTTTTGTCACCAACTCAGAGCCGAGACACAAAACAAACATGGATGCGATCCAAACACAGAGGTAGTAAAAAGGGAAGTCCTCAATATCAGAAAGTCAAGCAAGACAGGTAAAGGGTAAAGCCAAATAAGGAAAGTCATGGATGGATGGAGTCAAGTGAAAGTGGAGCCTAAGCTAGCAGACAAATAGTGTCAAGAAAGACCATATATATGCAATGTAGTAAACCAGTGAGTTTTGCCAAACAACCTAACTGTGCAAGTAAAATGTCGATTTTATAATTCATCATCAAGATAGTCCATTTTAAATTTACAAAGTTTGCCACATCATGAACCATATACCAAGCTAATGTTGTGAACATGACTAAAGCAACAAGATAATAATCCATATTCAATGATCAGAAATCCATAAGTTATATCCCATCATAATAAGAATCATCATAAACCATCTGAAACACAGCTGCAATAACATCACTAGGCACTGAACTAAAACTGTATGGAAAAAAGGGTCACATCGGGAATCAAATCTGAACTCTCAAGGCTCAGCCTTGACACAAGGTCTAACATAGGTCTGATAAAATACACTACTCTGATCATATGTGATCTCAAAATATAAATTCATCATAGCCAAGCTCTGAATAATCCAAGCTGTGAAAAGTGCATATATCTTCTAAGCAAGAGTAGTAGCCCTGCTACTATGGTGTGATAAAACTTAGCACTCCATATAATCCTCAACAAAATGGTGTTGCTGAAAGAAAGAATCAAACTATTATGGAAGCAGTGAAAACCATGATCCATGATCAGGATATTCCTATGCATCTATGGGCTGAAGCAGCAAGGACAACAGTATATGTCCAAAATAGAGTATCCCATAGTGCTCTTGGGTTCAAAACCCCAGAAGAGATGTTCATAGGAAAGAAACCAAAGGTAAGTCATCTCAAGATATTTGGTTGCCCAGTGTTTGTTCATATTCCAAAAGAGAAGAACCAAATTGGATCCTTCCGGAAAGAAAGGAATCTTTGTTGGATACTATGAGATCTCCAAGGCCTTCAGGATCTATATACCAGGCTATCAGCGCATGGAGATTAGTAGGGATGTAACATTTGTTGAAGATGCAACCTTCAAGAAGTCCAGAAAGTGCCAGCTTGAAGAAGTAAATGAAGAAAATGTAGCTCCTAGAGTTACAGAAGTGGCACATGTTATCACATTTATAGTAGCTGGGGCTACCATATCTTCAGATTAGATTCCAGTCCTTTACATTGAGATGCTTGATATCAACATCAGATGAGCATTCATTCCAGGATCACTTATGATTTCAGAGCAGCCCATGAGCAGTTTGTTTAGCCTTCTGCCATGGTCAAATGTATGCCAAAACTAAAGATTGCTGGCTAGTGAAATTGAATGAAATAAAAGGCCCAAAGAAAGCAGTGGTTAAGCATATGCTATATCCAATGACTGTTGGCCTTAGAATGTAATGATTAATTCCTCACGGAGCCTACGGGTTGTCACGTGAGATGGAGTAAGGGGTAGTTAATTTCAAGTGTCCCCTAGAGTCTCAAGTTATGGTTTGTTGGACACCTAGTCATGGCGGCTCTAGAAAAGATCCTCACGAAGTTGAGTCAGCTTGGATGTGAGTTGTAGACTTCTGCCAAGGTTGAATAAGCACTTCCCAAACAACTTATCCCATTTGTGAGACACTGCCATCCCCTGTGTTATCTTTATCCAACATACGCTTGAGTGTGTATTCCCTTTCCTACATCCAAAGTATCATGGTGTTAAGTTAGTACAGTCATCCCTTAGCCTTGCTTCTCATCCATCCACCTTCACCCATTACTAGCAAATTGATCACAGCCATGAAGTGAGTATATTTTTGAGCTTCTGTTCTGAGCTATTATTATTATTTATAAATTTATGTTGAATATCTATTGTGTTTAAACTGCTAGTGAAATGCTACTTTATGATTAAAAGTCTTGCTATTTGAATGACTAACGGAGCATGTCTTATCCTATTACACTTGCAGCATTTTGATGTTTTAGCCTGAGTCATATTTTGGTCAACTTTTACCTGGTCAAACCTAGTTTGACCAAGTCAAACATAGGACATGAGATGAGTTAGACTAGTGATGTTATAGATTGATTATATATGGTCTTTCATTGCCCATCAAGTGGTTCCATGCAGCAGTTACAGATTTCAGATGGTGATTTGTGATATTTTTATGATTTTGATCATTTACAGATTATTATTTTTTATCTGTTCGAGCATGGTTATGGTTATAGATGATGATACAATTATCCACATGATGTATTGGTACTCATTCCTCGTGCATTTGGATCTTCTAAGTCCATTGGGATACTCAGTTTGCAGTTTCGGGCACTTTCAGTTGAGATATTTTTCAGTTTATCACTTCAGTGAAGATTTGCCATTAAAAATGGCCTGGCATAGCAGTTTGCCTTTCTATTTGGTTCACCTAGGGTGCTACAGAGGGAGTATGGGGTCCAACCACTTGTTATTACAATATTGCCATACTCCCAGACATTTTGGTGCAGTCAGATTTGGCCTCGGATGACCAAGCAGTGAGCTACAAGAATTTTTATCTTTTACTGGTGATTTACAGAGGAATAAAAAATGGTAAAATGGCTACAAATGAATTCGATTTGGGCTACTGAGGCAAGGAAATGGCATGAGGTTGATTTTGATGATGTGTGCGATGCTTCCCACACCTTCCAAAGCAGGTTACATCATCCAGTGGGGCCAACACACTCTCCGGGCTTGTTTTTCATGATTTTATGGTGTCTCTAAGGGGGCACGATTTGGCCTTGTGGTCACAATATTGTACTTTGATGATGTTATATTATGTTATTGTACCATGGGGGCACACTAGGAGGAATATTTCACCTCCTAGACCCACCATGAGCTTATGTTGTGACTTAAATCCACTTTTTGTGTGGTACGTCCCCCTAGGGTGATTTAGCTAGTGCGCCCTCTTCTATTTTTGAGTTGATCCATGTATTTTATGTTGAGCTCATCTCAACCGTTGATTATAACTTACGTATCTTTTAATCTCAACCATTCATTAAAAAGGTTGTTAGGGTTTTGGTCTCTCCCATTGCTATTTAAAGGAGAGACCCCCCTCATTGTAAAGGGACTTTGGCTCTTGGAATTTGATAATAAAGAATTATTTGCAGCGACTCTTCGATCTTCTTTGATTGGATGCTCTTAGATGTTAATTGTAAAGCCTATTGTCACCTAGCATTTGAGATTTTGTGGTGAATCCAAATATATTGTGGAAACAATGTTTATCTATAGGAGGGCGATTTCACTTGGGACGCTTTTGCAAGGGGCTCCTCAACTCGTCTTTCTTGAAGCTGCTAGTATCAGGGGGTTTTCAATAGTATCATTGTGATCTTTGCTTTCCATTTGATATGTCTTTTGTTGTTATAGTCATTTTCTCTTGATGCACCAAATCTAACTTACGTAGTTTGTTGTGCAGGAGAGGAGGGTGCACTTGCTTCTCTGGGAAAATCAATTTTACTTGGACAGTCACTCAAATTACCTCAAATTGATCGAGAAGGCATAGATCATCATCATCAAGACATCTGCAAGATTAAGCGGGTAAGATATACTCCTAATTCATTTATTTTTGGTTCTAATCCATTGGCCATTCTCATCACTGTTAAAACCCTACGCTACTTTTCCTTAGAAAAATTCCCTAGCTCAAACAACTTAAAATCTTGGCGAAAGATTTATGGGTTTTCCACTTTAAGCCTAACCCAAGGTGGGTTCTCAAGGGAGTCACCCTTGAGGGACTCCTTGTGGCCCATTTCCCTAGGCACTGATCTCTTTACCCATGCGCATTCCCTGATTTGACCTGTTTCTGAGTTGTTTGATATTGGTTCTATGACTTGTGTGCTAAGATATTGTCATACGCCTAATCAAGTCTAACTAAAGGTACTAGATAGCCCCAAACTTAATCTTAACCCTTCTACCTTGGACACGTTTCCCAAGGCAAAAGAAATTCTCATCATTTGCTAGTGCCTTGATCCTAGATCTTTCATTTAAACCTATAAGTCACTTGTATTATCACATTGGATTAAATCTACACCGTCTAAACCTCTTGATCCAACCTTTAACTCACCTTGTGACTTCATCCATGGACCTAGGGTTCATCATACCTAACACCTTACATACTTCATTCATCTAATTTGATCTAGTGTCTTGGTTAGATCTCTCCTATCAAGAATTGATCTGCGTCTCCCCCATTGTCATCCAGGGCTTGGATAACATAAAGCGAAGAGTGCCTCGATTGGCGTGACAACCAATCCATCTTGGGAATCGAGGCCCTCTGGGTTCACCACTTTGGTTGCCTTTCCCCTCTACCATCCTGTATAGGATCCACTATTTGGGGCAACTACAAGTTGGGTGATAACAGCCCCCTCTCCTGTTGATGAGACTCTGGAAGATCATGATATGTTGGAGACCCAAGAACCCCCATCCATGACTATCTCTCACAAGAGAAAACCAGCTTGGGCTCAAGAAATTATTCAAGATGCAGAGAGGTATGGAGCTCCAGAAGGCTCCAAAAGAGAAAGCAAGAGGCCAAAGCCATTTTCCATTTATGTGGCTTTGATGTGTGATCTTGTAGACAAAGAACCTGCCTGCTTTGAAGAGGCCATTCAAAAGAAAGAATGGGTAGAAGCTACAATGGAAGAATACCAATCTATAATGAAGAATGATGTATGGGACATAGTTCCCAAACCAAAAGGTAAAAGTGTGGTATCTTCCAAATGCATATACAAGATAAAACATGCAGCGGATGGAAGTATTGAAAAATATAAAGCTAGATTTGTGGCTCGTGGATTCTCTCAAAAGGAAGGAATCGATTATGAAGAAACATTTGCTCCTGTAGCAAGGTACAGTTCAATTAGAACCATCATGGCACTTGCAGCCACGATGAAGTGGACGTTACACCAGATGGATGTGAAAACAACTTTCCTGAATGGTGTCATTGAAGAAGAAGTGTACATAGAACAACCACAAGATTTTGAGGTTGAAAACAAAGAGACGCATGTTTGTAAACTGAAGAAGGCTCTGTATGGGTTGAAGCAAGCTCCAAGAACTTGGTATGGAAGAATTGATGGTTTTCTGACGAGCTTGGGCTTTACCAAAAGTAAAGTTGATCCTAACCTTTACTTCAAGGTTATGGATGATGAACCAGTCATATTATTGCTATATGTGGATGACTTGTTCCTGACAGGTAATGAGAAGCAAATCTCAGAGTGCAAGAAGAAGCTCGCTGCAGAATTTGAGATGAAAGACTTTGGCTTAATGCACTATTTTCTAGGTCTCGAGGTATGGCAAATCCTAGAGGGAATCTTCCTTAACCAAGGGAAGTATGCAGTAGAAATCTTCAAAAGATTTGATATGTTGGAGTGTAAAGCCATGGCCACACCCATGGATACCAACTTGAAGTTATTATTCGATACTTCGTTAGAATTAGTGGATGTGACTCTATACAGGCATATTATTGGGTTGTTGATGTATCTGACAAATACTAGGCCAGATATATGCTTTGCTGTGAACACCTTGAGTCAGTATCTGGTTGAGCCCAGACGTGTTCACATTGTAGCTGCAAAGCATGTGATGAGGTACCTAGAAGGTACAATAGACTATGGTCTCAATTATACTAGAGATCATGAGTTCAGACTGTATGGTTATACAGATTTCAATTGGGCAGGAAGTGTCTCAGACAGGAACAACACTTCAAGCGGATGTTACAGTCTGGGGTCAGCCATGATCTCATGGCTAAGAAGGAAACAATCCAGTGTTGCTCTCAGTACTACAGAGGTAGAATACATTGCAGCCTGTTCTGTCAGTTGTGAAGCCATATGGCTTCGAAAGTTGTTATCGGGCCTGTTTGATATGAAGTTGGATACCACAGTGATTCTATGTGATAACCAGATTTGTATAAAGATGACAGAGAACCTCGTGTTCCATGATAAGTCAAAAGACATAGAAATACAGTATTTCTACATCCATGATATGGTGCAGAAGGGAGCTATAAAGCTCCAATATGTGAGCACGGATGAGCAAGTTGCAGATGTGTTGACTAAGCCTCTGTCTCGTGTGAAGTTTGAGCACTTCCGTGACAAGATTGGTGTAGTCCATAAGGACTTCCCTCGAAAGGGGGAGCAGTACTGATGATACTGTGGTGCAGTGGGATTGATCATCCCTAGACAGTGATCCCATAATTCTGAAAGAAAGGATAGTCTTAAATGTTGATCATGAGTTGTGATGGGATTGATCATCCCTAGACAGTGATCCCGTAATTCCAAAAGGAAGGATAGTCTTAAATGTTGATCCTTAGACTGAATCCCTAGTTCCGAAAGGAAGGATTGTCTAAGATATGAGTGTTGGGTTGAATCCTTGGTTCCGAAAGGAAGGATTGCCCATGATCCCTAGTTCCGAAAGGTACGATTGTCTAAGATATGAGTGTTGGGTTGAATCCTTGGTTCCAAAAGGAAGGATTTCCCATGATCCCTAGTTCTGAAAGGAAGGATCACCAGTGTTGTTGGGCTGAATCCTTGGTTCCAAAAGGAAGGATTTCCCATGATCCCTAGTTCCAAAAGGAAGGATCACCAGTGTTCTTGGGATGAATCCCTGGTTCCGAAAGGAAGGTGTTATCACCAAACTTGTAGTTGCCCCTATAGATTGATCCATGAGGATGGTAGAGGGGATGGGCAACCAAAGAGGTGAACCAAGATAGCCTCGACTCCCAAATGGATGGTTGTCACACCAATCGAGGCAATCTTCACTTGATGCTGTCTTAGCCCAAGACAACAATGGGGGAGACCCAGATCTACTCCCGACAGGAGAGATCAAACCAGGACACCAGATCAAATCAATGGAGGATGAAGTACGTAAGGTGTTAGGTAAAGTAAACCCTAGATCTATGGATGAAGTCACAAGGTGAGTTATGGGTTGGATCAAGAGGCTCATGAGATATGAAATTGATCCAATATGATCATACAAGTGACTTATGAGTCTAATTAACAGATACAGAATCAAGGTACCAGCAAATGATATAAAAATCCACTGCCTTGGGAACTGTGTCCACAGCGCTGGTACCCTAGGAGGCAGTTTTGGCACTTTCACAGTTACCGAGGCAGTTAAAAAATGGGATAAAGTGGTCACTGAGGAAATCGATTTGGGCAATTGAGGCAAGGTTTTGGCATTTGGTCTTCACAGAGGTCTTCCAGGGTGGCATCACTACCTTCCAGTCAGTTTTCACCATGTGGGTATGCCCACATTGATCACAGGAGGACATTTACTGCTTGACTGTCATGGATTATGAGGACAGTTTTGATCATTTATATTATCTTGGACATATTTTATTATTTTATTGTGCCTTGGGGATGAGCTAGTAAGGATTGATACCTCCTAGCCCCACCATGTGCTTATATTGTCATGTCCTAGTCATCATGAGGTGTATTTTGGCACCTATTCTTCTCTAGTGGATGATGTCACCCCTTCTTTGTACCATTTAGTGGGGGCGCTATTATTATATTGGGTGATCCATGTGATATATTGTTATGGTTCATCTTAGCCATTGATTGTATGATGAGATCTTTTAATCTCAACCACTCATTTGATGTAGTATTGTAGAGTGGTATAGGGTTTTGGTCTTTATTATCCTATATAAGGAGGAGACCCCCCATTGTAAAGCTCACCTTTGGAGCTCTGGAATATTGGAATAGAAAAATTCTTTGTGGAGCACATCTCTCTTGTATTGTGGATTCTCTTGCATATTGAATATACAGTATATCTTCTATGTATCATTGTGGATTTTGGTGCTTCTACTAATCTTTTTACAGAAAAGTCGAATTGGTGGAGAGGAGGGCGACTTCTTGAGGGTTATTGTTGGAGGGATCCACATAGTCTCTCTTGGGTTGATCTTGTGACAGGGAGTATCATTATCGTATCTTAGTGACATAGTTGATGCTTTCTATTACATCTTTCTACCATTTTCATAATCATCTTGCTTGACTTGTTTCTTTGATCTTGTCTTGTAGGAGGAGGACGATTTGGCTATCTTGGAGAAGGACGTTTTGGTTGGAGCTCTTGGATCTCACTCTTGAATATACACATAGGAGAATGCTATCAATTTGCAAGGTGGCCACAAGCAATTGAGGTAAGATCTACAAGGTATGTGCCTCTTTCATCCATTCTATCTTCATTGGTCATAAAACCCTAATTAATTAAAAACCCCAATTTTGGTATTTCTTAGATCTACTTAGATCTAGCCTTGCTTTTGAGAAGATTTTGAAAACCCACCTCTATAGCATCCACCCCTAGTTGGATCTATAGTTTGGTGGTGATTGGCTTAACATTAACACACTTTTCAAGGCAAAAAGCCCTCTTGAACCCAAATCGCACTTCCTAGTAAGAGGCTTGTTTGGTTAGATCTAGCATATGGGTAGGTGAGATCCCACTTGATTTGCAATCTAGACACTTGATAACCTACCCCCAGATTCTTACTTTGGTGAATTCTACCTTGTGGACATCATTCCATGTTTCAAGGGGTCAAAACCCCCTTTTGAATTTCTTGGCACCTCAAAACTCAGATCTACTAAGATCTAACCCTTGGATTGACCTGATTTTTGGGATCTACATAGATCGGGGGTACTGCTATTTGGATCTATAATTTGGTGGCCATTGGACTTGATTTGGTCCACCAAACCCTCATTCTAGCCCTCCTTGAGCAAAGTCGCACCCCCTTGGGTAGGTGAGTTTGTCCACTTCAAGGAGGTGGGTGGTTGAGATTTTGGGGGATTCGGAAAGCCCATCCCTTGAAACCTAGGTCTAGAGTATCTTTTTGTGACGATCTGCCTTGGGGGTAGCATTCCTTGTTTCAAGGGATTGTGGTCCACTTAGGGTCATTTCTTGAAAACCTAGATCTAGCAAAATCCAACCATTAGATCTCAATTAGACCACTTGACTTGGCTTCTAGGTGTCCCGATCTACACTTTGACATACTTTTTGACCCCATTAGCCCACTTAACAAGGCACTAGTCATCCTCAAAGCAAGTCGCACTCCTTGAGATTTGTGTCAAAACCTAGATCTAGCACATGGATACTTCTAGAATCAACTTGGATCTATAGATCTAGTCATTACCTAACCTCTAGTACCAACATTACACCTAGCTTCACCTTGTGGGCCCACTTAAGACCATTTCACACTTCCCAAGAAAATAAGACCCACTTGTGTAAACATATGGTACTACACCTAGTCATCATACCCCATCATGTGGCCTAAACCATACATAGGTTGAAACACTAACAATCTCTTACACCACCTTCAACCATACCTTAACTCTTAGGTCCACTTAGCCTTGCATTGGTTTCCGTAACTCTTCACTTATTCACCTTTAGAAACCTTTGTTTGGGTCCAATCAACTGTGATTGGTTATAGGGTCTCCCCCTAGGTCTCGCTACACCTTGACCTAAAGCGAAGAGTGCCTCGGTTGACGTGACTCCCATCTTGCATTGGGAACCGTGGCATCTCTTGGGTCACCTCTTTAGTTGCCTGTCTCCTCTACCGTCCCGAATGGGATACCACTAGGGGCGACTACAAGTTGTGTGATAACAGTCCTTATACACTTGATGAAGTTGATGTGGTCATTTGTGGGTAGATGGGGTCTTGGAACCCTTGAAGATACTTTGAAGCCTATATGTTGGTGGATGAAGGCACCCACACCATATGTAGGAGAACAAGCCCTAAATAACACCAAGTTTGACCATTGAAATGGTAATTCAAAGTCAAAATAATACAAAAAGAAAATCACAAATAAAAGGAAGGTCGGCTCAGTCATTAAATAAAAATATATAAAAAGAAATTAAAATTATTGCAAGCCGGCTCAGTAAAATTACAAAGAAAAACCATTATAAATATACTTGATTTCTCCTTAAAAAAGCGAAGAAAAATTCATGGTGTCTCTGAGGAATTTCAAATTGCTCACTGAGGAGATTTTCGGGTACTGTAGCAGCTACAGTAGACAAGAAATTTTTTTTTTAAGTTTTTTTTTTTGCTCTGTTTTTTTTTTTTGGGGGGGGGGGTATACTAAGGCAGCCACATCAAGAAGAATTTAGGAGTAGTAACTGAGGAACAGTCTGTTTTGTAGCAGCAAAGGTCTGGAGCAGATCCAAATTTTTGGTGACAGCAGGAGTTGTCAAAATCAGCAGTCAAACTCTCTGGGTAGCTAGTGGACAATGAAGACATGATGAAGATGTGTTTGATTTGTGATATGATGCTAAAACTAATTTTAGGACAGCTGGTAGATATGCTGGACAGTTTGAGGTGCATGTTGAGTATGTATACAGTGGTGAAGAATACAGTTGTGATGATGTTGATTGATGATTGTTGATTGACACCTTTATGATATGATGCATAAAGCATGACACTTTAAGTTTATCTCTTATTTTTGGTTTGACAAATTGCTGAGACATCATGTGCAAATGGACAGAATTGCAATATACTGTTAATAGTGATATATGAACAGTAAGCATGCCTGGGGTATGATAGTCAATGATTATCAGGATGATGTGGACAAAGATTTGATTATTGTGAACATGCTTAAGATGCTGAACAGTTTGATGAGTTAGGGCTAAAAATATGATATGACAAATCACAGGCTGTATGCTAAGTTGTTGGACAGAGTTGCAATGATGTAATGTGAAGTATAATTCGATAAATGTATGTTTACTTACAAGCAGGGTCTTGTGATGAAATATACTTATATGTTACAAGCAGGGACTTGTAATCATTTTCTTAGTAGGATCTAAGAAAAGACCAAGCAGAGTCTTGGAGTAAGAGTTGGTGCTCTTGTATTTCAGTTGGTGCTGAATTGCCTCACGGTTGTAGCCGTTGAACCAAATACTAAAGATTACAAAATCATATCTTGTCTCTTGTGCAATGTGTTGTTGATTATGTGTCTTATTTTGAAAAATGACTAATGATGTAGATTATTGATGAATATGATAAAAGTAAATGTCTAAATGATGGAATAAGGTTTGATTGAAGTTGAAAATTGGATTAGGAGTAGGCTCACTGATTCACCCCCCCCTCTCAGTGAGCAGTATGTCTAACATAGGAGTCCTCCAAGGATGACCCCTTGGAGAACCCACCTAGGGTTTGGCTAGAAACAGAAAACCCAGAAATGTTTTGCCACTTTGCCAAGTAATTAATGCCAGGGAATTTTTAGATTATTTTAAGTTAGGGTTTTGACAGTGAAATGAAGATACCAATGGATTGGAACCCAAGAATAAAGAACAAACCTGTAGACCTTACCTAGAAAACCTTGTAGATACCTTGATGATAATGATCTATGCCTTCCCGATCAATTTGAGAAGATTTGAGTGAGTATTCTATGCAAATCGATTTTCCCAAGGAAGCCAATGTGCCTTCTCTCCTACACAACAAACGTCAACCATATCAGATTTGATGCATCAAGAGAAATAGACAAATGTAACAGAAGAAATAACAAGATTGAATCATGGATCACAATGATACTAATGAAAACCCCCTGATACAAGCGAAGACAAAAGAACAAGTTGAGGAAGCCCTGCAAAAACGCCCAAATGAAGTCGCCCTCCTGTAGACAAGACAAAGTATTCCACGAAAAATATAGATATCACCACAAACTCTCAAATGTTAGGATGCAATAGACTTTCCAATCACCATCTAAGAATATAGATGCAAAGGAGACCCAAGAATATCTGCAAATAGTTTTTATTATCAAGATTCCAAGAGCCAAAGGTCCCTTTACAATGAGAACCTCTCCTTTAAATAGGATGGAGAGATACCAAAACCCTAACCACCTTTTGAATGGATGGCTAAGATTAAAAGATCAAAATGTTCTAATCAATGGTTGAGATGAGCTCAACAATAAAATACATGGATCAACTCAAAAATATAACATAACATGGACAAAATCGCCCTAGGAGAGGGGGGCCCACTCAACATGACCAAATAACATAAGATAAAGCTCATGGTGGATCTAGGGGGTGATATCCAACCTCCCTAGTCAATCCCCATGGCACAACAACATCATATGACTCAACCTAGCACCAAATCGTGCTCCTCTGGGAAACTCGTGAGCCTCCAAAGGCTCTAGAAAACCTCAAAATGTGCCGGAGAAATGTGTGAGGGCCCCACCAACTGATGTAACTGCTTTGGAGGGTGTGGGAGACATCCAACACATCATCAAAACAATTCCCATGCCATTTCCTTGCCTCATTAGCCCAAATCGATTTCTTCAATAGCCATTTTAACCATTTTTATCCTCTGTAAATTCTCTAGAAAGAATAAAAATGCTTGTAACTCTCTACCTGGTCACCTGGGGCCAAATCTGACTACACCAATGTGTCCGGAAACATAGCAATGTAGTAAAAACAAGTGGCTACACTACATGTCCCCTCTGTAGCACCATAGGAAAACCAATCACATCATCACACTGCTTTGACAGGCCATTTAACATGGCAAATATGCACCAGAATGATAAACTGAGGAAAATACTCACTGTAACAGCCCGCAACTGAAAACCAACTGTCTCATTGAACTCAAAGAGCCCAAATCTACTAAAGGTGTGTACTCATACACCATATGGATCTCTGCATGATCATATAATATCTCAAATATACCTAGACAAATAAAAAATAATAATAATCTGTAAATGATCAAATATAATAAAATGCCAGATCATCATCATAAACCAGTAACCAATGCATGGAACCACCTGGTGACCTGTAATAGACCATATATCATCCATCTACATCATCTAAGGTCCATCCACCTCATGTCTTGTAGTTGACCTTGGTCAAACTAGGTTTCACCAAGTCAACATGACCAATAATATGACCCAAATTGGAAATAAGCTTCTGCAAGTGTTAGAAGTTAAGACATGCTCTACAAATCATTCAAGGAGCAATATAACAAAAAGTAATCAATTCTCTGGCGATCTAAAACCAAATATTAAATGTTTTCAATATTATTATTATGATTCGGACTAGACTTTCAAGACTATACTCATTTTATAGTTGTTATCAATTTGCTAGTGATGGATGAAGGCTGAAAACTTATAAGGCTAGGCTGACAACTGACTTGACACTGTGACACTTTGGAAATGGAAAGGGGATACACACTAAAGCATATGTTGGACAAGCAGTAACACAGGGGAGGGTAGTGTCTCACAAATGGGTAAGATGTTTCAGAAGTGCGTATTCAACCTTGATAGATGCCTACAACTCACTTCCAAGCTGATATAGCTCCGTGAGGATCTTTTCTAGAGCCGCAATGACTGGGTGCCCGACAAACCGTAACTTGAGAGTCTAGGGGACACTTAGAATTAGTGGTCTCTTACTCCATCTCACATGATAACTCGCAAGCTAGTGAGGAATAAATCAATACAAGTGAGGCCAACAATCATTAGATATAGCATTTATTAATCCATTGCTTTTTGGGCCTTTCAAATTTACATAGCCTTTGTCTGTGTGTGTTGAAAAACACATTCTTGGAATTTAATTTATGAGGCTTTATGGTCCATGTGTGTTCAGAAACACGATTCCATGGATTTACATTTCACATTCAACTTTCAAAGCCAATTTCATTAGGCTTTCCTTTCATTCATGTGTGTTCAGAAACACGCTTCCATGAATGGGATTTCATAAAGATATACATTTCATTTCCATATACATTGTACTGATGGTAGCACTATCTGTTTCAGGTTTAGCTAACACAACTTAGGCAACTCAGAGCCGAGACACAATATAACAAGGAAGCTTATCCAACACAGAGGCTATAGCGAGGGAAAGTCCTCCATGTCACTAGTCAAGTAGAAAGTCAGGGTAATAACAATAACTAGAAGGTAATGGATGGGTGGAGAGAGTGAATAATGAGACCAAAACTAGCAAGCCAAAAGATGGTGGGAATGATCACCTCTATTCTCCCTAAGGAGGGTAAAACCAATGAGTATATCCAAGAACTTCTAAGTCTGAGCAGGGACATAAATATATAAATAATGCAACCAGGTCCAAATATCTACATGATCGCCAGATCATGACACTAAGTGCTAAGACATGCCACAAGAATGAGTATAAAAGCAATAATAACCATAATACATGATAATACCTCCTGGATCATATACCTGTGCATAAACAATCTGAACCATCATTTGTCCACTGAGAACCTGCTGTTGCAACTCTGGGCAATAAATACTACTCTGTAAATGGCTAAATGGCTACATCGGTCATCAAGCCTGAGTCCATAAACAAGATAGTGATCCAATATAGATGCTCATCTCGGCATCTCAATGTAGGGAATTGGCTGAAAAATGTACTGAAATCTGGAATAAAATATATGGTAGACCAGCTACTATATATTTGATAACAAAAGGATTTCCCATGATCCCTTGTTTCGAAAGGAAGGATCACCAATTTTGTTGGGCTGAATCCCTGGTTCCGAAAGGGAGGATTTCCCATGATCCCTAGTTCCGAAAGGAAGGATAACGAGTGTTGTTGGACTGAATCCATGGTTCTGAAAGGAAGGATTGTCCATGATCCCTAGTTCTGAAAGGAAGGATCACCAGAGTTGTTGGATTGAATCCCTAGTTCCGAAAGGAATGATTATCCATGATCCCTAGTTCCGAAAGGAAGGATCACCAGAGTTGTTGGACTGAATCCCGAGTTTCGAAAGGAAGGATTGTCCATGATCCCAGTTCCGAAAGGAAGGATCACCAGAGTTGTTGGACTGAATCCTGAGTTCTGAAAGGAAGGATTGTCCAGGATCCCTAGTTCCGAAAGGAAGGATCATGTGTGTTGCAGGTGATGATGCTCCTGATGATGTTCCAGTACAGTAGATGAGGATGCTCCAGTGCTGCAGATGATGATGTTCCAAGATGCTCCAGTGCTGCAGATCATGATGTTCCAGTGTTGTAGATGAGGATGCTCCAGTGCTGCAGACGATGATGTTCCAGTATTGTAGATGAGGATGCTCCAGTGCTGTGGATGATGATGATGATACTTCAGCTCTGTACTGAAGATGAGGATGAGATTCCAGCTCCGTGCTGCAGATGTTGACGATGTTATAGCAGTTGTCCCAGTTGTTGATGTTGATGTTGAAGAACTTCCAATGATTTATAGATGTATCAACCAATGTTCCAGATGATGATGATGCCCCTCCTCCCTCCGATGATGTTGTGTAGAGTTACACATGCAGATGTTGTTGTCAATAGAATACCCTTCTTGTTAAGGGGGAGTGTTAAATTAATGTAACTTCAAAGAATATTCTACTTGTATTTTATTATTGTAACTCCATCGGGGATGTTTTACCTCCGTTCGGGGATATCATTATTAGATATGGTCATGTAAAAGTCATGAGGTTAAACCTCCATTGTAAGTCGGGTCGTTAGTACCCAAAAGAATATAATATAATGTTATATTGAGTCTTCCTAGAGAGGGCGGCCCAGTTAGGTTATTGGGGCCAACCTAGTTGGATTAAAAGTCAGTGAAAAATAAAGTATAAATAGAGAGTGAGTTCCTCTCATTTGCACCATCATTCACTTGTGCAGTTCGCATTAGAGGAGAGAGAGAGATATCTGCGAAGGAGGGGGAGGATTGGCTTGGGTCTAGAGTTTGAGTCTTTTGTCTCTCTTATTTGTGAGACCTATTTTGGGCATTGTACTTTGATCATCTATATTGAGGAAGTTCTTGTTGGGTTTCTTCCCCTTGAGGGTTTCCCGAGATATATTGTTTTGTGCTTTGTGATTGTGCATCTTTCATAGATCCTTATTATGCTGCTATTGTGAATAATGTATTGAATGCTAATGAATTTGGAATCTAGTCTATAGTAGCATATAATCTTAATAGAAAGGACATTAACAGAGTTGGCATTGATGTATTGTGTGAGAAACACTTTACCAGGCTGCATGGCTTCAGTGGTGGAAGCATGAAGAGATTTCCAAGACTTTTACCTTTTGCATGCGGAGATTTTTTAATGCGTGTTGCCGCCGGATTGCGCACCTAGTTAATGCAGCAGAAATCTATGCTACTGCTCGGTGCGCCCTTGGGGGCAAGTCTCGAGTCAAGGCTATCACTTGATCTTGACTCCTCCGTTTAGGCAAAATTCCCAACGAAGCCAAGAGGGGTAGTCCCTAAGGAACGTTTCTAAGGTCTTTAGAGTTTTCGATGAAATTGTTAAAGGTGTTTGTATTTTAGGAGTTTTAAAGTGTTGATTAAAAGTGTTCCAATGTAGCTTTGCAAAAATAAATTAAAAATTGCTTTCACCAACATAAATGGAAAAGACTGCCAATAGAGATGCACAATACTGATATGATATTAAGCAAATAAAATGTATAATAACCCGTGCCTTATGGAGTCAATATATCAAATAAATAGTGTTGTTGAAAGGGAAAGTGTTTTGCAAATGCCTCTTGGTTGCTTTTAAATTATTATGGTTTGAAATTTATTAGGGAAAAAAGGGGACTCCCGAGATACCATGAGGTATAGGGAGGAATGTCCAGAAATTAAAGTTTGGTGGCTCCTCACAAGAACGTGTGGGCTGAAATGGAGTCTCTAAGGCGGTGTTCAACACTATACCAAACTAGGGTATAGCCTAACTGTGCTTTGAGGTCGCCTTCTAGTTGTTCCCGCTTCCTCGGAAGAATTTCCCCACACAAATATTAATTCGAAGTGTCGGATTTTCACTTATGTTGATGGGTAGTTACTTTTATTAAGTGAGTATTAGTTTAGATGTGAAAAATTATAAAGTAGCTACAACCGTTTCTGGTTTCCCACAGGCCCACGCAAAGTGTCTGCAAGGGAAAAGAGCATACTCTGGTTATGAACCAAATGTTAATTCTGATTTTGAACAATTGTGATTGTAGAACAAAAAAAGTACAAAACTTATTAAAAGCAAAAGGCACAAACCTATGTGTCACTTTCTAATCATCCACCACTAATCGACAAAGCCTTTGTGTGGTGGCGAGAGCATACTTCGTGGCAACGAGGTAGTGTTATTTCTAAGTTCTACTTTTGCAAAAATGAAAATTACTAAAATAAAAGTTAAAGTATACACCCTGCACTTTCAAAGTGAGTGTGAAAACTGTGAAGTTAGAAAAAATCATTCACAAAAATTTGACAAAATTGCGAATCCCCCCAGGGGGGATGGGGTGTGGCCGATGGGTATCCTACTGCTCTCAGTTAATAGTTACAAGTAAAAGAGAAGAAAATTGTGCCTCTTAGTCCATTTTTATTCGAATCTAAGGGCTTACAATGATAGAACAAACAAGTCTATGTTGCAGTGAAGCGGATACGGAAAGGGATAGATACGTAAAGGGATACGGATACAGGGGGCGAAACAGATACGACAAATTTTCGAAAAAGATGGATACGATATGGCAGGGAAAATGTATATATATATATATATATATATATATATATATATATATAGCTCTGTGTGTGAAAAAAATGAAAACCATGAGACATAAACATTTTGATTTTTAGATTATCAATCATGAGACATAGTTTGTATGATTGAGTGGTATATAGAGCCTCAACTTGATAGCAAGTTGTTGTCTCTGGTTCAGAAATACGAAATATATAGAACCTTCTATTTGGAGGAAACTTGCAGATCAACATTTGTTCATGAACAAGACCAGCAGACCAACATTCACATGAAAAAGGTTAGCAAAACAATATGATTAAGATGGAACACCTAGAGAATGAGTTTTCCAAGAGATATAGACCATGATAAAAGAAATATGTGGGTTGGCCAGCAAGTACTCCACTAAATTATGTGCTCTAGCAGGGAAGAAGTTTAAAGTGTGAAGTAGCAAGTGGAATAC
The DNA here is from genome assembly GCA_027924585.1 of Larix kaempferi. Taxonomy (NCBI): domain Eukaryota; kingdom Viridiplantae; phylum Streptophyta; class Pinopsida; order Pinales; family Pinaceae; genus Larix; species Larix kaempferi. The sequence goes on from BSBM01000674.1 coordinate 4,687,476, forward strand.
CTTTAATGCATTAAGGTTGGTACACAAAGCATCCCTAAGCTAATTACACAAAGTAATCAATTGAGATAAACTGATTTAGTGATTCATGCTTGAAAAGCTACAAAATAGAAATCAATGCTACTAAGATGGTATACCAGACCTTGCATGGATTGACAATCTGGCTGTGATCATCAACTTGTCTTTACAAATACAGGTGCAAGTCAACAAGGTAACAATGGACCTTGATCACTTTCACCAACTTGCAGGTTTATTTGTGCAAATCGCCTTATACTATGAGAAGGGTGCCACCAAATCTATATAAATGGCCAATTCCTCCATTTTGGGAGGTATCCAAAAAAGATAGGAAGTCAGCTCGACAAGTGACCCACCAGTACACTTTGACAATTTTGCTCTAGTTTTGTAATTAATTTAGTGGATATTTCCTTCTACATACCATCCTACAGGAGGAAAATTTGAAGGATCATGATACTAATCCAGATGTGAAAGGAATGCATGAGTGTCATTATCTACAAATGTACACAACAATGAGGATGACTGGATAGTAGACATTGAATATGTTTTCGCCTAACTATTCAGTCATGTTATATCCATACAATCTATCCAACTAGGCAATTAAGGGAAAACCATTAAGAGTATTCTTTACATGACAAGATAGCATTTATAGAATTACTCGGCAACCATACCTAAAGTTTTTGTTTGGTGAGATTTGGTGTCATTTAGAGAATTTTAATGGATTGCCATTGTTAAAAATGGCTTGCGTGGCACCTTCACCCTAATTTTAAGGGGTTTTAGTTAGGGATTGGTGGACCCAACACTGACATGCAGCCACTCATTAAGTTTGTACTTTATGCATAATTCTAGTTTCATATGGTGAAGACCTTGCATCGATCAAAGATGTTATGTGAAAGTTACAATGATTTATTCATAGTAGGGACTGTTATTTGAAGTTTGAACAAACTATAAACTAAAAAATTACTACTAGAATTTCATCACAGGCATTTGGCCGCTGGCAAGAGACTAGTGTGTCAAAGCATGAGTCAAGGAAACCATACCTGGAAACCACTGAATAATGAACTCGGCTCTTTTGCTGCTCTAGGCTTTGGCAATAAATAGTCGAATAAAAAAACTAATAAAACTGCTGTCAACAAAACTCATTGCACTTGAAGCTTGATCGCTGACTACAACTCAGACTTTGTTGTGTGTTTAGGAGAGGGAAAGTGGTGAGGAGTGTTGTTGGAGGAGTAGTGGGCGACAGGTCTGGTAGGGTTAACATTAGAACCCGCAAAACATTAAAAAAACAAATTTAAACCAAGAAAATCACTGGAAATGACATTTTAGAACTGAAAAGTATGACGATTTTCCCTAAAACATATCAGTTTGAGCTTGACACATTTCACCTTTCTCTGAAACATATCTTTTCTGGAGTGAAATGTATCACCTTTTGCCCCTAAAACGTATCAACACAACTGAAATGTATCCGTACACTAATGATATGTATCACATGCGTTTTAGGGTCGTATCCCACCAGTTTCAATATCTGAAACGGGGAACGGAGTTTCCCAAGACTAGGTATGGCGTTTCCAGTAACTTAAAAAAAGGTACAAGTAGTTGGGTGTCCATCGGGGTGTTTTTTGCACTTTTTTGTGGTCTTGGTCACTCAAATCCTTCACTTTTTTGTGCAGACCTGCTAAATTCCAGCGAGCTAAAGTGCTGCAAAAAGTGATTATAATGCACAAATATACATAAAAAATACAACTTCTAACTTGCAAAAATTATTGGAGAAATTTGGCATATACAAGTATAGAAATGAAAACTAGATCTAGCCCTCTTTGATATGAAAACTTAAGTACTTCTAGATCTTATTTTGAAACAAGATTAAAAACAATTTAAACTTTTAGATCTAAATGCTTGCTTCAATGTAAAAAAGAAGAAAAATGGTTGCTTGTAATTTTTTAAGAAGAAAGATGGAAGAAGAACCAAAGCATGTTTGCTTTTAAAAAATCGGAAGAGGAGCTTGGTGCCTGCAAAAATATTAGATGTGTGTTTGCAAAGAAGTGATCCACCACTAATTTCGAGAGAAGAGTCAAGCCAAGATCAACTCTCAAGCTTAAGCACCGAATCCTGTAACATCACCAACAATGCTTATACAAACAAGAGATTAAATCTAGTAAATCCAATGCAAAGAAACAAGAAGGGCAAATGTACAACCGAATACGATTTGTTGCTCCTAAATCTCTAAACATCAAATGAAAATAAGCAAATCAACAACTGTGAATGCTTACCCTACTAAGATCCAAGATCCTTGCCAAGCTAGATTAACCAATTAGTATATAAAGCAAAGAATGGAAATCTACAATTTTACCTCAAACAAAACTTGCATGCATGAAGAACAAAGCCACCAATGACCTCCAAAGTCTTCCAACAATATATTAATCAAAGAATGTTACAAATCTCAGGAGCAGAGGTTCAATGCAATCCACCATATGCAAATGGGGAGCCATTGCCTTGCTCTTATAGTTTTTCAACAGAGGGGGGGCCGAATCTCCAAAAGAGGGCGAATTTGTGGAGTAGAGGCCAAGTGTTGGGCCCAAATCCTTGATTGGAGCTTGATTCATGGGATGCATTAAGTGAAAGAGATGCCACATAATGGAGGCGCCATAATGAAATGTTGGAATCATCACCTCATCAATCAAACATTGCCACAAAACCAAAGTCGTTGGGAAGAAGGAAGGAGCATCACATTAGAGTGATTGAATCGAATCTCTATCCAATCCTTGATTGGAGCTCCAATAAATGTGCCAAATCATAGGTGGGTTGCCACATAGGACACTCCCTTTATAGCTTTGTAAACTCCACCCAACTTTTGAGCCACCATGCTAACGAAAGCCACCATCCTTCACGTGAGGAGAGGGGTGCTCTCATAACTCAAAATAATTCGCTATCCTAAGTTGGATTTATAACACATGCTTTATTCCATTAAGTTGGGTCGCACTTCACTAATGAAACATATGCCACCCTTTCCAAATCATTTTTTTAATCAATTTTTTTACTTTTCAACCTTTGTCCAATAGCGCAATTTGTAGCACCTTTAGCAATTATTTGCCAATTTGTTGCATCCTTAAGGAATGATGCTCCCAGAGACGACATAGTCACCCGAAACATGGAGAAAGTAGGCACTAGGGTAAAGGGGAAGCTCTAAGTGTGAAAACGAGCATCCCCACGCCAAAATCCGCCTTCAAACCACTCTTTTATTACACTTTGAATTTTTCCAATTAAACCATTAATAAATGGTCTAATTTACGAAAAAAAATCATTTTGTCAGAATGAACTCAAACTCCTAGGGAACCTAGTGCATGTCCATACGACTTATTATTGATGGCTAGCATGTAAAAAAAAAAACATAGACACGTAGACTTTAATAACCTCCCTAAGATTGACCACCATGGAAATACTCCAGCTTTGAAGATATGAGTGAAAAACTCAAGAATTATACATCACTGAAGAGTACCGCATAATTCCTAAAGAAAAAACACTCTAGAGTATCCCCTTGACAGTAAACCCTGTTGACCACCAAAACCAACTTGGTGGGCAATGTTGTACCATGCACATGTTGAATGTGCCTTGAAGATGAGAAAGAAGTACTTAGTGATTATATCAAGCGAGGCAACTCTTCTTCTTTTCTTTTTCCCATGAAATTTCCGCACCCTTGCGGGGGATTTTGTGAGGATATGTCAACATGAGGATCTAATTTTTTGTAACTTGGTCACCTAGGACTTTATCATTAGGGAAGTCCTTTCATCGAGTGTTTTTTTACTTGGATAATTAAAATTTCTCTTTAGAGGTTTTAATTATTTGAGTTTTTCACTCAAAAATACCTCCAAAGTGGTGAAAGGTGTTCTAGTGATCGAATCCATGGGGTGATTGGGGCCTAGGAGTGTTCTATATTACCATGCTAGACATTATCCAAAGTCTTGCGGAATTTCATTAAGTTTTACATAAGTTTTTTTTAATTTTTGGTCACTAAAAATTGTCACTCAGGACAATTTGTTGTAATGTAAAAGAGGGTTACTTTCTCCTTTTTGGTGTTGTATAGGGGTATGGATACTCAAGACAAATGGCATGAGACCCCCTACATCCCTAGGGGAAGTTTGAAGTCATTTAGACGAGTATTACTATGGTTTTCGTCACTTTTTCCCAAGTCAGTCAAGAAAATCAAGAAATTGGACATTTAATTAGAGAGCCAAATTTTGTAAAAGTGACTATAGTCACTTGGGGTGGCCACGTAAAGGTCTTAAACCTTATGTTATGTACCCAACATGAAAACTAATGCTTAATGGGCCCCCACAAGCAAGTATTTTGAGTGTGGTGAAGTGCCCACTCTAGGGGGTGCACCATCCTCTCTTTGATTGGTTGGGTGAGTAAAAGTCAATGGGAAGGGCCCCACTATGGTGGTTTCCTCCCCATTTGACATAGCAATAAGGTTAAAAGCATCAAATGGGGGTTTATCTCCTCATATTTGAAATCCCAAACCATGGTTTTGCCCTCCTTGAGCAAATTCGCCCCTCGCTCTTGGGCCCCCCTCTCCACCTCTTGACACTTGGCAAGCATGCAATTGAGGTCTCCTTTCCCTCTTGAGCTATTTAAGTAGGGCATTCCTCCTCATTTGGGTTGGATTCACTTAGGCTAGACATTCACTCATGTTCTTGCTTCGTTCTTGCTCTCTTGCTCCCATTTTGCTCTCTTGCTCCCATTCTTTGTCCAAGAGGAGCCATTGTACTTTCAAGTTGATGTTAATAAAAGAAATCTTTGGAGGAAGTACTATCCATGCTATGAGATTGAGGTGACTTTGTTCCATATTTTTGTTCCATTGTGCATTTGAACCTCAAGCAAAGTTTTTTGCTCGAGGATAGCATAGTTTTAGTTTTGTTGCATGCTATGTGAGTTGTTTGCTTAGTATTTGAGAAGCTAACTTATTTATATTTAAGTATTTTATCTCTCAAATCTTTGTGGATTTCTCACCCCATCTTGCATTGTGAAGCTAATTTGGTTACAGGTTTACCAAGTTTGAAGGGTGGGATTTCCGGGTGGAATACCCCACTGTTCAGCAACATTCAAAGGATTTGGCATCTCACTAACATTTCTTTTCTTATTGCAGATTTGTCACAAGCCTTTTGCACTTCTTTCTCATCATTTTCCAAGTTTTTATAAGCAAAAAAATTATTTCGAAAAATTTCTGGTTTTTTCATGCAAAATTTCAAGTTCATTTAAAACTTATTTCTATCATATTTGTACCATAATTGTTTGTTGTTTTGTGCAGGTTTCTTATCTTACGGGGGGAGGGAATGCCCAAATTCAGCCACTAGCAAACACCAACGACACCCAAGAAGGCCTACTTCAAGTCCTTCACCCAAAAACAGTTAAAAATCACTATTCCCCTCTCTTTCCTTTATAATAATAAGTGTTGAAATAATTATCATTGTAACAAGCCCAAGGGAGTCTCTTGGGCTTGGGATTTTTGGGTTTTAATTCAAGCATTTAGTTCTTGGTTATTTTCTTAGTTGCATGCAAGAGAAGAGGCTTTGTCCATCCTTGCATGGTTTTGTTAAGTAGTTTTAGTTACATGCAAGTGAAAAGGCTATGCCCATCCTTGCATGGTATTGTTAGTTTCCTTCAAGTTAGTTATTTGCTTTAAGTTCTTTATTTGCCCGCACCTCACAAGTGAGAGGCTCTGCCACTCCTTGTGAAATCGCACTTGGCTTGTAATTTCCATTTCAGTAATTTGTTTTAAGTTTTTATTTTGCCCGCACCTCATAAGTGAAGTGGCTATGCCACTCCTCTGATATCACGCTTGGCTTCATCTTGTTTAATAATTTTATTTCAGGCATTTCCATTTCGCCTGCACCTCATATGTGAGTGGCTCGGCCACTCCTATGATATCGCGTTTGGCTTACATTGTTTAAATTAGTTTTGCTTAAAGGAATAAAATTTAACTTAAGCCCAGTTTTTGCCTCGTATCCTCTCCCCTTGCCGGTTAAACCGGACTTGGGTGACGAGAAAGGGCAAATATTTGTGCTGGCTAGATTAATAGGCACCCAGTCACATATTTTCATTACAACGAGAAAAAGAAGGCTTGACCTGTGGAGCTAATGGGGTAGAGACCGTGGGGGGTCTCGTGGCACTTTGTGTCCTTCAGTTGAGCACCCAGCAAGTCTTGAATTTGACCTGCGGAGCTAGTTGGGAACCTTGTGTTCTCAGGTTGAGCACCCAGCATTCTCTCCCTAATTGAAGGAGATAGTCTCTTTGGGGTAGACATCTAGATTAGTTTCATTTCTTTGCAACAAAAACATTAATCCCCTAAGTAAAAGAGAGACATTAAAATTTACTAAAATTTAAAGGACCACTTGCAAAACAGTGTTACAATCTTTTCTATTTTGCATGCATTTCACTTAGCTATTTTGTTAACAACATTTTCTTCAAGTACCTAAATTTCAGCTCAATATTGTTTCACATGTCTTTGGCTCATTAATGTTGTTTATTTAAATGCTTATGTGACATCTTGACTATTTATTTACAAGCATACTCCATTTACTTGTTCATTTTCTATTTCATTGATATATTCTATTAGTGAATGAATCATTACTTTGGAAAGATACTTATCTAATTTACTTATTGTGACTCCATAGCCCGAATAGTGACGGCATTGGTCTTGTTAATCGGTAAATTGTTTCTCTCTTGCATTTAATCATTTGGTTGATTGCTAAAGTGTTTGCTTGTCATTGAAGGATTTGCATAATTGCACGTTGCTTGTCATTTTTATCTTTGTAACTTACAACTCCAACAAAAAACATAAAAAAACTTAGCAATTAGGGACTACCCCCCTTGGCCTTTAGGAGTTGTGGTCTAAACGGGGGAGTTTAGGACTGAGGTGACAATGGGTTCTTAACTCATAGTTTCCCTTTGGAACACACACAGCGTTTGGGAGACTTACCCGTATCTAAGTGTGTTTTAGGTGACAACAAACCCTAAGGTAGGCCAAGCCTTTTACAAAAGTATCATGCTTCGACCAACTTAATACAATTCCCCCATGGGGGTCTGGACATGCAAAAATTTGGCCTAATGAACTTCTGAACTCTGGCAATGAACAATGTAAGTTGTTCAAGTCTTCGGCGGTTCACAAGTAGTCCATCTAAGTGCAACTTAGTGGACAACAATGCAGAAGTGTGATTTTGCATGCAAAGGAAATTAGGGATTTGGAACCCTAATTAGACATTGAAGCTAATTAAAGAGAGCAGAGGGGCAAAGGTAAAGGACACTTGACAAATCTTAAGAGATTCAGGATTTAAAGAGAGGGGGTGCACTTCTGAGAGAGAGAGGCGCACTTCTTGAAGCGGGGAGGCCAGTGTTGGAAAGTGGCAACAAGGAAGGTCTTCTATCATTTGCATGATGGAAGACATAAAACAAGAAGCCAAATGTATTAATGTCTTTTCCAAAGTTTAGACTTAGGAAAAGTCCATTATGTGATCTAATTATTAATTGACTTAATGGACTTACCTTTTATAAAGTTCAAGTGAAAATAATTTAAGTGATGGCTAATCTAATCTTGGCCATTGATCTCACCAGAGGATCTCTTCCATTGATCCATAGTGAGAAGTTAGGGTTTTCACTTGGCCATTGAATTAAAAAGGAAGATTGATTTGGTGGAGAGGAGACACAGATATACAGATTGTCAGAGAGAGATTTCTTACTCAGCTTTCAGCCAGAGAGTGAGAAAGATAGTTTGCAGAAGAGTTTTGCAAAGGGTGAGACTGAAGAACCTATATCCAGAGATTGACAGAGAGATAGGGGCAAGTCAGTACAGTCATCCCTTAGCCTAGCCTTGCATTGTCCACCTTCACCCACTACTAGGAAATTGATCACAGCCATGAAGTGAGTATATTCTTGAGGTTCTATTCTGAGTTATTATTATTTATAAATTTATATCGAATATCTATTTTGTTTAAACCGCCAGTGAAACACTGCTTTATGCTTAGTGTCTTGCTATTTGAATGACTAACGAACATATCTTATCCAATTACACTTGCAGCATTTTGATGTTTTAGCCTGGGTCATATTTTGGTCAGTTTTGACTTGGTCAAACCCAGTTTGACCAAGTCAACCACAGGACATGATATGGTCCTTCATTACCCATCAGGTGGTTCGATGCAGTAATTACAGGTTTCAGATGGTGGTTTGATGATATTTTAGTGATTTTGATCATTTATAGATCATTATTTTTAATCTATCCGGGCATGGTTATGGTTACAAATGATTATACAGATATCCACATGGTGTATTGGTACTCATCTTTAGTACATTTGGACATTCTAAGTCCACTGGGATAATCAGTTTTCAGTTTCGGGCACTTCCGGAGAGGATTGTACTCAGATTATCATTTTATTGCATATTTGCCATGTAAAATGGCTTGGCAACACAGTTTGACTTTTTATTTTGTTCACCTAGGGCGCTATAGAGGAAGCATGGGGTCCAGCCACTTGTTATTACTATATTTAACATGCTTTCCGAACATTTTGGAGCAGTCAGGTTTGGCCCCCAAGTACTAGGCAGTGAGCTATAGTCATTTTATTCTTTCACAGATGATTTTTCTGAGGAATAAAAATGGTAAAATGGTTACAGAGGAATTCGATTTGGGCTTTTGAGGCAAGGAAATGGCATGAGGTTCGTCCAAATGATTGGTGTGATGCATCCCACACTTTCCAGAGCAAGTTATTGCATTCAGTGGGGCCCACACACACTACATGCTTCTATATTGTATTTTTATTGTCTTTGAGGGGGCATGATTTGTCCATGTGGTCACAGTATTGTATCATGATGAGTTATCTTATGTTATTGTGCCATGGGGTCATGCTAGAGAAGGATGAGTACACCTCCTATCCCCACCATGAGCTTATATCATGTTGTCTAATCACTTTTAGGTGCTATGTCCCCCCTAGGGCGACATAGTGAGTGCACCCCCTCTATTTTTGAATTGATCCATGTACTTTATATTTGGGCTCATCATAGCCGTTGTATCACTTATGTACCTTTTGATCTCAACCACTCGTTAAAAAGGTGGTTAGGTTTTGGTCTTGTTATCACACCATAGTAGCAGGGCTACTATTCTTGCTTAGCAGATATCTGCACATTCCAGAGCTTAGACTATTCAGAGCTTGGCTATGATGACTTTATATTTTGAGATCATTCATGATCAGAGCAGTGTATTATTCATACTTATATTAGACCTTGTGTCAAGGCTGAGCCTTGAGAGTTCAGATTTGATGACCGATGTGACCCTTTATTCCATACAATTTCAGTTCAGAGCCTAGAGATGTTATTGCAGCAGTGTTTTAGATGATATATGATGATTATTCTTATGATGATGTTGTATGACCTATGGATTTCTGATCATTGACTATGGATTATTATCTTGTTGCTTTAGTCATGTTCACAGCATTAGCTTGGTATATGATTCATGATGTGGCAAACTTTGTAAAACTTAAAATGGACTATCTTGATGATGAATTATAAAATTGACATTTTACTTGCACATTTAGGTTGTTTGACAAAAGTCACTGGTTTACTAACTTGCATAGATATGGTCTTTCTTGACACCATTTGTCTACTAGTTTAGGCTCCACTTTCACTTGACTCCATCCATCCATGACCTTCCTTATTTGGCTTTACCCTTGACTTGTCTTGCTTGATTTTCTGATATTGAGGACTTCCCTTTCTACTACCTCTGTGTTTGGATCGCATCCATGTTTGTTTTGTGTCTCGGCTCTAAGTTGGTGACAAAACTTGCCTTTGGTAAGTTGGATTGTAGGCCTAAATCATTCTGGTCGATTGTCCCGATGTTTGGCACTGGCACGAACTCCCCTTAGTCACTTGAGATGTTGGCTAAAACTGAAAACTCATGTACTACTTATGGAAACTTATGTAAATTCGCCCATGGAAACTATAAACTCTAGAATGTGTTTTTGAACACACGTGAGTAAAGGGCAAGAGCGATAAACTGCTAAAAATACTTCTCGAAGAGCATAAGAAAGGTCCAAAAAGCAATGGTTCTTAAACTCTATATCTAAACGATTGCTGACCTTATGTATATATAAACATGCCCTGGATGCAAGCTGCAATTAGTTGTGCTTATTAGCACACCTGAGATCTGAAGGGTTATGTAGGCCAAAAAGGCCATGAAATGAAATCAATGGATCCTAATGAAACTAGATCATCTTTTATAAAAGTAAACATGATGCCGAAGTTGAATAAGCACTCTCTAAACAACTTACCCATTTGTGAGGCACAACCCTTCCCCGTGTTTCTTTTGTCCTGCACAGAGTTTGTAGCTTCCCCCTTTTCCCAGTCCAAAGTGTCTTTTAGTTGAGTTTAGACAAGTCACCCCTTTGCCCAGCCTTGCTCCTAGCCTTCATCCTTAGCTAACAATTAGACCATGTCCAATAGGTGAGTCTGTCATTTGAGCTATTGTGCAAGTAAATATAAATAACAACGGAATATGCAAATATGAACACCACTAAATGATGTTATACTTTAAGATAAGCTGTGAGTATGATTAGAGGAACATGTCTTAGTTTACTGATATGATTTATCCTTGGTTATATATTGGCCTAGTCAAACCCAGTTTGACTATGGTCATTTCTTAGGATCCGTGATGATGTGGGACATGTATGCTTATCGATGATGATGTATGGGCCCACATACTTTTGATGATGATGCTATATGATGGACATATGATTCAAATGATGATTGATGCAGTTCAGCAGGTTTTATTATTTCTTCAGATCATCAGATTATGCACTGTCCATATATGGTGGACCCTACAGCTAACCCATCAAGGCAACCCATGGTGTATGAGTACACATTCTTAGTAGATTTGGGTCTTCTAGATCCAATGAGACACTTATCATTCAGTCTCGGGCACTTCTGACAGTGATAGATGCAATTTTCTGCTTCTTGACCAGTTTTGGGGCTGATTTCCCAACCTGACCAACAGGGGCCAGGAGAGGCCAGTTCACCTAGGGCGCTATATGAGGAGAGGGTGGTCCAGCCACTTGATATTACCATTTACCCCCCCCTTCTGGAGAGCCTGGTCGGCTTAGTTTGACAGCGCAGATGCCCTAGGAGGCAGTTTTAGCACTTTCACAGTTACCGAGGCAGGATAAAAATGGAATAAAAGGGTCACTGAGGAATTCGATTTGGGCAATTGAGGCAAGTTTTTGGCACTTCGTCTTCACAGAGGTCTTCCAGGGTGAACCCCCCATCTTCCAGCCAGTTTTCATCAGTCAATGGGGTACACAAAGGCCACAGGAGGCCTTTTACTGCTTGTCTCTCATAGATTCTGAGGACAGATTTGATCATTTGTATTATTTTGGACATATTGTTCTATATTATTGTACCATGGGGACGAGCTAGCAAGGATTGATGCCTCCTAGCCCCACCATGAGTTTTATATGTCATGTCCTAGTCGTATGAGGTGGGCCCTTGTACTTTTGCCCCCTCTAGAGGATGACATCACTCCATGAGTCACTTTTAGCTATGACGTCATCACTATTTTGAGTGATCCATGTGTTATGTTGTTATGATTCATCTTAGCCATTGATTATGTATTGAGATCTTTTAATCTCAACCACTCATCTTGTTGTACAGTGGTTTTGAGATCTAGGGTTTTGGTCTTTATTATCCTATATAAGGAGGAGAACCCCTATTGTATAGCTCACCTTTGGGCTCTGGAAAACTTGGAATGAAAATAATATTTTGGAGATCTACTTCTTGGATTTGATTGGGTTACTCTTGTATATGTTCTTGCATCTTGTTTCTAGACATTCTTTGCTTCTACAGGTGAAATCGACATCAAGAGAGGGAGGCCGAATTGCTTGAAGCTAGCTCAACGACTTGCTTTGTGGGAAGATTGTAGGGGTTGTTCACATCCCCCATGAGCACAACATCTTCATAGACAGGGAGTTTTTCAATTGTGCTTTGTCCATTGATTGCTTTCTTGTTATGACATGCTTAGATCTTATGGATTTGTGGATCAAATCTAACTTGATGTAGTTTGATTTACAGGTTTTCATGGGACATCTCTCCTCCTAGGGCTTGGACGTTTTTGGTTGAAGACACTTGGATCAAGCTTGGAATTGTAACTAGGGCAAGATTTCTCCATATGATAAGAGGCCGCAAGCTTTTGAGGTAAGATCTACAAGGTACGTATTGATTTCACTTGCTATCCATCCTATTGGTAAAAAACTACATTAAAATCAAAACCCTCATTTTTGTTTTTCTCGGATCTACAATGATCTAGCTTGGCTTTGGGTATAATAAAAAAAACCCATCTCTATAGTATCCACGGCAATTCGGATCTATAGTTTGGAGGCATTTGGACTTCATTTGATCCTTCCCCCAAGGCACTTAGCCTTCCTTGAGTGAGGTCGCCCTCCATGGGTAGGTGAGATAAGCTAGTTCCATCACATGGGTAGGTGAGATCCCACTTGATTTGCACTCCTCTCATTTGATAACCTACCCCTAGTGCTTCACTTCTTTGATTCTTGCCTTGTGGGCCCCATTCCTCATTTTGAGGGTTGTGCCCCACTTGGGTCATTGAGAGTTGCATTTTAAATCTCAAATCTACTGATATCTAGCCATTGGATTCCTTTGGTCTTCAAAACCCACCTTGGTTTGTACCTTGACTACCCCAATCTACATTTTGGTGGACATCCGACTCCATTTTGGTCCTTGATCTAAGGCACTAGTCTTCCTTGGGGCAATTCGCACTCCTTGAGGATTGTGTCTTTTCCTAGATCCCACACTTGGGTGCTCTCAAATCTTTGTCAATCCATAGATCCATGTCATAGAGCCCCTCTAGTACCATCTCCCATTAGTTTTAACCAAGTGGACCCATCTTGGACCATTTTCCCTATTTTAAGGAAGTGGGTCCCACTTGTATATTTTATGGTACTACATCAATCCTTTGAATCTCCCTACGTGGCCCAAATTATACATTGGTTGAAACACTTGTCACTTCTTACGCCTTTTCAACCATATACTTAAACCCTTGGGTCAACCTAAGCTTCCATTGGTTTCCGTAACTCAACTTTCACACTTCCCTAGGAACCATTGTTTTGGCTAGCCTTCTGTCGATTGGCCATAGGGTCTCCCCCTTGATCTTATCCTGCCTAGATCTAAAGCAAAGAGTGCCTCGATTGTCGTGACTCCCAGCTTGCATTGGGAACCGTGGCATCTCTTGGGTCACCTCTTTAGTTGTCCATCTCCTCTACCATCCTGGATGGGATGCCACTAGGGACAACTACAAGTTGTGTGATAACAGGTCTCTTTCATTCCTATTTAAAGGAGAGACCCCCCTCATTGTAGTGGGACTTTGGCTCTTGGAATTTTATAATAGAAGAAATATTTGCAGAGACTCTTGGATCTTCTTTGTTGGGTGTTCTTAGATGTTGATTGGAAAGTCTATTCTCCTAGCATTTGAGATTTTGCTGTGGATCCGATATATATTTTGTGGAAACAGTGTTTAACTGCAGGAGGGTGATTTCACTTGGGACATTTTTGCAAGGAGCTCCTCAACTCGTTTCTTTTAAAGCTGCTAATATCAAGGGGTTTTCAATAGCATCGCTTGATCTTTGATTTCCATTTGATATGTCTTTTGCTTTTATAGTAATTTTTTCTTGATGCATCAAATCTAACTTCGGTAGTTTGCTTGTGCAGGAAAGGAGGGCGCACTAGGTTCTTTGGGCAAATCGATTTAGCTTGGATACTCAGTCAAATCACCTCAAATTGATCGAGAAGGGATAGATCATCATCATCAAAGCATCTGCAAGATTTTTCGGGTAAGATCTACTCTTAATTCATTTATTTGAAGTTCCAAGCCATTGGCCATTCCATTTTAATGTTAAAACACTAACTACGAAAAACTCTAAAAATTCTCTAGCTCAAACAACTTAAAATCGTCGCGAACGATTTCTGGGTATTTCACTTTAGGCCTAACCCAAAGTGGGTTCTCAAGGGCGTCACCCTTGAGGGACTCCTTGTGGCCCAATTCCCTAGGCACTGTTCTGCTATCCCTATGATGAATATGGTTGTCTATGGTTGTCATTGATGACAACATTAATGACAAAGGTCATGGCAAGTGGCAAGAAGTGACCAAGCAAGCAAGTGTGTGGATGGCAAGAGATGACAAAGCTCAAGGACATTGGATGTGGGCATTGAAGCCATTGGAACACCTAATGAGTCAAATGACCCATACTGTGGTCATTTGAAGATGACTTGGAGAAGGCAAACAAGGATAGCAAACTATGACATGACAAAGAAGTGATAAATATTAATGGCATGACAAGATTGGGCTTTGGAACACCAAAGTGGGCAAATGACCCATTATGTGGTCATTTGTGGTTTGTGATGGCTTGATGGGGTAAAGGAACCCTTGAGATGGTGGTAACGATGCCCTTGTACCCCTAGCACTTGAAGAATTACATGATGGAGCATACCCACACATATGGTGGCTCTTGGACCCACAATTGATGGCTTAAAGGTCCTTGATGACTTATATTTGAATCTTGAAGAAATCTTGGGTTAAATAAAACAAACCCTAAGACATGACAAACCTTGATGACTCGTGATCAAGCCCTTGAGGTAAACTTTTTTGAAATTAAAGTCAGCCCTAAAGTTAAGGTTATGTGATAAAAACAAAAACAAAAATATATATAAACATTTTGTTAATCTAAAAGGCTGCCCTATTTTGTGGACAAACATTGAAGCATGTTCACACTCACAATACATAAAAAAATTTAAAAAAAAATAAAAAGCATAAAGAAAGGTGGACAAGGTTGGCTCCACAAATGAAGCATTTTGACAAAAATAAAATAAAATGAAAATTTTTATGACAGGTCGGCCCAGTGGAAAACCAGTATAAATAACCTATCCAAACTTCATTTTATAGTCACAAAAATTTCGGATGAGCTCTGCAATTTCACGACTGTGTCTGAGGAGAATATGCAGGGTTGACAGAGGCTGCCTCAGGCCCGAATTTGTAGCAGCAGCAGAATTTTTTTTGGAATATATTTTTTTGTATTTATCTCTAATTCTCGGGTAGCAGCAGAATTCGTGGAGCAGAATTAGTGGAGCAGGAACAGCATGATGATCAAGTTTTAAATCTTTGATTTTTTGGGTCACACTGGTCAACAGCATGACAAATCTTTTACCTCTGATTTTTTATGGGTTTCACTAGGGCAGCAGCTTGATAATGATGATATGGTGAGATATGAAGATGGACAGTTGATGACAATGCTGGACAGTTTGATACTTTGTTGACATGATAAAGATCTTGAAGACAAGATGCTAGCTGGACACTGAAGACGGTAACAATATGCTGGTGATGTTCAGAGTGATGACAAGATGATGATACTGGGCAGCTGGTGGAGATGTGTTTTATATGATGTTGATATAATTTTTGATATGATAATGGAGGTATGATGCTGGCAGCTTGCTGATGATCAGAATGAAAACAGAGGTAGAATGCTAAATGATCTGATGATACTGATAGTGATCATGGGCAGAATTGTAATATGCTGACAATGCAGAGCAAAATGACAAGATGTATCTGATGTGTTGGAGATGATGCTTGAACAGTATATGTTTTGGGGACAGAGTTGAAATGATGTATTGCTTGACTGCTTATTGATAAACAGAATGATGTCAATATGCTAAAGATGATCTACTAGACAGAGAGTTTAGACAGAATGCTGAAGATGAAGTTATGAACAGATTGATCAATTTGTGAAAAGATATCCTTGTACAGCAGAACGGATTGATGACTTTGGTGAATGATATGGTTGAACACAGGGACAGCCCAGATAATTGACAAACTAATGACAGTGGACAGACAAGGCAGTGACATAGTGTGGATGATATGATAGGACAGTGACTAATGAATGAGTGACAGGACAAGAGACGAGTGCTGATGATATGTGTGAGTGAGTGATGATATGTATTTGTATACTGTATTGTGAATGCAAGCTTGGCTTGTATCTGAGGTTAGGATACCTCAAAACCTTCTTGGCAGGGACCAAGAAACCTAGGCTGGGTCCTGGATAAGGAGTTGGTGCTCTTTTATTCCAGTTGGTGCTGAATTGCCTCACAGTTGTAGCCATTGACCAAATACAAAAGATTACAAAACCATATCTTGTCTCTTGTGTGATGTGTTGTTCTTGATGAATGATATGTGATTAGATGACCGCTGATATATATATATATTTCATTGATGAATATAATGGTTAAGAAAATGTGAAATAATGATTTAAGATAAGAGATAGTGATTGAAGTTGAAATTTGATCAAGTATAGGCTCACTGATTCACCCCCCCCCCTCTCAGTGAGCCATTGTGTCTAACACCCTACGCACTTCCTGTTTTTGCCTCTTTTCCTGGGTTGTTTGATGCTGGTTTTTTACTTGTGTGCTAAGATACTGTCATACCTTCTCTAGATAGCCCCGTCATAATTTTAACCCTTCTACCTTGGACACGTTTCCCAAGGCAGAAGAAATTTCTATCATTTGCTAGTGCCTTGATCTTGGATCTTTTATTAAAACTTATAAGTCACTTGTATTATCACATTGGATCAAATTTACATCTTTTAAGCCTCTTGATCCAACCTTTAACTCACCTTGTGACTTCATCCACAAATCTAGGGTTCAACATACCTCACACCTTACGTACTTCATTCATCTGATTTGATCTGGTGTTTTGGTTAGATCTCTCTTGTCGGGAGTTGATCTGGGTCTCCCCCATTGTTATCTAGGGCTTGGATAACATTAAGTGAAGAGTGCCTCGATTGGCGTGACAACCAATCCATCTTGGGGATTGAGGCCCTCTTGTGTCACCTCTTTGGTTGCCCGTCCCCTCTGCCGTCCTGTATAGGATCATCTATTGGGGCAACTACAAGTTGTGTGATAACAGGCCCCTTTTGGATTGATTTGCGGTGGGTTTATGACAAGCCCCGCTTTGAATTCAATAGTAAGAAGTTGTATTTTCTTATACATAGACTCCCTTAGCTCCAGTGATGAATGTACATTGGTCTTCTTCAGATGTTGAGTTTCAATGGATTACTAATGTGTAATGACTGGCCTTACAGGGTTTCTTACACACTTGAGTTTTTTCATGGCTAATGATGTACCAGTGGATTCTGATCAAGTCTAGGCTTGCTAAGAATGGATTCATCACAGAGAAGTGTCCCTTCTGTGATAAAATTGAGACACTCAAGTACATTTTCTGGGAATGCCAGTTTTCTCACCTATGTTGGAGATTGGTTCAACATAAATTTTCATATCTGTTTCACAGTACCATCCACACAAGCCAGGTTTGATTGCAGACTCCAAATTACTCATCATCAACTTATATGTTGGCCTTCGTCTTTCTCTATGGAAATTGCAGTGTTGGTTTATTTTTTAAAGAATTCTAAGTACTGCCTCTACTTTTCAAAAGTTATTGCTGATGTGGCAACTACCCAGATCAAAGCCAAAACCATTTTGGTTGTTCATGACGCTAAAATGTATCTATGACTGGCTATTCAGACATTATTACAGCACTGGCTGCAATAAGGGAATTGATATTCTTTTTGTACACATTTATTTCCTGTATATTTTCTCAAATAATAATAACAATAATAATAATAATGTCGGCACCCTTTTCAGCATGTTTAGTCTAGCCTCCTTTTACTACAATATAATTTCCATCACGATATAGTATAGAAATACTAAATGCAAACACTCCTTCAATTTCTTGTGATATAATACTGACCTGGAAGCTTGTCAACACTGAACAGCTAACAAGAAAGACAACTGAAGAGATATGGGAGGTAAAAAAGATTGAACGTCATAGTAGTATACAACATTCAATATCTAGTATTTACAGTTATACAGGTAGGCTTACATGCCCATATTCATCTTCAGTCCATAGTCCAAGTTGTTCTTTGACGCTCCTTTCTCCATTTTCAGATCAGGTGGTATCTTGCTATAATAGAATCCAGTGAGATCCAATGCTCCAGCTGCCAATTTTGATAAGAGTTTTAAAACATTTGCTGAGTTGCTGCAACGACAAAGGACTGCAGTTAACAAAAAGAATAAATGCATTATAAATGGAATTGTGACTTCTCTCCATAAATAACACATGCAAATCTATTCATTCACATAGCATTTATACTATTATATGAGTTATAACTCCTAGCAACAATCAAGCACAGACCTTTGGGAGAATTTATGAAGATCCCAGGGTATAAACTTCAGGTGACTTTCTTCAGGTAGATCTCTGTTAATAAGCTCAATTGCATTGGCAAACTCTGCAGAAAGTGCAGTTTCTCGGGGTTTTTTCTCAAATGCCTGCTAAAAAATATAAAATACTTTAATAACGACACAAATAAAAAGAATCAAATCGCAAACAAGGACCCTACAACAACAATAATATGTAATTGCTGGATCCAAACAGTTAGTTTCTAAATACTAAGCTTTTATTCCACAGAAGAATTACTTTACCAAAATATAATCAAAGATAACAGTGCTGTGCTTTAACATGATTAGAACAAACGCCACCTCTATCTTTTTTTCTTGGAAAATTTGTTAAATTTCCAGTTCTGGAAGTCCCTACCTTGATAAGATTCAAAATGATTATGGGTTTTCCATATCTCTTTACAAGATTTTCAAAGTGGAGTCGTGTTGCCTGATAGGTTGGATCCTTTCTTTGCACTGACAAAATATCACACCAAAAGGTGTTAGTATGTCTCTGCAGAAAGAAATATGGAATCTTATTCACTTGTTCGTTATAATAACATACATATAATATCAGGCTTTAGATTTATGCATGAAATTTCCTGAGACCAATAAAGGGGTATTGAGCCTCGGTGTTGTACAACAGAGCTTATTTGCTGGATATGTCCTTCAGAACTATCTTCAAAAACAATTTGTTCTGTTTCAACATCATTTGCTACTCTGCCTTTATCATTAACTCCCCGTTTCAAATACCTGTTCAAGAATCAAATAAAACCCTGTTACAAATGCTGACTTTGTTTTAAATAATTCATAGGCCCCCTTTCTTAATTAATTGCTTTTTGCTTTCAAAATTCATATACTAACTAATATGCAACTTAGTATCTTACCTTGTTCCAGCATAATATCTTGAGCGCCTGGCAATGAGTGTCAAAATAAAATGCTTCCCGGAAATTGAAAGTTTAACCTGAAAGATTCACTTTCATGTGACCAATAAGTTAGTATATATGCCTAGCCTTCCATTGAATTTAGAATTTATCTAATTGATCTCAAGTGCAAACAAAAGTATCACAAAAGTTAAAACCAAACAGAATAAGGACTCTGTAAATCTGAGGCAGGGAAACCAAACAAAATGAGGTTATGATACTCTGTTTGACTCTGTGCCATAGGTTATGCGACATTGGTACTCTGTGCCATAGGTTATGCGACATTGGTATCTCAAAGACCCTTCTGGTAGCTGTCATGAGATGTTACAAGTTGGTCCTTGCTTGTCTTCAAACAGCCCATCGCCTCTCAGATTTCATCAGAAGTGCCGTAGGTGTCAAATTGAGCTGCCCTGTAAAGATCCCTATCTATCTCAAATCAATTTTCTTCTCACTTTCAAACTGTGATGTAATTTTTCCCAAACTGAGATCTTACTTTTTCCTCTTTTAAAATGTGTATTTGGTAGAGATATTTAAACAAATACTTGAGCCCTATTGATGTAACTCACCCCACACACCTAGTCTGGTTGCTGGTCACTTCTACTATTGAGTTTGGATTAAAGCAATTTCACAAACACTTTGGCTGTAGGTGACTGTCAATTTCCAGACCTTTGAAGACAAGATAAAATATTAATTTGCACTTGTTTGATGAGGTTTCTGAGCACAGGAGGATCAAGGTTTATTGCTAGTCACATGAACATCATACAATACAATTTTCACCACATATATCAGATTTAAAACAAGTAACTCAGTTCTGCAATTTTTATAAAAAGTGAAGCATTACATGCCTGGAAATGATGTTTCCCCTTTTTATACAATGAAGATGCCTGTTGCTTGCTGTAGGTGATGGCCCAAGAGAAGAGCAGACTCCTGTAGATGTTCAAAGATGGCAACAGTGATATTCTGCAACAATATTTCTGAGTTTTTCTTAGCTTGCAAATCTAAACCTTCTTCACACGATTTGGTGGAGTTTGGAAGTGGTTTTGCTACAAGAAGTCAACCCAATGAAGAAGTAATCTGGCAGCTTGCTAACACTATGGGAGAACACTGATAAAAATTATCGTTGCTTCCCCATCCCTCTTCTCTCTCTATATATATTTTCTATCAACCAAATAGCAGAGTTTGGACTGTTTACTCCCTCTCTATGCCCTCGTTCCCATTCCTAAACTGCAGTAGCTGATGCGCCCTCCACAATGATAGTATGCTGCGTCCTCTCTCTGTACAGGTATGAAGAAGAAGGAAAGGGTGCTCAGAAACTGTCCACAAATGCACCCCCTTTTAGACAGCCACTAGATGAAAGGATGCGCCCACTCTTTAAGCTCAGACTTGAAGTAAATGCAGATGGCAGCCTTTTCTCTCTTGTGCGCCCTCCTTCATAAACAGTGATGAACCACAAGTGCGCCCTATCTGTAGCAGATTATCCTTCACCCAAGTGCGCCCTCTAGCAAAAAGATGAGATTCCCCTTTTCTTTGACAAACTGAGATATAAGTTTGAACAATCTTCAATGGCAATAGAACACAGTGAGAAATCTGAGATGATTCCTCCTCAATAGATGGCTAGGATAGATTATCTCAGATTCTCACTATCGAAACCATTTCCTCCTCCTAAGGTTTCATCCAAGAGAAGCTTGAAGCTCAAAAGCTCTAGTTTTTTAAAATGCAAATAGACTAGCATGAATTAGAGAGTGGGCTCTCTCTCACTTTTATAACTCTTTATTTTTCTCTTGTGACTCTTCAACTTCCCTTTCTCCAATTTTCTCACTTTTTAATTTAAAAATGACTTTTTAGTGAGAAAGTAATTTCTATTCTTTCGTTGACCCTTTTGGCCTCATTTTACCTTTTTGTGTCATTTTTAACTTAGATGGCTTTTATAAAGTCACTTTAGGAAATAATAATTAAATGTCACTTTATGACATTAAATAAATAATTCATCCCCTATTACCACCGAATATAGCCTATGGGGATAGGTAGGCTAATAAGTCGTCCATGGTGCTACTAGAAAGGGGACATGACATGCCCTCTCTCACCGACTCTCTTTAGGATTATTCTAACAAGTTGGAATCCTTTTTCAGGGAGAACAAACAGGATTGTGACAGCTGTCTCCTTCATTATGCCTTGGTCTCCTTGCTTCTATTCACAAAAAGTATGATCCTAATAGCCTCATTACCTGAAGGGCTGCAAAGACATATTGATGCACTCTCCAATCTTTGTGATCTTCGACAGTGGCCAGTCAACTTTATTAAAACTACATGATTTTCAATGTGCCGAAGAGTATTCTCTCTAACTACAACTTCCACTTCCAAACGAGGGAGATCGATATTACCACAACCTAAACTTACTTAGGGGTTTAGTTCCTAGGGCCACATTTGAGCTTGAGGCATGCTTTTGGGCCCCAACTCTACAAGTGATATGGTTCTCTAGCCATGCTTCAGACACTGGTTTCAGCTTCACTTCTAGGCAAGATTACACAAATGTGGGTGTGATCGGAATCTGCAGAAGAATCAAGTGAGGGTGTTACACTCATCCAGAAATTAGGAATTGGGGAATTGGAACCCTAATCCTCATTTTTTTATAAATATATATTTAAATTTTAAATTTTATATTGAAAAAAAGAAATGAAATCTGAATTAAAGCATATCAACTATTTAGCTTTCATACTCATTACCAGTTGGGGAATGAGACAAAACCACCCCAGTTTGTTGAAGATTTAATGATTGCAATTGCTAGTGGATAACATCATCAAATATTTAAGCTATAACACCAAAATAATAAGAGCCAGGAGGCAGAACGATGAGAAGTAAAATCAATTCCTCTAATTGCAAGAGGAGAGACAATACTTGCCACCCCTCATATTGTATGAGGCTTGTTGCCTCCCAAACTAGCATGTGTGATTAAAGTCCCAAAGATGCACACTAGCCCGGAGGAACCAAGAGGAAAGGCCCATGTCACCACATTGATCCCCTTCTTGCTTCAGGTTGGCTTTTCTCCAACTCAAGGGGGAGTGTCTCCTATGGTTAGGGTTTTACTAGGGCAAAGACAATGAGGAGCAAGGTGATTCCAAAAGGTTGCCCTAGCAAAGGTTTGTAGTATAGAAATATACAATAGGTTGATGGGAGGATAAAGGAACCCACTTCAAAGAACCAATGCCAATCCAACCGGCAACAAATGGATTCAATAGGT
The DNA here is from genome assembly GCA_027924585.1 of Larix kaempferi. Lineage (NCBI taxonomy): Eukaryota > Viridiplantae > Streptophyta > Pinopsida > Pinales > Pinaceae > Larix > Larix kaempferi. The sequence continues at coordinate 4,709,951 of BSBM01000674.1, forward strand.
CGCTAACTTAGAGGACCTTGCTTCAAAGATCACCTAGAAAGAGTAAGTGCTCTAGGCGTCCAACCCTTTATATATGTATTCGGGGGTTCAATTTGCGATCACAAGGGGAAGGAAAAATCCCTTCGTTACTTCCTTCCTTTAGTGAAAACCTACAGTAGAATGGTTTATATTTGCAAAATATTGATTAGAATCAGTACAAAGAAAACCTTTTGATGTGCCACACTTTGTGGGGCACCACTTTTTCCAGACATTTTTTTGCTTTTTAGAAGCACGATGCTAGACAAAAATTCTAAGGCCTATCTTTATTATTCTTAGGCCTCCCCCTTTCAAAGAACAGATGAATGTGATGAATCAGAAACATGTCAATGTTGTTGATGACATGCCAATGCCAAGATGATGATGATGTAATGATGTACTAGATGCTTTTATGGTTTAGGTGATGTATTAATTGTTTGATGAGTATAGCGAGTAGTATCACACTTTCAAGTTGACAAGGGTAGTAGATCCTTGATTTACTTATGTACAATTGAACCTGGATAATTTTTAAGTGTCTTGCAAGGACTTGTACCCCCTTCTTTGGCCCATATTTTGGCTATCCATCCATCCACTTCACTTTATGAATCTAGTCTACATCCTTAGTCTAGGGTTGATAAAATTGAGCTCTTGATCTCCCCTCTGTGACCCTTCCATCACAAAGGCTTCCCAATTTTCCCTATTGTCTTGAGCAATGTTGTGTTGCGGTTGTCTTGTGACGATTCAAGAAGCTTGCTTGTTAAATCCCTAGGGTGGACTACTTATCAAGTGAAGAGAGATGTCGTGGAGCACTGTTCTTCCTAGACTACTGGCATGAAAGACCTTTCCTCCTATGCCCAAAAAATAAATGAAGACATAAAAAAGCTCCCAGTCAAAGACTCCATGTACCTGCAAAGTCAAAGCCAAAGTTGAAGACCAAGTTAAACAAAGAAAGTCAAACCAAATGAAGAAGCAAGTACAAAAGCTTGCCAATGAAGAAGGCCTCCAAAGTAAAATCAAGGGCCAAGGTCTCCAGAAACAAAAGAAGTACAAGATTGAAGAGTCCAAAAAATCAAATGAAGACTTGTCCTAGAAGGAGCTGGAATAAAAAGCCAAATGGGGGAAAGGCTGATTGCTAGTGGTTAGGTGGGGGATTATCTCACTGCACAATCACCCATTTGTAAGGCACTTGCCTAGTGTTTTCCTAAATGGTAGAGATCACAAAGACTCCTTTCTTTCGTTATCTTGAGTCAACCTAATCACCTAAGGCATTGTACGCGGAGGGGGTAGTCCAGCCACTTGATGTTACCATTTACCCCCCCTTCTGGAGAGCCTGGTGGGCTCAGTTTGACAACGCAGATGCCCTAGGAGGCAGTTTCAGCACTTTCACAATTACCGAGGCAGGTTAAAAATGGAATAAAGGAGTCATTAAGGAATTCGATTTGGGGAATTGAGGCAAGCTTTTGGCACTTGGTCTTCACAGAGGTCTTCCAAGGTGAACCCCCCATCTTCTAGCCATTTTTCATCAGTCAGTGGGGTCCACAGAGGCCACAGGAGGCCTTTTACTACATGTCTCTCACATATTTTGAGGACAAATTTGATCATTTGTATTATTTTGGACATATTATATTATTTTATTGTTCCATGGGGATGAACTAGCAAGGATTGATGCCTCCTAGCCCCACCATGTGCTCCATGAGTCCTGTCCTAGTCATATGAGGTGGGCCCATGTACTTTTGCCCCCTCTAGACGATGACATCACCCTCCATGAGTACTTTTAGCTATGACGTCATCATTATTTTGAGTGATCCATGTGTTGTGTTGTTATGATTCATCTTAGCCATTGATTATGTATTGAGATCTTTTAATCTCAACCACTCATTTCAAAAAGTGGTTTTGAGATCTAGGGTTTTGGTCTTTATTATCCTATATAAGGAGGAGACCCCCTATTGTATAGCTCACCTTTGGAGCTCTGGAATACTGGAATAGAACACTTCTTTGTGGAGCATATTTCTCTTGTCTTGTGAATTCTCTTGCATCTTGAATATACAGTATCTCTTCTATGTATCATTGTGGGTTTTGGAGCTACACATTTTCTTGCAGGGAGGCCGAATTGGTGGAGAGGAGGGCGATTTGAAGAGGGTTATTGTTGGAGGGATCCACATATTCTCTCTTGGGTTGATCTTGGTGACAGGGAGTATCATTATTGTATCTTTGTGACATAGTTGATGCTTTCTATTACATCTTTCCATCATTTTCATAATCATCTTACTTGGCTTGTTTCACTTGATCTTGTCTTGCTGTAGGAGGAGGATGATTTGGCATCTTGGAGGAGGACGTTTTGGCTTGGAGCAACAAAATCTCACTCTTGAATATACACATAGAAGAATGCTATCAATTTGCAAGGTGGCCATAAGTAATTGAGGTAAGTTCTACAAGGTATGTGCCTAGATCCATCCATTCTTCTTCATTGGTCAACAAACCCTTAAAATCAAAACCCTTGTTTTTGCTTTTTCTTAGATCTACAAAGATCTAGCTTAGCTTTGCTTTTTCTTAGATCTACAAAGATCTAGCTTAGCTTTGCTTTTTCTTAGATCTACAAAGATCTAGCTTAGCTTTGGGTATACTAAAAAGAACCCACCTCTATAGTATCCACGCCAATTCGGATCTATAGTTTGGTGGCATTTGGACTTCATTTGGCCCTTCCCCCAAGGCACTTACCCTTCCTTGAGTGAGGTCGCCCTCCCTGGGTAGGTGAGTTAAGCTAGTTCTAGCATATGGGTAGGTGAGATCCCACTTGATTCATGATCCTCACACTTGATAACCTACCCCTAGTGCTTCATTTCATTGATTTTCTCTTTGTGGGCCCCATTCCTCATTTTGAGGGTTGTGCCCCACTTGGGTCAATTTGGTGATGCACTTTCAATCTCAGATCTATGGAGATCTAGCCATTGGATCCCTTTGATTGTCAAGATCCACATTGATAATTGACTCAACTACCCCGATCTAAACTTTGGTGGCTTTTGGACTTGATTTGACACACTTTCCTATGCATTTAGCCCTCCTTGGGTAGAGTTGCACTTCTTGGGGGTTTGAGTTGTCCCACTTCTAGGACTTGGGTGGATAAGATCCCGCTTGATTTGAAAAGAGCATACCTTGAAACCTACATCTAGTGTCTCACTTTGTGGATTTTTTCCTTGGGGGTATCATTCCTCAATTTGAGGGTTGTTGTCCACTTGGGCCACTTAGTGAAACATTAGATCTAGTAAGATCTAACCATCACATTTACTTGATCTTGAGCAGCACCCTTGATTTGCATCTTAAGTATCCCGATCTACATTTTGGCATCTTTTCTACTCCATTTGCCCATCCATCTCAAGGCACTAGTCCACCTAAGGCAAATCGCACTTCTTGGGATTAGTGTCATGTGCTAGATCCCATATGTGGGTATCTTCAATCTCATATTAGATCCATTGATCTACTATTTGCATACCCCTTGGTACCATTTGCACCCTTAACTTCACCGTGTGCGTCCCATTTGGACCATTTCCATATCCCAAGGAAGTGGGCCCCACTTGTGTATTTCATGGTACTAGATCTTGTCATTTGATCTCATTATGTGGCCTAAATCATTCATTGGTTGAAACACTAGTCATCCATTAAGCCTCTTTCAACCATACTTAAACTTCTAGGTCCACCTAACCTTGCATTGGTTTTCGTAACTCATCTTTCACACTTCCCTAGAAACCTTTGCTTTGGTCCAATCGCCTTTGATTGGCTAGAGGGTCTCCCCCCTAGGTCTTCATTCATCTTGATCTAAAGTGAAGAGTGCCTCGGTTGACGTGACTCCCAGCTTGCATTGGAAACCGTGGCATCTCTTGGGTCACCTCTTTAGTTGTCCATCTCCTCTACCATCCCGGATGGGATACCTTTAGGGACAACTACAAGTTAAGTGAAAACAGGCACATTGGTCGAAGATACTCACTCTGTCTCTCTTTCAAAATTTTGTTTTAACAAGGAGTGGTTTTATCTAGTTATCGATCATTCTCTTATCTTTTGTCTCTCATTTGTATTTGCTCGTTTTTCTTGTCGATCTACTTGATTGTATCTTGGCTTGGCAGGGAGGAAGGGAACATTGGGTCATTGGGCACTTCATTGGGACGAGGGCTTCAACAAATATCTCATTTGATCTATGCAAGGATAATCTTCACCATTTCGGCAATTATCTAAAGTGACCAAGTGTTTCACATCTCTTTCCTTTGTTTTATTTTCTATCCATCTGTCACTCTAAAATACAAGCTAAAACCCTCAATAAAATTTATAAAAATTCTCAGGGTTACTGTTATCACACCATAGTAGCAGGGCTACTATCCTTGCTGAGCAGATATCTGCACATTCCAGAGCTTTGCTTTTACAGAGTTTGGCTATGATGAGCCTATGTTTTGGGATCACTCATGATCAGAGCAATGTATTTTATCAGACTAATGTTAGACCTTGTGCCAAGGCTGAGCCTTGAGAGTTCAAATATGATGACCGATGTGACCCTTTATTCCATACAGTGTCAGTTCAGTGCCTAGATATGTTATTGCAACAGTGTTTCAGATGGTTTATGATGCTTATTATCATGATGTGGTATGACCTATGGATTTTTGATCATTGATTATGGATTATTATCTTGTTGCTTTAGTCATCTTCATAGCATTAGCTTGGTATATGATTCATGAGGTGGCAAACTTTAATAAATGAAAATGAACTATCTTAATGGTGTTATAAATTATAAAATGGACATACTACTTGCACATCTAGGTTGCTTGACAAAACTCACCGGTTATATCACCCTCCTTGCATAGATATGGTCTTTCTTGACATTATTTGTCTGCTAGCTTAGGCACCACTTTCACTTGACTCCATCCATCCATGACCTTCCTTATTTGGCTTTCACCTTTGACTTGTCTTGCTTGACTTTTTGATACTAAGCAATTCCCTATTACTACCTTTGTGTTGAATCACATCCATGTTAGTTTAGTGTCTCGGCTCTAAGTTGGTGACAGAACTTGCCTTTGGTAAGTTGGATTGTAGTCCTAAATCATTTTGGTCGATTGTCTCAATGTTTGGCACTGGCACGAAGTCCCCCTAGTCACTTGAGATGTTGTTGGCTAAAACTGAAAGCTCATGTACTACTTATGGAAATTTATGTAAATTCGCCCATAGAAACTATAAACTCTAGAATGTGTTTCTTCACATACATGAGTAAAGGGCAAGAGCAATGAAACGCTATAAATACTCCTCGAAGAGTATAAGAAAGGTCCAAAAAGAAATGGCTCTTAAACTCTATATCTAAACGATTGCTGACCTTATGTATATATAAACATGCCCTGGATGCAAGTTGCAATTAGTTGTGCTTCTTAGCGCACCTGAGATCCGAAGGGTTATGTAGGCCAAAAAGGCCATGAAATGAAATTGAATGATCCTAATGAACTTGGATCAGCTTGATGTAGACATGATGCCTAAGTTGAATAAGCACTCTCTAAACAACTCATCCATTTGTGAGGCACAGCCCTTCCCCGTGTTATTTGTCCAACACAGAGTGTAGCTTCCCCTTTTCTCCCAGTCCAAAGTGTCTTTTAGTTAAGTTTAGGCAAGTCATCCCCTTTGCCCAGCCTTGTCCCTAGCCTTCATCCTTAGTAAGCAGTTAGACCATGTCCAATGAGTGAGTTTATCATTTAAGCTATTGTGCAAGTAAATATAAATAACAATGGAATATGCAAACATGATTAATGCCACTGAATGATGTTTATACTTTAAGTTAAGCCGTGAGTATGATTAGAGGAACATGTCTTAGTCTATTGATATGATTTATCCTTGGTTGGATATTGACCTAGCCAAACCCAGTTTGACTATGGTCATTTCTTGGAATCCGTGATGATGTGGGCAATGTATGCTTATTGATGATGATTGATGGCCCCACATATTCTTGATGATGATGCTATGTGATGGACATATGATTCAGATGGTGATTGATGCAATTCAGCAAGCTTTATTATTATTTCAGATCATCAGATTATGCACTGTCCATATATGGTGGACCCTACAGTTGGCCCATCAGGGCAACTCATGGTCTATGAGTACACATTCTCAGTAGTTTTGGGTCTCCTGGATCCAATGAGACACTTATCATTCAGTTCCAGGCACTTCTGACAGTGATGGATGCAGTTTTCCACTTGTTGACCAGATTTGGGGTTGTTTTCCCAGCCTTACCAGTAGGGGCCATGAGAGGCCAGTTTACCTAGGGCGTTATATGAGGAGGGGGTGGTCCAGCCACTTGATGTTACCATTTACCCCCCCTTCTGGGAATCCTGGTGGGCTCAGTTTGACAACGCAGGTGCCCTAGGAGGCAGTTTCAGCAGCTTCACAGTTACCGAGGCAGGTTAAAAATGGAATAAAAGGGTCACTGAGGAATTTGATTTGGGCAATTGAGGCAAGGTTTTGGCACTTGGTCTTCACAGAGGTCTTCCAAGGTGAACCCCCCATCTTCCAGCCAGTTTTCATCAATCAGTGGGGTCCACAGAGGCCACAGGAGGCCTTTTACTGCATGTCTCACAGATTTTGAGGACAGATTTTGATCATTTGTATTATTTGGACATATTTTATATTATTGTGCCATGGGGATGAGCTCGCAAGGATTGATTCCTCCTAGCCCCACCATGAGCTTTATGAGTCATGTCTTAATCATTTAAGGTGGGCCCATGTACTTTTGCCCCCTTTAGGGGATGACGTCACCTTTGTCTATCCTAGCTATGACGTCACCTTTGTATTGAGTGATCCATGTGTTATATTGTTAGGCTCATCTTAGCCATTGATTAGATTATGAGATCTTTTAATCTCAACCACTCATCTTCATGTATTGTAAAGTGGTTTTGAGATCTAGGGTTTTGGTCTTTATTATCCTATATAAGGAGGAGACCCCCTATTGTATAGCTCACCTTTAGGCTCTGGAAAACTTGGAATGAAAATAATATTTTGGAGATCTACTTCTTGGCTTTGATTGGGTTACTCTTGTATATGTTCTTGCATCTTGTTTCAAGACAGTCTTTGCTTCTACAGGTGAAATCGACATCAATTGAAGGGAGGCCGAATTGCTTGAAGCTAGCTACGATTTGCTTGATGGGAAGATTGTAGGGGTTGCTCGGGCAAGACATTTTCATCTTGAGGGAGTTTTTCAATTGTGCTTTGTCCATTGATTGCTTCTTTGATATGACATGCTTAGATCTTATGGATTTGTGGATCAAATCTAACTTGATGTAGTTTGATTTACAGGTTTTCATGAGACATCTCTCCTCCTAGGGCTTGGACGATTTTGGCTGAAGACACTTGGATCAAGCTTGGAATTGTAACTAGGGCAAGATTTCTCCATATGCTAAGAAGCCGCAAGCTTTGAGGTAAGATCTACAAGGTATGTATTGATTTCGCTTGCTATCCATCCTAATGGTCAAAAACTCCATTAAAATCAAAACCCTCATTTTTGTTTTTCTTAGATCTACTTAGATCTAGCTTGGCTTTGGGTATAATAAAAAGAACCCACCTTTATAGTATCCACGGCAATTCAGATCTATAGTTTGGTGGCATTTGGACTTCATTTGACCCTTCCCCCAAAGAACCTAGCCTTCCTTGAGTGAGGTCGCCCTCCTTGGGTAGGTGAGTTAAGCTAGTTCCATCACATGGGTAGGTGAGATCCCACTTGATTTACATTCCTCTCACTTGATAACCTACCCCTAGTGCTTCACTTCTTTGATTTTTGCCTTGTGGGCCCCATTCCTCATTTTGAGGGTTGTGCCCCACTTGGGTCATTGAGTGTTGCATTTTTGAATCTCAGATCTATTGAGATCTAGCCATTGGATGCCTTTGATCTTCAAAACCCACTTTGTTTTGCACCTTGATTACCCTAATCTACATTTTGGTGGACATCCGACTCCATTTGGCCCTTGATCTAAGGCACTAGTCCTCATTGGGGTAATTCACACTTCTTGGGGTTAGTGGCTTTTTCTAGATCCTGCTTTTGGGTGCTCTCAAATCTTGGTCAATCTATAGATATACATCATAGAGCTCCTTAGTGCCATTTCATCCCTAACTTCACCTTGTGGGTCCCATTTGGGTCATTTCCATACTTTAAGGAAGAGGGCCCCACTTGTGTATTTCATGGTACTAGATCTATCTCTTTGATCTTCCCAGGTGGCCTAATTCATTCATTGGTTGAAACATTTGTCACTTCTTAAGCCTCTTCAACCACATATTAACCCTTGGGTCCACCTAAGCTTGCATTGGTTTCTGTAACTTCACATCCCCCTAGGAACCATTGCTTTGGCTAATCTTCTGTCAATTGGCTAGAGGGTCTCCCCCTTGATCTTGTCTTGTCTAGATCTAAAGTGAAGAGTGCCTCGGTTGACGTGACTCCCAAATTGCATTGGGAACCGTGGCATCTCTTGGGTCACCTCTTTAGTTGTCCATCTCCTCTACCATCCCGGATGCGATACCATTAGGGACAACTACAAGTTGTGTGATAACAGTTACACTTGTTGGAATTCTAGCAAATCATTTCTGGGTTATATTCTTCACCCCTAAGCCACATTAGCCTCCTTGAGGCATCATCTTTTGGGACTCCATCTGCCCTGTACTGAAGGCACTAGTCAATAGGCAGTCCGCCCTCCTTGGATAGTTGGCCATTTTTCATGTTTTCTGATCTTGTCTTTGCTTGCGATTTCAGACATTGTCATATCTATCATCTAGCAAGCCATCTTGGGTGTTAAAAGGTTCTAATTGTCTTCTAAATAATTTTCCTGGGCATCTTCAAGTTTTACCATTCAAATCCCCCCAAAGTAGTGACTTAGCCATTTTCACCTAGCACCATCATCCTAGATCTTTTGCATCATTCTTTAGCTACCAAAATAATCTATCAAGATTGTCTTCCCATTCCTCTAAGCCTCACAATCCATAACCTTTCATTATCAGTGGCTATCTCTAGTTGGTCTAGGGTTTCATTAGCAAGATACCTTACATATTCTATAGCCATAGTTTGATCTGGTGTCTTAGATTTAGATCTTTCCTTCTAGGTTGGATCAGGGTCTCTCCCTTCGTTATTCTGTTTCAAGTGGCATAAAGTGAAGAGAATCCTGATTGGCGTGACAACCGATCCATTCCGGGGATCAGGATCGTCTAAGATCACCTCTTTAGTTGCTTAGCTCCTCTACCAACCTGAATAGGATCATCATAAAAGGAGCAACTACAAGTTGCATGATAACAGAGTAATTTTATATTCCTAAGATTAGAAGATACACCAGTGTTACAATATCAAGCCATAAACCAAAGACCACATCATCTTCAGATATGCCTAGATAGAACTGCTTGCATAGAGATGCAGAAGATTCTATGTCAGAAGATTCTATGTCAACATTGATAGACTGTTAGTATCAGTGATGTGTGGCCCTCTTCATCCAACAACTTACTCAATATAGCCGGCTCAGCAATTGTTCTACCCACAGACAAATAACACATGTCAATACAGCCTGATCAGCAATGGTGTGCAGGGCATCCAATTTGCCACCAGTGACATTCAATGTTTTATGGATTGGTGTGATAGCATCCTCCCTCATCCGGTATTAACATCACCAACAGTTTCTGTGTAATACATTCTGCCCTCTTTGTGGCTTTGTGGTTTGTTCCCTATGTGATGTCTTGTAATTACCAGCTATCTTACACCAGTGTCATATATTTCCATCGGGATTTCAGTCCATGTTAATACTCTCCTCCTCTCTTCCATACCTATAGTCAAAGTCACCTTATGAATCCCTTTGGGACCACCCTTTGTATTTTTTTCTTTATGATCGTTGGGACAAGACTTGCACATGTTTTGTATTTCTTTCCATTTTCCGCAATCAAGATAAAACCAAAACCCATTTAGGACTTCCCATACTGAACATGTAAACAAAACCTTTCAATTGGGTCCAAAAACATAACAATTCTATTTTTTTTAATCCTCTGAGAATCTAGACTTTTTATCTTTCGAAAAATTGTAGTGAACCGTATGACTTAATGCATAGGAGTTGAACTTAAAATGTACTTCATCAATTTTCAAATGCACTTTCTTGTTTTAGGGTACTTGCTACTAGAATTTCACCAAGCATTGGTCCTCAAGTTGGTTTTAACATGTCCTAATAATTAGGGCTTTGCCATATTGTTATGGTTTAATAGGCCTTCCCATATTTTTTTTGTTAACAATATGTCTTTGCCATATTGTCATGGGCATGTCAAAAATGTGCTATTCATCGCTCAATGCATTCATGAAACCTAAGGCAATGACATCTTGTTATGTGGTCGAAAACTAGAAAATATTAGATTGATTATAAAAATAAAAGGGGTTACAATGACATGAAAGACATATACCCACATTGCAGCATACAACACTTCTGCTACCTTCATATAAAATGTAGAAACAATTGAAGATGATTTCTTACAATAATCCTAGAATGCATTACCTGCTTAAAGAATCCGTAAACCAATGCCACTGTCCAAAGTGTGTTGTTAAGGCACTTACGGATCCCTCGTGTCAAAACTTCATTCCAAACAAACATCTTTTCATACACCACTTGCCCTGTCTCATCATTAGACATATTCTTTTGCAGGCTTGACATAACATGATATGTGTAGCTGAAAAAGAAGTCCTTGGTAAGATCCACAGTAGATAGCAGCTTCTTGTATCTATTACAAAAGATTAACAAAAAGTAAGAATAGAAATATAATGTAAAGAAAATGACAAGAAAATTAACCTAGAAGAATCCAAACAACAAGATGTGATGCAATGTAATGTAGTTGAAAGATACCTGGAAAGCAAGTAGTTATTCTATGCTAAGTTACCAAGATAAGGATCCAGATCCAGATCCAGATATGGCTTTGCTACATTTTTTAAAAGCCAGGATCCGGATACGGCAGGGAAACAACAAGTACAAAAAAATATAAAAATATTTTTAATAATAAATAAATAAAAATAGTGAGGAATCAAAAACTATTCAGGAAACACAAGAGTATAACTATAAGTTATAGCAAAAAAAGAGAGTTTTCATGCATATTACTTTACCCATTAATGTACCATAACTGATAATTTGAAAAGTTATAACCATGATTGATGATTGATAATTTTGAAGACCATTTCAGCATGAACAAGAAGCAGGAAATAACCATGTTTTTGTGAGCCACATCTGCATGCCCATATCAGCAGTGAATAAAGTGGTTTTCTTGAATGCTATGGCATGACTAAATAACAATGTAGCTGAAGTGTCCAACAACATAGCACATAAGGATAGATCAGAGCTTGACAGCAAACCTTGACCATAAAGATAGATCAAACAGAAACCTTGAGAGCAGAACTTAATGGATCAAAATTCAAGAGCAAATCTTGACATATGGATAGATCAGACCTTGACTAAGAATTGGGTTTATGGTTTTAGCCTTTAGGTTTTTAGGGTTTTGGAAGTTTTTAATTAAAAAATCATTTTTTGGGTGGATCAGGTGGGTCACAAATGCAGGTCTCAAGATCTGTTTGATTTTCCACAGTATCCATTTCATGGGCTCAGGATCTTTTTCCTTCTCAAGGGATCTGTTTCGATGATGTATCCAAGGCGAATCTAGTAACGCAGATTCCATGTGTTAGAATATAATTGGAGACAAAGTAGTTATTCAATGTGTTGGACTATAACAAGAAATGGGACATCAGGATTGAAAGACTCCACACAAGATTGACACAGATATTTTGGCAACTGACCTTCTTCCCCAAAATAGGCAATAATTATCAAGAATGAATGATACACTTAAGTAATATATAAATGAGGTGAGAACCTCGTGTGCGTATAGATAGATAGATAGTTGTAAAAACTACATGACCTAGCCCTAACAACCAATGTGGTGTAACTTAATTAGCCACTAATGGCGGGTAATAACTATCATATATCTATCATAGCCCTGTATCTATTAAGAACCGTGAAAGATAAAAAAAATATAGGTACAAACCTAAGTCACCTAACATGAGGACACAAGACACGGAGGACAACGAAAATACAAGTATCCGACACAGGACAAGACACGAGGACACAATTATATATATATATATATGAAATGTAGACATAAAGATACAATATTTTTAGAAACTATAACATTTACAGAACACTTGGAATTCCTTCAAATTTCAATTTTACCCTTTACCTGCACAATGAGAGACCTTTACATCTCTTTCCTTACAACTAAAAGTGAGAAAACACAATGAAAACTAATTTTAAAGTGGCACACATCTAGGGCACGTGTCTAACACATGCCCTAGTGTATCCATGTCCAACATGTGAAATACAGACATGGAGCCCCTAAGGGACATGTCTTGTTTCATAGATACAAACCTCTCAACACTTAGAAGAAATAAGGTTAATATGGATCTACACTAATTCTTCTTTTACGTTGGGATAATAGAATTAAAAGAATATAAGGCCAGTGTTTTCTTATTTTTCTTTCCTTTTTCTAACATTAGACTTCAAACCTCAACTTCTTTTGCATTTTATCTTATTGGCATGCGACATGACTAACATGACATGTCTCTTTAACCCCGAACTATAAGAGCACCTTGTTGAATTAATGTAACTTCAAAGAATATTCTACTTGTACTTTATTATTGTAACTCTGTCGGAGATGTTTTACCTCCGTTCGGGGATGTCATTATTCTATTTGGTCATGTAAAAGTCATGAGGTAAAACCTTCATTGTAAGTCGGGTCGTTAGTACCAAAAGAATGTAATATAAATATTATTTGAGTCTTTATTTGTGAGACACTGCCATTCCCTGTGTATTATGTACCCAACATATGCTTAAGTCATTCCCCTTTGCCTAGCCTTGCATTTTTAGCCTTCACCCTCTGCTAGCAAATTGATTATGTCTTCAAAATGAGTATATCCTTGAGGTTCTTTCGCAAGTAAAATATTATTTAAACGTATGATTTACTATAATTAAATTTGTGTTACCGGATCCACAGGCCTTGGCGGTTGGATCCGTGGATCCCCGTATCGGAAACGGATTCGGATCCGGATCCGCCTAAATCCGCCCAGGATCCGCTCGGAAAGGTATCCATCAAAGATGATAGGTATTTGCAGGGATTCGGGCTTGGCAAGAAGATACTTTTTTGTTTTGGTTCTAGTGAAAAATGGGCTCGGCTGGCAAATGGGGTTCTGGTTCATTCTCATGCGTTCACTATTATGGTGAAACCGTGCCATTGGTGGGCTTCGTCAAACCGTGCCATCGAGATTCTTGTGAAATCGTGCCATTGGCAGGCTTTATATACTATTTCATTCGGGTTCTGTTTAACAATGGAGTCGCCTGGCAAATGGGACTCGACAGGTTTCCTGAAATCGGCAGGCTTCCCATCCTCATGCGGTCGGTTTTCGGGTGAAAACGTAACATTGGCGGCCTTCGTGAAATCGACCAGCTTAACATTCTCGTTGGTCGGGTTTCTGGTGAAATTGAGCCGTCTTTCCTTGAGTTGTTTTTTAATTTGTCCTTTCTTTATTTCTTTTATTGGTCGGCCTAGGTTAGGGCACGTGACTGACTTATGACAAAAGGAATGGGAGGGGAAGGGTCACGTTATAGGAGATTTGAATAATAATTATTTTGTGCAAGTGTTAAGTATTATATGTTATCAATGTGTCATTTAAATTATTATTAAGTTATTATTTGTAAGTAGTGCATAATTATTATTTATAAGTATTGTCTTATGTATTAAGTATTAAATGAATAATTTATATGTATATATAAATTATATATTTAATTTTTAATATAAATTTAATATTTATATATAAGTTATATATTTTTTAATTTTGATATAACTTTTATTAAAAATATATTTATATTGTTTGTACTTGCCGCATCTGGATCCTGGCTTTTCAAAAATCTAACGGATCTGCATCCGGATTTGAATCTTGGTAACTTAGAATTAAATGTTAACTGCCAGTGAAATGATGCTTAATGCTTTAAGTCTTGCTATGAGAATGATTAAAAGAGTATGTCTTAACCATTTGCACTTGCAGGAGCAGGCTCTTCTAGCCTGGGTCATATTTTGATCAGTTTTGACTTGGTCAAACATAGTTTGACCAAGTCAACCTTGGGATCCGTGATGAGTTGGACCAGTGATGCTATGTGATGATGATCTATGGCCCTTGATACACCTTTTTGTGGTTCCATACAGTGGATACAGATTTCAGATGATGGTTGATGCACTTTTTTATTGATTATTGTTATCTCCATACCATTATATTATTACTGTCTGGGTATGGTGGATGCTACAGATGATCTTACAGGTTGCCACAGGGTGTATGGGTACTCATCCTTAGTAGATTTGGATCTTCTGAATCCATTGAGGCACTTAGTTTTCAGTTTCAAGCACTTTCAGTGATGATATGAGCATTTTTTCACCTGTTGACTAGTTTGGCCATGTTGAGTTGGCCTGTCCAGTAGTTGCTTTGATGAGAGTCGTTGCCTAGGGCGCTACAGAGGAGAGGGGTGGTCCAGCCACTTGTTATTACCATATTACCCCCACTCCAGACATGATGGTACATTCAGATTTTGTGCCCGGGCACCAGGCAGTGGGTTGTGGGCAGTTTGATGGTTTTTCAGGTAGAATAAAAATGGAATAAAAAGGTCATTAAAGAAATTGATTTGGGCTATTGAGGCAAGGTTTTGGCATGAGATTTGTTCAGAGATCATCTATGGTGTATCCCACTCCTTCCAGATCAGGTTGCAGCTTTCAGTGGGGTCCACACAATCTCTGGGTTGTCATTTGATGCATTCTTCTCTCAGTTGAGGGGGGCAGGATTTGATCATTTATTCACTTGGACATGTTATTGAGTCATATGTTATATATCATTGTGCCATGGGGTGATGCTAGTGAAGGATAATAAGACCTCCTAGCCCCACCATGTGCTCCTAGTCACTTGTCCTTGTCATCTTATGTGGCACACTTATGTTTTAGTCACTTTTATGTGGTGCGCACCCCCCTAGGGCTTCTTTTAGTGAGTGTGCACCCCCCTCATGTGAGTGGATCCAAATTATGTTGCATTGACTCATCTTAGTCGTTGATTGTATTGATTTTATCTTTTGTTCTCAACCACTCGTTCATAAAGTGGTTAGGGTTTTGGTCTCTCTCCTCCTATTTAAGGAAGAGGCCCCCCTATTGTAAAGGCACCTTTGGTCCTCTGGAAAACTTGGAATAAAATACTATTTTTGTGGATCTGCTTCTCTTGCTTTGATGGGATGCTCTTGTACATGAATATTCACAGGTGATTTTGATAGTTACAGAGGGAGGCTGAATTGACTTGTTGCAGGGGTGCAAATTGTTTGGAGGGAAGATTGCGGGGGTTTCTCACATCCCCCTCGGGCAAGGCGTTTTCATCTTGAAGGGAGTTTTTCAATTGTGCTTTGTCCATTGATTTACTTCTTTTGATATGCCATGCTTTAGATCTTGCTCATTTGTGAATCAAATCTCACATCACGTAGTTTGGTTTTGCAGGTGAAGTAGGACGTTTTTCCTCCTCGGGATTGGACGTTTTTGCTTGGAATCACTTGGATCTAGCTTGGAATTGTAACTAAATGCAAAGATCATCAATGTACAAGGTACCCGCAAGCATTTGAGGTAAGATCTACAAGGTACGTATCCATTTTCATGTATTTTCACCCATTGGTCACTTAAAACCATTAAAATCAAAACCCCTTTTTTTTAAAGATCCGATGAGATCTAGCGATTGCATGGGCTTAATAATTAAAACCCACCTCTATAATAATTAACACATCTCAGATCTAAAGTTTGGTGGACATCCGACTCCATTTACACCCCGATCTCAGGCACTGGGCCTCTCCAAGCGAGGTCGCACTTGTTGGGTAAATGGGCTTTTGCTAGATCCACATCATGGGTATTGCTTGTTCCTTCTCAAATCCATATATCCATTGAGTAGCAAACCCCCTAGTGCCATTTCACTTTGGTCTTCACCTTGTGGGTCCCATTTTGACCATTTTCCATATTTTAAGGGTGGGCCCCACTTGGGTCTTCATACTTGGCATTAGATCTATTCTACTAATCTTAACCTATAAGTGGCCTTATCTTTCATTGGTTGAACATTTATCCATCTCATAAGCCTCTCCCACCAAGCCCTAACTCCTTGAGTCCAATTATCCATCCTAGATCTAGATCTATCCCTCTTGATCTCTTCATATTTCATCTTTCACATTCCCTAGGAGGTCTTGAGTAGGTTCGCTAGCCTTCATAGGTTAGCTAGGGTCTCCCCTTGGTCTTGATTAGGCTTGATCTAAAGTGAAGAGTGCCTCGATTAGCATGACAACCAATTGCATTGGGAACCATGGCATCTCACCTCTGTAGTTGTCCAACACCTCTACCGTCCTGGATAGGATAACCTTTAGGGACAACTACAAGTTGTGTGATAACAAAGGGATTTTGTCTTTTCCAAGAGATGTGGAATCAAGAAGAAGTCAAGTAAGAATCGCCTTCTTTCCAAATATAAGTACCTGTTATCACATTTATAGTAGCTGGGGCTACCATATCTTCAAATCAAATTCCAGTATTTTTCTCAGCCAGTCCTTTACATTGAGATGCTTGAGATCGGTAATTGATGAGCATTCATTCCAGGATCACTCATACTTTCATACAGCCCCAAAGCAGACAGTACAGCCTTATGCCATGACTGAGGCTCATGACCTCAAATTTGATGACCGATGTAGCCATTTTTGCCATACAGAGCAGTATGATAGTGCCCAGATGTGTACAGCAACAGTGTTCCAGTGACAGTGGATGGTTTAGATGGTATGTACAGGTATATGACCCAACAGGTATATGGATGTGCATTGGTTATGATTTCTTTTCTCTTTTGCTCATTTTAGTAGCTTGACTTGGTGTCTAGTGGTCATGATCTAGCGGTGTATATATATGGACATGGTTGTTTCAATGATTATCTAAATGGTCTAATTTACTCAGAATATGAAGTTCTTGTTTATACTCATTGGATTCACCCTCTTGGTAGAATGGACGTGATCATTCCCACCATTTATGGCTTGCTAGTTTTGGCACCACCTTTCACTTTCCTCATCCATCTATTCTCTTCCATCCTTGGTGTTACCATGACTTACACCTCAGCCTGTGATATGGAGGACTTCCCCACTTTTGCCTCTGTGTTGGATAGCATCCTTGTTAGTTTGTGTCTCGGCTCTAAGTTGGCAACAAAACTTACTGAAGCCTTGATCCTTCTGGGCCAGGAGAACCCATTGGTTCCTGAGCTTAGGTGAGTTGGATTTGATACCTTGATCTCTCTAGTCGGTCACCCCAATGTTTGGTCCTGATTGTGGATAATCCCCTAGTTGCTTGAGTTGTGTTGGCTAAACTTGAAGCAATTTGTACTATCATCATTACATGCATGAATGAACTATTGTTATATCTCTTGTGCAAGCCCATGGAAATAAATTAAAACTGTGCTTCTCAACACAATAAAAGAGGGCTATGAAATTGAATGAAATGTAAATACCCTGGATAAAAAAGCTGCAATTAGTTGTGCTTATAAGCACACAAGAAATCCAAAGGGTCATAAGACCTAAGAAAGCAGTGGTTAAATATATGCTAAATCTAAAGACTACTGGCCATGATATTCTGTAATGATTAAATTCCTCACGGAGTCTATTGTCGCCTGGGTGCACACCTGGAAAACGCGGCAAATATCTTCAAGCCGCTCGGTGTGGCCTTGGGGAAAAGCCAGAGTCAAGTGCTGTCACCTGAAACTCAACACCTTCGTCTAGGGTTACTCCTAACGAAGCCAAGGGGGGTGGACCTTAAAAAGAGAAAAATCTAAGGTGTTTAATCTACAAAAAAGAGAAAACAACTAATCTAGGAGTTAGAAATTTAATCACAAGAACAATGCAATATTCAACTTCATATCATTCATTATCCAACATCATCATCATTGAACCATCAACATCATAAAATAATCAACAACAAGACCAGTGTTGATAATGGAGTCAAATAAAGTGCAGTTGAAATGCTCGAAATAAAATGACAATGTTTCGCAAGTGTTCTTGGTAAATTTTATTATTTTTGTGGTAATGAGTGGATTATTAGGGTGGGGGGATTTCCAATATACCGTGAGGTACTGGAAATATATCTGGAATATGACAAAGGTGGCTCCTCACTTGGAAATGTGGGCTGGATCGGAGTCTTTGGGAGTTGTTCAACACTACACCAAACGAGGGTGCATTCTAACGGTATCCCGAGGTCACTACCCAGTGATTCCTGCTTCCTTTGAGGAATTTCCCCACATAGTGTCAATAAGCGATTACGCTGGATTTTCGTAAATGGGGGGGTAATTGGGAAAATGAGACTAATTACTAGTCACTAAGTCCCTTTCTGGTGTGATCAACATGTTCAGTCAAAGTTGCAGTGATCCAAAGCATACGAGGACAAAGCCTTGTTAATTTTATAAATTTTTGAACAATGTTTTTTCTTTTTTATTAAAACCCCAAGAGTCTATTTTATGGCCAGTGCTCGGGCAAGCACTTATCCTGGAATTCATACTTCGGGAAAGCAAGGGGGTTTGATTAAAACTGAAAAAAAAAATGGAAATTGTTAAAAATGTGAAAAACTAGGTCCTGAGTGAACTTGCGGCCCGCAAATGGAACGGACCAACAAGGTAAATTTTAATACTAGTTAAATTTTATTAAATGCCGAAAAAGGAAATCTAAACTAAAAAATGCAAACCACAAAATTTGAGTCGACACGGTTCCCCCCCTGGGGGATGGGGTGTGGGCGCTGGGTAGCCCACTTGCTCTCGTTTAATTTTCATTTACAATGCAAATAGAAGTGCCCCAGTCCTTGAAAATTGACTCAAAGGCTTACAAAAATCATAGAAAAAGTATCTGGTTGAAGGGTAATGGTTCTTGGGTGCTCTGGATGGCTCAATCTACTGGAAAACGGCCAAAGTTTACTCCTACTTATTCATAAAATGCTGCAAAACAGCGAGCAAATGTTAGTAAAATGTGCCCAAAAACACTTAGAAAGTGAGTTTGGGTCACCACAAAAATTACTAGAAAAATCTACTAAGTTAACCTATGTATGATTAATCAACAGAAAATAACCAAAGAAAGCAAGCTTTCCTTGGGATCTTGGCTTGCTTGCGAGGCAGCCAATAAGATGCACTTTAAATTGCTAGATAATCTTTGAATCCAAATGACTAGCTTCCTAGTCAAGCCTTAAGATTTTTATATTATGATCAAATCACTTTTTTTGTAAAGAAATTATCAAAATAGATCTAGAAAGAGAGATAAATCTTTTAACAACTTAACTAAATCTATTTTTTTTATGCAAACAAACCTAGATCTATTTGTGATCAATCTTTTTTATAAATAGATCTAATTAAGATTTGCTATTCCGAATTTCAAGTAACCAAAGAAAGTAAAATTTATGCTAAGGAAGAGAAAAGAAGTAGAGTAGACTGTGAATGCAGAAGGTTCTGAAGGTCTGGATGTGGGACACCGAGGGCAAGATCCACCAAAGCAAGCCTTGATGGAGAAACAGAGAGCAAGCAAGCTATCCACTTCTTCCAATCCTGTGAACCTACAACTAAAACACTCTCACACAAAACACATAAAATCTAGAAGTGCATAGGGTCAGAAATCAAGACAATATGAGCATAAACAAATGAAACATATACGTCTTAAATCTCTAATCAAATGACAAATAAAAGATTAACTAATACAAACAAGTTTAGCAACCTTCCTTACAAAATCGTTACCAATCCTTCAGTAAGCTAGATTATGATGAAAAATACTTGCACAAAACTGATTTAGATACAAGTTACCTCATGCCACGAGATCATTCCATCCACTCACAAAGCATCACACATGTAAGACCTCCAAAGTCTTCTTTATTCACATAAAATAAAAGATAAAAGCATTACAATGACGTCTGCTCCAAACTCCAACTAGAGAAAAATGGAGAGGGCATCCTTGCTTAAATAGACAAAGTGAGAGAGAGGGGCGCACTAGTCAAGGAGAGGGAGGGCAAAATGGTGGAGAGAATCAAGGCATGAGGTAAGGCTTGATATAAGGGACTGCTCCCACCTTTTCGGCTGCCATATTTCAGCCGAAACATAGCCAAAACTTCAGCTGCAAACTCCTGAATAAATGCGCCCCCTTCCTTGGGAAATGTGCCCCCCTCATGGGGAAATGTGCCCCCCTAAATGGGGAAATGAATCCTTAAGTTATGCTGCCCCAAAACATATTAAAAATGATCCCTAAATCCTCTCCATCAAATCTGATCATGACCTCTTACAAATTCCGCCGAATTAGGAATTGGGATTTTTTTACATTTTCACTTTTTTGCTATTTTTTTCCACTTTTTTTACTTTTTTGACAATAAGTGAAAAATAAAGCACTTAACCACTTAGGAAAGAGGATTTTGGGGTATAGTAGCTCCTCTGAGCTTGAAAATGAGCACCCCCATGGAAAAAAAGACCCCTAGACCACACTTTTATCATATTTTTATTTTTTTTTATCAAACCATTAAAAATGGCTTGTTTTTACGAAAAAATATTTTTTCTTGGAACTTAAAAAAAAAACCTAGGGGGACCTAAAACATGTCCATACGACTCAAAATTAGTGTCTAGCATGTTCATATACATCGACCCATGGACTTTAATAACCCCCTAAGGCCTAACCACCAGGCCAGGCATTCCAGCTTTGGAGGAGCAAGAGAAAAACTCAAAAATGATGTCATGCTAAAACGCAAGACATAATTAATAAGTGAAAAAACTCCTTGGAATACTTGACTTGATCGACAAGTCTTAGGAAGCCAAGTTCTTTACATAAAAATACCATGCTAGCACACTTTATTACAAACCCCGCAGGGCATGGACATGTCAAGAAAAATAAATAAAAAAAGGGCTCTAAAAAAGGCCTGATGGACTTCAGATCAGTGATAACGAACATGGAACATGTTCAAACTTTGCCCGCTCACTTGAAAGTCCAACTAAGTACAACTTAGCATGTAACAACGCCTACGGGTTGGGATGCGAGATGGAGTAAGGGGCATCTAATTCTAAGTGTCCCCTAGAACCTCAAGTTACAGTTAGTTGTGCACCCAGTTATGGTGATTTTAGTAAAGATCCTCACGCAGTTGTTTCAGCTTGGATGTGAGCAGTAGACATTTTCCAAGGTTGAGTAAGCACTTCGCAAAACAATTCATTCCATTTGTGAGACACTGCATTCCCTGTGTGTTTATTATCCAACATATGCTTAAGTGTGTATTCCCTTTTCCCTTATCCAAAGTATCACAGTGTTGAGTCAGTATAGTCATCCCCTTATCCTAGCCTTGCATTTTTCATTTTCACCCAATTCTAGCAAAATTATCACAGCCATGAAATGAGTATATTCTTGAGGTTTTGTTTTGAGTAATTGATTATTTTAACTTATATTTCTTGTTATTATTGCTTAAACCGCCAGTGATATGCTACTTTATACTTCGAGTCTTGCTATTAGAATGATTAAAAGAGCATACTTTAACCATTTGCACTTGCAGCATCAGGAAGTTTAAGCCTGGGTCATATTTTGATCAGAATTGACCTGGTCAAACCCAGTTTGACCAAGTCAACCATAGGATCTGAGATAAGTTGGACCAGTGATGTTCGAGATTGATGATTTATGGTGTTTTGATGCCTAATAGATGGTTCCATGCAACAGACACAGTTTTCACATGATGGTTATGTTATCACATCTATGTTAGCTGGAGCTACCATACTGCAGACTGTGTGGCCGAGGACCAAACAGTACTTTTTTTTTCAGATCAGAGATCGGGTGCCTTCAGAGGTGGCACACAGTTTTGTTCAGATTGCCCCGAGCAGATATATCAAAAAGGACAGATGGTTGTACAGCGGTCCAGACATGTTACTTAGCATCTACTGCGGGGTCACCCTTCCTTGCCAGGCTTTGATATGAGCCCATTGAGACAGTTGCCTAGTCTTGCTTTGATTGAGACTATCACAGAGTATTGATGGTTTACTATTTGTGCTTAGATTCAGCAGAGATCCAGTTCAGAGACAGCCTCAGCAGCAGGTATATGGTGCAACAGGTATTGCATTTGATGTTTATTGCTCATGATTGTTGGTTAGACTTGTTTATACATGATAGTACACTAACTTTGCCGATGGTGATTGATTTGGTGATCTAACTATTGTTATGATATGTGATTGGGCCCTTGGTGATGTCAGTCCACTCCTTCCTAGTAGGCTCCTGTATATGCACACCGGGTCACACCCCTACTCTTGGTATAGACTTGGTCACTTAGTCCCCCTAGGCAGCTGACTTTGGATCCACCTTCACCTTCTCCATCCATCCAACTCATCCATGATAGTCTTTCCCGACTTGGATTCTGATTTGTGACCTTGAGGATCCCTTTCCCCTCTGATCTCTGAGTATGCCATGAGTCCCTGTCTATTGTGCCTCGGCTCTTTAGTGTGTGAGATGCACTCTCAAACCTGGGATTTGCTCCTGTTGGTTACCCCCAATGTTGCAATGCAGTTAGGATTGTGTAGCCTCACCGGGTGTTCCCCATTGGTCATCGAAGTTGGTACACTTACCCCCATTACTTTGCAGTATGAGCACCTTGATTATATCTATTGAGATATGTATGTAGCCCAAAAGGGCCTTGATGTAAAATGAAGAAATGAAGAAATGAAGAAATGAAAAGCAAGCCAAAAAGGCTTTTGTAAATGTAAAATCTAACCAAAAAGGGCTAATTATGAAATTCATTGTAAAATCCATGCAATGTGTTTGTAAACACACATGGACAAAGGTCAGCCGTACATGTCAGCATTTATAGTGGTTTATTCCTCACCTAGTCCTACGGGGCAAGGAGGTGAGATGGAGTAAGGGACAGCTAATTCAAAGTGTCCCCTAGAGTCTCAAGTTACAGTTTGTCGGACACCCAGTTTGGTGGCTCTAGAAAATAACCTCATGGAGTCTTCGGACACGGATGTGAGTTGTGAGGTACTTGTTAGATAACCAATGGCAGTTTCCCTGCACTATACCCATTTGTGAGGCATCGCCCTTCCCCGTGTCTTTGTCACGGTATGCTTATCTCCGTGCACCCCGCTTTCCCGAGTTATCCAAAAGGTCATGTGATCTTTGTCCTTGTCATCCCACATCCTTCACCTTGTATTCCACATCACCCAAAGTCAACTAGGTGGTCAAGTCTATAGGTTGTGCATAGCAGTTGAGTCTTTTGGATGTGGTGGGCCCACCTCACCTAGGGCCTTGTATTTTTCTGAGATTTAATGCATTTTTTATCACCATATTATCGTCATATTGTTTAGTAATGTACTAACTTGTAGAAGAAAGCCTTTCACTTCATGATTGCATACAGGTATTCAGCTAGCACCATTGTTGACCAGATTTGACTTGGTCAAACTAGGTTGACCAGGCCAAAATGGGCCCAAAAAAATGTTGCGACCGGAATTTCGATTTTGATCAATTATTATCTATGGGGGACCCATATGAGCTTGCAAGTGACAGAATGTAAAAAGATCGAGGCATTTGTGAGATTTTTAATTATTATTGGTCATTAATGATATGTTTTAATTAAAAATCATGGATTTTGGGCAAATAATGCCTAAGTGATGGATCATGGTCGTTCGAGTGACCATTCTTACTATTTTTGGGGTCCACGATCACATTACAGCAGACGGTTCGACGATCCGGGAACTATAAGTGGGTCAAAAGCCCAATTTACTCCTTCAGCAATATAAACCAGCAATAAAATACATGGAAAATCAAAAATTGACAAAGGCAACTATAGCAAAGGGCAAAAATCAAAGGCTGGCTAATACAAGGGTGATTCCTAAAGTAATTTGGTAATGTTGGACTTTGTATTTTTGTATTGTGGGGCCCTCTCTTGCCCAGCTCACCAAGGGGGACGAATTGGCCCATGGGGGCGTTTTTCCACTTAGCAAAAAATCATATTTTTGATGTTTTTATGTATTGAGATCATAGTGTAGTGGTATGGGGGGATAAAACAGCCCATGGGCCCCCCCCAACCACATTTTATATGTGTTTTATGGGCCCCACAAGTTGGTCTCATCTGCACTTGGGCATTTTTTAGGGTAATTCGCCCCCCCTCTAGAGATCATCCCCACCATCGATTTGGGTTGGGAGAGAGCTAATCTCAGCGCTTAGTTTTGGGGGGAATTAGGTTTGAGATTGGTCTTTCTCTATAAGAGAAGACACTCACCTCATTTGTAACTCTCTTGGCACATTGTGCACTTGAGTTTTGATGATATAGAGCCATTTTTCACCGATTTCTTGAGAGTTTATGGATGGATATGTATTGCTTGACTGATATCTAGTTCTCCTTAGCCTTGTTGAGTTGTTAGTGCATTGTTTCCATCATTTCCTTGGCCAACGATTTGCAGGTGAAGAGCACAGCTGGAGGAGGGCGCAGGTTTTGGAGTGGGAACCCCACAACTGCTTGTTTTCTTTAGAGTATCAACAAAGGGAGTTGTTATTCCCTTGTCCCTTTCAATTTCTTTCATTTTCAGTCATTTATTTGCTGGTTTCACTTACTATTTACTGCATACACTGACTTGATCTTGTTTGTGGCAGGTGGCTAGGGCGCAGTTGGTCATCGGGAGCTCAAAACGCCAGAGGAAGCACGCTGCAGCTCAACAATTGAGTTTGCAGGGCTAGTCTTCGGCAATCTCATCCATTCATTCATTCTCAAGTAGGTTCTTCTTGCTGGTCTCATAGATTCTAAATTTCAATGTGTGTGTTGAGCAGAAATTTACATTAAAACCCTAAAAAAATAAAATATTAAAATCTCACTATTAGAATTAGTTTTCCTTGTAAACCCACTAATGATATGTGCTTAAACCTCTATATCTCAAGTTTCATTTAATTCCAACCCCGTTTACCCATAGAACTAGGCACTGGTCTCCCACTGATTTCGCCCTCCTTGGGCATTTTAGCCAATCACACTGTTGGGTATTTTTCTAGGTTGTGGGTACTCTTGATTCGAGTTTAAAACGTCATTTTACCTTAGGGAATCAAGTATTGTTTATTGAAAGTGACTATAAACGATATTTTTTTCGTTGCCCAAGATCCATTTAACTCATTGATTAACTATTGTCTTAGGTAGTTTCACTTCACTTCTTGCTGGTTTGCTTTTCTTTTGTACTAAATCAGCTAGTAATCAATTTACAATTGCTAGAAGGTGTGTTTTAATCACTTAATTTACTGCTGCCGTGCTTGAGTAGTCATAGTGAGCTTCATTCCCCATAGGCAGATTTGTTTAGTCACTCTTCTAGTCAATTTCCATTTTCTGATTTAGTTTCCAGCCTTCTAATCTTCAAAGTATTTATCATTAAACACTCATAATCAAATCTAAGATCATTTCATTTAGTCCATTTTCCAATCCAGAATCTCGATTTTACTAGGCTGGAAGAAATCTCACACTTAGGCATTCACCTTATGTCTTGCTTTGCTTATCTTTTAGCTTGGGTGTCTGATTGTTGAGTCTCAACCATCACTGGTTGAGTGGGGTCTCCCCCCTGACTTGGCTACGTGTCTCGTCTGAAGTGACAATTGCCTTGTCCGGTGTGACTTCCGTTCATTGAGCGGAGGACTTGGCCATTGCTGGTTACACCTTCCTAGTTGTCCACCCTCTACCATCCCTGTTGGGACACCTTACTTCAGCAGCTAGAGTTTGTGTGATAACATTTTTGGCGCCGCTGCCGAGGAGGTAGAGGCCTACCTGTGTTTTCTTGAGTCTAAGAATTTTTGCTTGTTTGTTTTCTTTTCATCTTTGCATCTACACTTAAACTCTAATTGGCTGATTTTTGTTCTCATTTACATAATTATTTCAGCTAACACATTTTTGTCTCATTCACCACTTCCCCTACGACATTCCACCTTCGGTGAACAAGGTTTCGAGTTCACCTGGCGACTCCACCCCGCGACTCTACTGAGGAGCGAACCCAATATATAGATCTTAAAATCTTAAATCGTGACTCTGCTGGGAAGCGAACCCATGTATAGGTCCCACGAGGGAATCTTAATTTTTTCATTATGAACCCAGATGTTCTTCGTGATTTTAAGCAGGCCATAAAAGACTTAACTGAGTGTTATAAAAGAAATCCAATATCCAGGTATGAGGATGATTACGAATCTAATTATGGGTATGAACCTGCATATCAAAATTCTTATGATACCCATCAAATGCCTCATCCATCTAATAATTTTTCTTCCCCAAATATCCCGAGTGAACCAATTAAAAAGTATCAAACCCAACCAGGGCTTTTGGTGAATGATTCTCGCTCAACTCAAGCAACCAAAACCTTTAGGAAACCCAAGCCATCCTCTTTTGATTTTTCAGAAATATGTGGGGCACCTCATCTTATGCCGAATGGATACATCAAGAGGTTGCCTCGCTTTTATGGAAATGATGGAACATCTATTGAAAGTCATTTGGATGCCCTCTGGGACCATATGGAATCTCTGGGTGCTGATGGTGAGGATGTCTATGAAGCCCTAGGTGCTTCCCTAGAAGGGGATGCCTGTTTATGGTTTGATAATTTGGCCCCAGGATCCATCACTGGGTATGACATGTTCATGGATTTGTTAATAACTGAGTGGGGAGAAAACAATAATGAATCTATGGAAGAACAATCAGACAACGAGTGTCCCATTGAAAATAAACTCTGTGAAGATGAATGGGGTGAGAACATTGATGAGTACTTGGAATGTCAATCTAGCACTGATTGTGTCATGGATGATGATTATATTGATAATTTGCTTTCTCGATTGGATCATTCCTCTCCTGAGATGTTCCAAATTATGAGTGTGGCTACAATCCATACGAATGTTACAGGGTATCTTGAGAATAATACTTCAAAACCTCTTGTGCAAATTAAAAGAGGCATCAATCGAATCATACGATATACTTTGTTATCATTGCTTGAGGCCGTTACAGGCCGAATTCTAGATTTAATTCACCTTTCCATTGGTGACTCCCATAAAGGATAACCAAAAGAGCAACTTCACATTCATCACATGGTTGACAATTGTCCTTTTCAAAGTTCAAACAATCCAAATTTTGACTCAGATCTTAATCATCTCTCTGAAGAGGAAGAGAAAGGTGAGGGTAGTTAAATTTCATGTGAGAAACAGTCTAGTGATCATCATGTAATTGAAAACCAACTTTGTGAAGATGAATGGGGTGAAAGCATTGATGAATTCATGGAAGAACAATCAAATGAGGATTATGTGGTGGAGGATCAATGTCATGAAGACGATCAGGATAGCGATTTTGAAATGAGCAGTGATTGTCCTTGTCAGTTTGATTTCTCCTCTCCCGATCCTATGGTGAGTGTGCCTTTGATTCAGCTTCTGAATGAGCCTTCAGTCTATAAAAATGTAGTAGAGTATTTGAAGAGTATAGGAAATAAATCTCATCATGAAGTTATGTGTGGTAGTGAGCAAATCGCAACCCCTCAAGATGTTGATCTTGATATTGACTTAGAAGGGGAACTTACTAAAATCATACAAAGCACTTTGTCATCTTTACTCGGAGAAGGCACAAATGAAGAAGGGGATCTCAATGATCATCAGAGACAAAATTTTGTAGCTGAGCTTTCGATCAGTGAATCCACTAGAGGTCCTCTTGAGGGGCAGCCCCATAGTCATTACTTCGTTGGCGATTTTTCAAATCAATGCCCAAGTGATCCTGACCTTGTTTCACTTTCCAATCATACCTTAGAAGAAGAAAAAGAAAATATTGAAAATTATCAGACTTCTGTTGAGAGTGGATCAAACGATCATCATGCGCTTGAAAGTCAAATGTGTGAAGATGATGGGGGTTTTAAAAATGATTATATTGATATACCTCCCTGTCAAGATGATGATGATCCAGTTATGTACCAACTCGACCTTGAGTGTTCTTTGTCGCAACCTGCAAGATGGAATCAATGTCACAAAGAACCTTCAAAAAGTGCCACGCTTAATGTCAACACGATTCCTTGCTCTATCCTTGGTCAAAATAAAGTCATGGGAAATGTGATCCAAAGTCAGTTTTGTCTTTGGGAGGCTGATGTTGATGATTTCTTTGACAAATGTCCTTTCTCTCATGCGAAATTGGGAATAGCACCTTTGGGAAATGTTGAGCAAGTTTCTATTTTTCATTCCTCCCTCCCATCCCAACTCAGGAAGTCAATGCCTCCTTCAAACCTAAGTCTGTTGTGCAAAGGGTTCGATAAAGAGTTTGGAGAATGCCAAGCAGTTGACGGTAAAACCTTTTATTTTATTTTTCAGTCATCCTGGGTTGACCCTATTTTCCAAACTGATAGTCCTATTGATTGGTAGACTAAGAAACTTTTCAAGGATCAATTTCATCTTTTCGCAATTTTTTAGCAACAAGTGGGAGTAATTTTGATCTTAGGTTTAGTAAACTCCAATTTGTCCCCACTTGGTTATTTCATCAATCCAAGGATGAACGTCATTGAGAATGCCAACTTGATAGACGAGGAGAACAACATGTCTTAGGGAGGGTTGAGTCGAATGTTATATCATTTTCTTCCATCAAATTTAAAGGTTAACTCACCATTTTCATGATCCTTTTGGTGTATTGATGGATGTGTCTTGCGAAACCCAGTCTCAACCTCGGCATGATTTCATTTTACACCACTCTAACCTTTTCCAATTTTTGAACAAGTCAAGGGAATTGTGATCCTAAAAACATTAATTTCTAATCTAGTCTTTGTTATCAACTGATTTGTACAAATAGTTGAAACCTTATTGAGCCGCCAGTGTTGGAACACATCAGTGTTCACTTCCAGAGTATCTGGGTTTCATTGTATTTGGGTCTAGCCAGTTTTGGCTAGCCAGTTTTGTTTTTGAGTCGACATGACCATGGCCCCATGGGGGTTTGTATCAAAGTGTGCTAGTAGGGTCTGAGTGGCTCGGTTCCCCATGACTGGATTAAACAACTAAGGTATTCCAGGGAGTTTTTTCACCGTCAGATTATACTTTGCTTCAGGCGAAATATAATCTCTTGGTTTTTCTCCCGCTTCCTCCAAAGCTGGAATGCCCGATTTTGGAAATTTGGCCATGGGGGGTTATTAGGGTCCAACTATAATGTATAAACCTACTAGACACTATTAGAATAGGTTTTGGTCATGTCCTAGGTCTCTAGGACCCCCGGAAAAAATTTCGAAAAAATTTTACCGGACGCGTCGAAATTGGGGTTTTTAATATTTTAATTATTTTTAAATTTTAATTAAATTTCTCTATAGTTTAAATAGAGAAATTTGAGTCTGTAATTATGTCAGTCATCCGGGGTTCGAATTTAGTGTTTGATGGCTCGATTCATAAGCCAAAAATCACACATGACCCATGGACCAGTTAAACCCAACTTTCGGATGTCAATTCAGCCTCATAATTAATATTTTCTCTAAAAAGCCATTTGCAGAGAAATTATTAATTAAATTAATAAATTTGAATATTTTGGAGAAATCCAAAACTCTCCAAAATAATCAGAAATGAATAAAATAAAAGGCTAATTGACATGGCACTGGACATTAATGAAGATTCCAATCATCTCAGTCATCAACCAGACCACTATCCAGTCACCAGCAAGAGATCTCCTCAAACTAATTCGCCCTCTTCCATGCAAAAGTCGATTTTGTGATGTGGCAATGATTGAATGGGTTGGTTGGATGGCATTAAAGCCAATGGTGGGCGCCTCCCCTAATCTAGCAATCATCATGACTTGGCTCCTTTATATCTTGAGTTAGCACCTACCACAAGCTCCACATGTCTCTCATTTAAGCTCACGTCATCCTTTCCTAAGCTCACGCCCTTGCCTTGTGTGCTCACGTGGATCCTAGTTGGAGGCTCTCCATTGATGGGTGAAGCTTCCCATGTTGCCCCAAACCTATGTCAACTTATCTACCACCACTCCAAGCCTCCTGATGACTAGTTTGTGATTGGAAATCAAGTTTTGTCAAGTGTTATTTGGCTCTCTTTGGCCAAATTCGAATTAGGGTTTTAGTGTTTGGTTCTACTATAAAGAGAGGCCCATTTGGGTTATTATCTCATGGAGACTTTGATGCAAGATTACTCTGCATAAATTTGTAATATGCTTTGGCTTAATATTTTAAATAAAGATTTCGACTTTGGAGGTCCATGAGCTTTCGATCTTTGGTGTGAATTCATCTCTTGTTGAGGTGACATCTTCTCTAAACCCATCTCTTGATTATGCATAGTATTTGATCAATGGCTAGCTTGTGAGGACTATTTTAGGTACAATAGAGTAACCATTTATAATTTAAGTTGGTTATTTATGCATGGTCTATCAAGATATAAATGGACATGAGTAGTTGGTTATACAAATTGTTGATCTAATCTTGATATTTCTAGCATACTAGCATTGTTGATCTCACTTGTTGGTTGAGTGGTTTGGGTTGTGATTAGGTGTTGCTTAAAGTGAAGAGGGGTAAGAGCTCGGTTGCATCAAACCCTTGTTCATCTTCAAGTTTTGGCCTAACACTTTGTGGTTGCAGGATCTACAATAATCTCAAGATCTTTTCATCTTAAGAAGGCTAGGAAGAGCTTTTCTCAAGTTTCTCATCAACCAAAAAACTCTATTTTAAAACCTTGTCACTAAAGGCTCTCTTCTTCAAGCCTCCTCATTTGCTCCTCGATCTCTTCTTTCCATTGATTTGCTAGGCCTATCCTCTCAATAGTTTTTCCTACTCCTTGTTCATTCGCCCTTCTCCCTAGGATTTCTTCACCTCCTCCTAGTTTTCGTTTTGCTCTCTTTTAGCTCCTCTCGTCCACCCTTTTTATCCTCCCTCTTTGCATTCGTCTTACCCTACTTTGATCTCTCTTTGCCTCTCCATCTTTTGCCTTTAGGTTTGCCCTTTTTCCCTCTTCTCGTCCACCTCCAAAGTGCCCTAAAAAACCACATAAAAAGCAAAAAACGAATTGGGTAAGTTAGTGTTTGTTTGAGTAGTTTCTTTGGTGAGATAGATCTTAATTTGTTGCATCTTGTAGATCATTGGCATGCATTGAAAAGATTAACTTTAGGAGCATTCTAGAACTCTCTCTTTGTTTTAATATAGCTTACATTCGTTCAAGTTTAGGTTTGCTTTCAAAAGATAGAAAATTTTGCACAAAAATATTTCAATTTTTTATACTTTAGATCTCATTTCTAGGACTTTTCGAGAGTTTGTTGTTCGCTGGTCCGTTTCGCCATAGTTAATATTTTATGATAAAATTTCATGCTTTCCACATTTTAGAGTTAAAATTTCAAATCTAAACTTAACTAGTTGCAAGTTTTGGTTTTTTGCTAACGGTTAATGGGCGCCTTGTTTAGATGTTTTGGACTTGTGTAGATCATTTGAGAAAGAGAGATACTTGATAAAAGGTCTTGAAGCAAAAGGATCAAACGCAAAATAAAGTGAAGGAGCCATGAGAATGACTCAATCTTGATATATTTATCCTTTGTAATAGCAATTAAAATTTGTATCTTCTTCAAGAAATTTCCAAGTATTACCGTTCTCAAAAGACCTTGCAAGGTTTTAAACCCAAGGCATCTGTAACAGTTTAATAAAAAGTTTCAAGTGGAGGGGGCCTCCACTTTTGGGTCTTCTTCCCCATTTGGGGAAGAGTGTTGGGTCTTGTGTTTTGGTTTAACTTAGTTTATGTTTCCATGCTCTTAGATTAGTTTCTATTTCACTAAATCATTTGGTTATTTATCTTCCATATTCACTTACCCCCATGCTTTCCCGAGTAGGGTCTTGAACCTGAAAAAGATTCTTGGGTAGTTAGTTTTATTTCGCAATTTTATCTTGCTTCTCTTCCAAAGCCCTCAGCCGGAAGTTGTATCCTTGAGATTTCGTCTCAAGGGCAGGACCACATAATTTGTGGTTACTCTTCCTTCCCCGTCGGTTTCCTTGGTAGAGCTTTCAGCTAGCTGGAGGTTCTCAAGTGCAGGCGGTTCTAGCGGTTGATCCTGTTTCGGAGATCAATCCCACCTAGTAGATTAATTTTGTGTGATAGAACACTAGATTTGTTTATCTTGCAAGCATTATTGAAAGTAGCAATTTATATCTTGTGATCAATACTATTGCTTAAAATCTGTTTCAAGTTAAGATATACTGCTACTTCTTTCTTTCTGCGTCTTAAAATAAACCAAAGTCTCTTGAACTTGGCCAAATCCAAGTCAAGAGCACCCTCTATCGGAGGGCATTTTAGTTTTTTGCATTTCCCTGCATTAGGCATTGTTAATTTAGCAAGTCTCTTGAACTTTGGTCATAAGATCAAGTCAAGAGCGCTCTCTGTCGGAGAGTTGAACAAGGTTCTTTAATAATAAAAATTTTCCACTCACACACCCTTTAATTAATTTATCTTGTTTTCTGTCCTACACCTGTATGCTCTGCCAACCTGAAAAGGTTGGGCTAGTACTCAGAAAGGTGGAAGACTTGTTAATTTACAAGTGAAAATCTAATTAAAACTTTCACCCCCATAACCAACCAATCTGGAGTTGATCGATAAGATAATTTCAGTGGGTAATCTCTTAGTGAGGGCGCCGGTATTCCATGTTCAGCCTCTAGTTTGCTGGCTTGCATTGCGCGGCCTGGCTAGAGCACTAGGTGGCCCGACATGTCCTTGAACGGAGGCACTTGATATTATCTTTTCCGGACTTTCTTGAATACCCTTGGTTTTAGCCCTAATAATCAAGACAACTAAAACTTTGAATTCACCAAGATAAGCTGCATAACGTTCTCACAAACTTTCAATTCAAGCACTTGTATCAAGTTTTCACAATTCACATTAAATTCTTGACTCCATAAGGCACTGGTCCTTTATCTTATATTTTGTTTGCCTAAATATCAACATCGGAGTGTCTGCTATATTTTGTGAAAAGTGATTTACTTATTTTCCCAAGTGTATCTTTCATCTTGTATTTGCAACGTGGATTGCGTTATCTTGTCTTATATGTTTTATAATTGTCTCTCATCTCAAAAAACTCCTAAAAAACACCCATTCGCATCACTACACCTAAAAAACACTATAAATACTAGAGCCTTAGTGAAACTCTCTTTTAGGGACTACCCCCCTTGGCTTCGTTAGGAGTTTGCCTAAACGGAGGAGCTGGGATTCAGGTGACAGTACCTGGCTCATTGCTTGCCCCCAAGGCCACACCTCTCTCACTTGTAGTGAAGAGACAGCTTTCGAAAGATTTCCGTTGCTGGTGTGCATATTGGCGGACAACAGTCTTGACTTGTTCTACTAAACAACATCAGGGAAGAACTACTGATCTATTGGATGAGTGGTTGCATTGGATCTATGCTTTTACTTAGTATTGGTCTGAACTGGTTAGAGTAGGGTAGGTAAATTGAATAATCTCTCGTGAGCAGTAGTTAGTTGTCCTTTTTGTTTTGGTTTTTGCTTTTCTTACCCCTTGACACCATTTCCCCTTTTTCTAGCTTTCTTTTCTTTGTTTTTCACCTACTTACACCTCATGTGTCGACCTAATAAATTTAAAATGCTGTAGAGTTAATTTCATTGTTGATATATCTTTCATTTTCAGCATTGTCATTTTGTTTATTTCTGCTGGATTATATTATATATATGATGTATGTCCTGATGAGCGGTCTGCAGAGATTGGTATAGCATCTGCATTTAACAGGAATAGGTACACATATGATGATGATGCAGATCGCATGCACGTGCGTGCGCTTTAATGATAATGAGAGGGGTGCTACGGACCAGAGATTCTACGGTTCTCAAGCACTCTCTCCCTTAGAGCACTTGTCCCGACTGGAGCCTGATGTTATCACATCTATGTTAGTTGGAGCTACCATACTGCAGACTATGTGGCCGAGGACCACACAGTACTTTTTTTTCAAGATCAGAGATCGGGTTCCTTCAGAGGTGGCACACAGTTTTGTTCAGATTGCCCCGAGGAGATATATCAAAGGGGGCAGATGGTTGTACAGTGGTCCAGACATGTTACATAGCATCTACCGTAGGGTCATCCTTCCTTGCCAGGCTTTGATATGAGCCCATTGAGACAGTTGCCTAGTCTTGCTTTGATTGAGACTATCACAGAGTATT
This sequence comes from Larix kaempferi, assembly GCA_027924585.1. Taxonomy (NCBI): domain Eukaryota; kingdom Viridiplantae; phylum Streptophyta; class Pinopsida; order Pinales; family Pinaceae; genus Larix; species Larix kaempferi. Next base: position 4,744,201 of record BSBM01000674.1, read on the forward strand.
GCTGGTTTGCCCCACAATTTTAATGCCTAGCATGGTCTAATACATTAACGCTTAGGCTCTAATAACCTCCTAAGGCCGAAACACCAAGCAGACTGTTATCACACAAACTCTAGCTATTGAAGTGAGGTGTCCCAACAGGGATGGTAGAGGGTGGACAGCTAGGAAGGTGTAACCAGCAACGGCCAAGTCCTCCGCTCAATGAACGGAAGTCACACCGGACAAGGCTATTGTCACTTTCGACGAGGCACTTGGACAAGTCGAGGGGGAGACCCTGCTCAACCAGCGATGGTTGAGAAACAAAAATACACCCAAACCCAAAAGAATAGGAGATGAAAACAAGGAATGAGTGTCAGTGAACTCCTAAGTCTAAAATCAGCCAACTGATGGGCACAAATGGTGAACTAAGAATGATGTAGTGAGTGACCAGCAATCAACTATGATTAGGAAATTAGATTAGCTTAGTGATTTGATGGCTGAAATAGTCTAGGGAGTTACCATGAAATGGAAGTGAATTACTGAAGTAAAACTGCCCAAGGAAATGGTTGTAGATCAAATGGAGCTAGGGCAACGAGAAATTGATGTTTTTAATCACTTCCAATCGACGAAACTTGATTTCTTATGATAAAATTACGTTCTAGACTCAAATCAAGAATACCCACAACCCGGAAAATGACCCAACAGTGTGACTGGCTAAAATGCCCAAGGAGGGCGAAATCAGTGGGAGACCAGTGCCTAGTTCTAACGGTAAACGGGGTCGGAATTAAATGAAACTTGACATATAGAGGTTTAAGCATATATCATTAGTGGGTTTACAAGGAAAACTAATTCTAACGGTTGATTTTTAATATTTTGATTTTTTAGGGTTTTAGCGTAAATTTACTCTCTTCAACAAAATGGAAATGAAATACAAGAGAGGAGGATGAGACACCTACTTGAAACCGGCTGATATCTCTGATTTTTATGAGGTTTGTACGTCCCAAAGATCAAATAGAAGCGGTTGTTGAAGTCCCAGCTGAAATCGACTTGCTCTCTCCCCACCAACTCGTCCTCCTTGCCTATCAACACCAATGGACAGAAATCAAATTAGTATGATAAGCAAGTGAAAATCTACAGCAATACAAATAAAAGATGAGGGAAAATGCTTGGCTGAAATAGCAAAAACACTTCCCTTGTGCTACCAATCCGGAGAATGGAGCAGCAGTGGCAGCCAAATGGTGCGCCCTCCTCCAAGACTTTGAGCTTGATGCAAACAATGGTGAGAAATACAATGCTGGAAACATCCACAAACTACAACTAGTGCATCAAGATAGTATGGCAATCAACAATACCAAGAGAGTATCACACAAGCACCAAGCAAGAGCAACAACGTTTCTCTTCTATTCAACTCCAAATATGCCAAGAGAGATGGTACAATGGGTGAGTGCCTTCTCTTATAGAGAGAGGCCACTCTCATAACAAGTTCCCCCCCAAAATGGAGGGCTGGGATTTAATCCCTCATCATCAAATCGAATGAAGGAGATGCCTCCTCATGGGGGTGCGAATTGCCCAAGGAGAGCGCACAAGTGGAGAGGGGGTCCCCTTGTGGGGCCCCTACAATACATAAGGTGATGATGGGGGGTGTCTATAGGATGTTTTATCCCCCCAACACAATACTACAAGGTCCCACATGAAACACATCCACCAAATCGAAAATGCCAAGGAGAAAAAATGCCCCGAATGGGGAAATTCGACCCATGTAGTGAGCTAGCCCAATGGAGGGACCCACAATGTACAAGTGCCATGTTAAACATTACCAATTTACCTTAGGAATCACTCCTTTATTTGCCAACCATTGATTTTTACCCTTTGCTATAGTTTCCTTTGTCAATTTCTAATTTTCCATGTATTTTATTGCTGGTTTTTATTGTTGAAGATGAAAATTGGGTTTTTGACCCACCTAGAGTGCCCGGATTGTCGAACCGTTTGCTGCAATGTGATCGTGGACCCAAAAAATAGTATGAATGACCACTCGAACGACCCCGATCCATCACTTAGGCATTATTTGCCCAAAATCCATGATTTTTAATTAAAACAGGTCATTAATGACCAGTAATAATTAAAAATCTCACAAACGCCTCGATCTTTTTGCATTCTATCACTTGGAGGCTCATATGGGTCCCCTGTAGATAATAATTGACCAAAATCGAAATTCTGGTCGCAACATTTTTTCGGGCCCATTTTTGGCCTGGTCAACCTAGTTTGACCAAGTCAAATCTGGTTAACAATAGTGCTAGCTGAATACCTGTATGCAATCATGAAGCGAAAGGCTTCCTTATACAAGTTAGTACATTACTAAACAATATGATAATAAAATGGTGATCAAAACTGCATTAAATTTCGGGAAATACAAGGTCCCAGGTGAGGTGGGCCCACCACATCCAAAAGACTCAACTGCGATGCACAACCTATAGACTTGACCACCTAGCTGACTTTGGGTGATGTGAAAAACATGGCGAAGGATGAAGGATGACAAGGATGAGAATCAGGTGACCTTTCGGATAACTCGGGAAAGTAGGGTCCACTGAGATAAGTATACCATGACAAAACACGGGGAAGGGCGATGCCTCACAAATGGGTATAGTGCACGGAAACCGCCACTGGCCATCTAACAAGTATCTCACAACTCACATCCATGCTCGAAGACTGTGTGAGGATCTTTTCTAGAGCCGCCAAACTAGGTGTCCGGCTAACTGTAACTTGAGACTCTAGGGGACACTTAGAATTAGTTGTCCCTTACTCCATCTCACCTCCTTGCCCCGCAGGACTAGGTGAGGAATAAACCACTACAAATGCTGACATGTATGGCTGACCTGTGTCCATGTGTGTTTACAAACACATTGCATGGATTTTACAATGAGTTTCATACTTAGCCCTTTTCTGGCTAGATTTACATTTACAAAAAGCCTTTTTGGCTTGCTTTTCATTTCTTCATTTCTTCAATTTACATCAAGGCCCTTTTGGGCTACATACATATCTCAATAGATATAATCATGGTACTCATACTGCAAAGTAATGGGGGTGAGCAATACATGCTTCGATGACCAATGGGGAACACCCAGTGAGGCTACACAATCCTAACTGCATTGCAACATCGGGGGCAACTGATAGGAGCAAATCCCAGGTTTGAGAGTGCATCTCACACACTAAAGAGCCGAGCAACAATAGACAGGGAATCATGGCATACTCAGAGATCAGTGGGGAAAGGGATCCTCAAAGTCACAAATCTGAATCCAAGTCGAGAAAGAATATCATGTATGAGTCGGATGGATGGAGAAAGTGAAGGTGGATCCAAAGTCAGCTGCCTAGGGGAACTAAATGACCAAGTCTATACCAAGAGTAGGGATGTAACCCGGTGTGCATATAACAGGGGGCTACTAGGAAGGGGTGGACTGACATCACCGAGGGCCCAATCACATATCATAAAAACTAGATCACCAAATTAATCATCATATGTAGAGTTAGTGTACTATCATGTATAAACAAGTCTAAGCAACAATCATGAGCAATACACATCAAATGCAATACCTGTCGCACCATATACCTGCTGCTGAGGCTGTCTCTGAACTGGATCTTTGTTGAATCCGGGCACAAATAGTAAACCAGCAATACTTTGTGATAGTCTCAATCAAAACAAGACTAGACAACTGTCTCAATGGGCTCATATCAAAGCCCGGCATGGAAGGGTGACCCTGTGGTAAATGCTAAGTAACATGTCTGTACCACTGTACAACCAACTGTCCCCTCTGATACATCTGCTCGGGGCAATCTGAACAAAACTATATGCCTCCTCTGAAGGCATCGGATCTCTGATCTGGAAAAAAAAAGTATTGTGCGGTCCTCGGCCACACAGTCTGCAGTGTGGTAGCTCCAGCTAACATAGATGTGATAACACCGACCACCCCAACTTTGGAGGTATGAGTGAAAAACTTGAAAATTATTAGTCGATTGTTCAACAACAAATAATTAACAAGGGAAAAAACACTTTGGGCTAGTCGGATTAATGTATAAGTCCTAGGAAGCCGAGTCTTTTACATACAACTACCATGCTAGCACCTTTTATTACAATTCCCCCAAGGGGTATGAACATGTGATTCAAAAAATAAAAAGGCTTGATAGACTTCTGAACTCTGATGATGAACAAATTGACATGTTCAAGCTTCGCTGGCTCACTTGAAATCCAACTAAGTATGACTTAGTAGGCAACAATAACCACCCCCTCAAACAAGAGCTTTCACTAAAAAACTTAATCTCTGATCTAAAATTGAGTATCACAACTTATTTATCCCTTGAAGCCAATTTATAGGTTCAAGAACACCTCTCTGGTTTAGTTTGTATACAGAGCAAACTCGGTTAATGTTCCAACTTCTATGCATGCACAAATAACGACCATGCCGCACCAAGACTCGTGGTAAATACTGGAATTTAGATTTTATTTTGCAAAATCAACAACAATCTCCACAAAACATATACATACAAATGTGTCAAACATAATCAAAGATTCTCAAGTGCTCTGGATATACCCAAAATGGATAGGTAACTAGCCTCTCTAACCACATGATGACTGTATGAAGGAATGCTCCTCTATCATTTGTTGAACTTTGACTGAAACTTGCAAATATCATTTTACGGAATATATCGTCGAGGACTCGAGGGTTTAGGAATAAACTAATTGAAAATCATCGAAAGCAAAAACTTGAATACAAAAAATAGAAAAATATCAGAAAAATCAACAATCTGAAAAACTCAAAAATATTAAAAGAAATTTGAGATATTTCCAACACTATTTGACATCAATGTTTCAAACTAAGAAATACCATAGACAGTGCTAATTCTCCAGAGATACATCAACATAGGTTCAATAAACCAACAGACCATCAAAATATCAAGAACCCCTCACCCTAGAGCAACGCAAAGTACCATAGTTATATCAAATTGGATGTACGACAAACCCCAAGAAATCATTAAAATATTTTAAAACCCCACTAACCAAAACAGCATTTTCATTAATCATAAGAAAAAGACCCCATCTATAACCTAGGAATTGGAGGCCAACAAAAAGTGAGAAGAGGCATGTAATCATTATGCTTGGGACAGGTCCTTGTCGATCTATTTATAAAAACTTAAATAGGCCCATTTTGCTATCTTAATTTAGAATTGTCTCATACGAAGTATGTTATATCAATTTATCAGTTGAATATCATGTTTTATATAATCAAGACAAGAAAAAGAGGCATGACAAGTCAAACTTTAACATCAACTTTGGCAAGAAAGAGTGGCATATCCTTTATCAAAGAAGGAATATCATATTAATATATGACCTTCCGCTTTTATCTTTAGTTTTGTAAATATTTATCTGTTAATATAAAACACTTATTTTTCAGAAAACAAAAGCAGGGCATGGCAATGTATCATTTGCAGAACTTTGACTTCAACATTTCACACTAACAAATACCATAGCCAACACTAACACTAATTCTTCAAACATATGTCAGAATGGGTCCATCAAACCAACAAAACATGAAAACATTGAAAATATCTGAGCAGACAATCACAAACTAGGATGGTTATATAAAAATTAGCTAAGTGCCATAAAGCCCAAGAAGTCATTAAAATATTTTAATTCCCATTCAAGGGGATACAAAACAACATCATCATTAATCAAATGGCAAAGACCCCATCTGTGACCTAGGACTTTGAGGCCAGCATAAAAGCAATAAGAGGCCGGTCATCAATATTCTTGGGTGCAGGTCCTCATCCATCAGTTTATAGCAACTTAAATATGCCCATGGCCCCATTATACTATTTTAATTTAGAGTCAAAATACTTTCTTAAACTTGACCAATACAAAGTATGTTATAACAAATTATCCAAGAAAAGAGTTTGAATGACATATTCTATATTCTATATAATCAAGACAAGAAAGAAGAGCGTGACAACTTAAACTTGCATTTCAAATTACCATTGCATATCATGTAGCGAAATAGAAAGTACCAATATACCTGTGTTCATCTTTAGAACATGCCAAATTTGTTCGTACAGAAGGATGTGGAACCATAAATATCTTACTCCCAGTGACTCCATAAATGTCATGGCCACATATAACTCCAATTCGCTTCCGTTTTGTTACAAGTATCATATAATAAGGTTCCAAAAACTTGATAAATCCTACAAGCATAAAACAATTCATATAAATAAAAACCAATGTCTAGCTTTCTTCTCTTACTACACTACAAGCTTATGATGTTGTTCCACTTATCATCAACATCAAGTCATATTTAGTTTCCCATGTGTTTGATAGCATCATAATTAGTAACCTTTATTTTATTTCAACTTTTCATTAAGTCTTGTTACCACATATGATTTAAATAGTCTTATAAAGGTTGTCGTTCTAAGTAGTAGGTGTCTTGAAGAATAACAATAATAAACAAATAAGATTGCTATGAAGATTGCATAAACAAGAGTACACTACAAGTATAGGTAGTCAAGAAAGTATAGAAGGAAAGATATACTATCATCAATGTGGAAGACATCAGCGATATATCGCAATTTCCAAGCAAAAACAATAAATCAGACACTAAAAATAGCGATTTTTTGAATATATTGCGTTTTTTGCCAATTTTTGGAGGAAGGATCGTTACGAGAAAGACCTCAAATATCTGAAGAAGCAGATCAACTCATTCAAAGTCTAACTATTCAATTAGAAGAAGCTAAAAGAATTCAAGACAACCTCACAAAACAACTAGAAGAAAGTATTAATGAAAGTGAGAGACTAATGGGGGAGATAGTGACTCTAAGAACTCAACTACAAAAGAAAAATGTGAGTCAAGGCTATGACAACAGTTCCAAGATACTTGATCAGATCATCAGTAATCAAAAACCATACCTCGACAGAACAGATCTTGGTTATAAGAAGCATAATGATGAAGGTTCAAGTTCCAAGACATCTGAAGATAAACCAGAAGTTATCAAGGACCCTGTCATCCAAGAAGTACCCATATATCAGCCAAAACAACAACCGGAATGGACTCCAGTTGAAAATTGAAGTTTCAGACGGGCAACACCTCCAAGAAGACCATTTGTTCCCAGGTATGAATATTCGTTTTATGGTTATTGTTTTTCTTGAGGAATATTTGGGCATAAAGCTATGAATTGTTTAAAAGGAAGATATGCAGAAAACAGAAACAGGTATGAAAATTCTAGATGGCAACGAAACAACAACAGTTTTTCTCCTTTGGATTCTGAAGTCGAATGCCAGAAATGCAACAACATCGAGCATACAGCCAAGAATTGCAGAATGACAGTCCCTCCTACAGGCATTAAACAGGTATCAACCAATCAAACGGGTGACCAACGAAAAGTTTGGATAAGACAAAAGAACAATCTGAATATTCATGAATGTGGGATAGCTCTTCAAGCTCAAGCTCAAATCGGTAGCAGCAAATGGTATGTTGACAGTGGTTGTTCTAAGCATATGACAGGTAACAAAGGTGCTTTCATTTTTCTTGAAAAAAGATAAAGGATCTGTCTCTTTTGGAAAAACAAATCAGCAAAAGTTGTTGGAAAAGGTACAGTAAATCTTGGCGGCAAAGATACAGTAGCAGAAAATGTGTTGTTTGTGGACAGTATGAAGCATAATCTGTTGAGTGTTAGCCAAATGTGTGATCAGGGACATGAACTTACATTCAACTTAAAGACCTGCAAGATAAGAAAAGAAGGATCGGGAAAGTTAGTGGCTACAGCTACCAGGACTCCAAACAACATATATGTTCTGGACAAGATCAAGGAAGAGAAATGTCACCTAGGAAAAGAAGATGAGAATTGGTTATGGCATAGAAGAATGGGACATGTAGATTTTGATAATCTAGTCAAGATCAGCAAGAAGCGAGCCGTAAGGAACATGCCACAAATTACAAATCCTTCTGACACTATCTGCAAGCACTGTCAGCATGGGAAACTTACAAAAGCCAATTTCAAGACAAAAGAATACTCTTCTACAAAACCCTTAGAGCTTGTCCACACTGATCTATGTGGGCCAACCAAGAATAAAGGATTCGATGGTGAAGAATACTTCATGTTGCTCATTGATGAGTACTCCAGGATGACATGGGTATGCCTTCTTAACAGGAAATCAGAAGCCTTTGAATGCTTCAAGATCTTTAAAGAATAGGTTGAAAATGACACAGGTAAACGAATCAAGTGTCTCAGATCCGATAATGGCAGAGAATTTACATCAAATGAATTTTATAAGTATTGTGAAGAAAATGGTATAAAAAGACAATTTTCAGTTGCCAAAACACCTCAGCAGAATGGAGTAGCCGAAAAGAAGAACAGATCAGTGTTAGAAATGGCCAGAACTATGTTGAATGAATCTAAGCTAAGCGAAAAATTTTGGGCTCAGGCAGTACATACAGCAGTCCACATTATAAACAGAGGATTACTTAGAAGCAACAGTGATAAAACTTCTTATGAGCTATGGACAAGAAGAACAACTAATGTTCAACACTTCAAAGTGTTTGGAAGCAGGTGGTACATCAGAAGAGATGATCAGAAGATTAGAAAATTAGAATCTCGTGTAGACGAAGGAATATTTGTTGGGTACTCATCCACAAGAAAGGCCTACAAGTGTTACAACCTGAGATTAGGTAAGATAGTGGAAAGCATCAATGTAAAGATTGAAGAATCGAGCTTGCCAAAATTTCAGGAAGACTCAAAAGATCTCGATGATAAAGAAAAAGAAGATGAAGAAGATGATGACTATGATGAAGTAGAAGAAGAAGAACAACAACACAGAAAAATTCAGCCAAAAGGTACACAGGAACAACAAGTACAGGATCAGCAGCAAGAACAACAAAACTCTCCTAAGAATTGGTATCAAAAGAATCATCCACAGGAATTGATCATTGGTGACAAAAATGCCGACATAGAAACCAGAAAAGAACGAAGACAAGTCCGAAGACCAAAACAAGTATATTTCTCACTACTATCTACAGTTGAGCCGAGTAACTTTGCGGAAGCCAGTACAGATGAACATTGGGTCAAAGCCATGGGAGAAGAACTTGATCAAATCGAGAAAAATGAAACATGGGAACTTGTTCCTAGACCCAAGGACAAAAATGTGATTGGCACAAAATGGATTTTCAGAAATAAGCTGAATGAAGATGGACATGTAATCAGAAACAAGGCAAGATTGGTTTGCAAAGGATATGCTCAAATTGAAGGGATAGATTTTGAAAAAACATTTGCTCCAGTAGCCCGAATGGAAGCTATAAGAATGATATTGGCCTATGCTTGTGCTAAAAACATTAAAGTGTATTAAATGGATGTCAAATCAGCCTTTTTGAATGGCAAACTAGAAGAAGAAGTCTACATTGAACAACCAGAAGGATTCCAGCTATCAGTAAACAAGGACTACGTGTGCAGATTAAAAAGGGCTCTATATGGTTTAAAGCAAGCTCCTAGAGCTTGGTACTCTAGATTGGACAATTACTTGCAGAAACAAGGCTTCAAAAGGGGAACTACAGACAGCAATATGTATATCAAGATTGACCATGATAGCATACTTATTATTGAAGTGTACGTTGATGATATTATCTTTGGTAGTGATGATGATACTCTAAGCCGACAATTTGCCAAGGTTATGCAGAATGAATTTGAGATGTCGCTACTTGGTGAACTGACCTTCTTCTTGGGACTTCAGATATCACAATGTGAAGATGGCATCTTCATCTCTCAGACCAAGTACATTAAGGAAATGTTGAAGAGGTTCAAGATGGAAGATTGTAAACCTGTAAGTACTCCTATGATCACTAGTTGTATGCTGAGCAAGGAAGATGAATCTAAAGAAGTTGATCAAAGGATCTATAGATCAATGATTGGTAGTCTGCTATATATAATAGCCTCAAGACCAGGTGTGATGCAAGCTATCGGACAAGTTGCCAGATTCCAAGCTGCTCCAAGGGAAACTCATATTATAGCAGTTAAAAGGATCTTCAGATATCTCAAAGGGACTATGGATTTTGGACTTTGGGATCCAAAAGGAAATGAGCTAACATTGATAGCTTATTCAGATGCAGATTGGGCAAGATGTGTTGACGACAGAAGAAGCACCAGTGGAACAGCATTCTTTCTAGGCAATTGTCTAGTATCTTGGTCGAGCAAAAAGCAGTCTTCAGTGTCCTTATCAACCACAGAAGCAGAATATATATAGTAGCAACATGTTGTGCTCAAATTCTCTGGATGAAGCAAACTCTGCAAGACATACATGTGACATGTGATGAGCCAATTCCAATTTTATTTGACAATACTAGTGCCATCAGTATCTCCAAGAATCCAGTTATGCACTCCAAGACCAAGCACATTCCAATCAAGTTTCACTTTCTTCGGGAACAAGTCACAGAAAAGAATATCAAGTTGGAATATATTGGGACAAAAGAACAGATTGCAGAAATCTTTACTAAGCCTCTCCCAAGAGAGACTTTTGAGTACCTCCGAGAAAAATTGGGAGTCATACTATCTCCTAATTGAATTGATCCATCTTCAACAACACATCAGCATGATAAGGCGAGAAGTAATACTGCAAAGAGTACCCTTTGCCATTGATGCCAAAGGGGGAGAAAAAGTTGAACAAGGAAGGTAAAGGAAGCCTGCTCTAAGGGGGAGATTTGTGAACAAAGGAAGCTCATTCTAAGGTGGAGCTTTGAAGTTGTCATCAATGATAAAGGGGGAGATTGTTGAATAAATTGTCATTGATGCCAACAGGTGTGTGTCGGTGTGTCTTGGTGCCTGTTGAGGAGCCCCTGAGGGTTAAGAATGTATCAGTGTCTAAGGAGACCTTTTGACCTTGTCCAAGCCCAAGTCTGAAGCCCTTGGAGCCCTTGGGACATTGCCAAAAGCCCTGTACACCCAGTAGAGTGTTCAAGTACCCCTAAGTTGTCTTTTGGTTCCCCAGTTGTTTCTTCAGGGTTTCCCAGTACCACAACCATGCCCTATTGCCCTAGAATGTGTCCTTGGTGGGTTGAAGAAGTTGCAAGAGTCCAAATGACCCTTTCAATGGTCATTTGCGTTTGATAGAGGCCGTGACACCCTAAGAAAAGCCTAGGCACCCCACAACTTGATGGTCGTGTCTATAAAGCATGTGGCAACCTTGTTGGCCTAACTAAAGTCCCCAAAACCCTTTACCTTGGTCCCTAAGCCTACATTCTACTCTATGCCTTGCCCTTAAAACTCTAGTAATACCCCAATGTTATACGAAGATCCCCTATACATAAAACACTAACAAAACTTGTAACATTAAAAGATAATTAAAATAATATTAATAAATTACTTAAACCCTTACCTTTTATTATGGATTTGTAATGTAAAACAAACAAACTAATACTAAATAGGAAAGAGTTTTGAACACTTAAAAGCCTACACTAAACATCCATCTATAAAGATTAACCCTTTTTAATTAAAACTTGTTTTAAGTTAAATACCTAAAAACCCTAACCTCTCTTTATTTTTAATTAAAACTTGCTTTAATTAAATATTAAATTAAAAATTTAATTAATAAAGCATTCAAATATTTACCCTACTAAAGGTCGGCCCCATTTTAAAATTCAATTTCAAATTAAAAATTATTTTGGAAGGTCGGTTCAAAACATTTTTGATGGAAAACTACTATATATACCCAGTCAAACCTGTCATTTTGGCAGTGAAAAATTTGGATGAGCTCTGCAATTTCGACTGAGTTTTTGTGGGTATAACAGCAGCAGAGAAGGATCTGTTTTCCACAGTAGCAGCATAAGTATTTTTGCAGATTTTTTTTGGGGAGACTGTTTCCTTTTGGGGTTAAGACTATTTCCAAATTTGCTGCACCATACAGGAGGACAGTCCAATAGTAGAGAAGGCATAAAACAGTGAATGGTCCATGTTTGAAGTACAGTAATGCATGCTAGAAGTGGTGTGAAGATGATGTTGAAGTGCAAGGTGCAGACACAGTTGAAGTTGACAAAGCTTGACATTTCCTCAGCATGAAAAACAGTCCACAAGAGAATCATCTACAGCAGCTACCTACTCATCATACACTCAGTCTCAAACTCTAGTCTCTTCTACAGTATGTACACAGTCCATTTTTGTATCATCATCTACAGCACAAGGTATGTTGAACTATGATGTGTGTACAAGTGTTTGAATGTAAAGTGGTATGTACAAGCAATGTCTAAACAGTAGGTGAGTGTGAACACTATGTACAATGTACAGTAGTATGTAAAGTGGTGTGAATACAGTGGTGAGTAAAGTAGACAAAGTGTATGTACAATAGACAAGTGAATGTACAGCAGAAAAGTGTATGTACAAGTATGTACAGTGAAGTGTACAACTATGTACAGAGATTAGACAAGTGTATGTACAGTGTTATGTACAGTGATGTGTATTAAGTAAACAGTGATGAACTATGTACAGCAGTAGTATATTGATTTATATGCTAAGGTGGTGATCCATTACTTGTTCAGTGATTGGGTATGATGAGGTGTACAACAATGCACATGAGTAGTGTATGGCAGTGAAATAACTTATTGATATACAGGGATGACTTGGCAGTGATCAGAAAGCAGAGGATATCAGCAGCAGGAAGTTCAGGGATTGGTGTTGACAGGTCCACAGGTTCAGTAGTCCTTTTCTTAAACGACATATCAGTATACAGTGATGATTTGGCAGTGATCAGAGAGCAGAGGTTATCAGCAGCAGGAAGTTCAGGGATTGGTGTTGACAGGTCCACAGGTTCAGTTCAGAAGTACAAGATCCTTTCTTCTTTAGGGTGGTAGGGTGGTGCTAGGGCTCACAATTTTGTGAGTTGAGTTGTTGTAGCAGTTCGTCAGTTGCAGCTGACAAAGCCTAGGGGGTTGTAGCCCCTTCCAGTTGTAGCTGGAGAAGTCGTATTAAATTTGTTACCCCAGTTGTTGTTGGGTCAAATTTTATCATAAAAGGCTTCCGTGGTTTTACCCCTAAGACTTGGGTTTCCACGTAAAAATCTTGTGTACTGTGCATCTTGTTATTTTTCATGAATGTTGATGATATGCTGCTATGATTGGTGATTAGCAACTTGCTCTTGATTAAAATTTTATGATGATTGGCAAATATTGATTCACCCCCCTCTCAGTATTTCAACAATGACCATATAACAAACTCATAGTGTCTAGTAGGTTCATATTCAACGGTTGGACTCTAATAACCCCCCAAGTCCCAACTTTCAAAATCGGGCATTCCAGCTTTGGAGAAAGCAGGAAAAAAACTCATCAATTATTACTCGGCTAAAGGCAAAGCATAATCGATAAGGGAAAAAACTCCCTGGAATACCTTAGTTGATAGTCAAGTCTTAGGGAACCGAGCCACTCAAACCCCTACTAGAACACTTTATTACAAAAACCCCATGGGGCATGGTCATTTCAACAGAAAAATAAAAATGGCTAGCCAAAATTGGCTAAGTCTGAAAACTAAACCTCTGATACTCTGGATATGAACATGGATCATGTTCAAACACTGGCGGCTCAATGGAAGTTAAACTATTGTACAAAATAGTTGGTAACAGAGTCCATCTATCTAAATGTCCAAGGACTCCAAAAGATTCGAGACCCCTACAAACCAACCTTGAGCTTGACTCGAAGGGCCAGATGAGGCAATAGTCTCTGAAGAACAATAGGCCAAGTATGGGTACTATTCCCACCTTTCGCTGAGTCAACGAAGCTCCGGATGCGATGCACAAAAGAGACCAAACTGAACATTGTCTCAAGTTGGAAGAGTCAAGCACCAAACTTTGCTACGATGATGTAGAGGGAAAAGAAAACTCGATACATCAATCAATGTGTAATAACGAGATACACCGAAAAGATGTCTTAAGAAGGACTAAACACAACGAAAAGCATTGAGAGTCATATGGTTGCGTTTTTTGGTGTTTTTAGGATGGGATTTTCATCATACCCTTCTTGTTCTTGTGATGTAATTTTATGTAACATTATATACTGATATGATCTTTGAAGCAATATATGCAACATTTCAAAAAATATATTTATGTCTTAGGAGAAAGATGAGAGTTGGTGGTAACCACCATTATAAAATTATAATAACATGTGACCTAAATAGTAAATTAGGACACTTTATTTCACTCTCAAGACAAGAGTAATGTGAAGTACATCACTATACAACAATTATAAAATAAATACCATTTCACCCTTCCTTAATGATCATCTGAAAAACAAAAACTTGACCCAGAAAAAATTACAAACTTATCTCGACAAAAAATATTGTAAAAGATATATGTGATCCGCCTCTAAGTAGCACAACCAATCAGCAACTGAATATTATGACCTCAGTTATGGCCCCCTAAACAATAAAGGAAATTAAGTCGCAATGCTTAAAGTAGAATCTCAAGCCTTGATCATTTAAAGGTCCTAATGAACTCTCTTTGTTACCTTCGGGGATGATTTTAAAATAAAAAACTTTTCTTTGGTCACTAATTATTTTCCAAGATGGATATGTAACATGAAATCCGTTAGACGTGCAGACAATACTTTGTTAAGAAGAAAACTACAGATCAAATGCAAACATTATATAGATAAATGGTAATGCAAAGCAAGTGCATACCAACAATTCCATAGCAATTGGTGACAAAATTAAGGCCACCTGTAGACTTGTTGCCTTCATCTATCCTTTGTAGTAGTTCAATGCACTCATTTTGTGTGTAAGTAGTTGGATCATCACGAATTATTAATTCAGAGGGATCCAACCTATCTATCTTCAGCACTCTCCAATGTGCTCTTTGTTTGTCTCTTCCTATCAGATAAAAGTTCTGTGACAAATAAAAATTTCAAGCTTATATTAGCCTTCCGGTATACAATGAGATAGCTAAAACATGTTAATAAAATAGACACAAAAGGTGATATCATATTCATAAATTTATTTCGAAAGACTCGGAAATTAATTCAAAATATGTAAAAAACATACAAATTAAAGGTCAGCAAAATTATTACTAGCATAAGATCTTTAAAAATTGCACTACTTTCTAGCATGTTGGAATTTGGTTATCTTCCACCAAGCATAATTATTAAAGTTAATTATAAACATATAATGTTCTCTTGTCTGTAGTCTCAATGAATCTTATAGAAGTAATTTAGTAGAAGAATGGATATGTCTGAAGCCATGATAATAGGACCTTTGAAGTCTATACGTTATAAGCAAACAAGAATACTAATCTGTGTAACAAAAGATAAGGTTTAGCAAATTAATATATTATTATAATGTAAGCAGTTAATCACCAAAACAAATTATCTTCCAATAAAATGCCTTACCTATGCTTTCCCAAATGCATACATTAAGTCAAATTGTTCAAGGAAATTTAGCAAAAGTAGGCACTTCAGAAAATTCTAAAATCGACTCTTTCTTGGCTAGGGATTGAGCTTCAGAGCATGAGTCTGCCAAAGCCATTTACTCCTATCGTTGTTTCTCTTACTGTATATCCCATCTCTTTCATTGACCTAGGCTGGCCCTAACTGGTCCATTAGCTTTTCCATACGGTCTCTAGGTGCCTTAAATAGCACACTTTGGGCACAATCTCACATATGTTGATATGCATACTATTGGAGTTGGCAATGAAATTATTGTGTCTGATAGCAATGACCATGATGATCCCGCTCGAGGCACCTTGAAAGTATCCCAAGGTCTACCACAAGGTAATTTTGAAACTTCCAAAGAAATAACTATTGATACTGTAGTTTATGAATATGAAAATGTGTTTAACTCGTGCAAGAGAAAAAACATTGTTCGAGCATTTTGTTGGTAGGGTTTCTCCTGAAACCATTAATAGGGCCTAGGTTAAAGAAGTGTGAGAACTCCATGGTCGGCACTAGTTAAGTACCGAGAGCCTAACTAAATGCTTCTTCTTGTTTGCATTCTTTGAAAAAGCCCCCATCAATGTATTGTTTCTCACAATACTTGGGTAGTAGAAATATCATGGTTGTTTTTTTCAGAGACAATGTAACATTCATTTTAACTAAGGACAATAAATGTGATGTATAAGCATAATGATATAATGTCATTGAGTGAGAAATAAGTCATATGTAATAAATGGCATTTAAGCTAATGTTATTAATGAGGTTAGGTGAGTGGTTCCAAACAAGAATAATAAAACTTGCTTGATATATATACAACACCCTTGTATGTAATTTCAAAGCACATTGATGTCATACATCTCTCTTTTGTCTCATTTGTCTTCATACATATTCTCCATATTTTAGTTTAATACGGTATTAGATGGTCCAGTTCATAAATATAAAGATAGGTTAGTTGCAAAAGGATATGCACAAAGAGAAGGTATAGATTATGAGAAAACTTTTTACTCCCAAGGAAAATTGATTATAATCAAAATGTTGTTAGCTCTTGTAGCACAATTTGGATGATAGGTACACTACATGGATGTCAAAAGTGCATTACTAAATGGGGATTTGCAAGATGAAGTGTATATGGAGTAGCCTCAAGGATTTGTTGTTGAAGAAGAAAAGTTGGTATGTAACTTAGTGAAGCACTTGTAGGGATTAAAGCAAGCCACTCGAGCTCAATATGAAAAGATTGATTAGTATCTTAGATGAAGTGGTTTCAAGAGAAGTAATTATGATCCTAACTTGTATATCAAAGAAAAAGAAAAAGAACATATCGTTATGGTTGTATATGTTGATGACTTGAGCATTATAGGTGTTACACATCAGAGCTGCTGCAACATTCCAGCGAGGCTAAGCCTAAAGCAAGGGGTCAAATAAAATTATTATACAGGCCAAAGTGGGTTTTATTGTATGGATATTTGGAATGGGTGTTGTTTACCCCCTGGATTGGTCATGACCAGCCCCCTTGGTTTCACTCTCAGAAGTAATTGGCTTAGTGGCTTTGTTGACTGCCTCTTCGGTGTGTGGATGTCCCCACCATGCAGGGCTCCCACACCCCACTTCCCCCGTTTGGGGGAAGCTTGTATTGTCTTGAGTTCTTTATTTGCTTTTTACCTGCAAGTAGGATAGAAAAAGTTAGATTAGTTTCAATTTTATAAGTTGCTAGATCTTGAATTTGTAGCTTTAGATTAGCTTCTTTCAAGTTTTTATTTAGTTGTCTTTTGATATAAATTGATTAAAAGGAACATAAAGTCTCTTGAATCTCACCGCGAGGTGGATCAAGAGCACTCTCTGTCGGAGAGCCTTTTCATTTGTATCTTAGTTTAGTTTTTCATTTCATATAAAATTGCTAAAAAGAACATAAAGACTCTTGAATCTCACTAAAAAGTGGATCAAGAGCACTCTTTGTCGGAGCGCTTTTTGCATTAAGTAGTTTAGTTTTATTTTAGCACTTTCTTGTTCATAAATCTCTTGAATCTCGCCATAAGGCAAATCAAGAGTGCTCTCTATCGGAGAGTCAATGGTTTTTGTTTTCATCACATAATAAAATTGGAACAAACCTTTTGCTACACTGTGTATGCTCTACCCACTTGTGGGATACCCAGAAGCAGTTGTAGATTGTTAATTCCTCACATTTATCTCTACTTCAACCTTAATAAAATACGTTCTCGAGAAAACCAACGGAAATCCGTAGTTGATCGCTACAATCAAAAGTGGGCAAATTCTGCCCAGGGAAGCGGGAACCACTGGGACAAAACCTCAGAGCACCAGTTAGACTACACCCCTTGTTGGTGTAGTGTTGAACACAGCTCTAGAGATTCCAGCCAGCCCACATGTCCTTGTACGGAGCCACTTAGATTGTAATCTGGACATATCTCCTGTACCGAAAGGTATATCTTGGAGATCCCCTTTCCCATAATAATCCACCTCACCCTAAAACTTACAATAAAATTTACCAAGAGACATTTGCAAAACATCCTCAAGTACTCCAAAGCATTTCAAGACATTGACTCCATTTTTGGCACTGGTCACTTGTACAACAACAACAATTGTTCAGTATTTCATTTGCTTAATATCTATCTGGAAGATTGTTGCTATCTGCTTTAGTTATATCATGCTGTGGATGTTTCTTTAATTCTTTCATCATTATATTGTGGATGTGATCTATCTTCCAAAGTCATACTTGGACACAATTTTATTGCAAAGTACTCAAAACTCCTAAAAAACACGCATCCTAATCCATTAAAACATTTAAAACACTTAAGAGCCTTAGAAACTCATTTTAGGGTCTACCCCCCTTGGCTTCGTTAGGAGTTTGCCAAAACGGAGGAGTCGGGATCAGGTGACAGCACCTGACTCTTTGCTTGCCCCCAAGGCCACACATTCCCCAGAAGCAGCTTCAAAAGATTTCTGCTGCTGTGTGCACATCGGCGGGCAACATTCTTGGTGTCGTTGCCGAGGACAAATTTTTTGTTCCTGGACGACTTTAGCTTTGTTTTTTACCTTAATCTTTTTTGATAGATTTTTAGTCTAAATAACTCTCTGAAATTAGACTTGATCCATCTGGCGACTCCATTGTCTTTAAACTTACCAAGGTATTCAACAAGAAGGAACTCTGTAGGCTTGTTTGATTTCATCCCTGAACCTGAAAAGGTTTATTGGAGGAGATTAAACAGGTTATCTTCTTGTAGGATCCTTGAGAATTTAGGATCCGAGTCTGTTTCGGACATC
The DNA here is from genome assembly GCA_027924585.1 of Larix kaempferi. NCBI lineage: Eukaryota > Viridiplantae > Streptophyta > Pinopsida > Pinales > Pinaceae > Larix > Larix kaempferi. The sequence continues at coordinate 4,762,881 of BSBM01000674.1, forward strand.
CATTTCTTTTCATAGAAAATAATAAATGTTTATCTGACATAAATGGGTGAATTTTTCAACCCCCTTGACATTACTCAGATAGCAGGTCAACCGCATGATTTGCCAGACAAAGCTATCGATAAACTACCTAACTTCACTGGCACTGATCCCTTTTCCGTAAGTCGTCATCTAAAGAACTTTTCCAAATGTCTCAGTAGTGTGGTCAGAGATCCAACAAACAAACATGAAGATGTCTATATGAAGCTTTTTTCCCTATCTTTAGAAGGAGATGTTGGTGATTGGTTCATAAACCTACCTGACAACTCTTTTGCAACCTTAGAGGCCGTGAAAATAGCCTTCACCAACAAATTTGGGGAAAAGATAGAGCCACGTCATCAGCTAGCTGCCTTAAACAATATCAAGAGAAGCGAAAAATGAAACTGTGGATGAGTTTAACAAGAAGTTCACGGACTTAATAAACAGTATGCATGCGGAGTTTAAGCCTCCAGCGCAGCCCATTTTGATTAATTACATTGAGGCACTAAGTGGTGAAATGCAATATCAGCTTAGAGACAAAGAGCCCACCACCCTTTTGATGGCCCAAGATATGGCTGTTAAAATTGACAGAAACATGTAGGCATCTGGCAAGTCCAACATTCCTGGTTATTCAAAGGCCTTGACTCCCATGAAGCAAACTGAACCTAAGGAAAAGCCTTCCTTTTCCCAACGGGATATTCATGATAAAAAGATGTTAGAGATAATGGAAAACATGGAAATGAAATATGTTTCTCAATTAAAGGAAAAGCAAAATCGGGTCATAGCCATGGAAAGAGCTCAGACCCAACCCATTCAGAGAAATTACCCTCCAAAGACAAATTGGCCAAAGAAGTGTCCTAACCAGTTAGAAGTTGCTAACATGGTTGAGAACTATACACCGTTCTATAGGGCATGCAAATATTTCCATGAGGAATCCACTTGTTACTTTGCGTGTTATATTCAGAAACATGGGTTTCCGGAGGCTAGCAGCAGTGAGCAGGTTTCAAGCGAGCCTGATTTTGTCAATATAGTAGGTGATATCCACGCCATTCCTAGGGAAAGTTGGAAGCAAGCTAGGAAGTATAGTCAAGAAATAAATAACTTGACCAAAACCTATGGAGAAAGGCCTTCTCATGAACAGATCCATGATGATCCCATTGAAGAAATTTATCAAAGTCCAAATGTTGTTGAAAACCCTCCTCATGCCACCATAACAAAAGAAATTGAAGATTGGGAGTTTTTTCAAGACTATTTCAGTGACGATGAGCACATGTGTACTCATGATCCGCCTACAAAAGAAACCATTACAGAAGCCCATATTGAAATACATGAGGAGGTTTGTAATGTGTATAATGATGTCGGATCAGAAGGTTTACTTCCTTATGACCTTTTTTCTGAAGAGGAGGATTATGAGCATGAAGAGGACAAACATAGCCTGGAGCATGATATAAGTGACGAAGAATCCATCATGATTGGCATAGATATTGATGAGGATAAATGGACATTTATAGAGAACCCCATCTATGCTATGTCTGAAGAAATAAATGATGAGCCCGAATCCTTTGAGAGCATAAATGAGAATCCCATATATGACATATATGAAGAAAGAGAGTTTAAGTTAGAAGCTCTTGATGATTTTATTGAAAATCCCATTTGTGAGGTGTTCAAAGAAGGAAGCATGTGTTGGGTATGTTATATCTCTTCACATGGTCGCTGCGTGTACAACACGATCCCTACGGCACCTTCGATTCGCCTGCGCCGGGCGCGTCCGGAGGGGGGGGGTTTAGAGGGGGGGGTAGCCCGACAGGGCCCACCCCCTTCGTTTCGGACCGTTAGGTTCCGAAACGACACGGAGGGGGGGGTTAGGCCCCCGGAGTCCGCGCGGAGCGCAAAAATTTTTTTGGGTTGCTTTTTGCTTTTTCGCGATTTTCGACCCATTGTACTCTATCTAATTCCGGTAAAAGAAATTAGGGTTGTAACCTAATTCGGGTAAACGAATTAGGGTTTTAGATGCTGCAGAATACCATTTATTGTATTGTACATGTAAAATAAACATATAATGAGAAAGGAGCTATGCGACTCTAAGTTTTGCTGGTTTTTTCCCGGTTAAGGGTTTCCAGGTGAAAATCTCTGTGTAATGTGTGTGCCATTGTGTATTTTCTGTAAATGCTTAAGAATCGATATATGTTTGTACTTCACTGTTAAGGTTTAAAACTTACATTTGGTATCAGAGCAATTTTGGGTTCAGAGGGACGCCTTTGTTTCCAGGGGTTTGGCTCGATCTTGGATTTGTGATAAACCTGGTTTCAGTGGGAGCTTTGCAGCGGTGATTTATTCTTTGTTTAAAGAATGGCGAGCAGTTCTAGATTCGAGATTGAGAAATTTAATGGTCATAGCTTTGAGCTATGGAAGCTCAAGATGGAAGATCTTCTGGTAGATAGAGAACAATGGATCGCAGTAGATCCAGGTACCATGCCCTCTGGTGCGGTAAAAGAAGAATGGGAAAAGCTGGAAAGGAAAGCAAGGAGCACTATTCGTCTTTGCCTTGCAGATTCGGTATTGGTGAACGTATCTGGAGAAGACACTGCAAAGAAGCTATGGGATAAACTGGGAAGTCTGTATCAGTCAAAGTCCCTGGTAAATAAGTTATTTCTGCGAAAGAAATTGTACCTTCTGAGGATGACTGATGGAGACTCTGTTTCAGAGCATCTAAACGCCTTCAATACTCTGGTAAGTCAGTTGACATCTGTTGGTATTAAACTTGATGATGATGAAAAGTGTATTAGTCTTTTGTGCTCTTTGCCAGATTCATGGGATAATCTGGTCATAGCTATTGGGAGTAATGCAACCACACTAAACTTCGATGATGTGGTTGCATCCTTACTATCGGAGGAAATGAGGCGGAAATCCATAGATAGTTCAGCCAAGGATGCCTTATTTGTAAGAGGTCGCCCTGGAGACAGATCTAAAAATAAGTCTTCAGGTGGTAGATCTAAATCTAGAGGGAGATCTAAATCTCCAGGACCTTCTGTAAGAAAATGCTGGAAGTGCGGAAAAGCTGGGCATTACAAGAAGGATTGTAAATCGAAAATTACTGATAAAAGTAGAGGACCTAATGACGCTCCATCCGCAGATGGGAAAGAATCTACAGAGGAAGGAGGAGATGTGTATCTGGCATCTTCAAGTACACATGCAGAGCATGATTCGTGGTTGATTGACTCAGGTGCGTCTTATCATATGACTCCCCACAGGGAGTGGTTTTCTGAATACGAAAAGTATGATGGAGGAGATGTATTTCTGGGAGACAACTCGGTAGCGAAAATCATAGGTCGAGGAAAGGTCAAGCTACTGCTCAAAGATGGAAGGGTTAAAACTCTTCCCGGGGTTCTGCACATTCCAAAGTTGGCTAGAAACCTTATATCTGTAAGTAAAATGGATGATGCAGGTGTGAAAACTCTATTTGAAAAGAACACATGCAAAATGGTTCGAGAGTCATTGGTGTTGATGAGGGGAGTTCGGATTGGAACTCTATACAAGTTGTTGGGAAGCACCTTCAAAAATGGATGTAACAGCACTATTGTTTCTGAGGGTAAAAATGAAGGAGACAGAGTCCTTGCTGTCTCTAGTGAGAAGACATCGCTATGGCATCGAAGGTTGGGACATATTGGAGAAAAGGGTCTTCGACTATTACAAGGTAAAAGTATGGCTGAAGGCATGTCTGATTTCACATTAGATTTTGATTTCTGTGAACATTGCTTATATGGTAAACAGAATCGAGTAAGATTCTCATCTGGTGTTGTAAGAGCTAAAGGAATCTTAGAGTTAATACACAGTGATGTTTTTGGACCTGTGCCTGTTCCATCACTTGGTAAATCTGTGTATTATGTTTCATTTATAGATGATTTCTCAAGGAAAACTTGGATTTATTTCCTGCGTAAGAAATCTGAGGTTTTTAATAGATTCAAAGAATTTAAGGCTCTTGTAGAGAATCAAACTGAGAAGAAAATAAAAGTACTCAGAACAGATAACGGTGGAGAATTCTGTGAAAGTGAATTTGAGGAGTTCTGTAAAACGTGTGGAATAGCAAGGCAAAAGACTACTCCATACACACCTCAACAGAATGGGGTTGCAGAAAGGATGAACAGGACATTGATGGAAAAGGCAAGGAGTATGCTCAGTGGTGCAGGGCTAGCACAACAATTCTGGGCAGAAGCTGTTGACACTGCGTGTTACCTAGTGAATAGGACACCCACATCAGCGTTGGTTGACAAGACACCTCATGAGGTTTGGACTGGTAAGAAACCCTCTCTCTCTCATCTCAGAGTGTTTGGGTGTGATGCTTTTGTACATGTTCCAAAGGAGAAAAGGAGCAAGTTGGATAATAAGGCGGAAAAATGTATCTTCATTGGTTACAAGGATGGAGTGAAAGGTTACAAGCTGTGGAACCCAGTAAAAAGGCAAACAGTTTACAGTCGAGATGTGATCTTCAGAGAAGTTGAAAGCACTTCCAGGATTGAGGATGTACCAAAGGAAAAGGATTCAGAGAAGCTACACTTTGATATCAAGGATGAAAGAGGTGACTCTTTTGAGGAACCAGATTCGTCTGAATCAGATGAGGAGGCAGAATCGTCTGAATCAGATGAAGAGGCGGATCCACAGACTCCGGTATTGAGGAGATCTGACCGAGAAAGAAGGCAAGTTGAAAGGTACAGTCCCCCTGATTTTCGTTCTAATTTTGTGTTATCTATTACTGATGATGATCCTAGAACTGCTAAAGAGGCAATGGATTCAGAAGATAGTAAACTATGGAAGAAGGCCATGATAGAAGAAATGGATGCCTTGGACAAAAATGAGGCATGGGATCTGGTTGAGTTGCCAGAAGGAAGAAAGCCTATTGGAAGCAAATGGGTATTCAAGAAGAAGTTAAATGCAGCAGGTAAAGTGGAGAAGTACAAGGCTCGACTAGTTGCGAAAGGTTACTCCCAAATTGAGGGCATCGATTTTGGTGAGATTTTTTCACCTGTTGCAAAATTGACTTCTATTAGATTTCTTTTATCTATTTCTGCTGCTTTTGATCTTGAAGTAGAACAGATGGATGTAAAGACAGCTTTCCTACATGGAAATCTTAATGAAGAGATCTATATGAAGCAACCAGAACGGTTTGTGGTGAAAGGAAGAAAGGAGCTTGTCTGTAAGCTGAAAAAGTCTCTCTACGGTTTGAAACAATCTCCCAGAATGTGGTATCAAAAATTTGATACTTATATACTGGGACTTGGTTTCTCAAGAAGCAAAGCTGATCACTGTGTTTATTTTAAGCTAATTGGTGATCATTTTATTTATGTAATATTGTATGTTGATGATATGTTGCTAATTGGAAACAACAAAGAAATCATCAAGGATGTCAAGAATCAGCTGTCATCTGAATTTGACATGAAAGATCTTGGTGCTGCAAATTTCATTTTGGGCATGGAAATAAAAAGAGATCGTGAAAACAGGAAACTCTGGTTAAATCAGAGGAAATATGTTGAAACGATATTGAAGAGATTTAATATGCAGGAAAGCAAACCAGTGAAGGTGCCCATTCCTGTAGGTGTAAGGTTATCTGCAGAACAGTGTCCCACTACACAAGAAGAGGTAGAGGACATGTCTCATGTTCCATATGCTAGTGCAGGGGGGGGGTTTAGAGGGGGGGGGTAGCCCGACAGGGCCCACCCCCTTCGTTTCGGACCGTTAGGTTCCGAAACGACACGGAGGGGGGGGTTAGGCCCCCGGAGTCCGCGCGGAGCGCAAAAATTTTTTTGGGTTGCTTTTTGCTTTTTCGCGATTTTCGACCCATTGTACTCTATCTAATTCCGGTAAAAGAAATTAGGGTTGTAACCTAATTCGGGTAAACGAATTAGGGTTTTAGATGCTGCAGAATACCATTTATTGTATTGTACATGTAAAATAAACATATAATGAGAAAGGAGCTATGCGACTCTAAGTTTTGCTGGTTTTTTCCCGGTTAAGGGTTTCCAGGTGAAAATCTCTGTGTAATGTGTGTGCCATTGTGTATTTTCTGTAAATGCTTAAGAATCGATATATGTTTGTACTTCACTGTTAAGGTTTAAAACTTACAGCATGGACCTTAAAACCTTGGGATATCTTTGCATGGTGAAGGAGCATGAAATTTTTTCATACGAGCAGTTAGAGCCATGCATGAGTATCGACAATGAGGACTTGGAGAAGCAGTGCAATGAAGAGTCGGATCATATACAACTTATTGAAGAGCAGTCTCAACCATTGTCTCTACATGCAGAGATTCCTTATAATTTGGAGCTGCTTGGGGCTTATACTTTCACAGAAAGTCACTATCAGAAGAGCCCTTCAAATCAGTATGATGAGGTACTTGGACTGCCTTATCATTCTGAGTTTTTTCTCATCCCTATCCTTTCATGGATAGAAGAGGCCTGCGGGAGGATTTACTATGTGGGGAAGCACTTCAAAGATCTATCACATACTTATGATTTCCCATCCAACCCTCCCATCCAGAATATCCAGGCAGGTTTGCACTTTCTAATAAGCATGTCCTTGCTTTGGCTGGTAACCAAAGACAAGGTAAAAAATTATTATATTGATGGCATGCTTAGATGGTTACATTGGATTTCTGATTACACTTAACATTTTCCTTTATGTTAAGCTTAGAGTAGGAAAAATAAGCTCCTCAAAGTGAGCCCGCCCTTTCTGCACTTCATTTTTAGTATTTTCCTTTATGTACTTAGGAGTTTTTTTTATTAGTTTTATTCTTTCAAATAAAATGCAGCTTGTGGTTCATTGCCTTTTTTATATAAAACTTGTGCTACTGAAGGTTTTATGTCAAGTTGAGATGTTTTTACAGGTTATATAAAACCAGAGATTTTGGTGTTCTCGTATCCTCTCCTTGCCTGAAGGCCAGATCGAGCACACGTCCCGTAGTTGGAGCAGAATGTTACCAACTATTTTGTACAATAGTTAAACTTCTATTGAGCCGCCAGTTTCATGAACATGTTCAATGTTCATCTTCAGAGTTCAAAAGTCATTTTCAGGGCAATTTTTGCCCCTTTTGTGTTGAAATATTGTAACTTCTAAGAATATTCTATTTGTACTTTATTATCCAGAGATGTTTCATTCCTCCGTCTGGACTTTATTATATATCCGGAGATGTTTATTCCTCCGCCGGGATGTTGTAACTAGGGTTATTAGACTTCCCTAGTGGGGTCGGCCCTGAGTTAAGTGTTTAGGGGTTATTAGACTCTCCTCGGAGAAGTCAGCCCAGTTAGGGTTAAAAGTCAAGTGAAGTAAAGTATAAATAGAGGAGGTGTGTTCCTCATTTGAAAAACACACTCACTCATTCACTCACTTGTGAATTGTGCATAGGAGAGAGAGAGATCTGCAAAAGAGGAGAAGGAGCTCTTGTTTGGGGATTACATCTTTGTAATTGTTGGTCATCTATATTGAGGAAGCTTTGCTCGGTTTTCTACCCCATGAGGGTTTCCTAGGATAAATCTGTGTCTATCTTGTGATTGTGTTTCTTTCAGTGATCCTTATTATGCTCTTGTTGTGAATTTTATGCTAAACTTAACATTTTGTAATAAACTGCATGTTCACACCCCCTTGGGGAAATTGTAAAAAGTTGGTCTAAGCATTGTCCTTTTATAAAAGACTTGGCTTACCTTAGGTTTGGCTATCAGGTGGATACTCTAGAGTGTTTTTTCCTTAGGATTTATGCGCTACTCTTTAGTGGCGTATAATTCCTGAGTTTTTCACTCACACCTCCAAAGTTGGAGTATTCTCATGGTGGTCGAACCTAAGGAGGTTATTAAAGTCTTCATGTCTAGGATTTTTTACATGCTAGCCATCTCGAATAAGTCGTATGGACATGCACTAGGTCCCCTAGGAGTTTGAGTCGATTCCGAAGAAAATAATTTTTTCGTAAATTGGACCATTTTTAATGGTTTAATTGGAAAATTTCAAAATGTGATAAAAGTGTCATCTGGAGCGTATTTTGGCGTGGGGAGGCTCGTTTTGATGCTCAAAGCGTTCTCTTTACCTTGGTGCCCACTTTCTTCAGGTTCTGGGCGACTATGTCGCCTCTGGGAGCAGTTTTGGCTAAAATGCATCAAATTGACATTTAAATGCTAAAAAAATAGAAATTGCACATCAGGACAAAAATTTTTAAAAATGACAAAATTGATTAAAAAATTATATGGAAAGGGGTGGCATGGTTTGTTATAAGGTGTACGACCATATCATAATTAAAAGCACATGTTGTAATATGAACTTCAGATAAGCGTGAAAGTTCCAAAATTAATGAAAAGCATGGTCCTCTTTGTTGATGTATTTGTAACTTCGGAATGTATTTCACTTGTATATTTTATATTGTATTCATATGTAATTGTACTTTCAATGGAGAGGTTTCATTCCTCCGATTGGGAAAGCTATTATTGTATTTGATAGGGTTATTAGACTCCCCTAGTGGGGTCGACCCAGTTAGGGTAAAAGGCAAGTGAAAGTAAAGTATAAATAGAGAGAAGCACCTCACTATTTATCCATTCACTCGCTCACTCTCGCACAAGTGGAGGAGGAGGAAGCTGCTGGAGACCATCTCTTTGTTTTGGGGTTTTGTATTATTGCTCATTCTATCTCTGAGGAAGTTGCAAGGTTTTCTTCTTTATGGTTTCCCCGGTGAAATGCTTTGTGTTTATTGTCTCTTCTGTTTGATATGCTGTGCATGTTGTTCTCTCATATAAGATCCTAGATCATATTCAATTAAATTGTGAAAAACTAACATGGTATCAGAGCTAACTTGAGAAGAAGACATTGTGCAGCTGCGGAAGCTAGGGCTTCTTAATTTTTCGGTCTCTCTCCACAGATCATCAGCAAAAGGAGGCTAGGCTAACTCTCCCAAGCAGGGGCATCTTTCTGTCGAAACAGAATTTAATTTCGAGCATTTTCAGTTTTTGCCCTATCACTACTGCAGGAAATTAGGGCTTTTGACAGAAGTGGAATTTTGGAGTGCTCTCAGCACAGGATTGTTCTCCTCATCAAACTCGAAATTTAGAGACCAAGATCGAATTTTTTGGTTGGGTAGAACCCGGGATTTGTCAAACCCTAGTTTGACTTTTGGACCAGAAAAACTAGAAATTGCAGATCTGAAATTCGCAAGTCACTTTTGAGGGGTTAATTTTTGGAATTTTCAAAATCCAAGTGCACGAGCATACTCGCCTCATCCAGGAGAATCTTTTCGTGAAAACATAATTCAACTCCGAGAATTTTCATTTTTCGGCCCGTCGCTGCTACCAGAGGAAAACTAGGGCATCAGATATTTTAGGTTTTTGTTCACTGATTCAGGAAAGTGAGTACATTGGACAACTTGCCTTGAGGAGGCACATCTATTTGTCCAACCAGAAGTTCCAAATTCCAACTTTGGAAAATTAGGGTTTCTCTAACAAACCCTAGGCCAACTAGCTCCAGATCCAATCCGAGCATCTCAGATTGGTACGATCTAAATCTTTTGTATTTCCATTTGAGGTTCTCATTAAATATGTCTCACCACACCAAGCTTGAGGATAAGCTTGAAGGGGTTGATAACTTCCAAGCATAAAAGTATAGGATTACACTAATCCTTGAAGAGAATGAATTGGACACCTATGTGAATGAAGAGGTTCCAGTTCCAGAGGGAGATGAGTCTAAGGCCTTACATAAGAAGAACTTGGTCAAGGCCAAGAGGATCATTGCAGATTCTATCAAGGACCATCTCATACCACATGTGTCATCCTTAAAGACACCCAAGGAGATGTTTGATTCCTTGACCAAGCTATTTGAAGGAAAGAATATAAATCGAAAGATGACATTGCGGAACCAATTGAAGAATGTGAAGATTCAAAATACAGAGACCATGTAGTCTTACTTTACAAGGGTCTCTAAGATAAAAGAACAACTTGAAGCTGTGGGAGAAGACATAGAAAATGGAGAAATAGTGATGACCACCTTGAATGGTCTCCCTAGGTCATGGGATTCCTTCATTCAAGGAATTTGTGCTAGGAAGAAGCTCATCGCATTCAATAGGCTGTGGGAGGAGTGCTCACGGGAAGAATCTCGAATTGTAGCTCGAGAAGAAAAGATGGGTAATGAAGACCAGGCTCTCACAGCACACACAAGGAAGAATAACAACAAGAGGGAGCATCCTCATCACAAGAAGGGTAAACACCACCACCACAATCGAAGGGAGAACTTTGGAGGATCCATGAGAGATCTTTCTCACATTCGATGTTATACTTGTGATGAGAAGGGGCACTATTCCAGGAACAAAAGCAGCTCCCACAAGAAGAACAACAACAAGAAAAGACACCATGCTCACACTGCAGAGGATGATGAACCTCCAAGGAAGAGAACCAAAGAACACAGTGAAGATCTTCAAGTGATGAAGAATATGTATTATAATGAAGGTAACCAGCTACAAGGGCTTATTTAGAAGGTTCCACCTCATAAGGTGAAGCTAAAGATGACTTTCAGTATTACATGAAAGGAGTAGAAGAGGCTACTATGGAGTTGGACTCCGGAAAACTAATAAAGATCAATAATCTATGGAAGAACCTCTCATCCATTTTCAGCATTGGTTAAGGTGCACACTATCAGAGACTCCAGTAGTTCCTGCAAGGAAGCAAAGATTGAGAGGGAGTCCACCCAACAACCAAACAAAGATAAGTTTTTGAATTGTCATGTCTTGTATATATGATTACTTAAATGATGTTGTTAAGTCATGTACGTACTTATGTTCCTAGATTTAGGATGTATATTATGCATGTTAGAAAAGTTGCATTAATGAACAAGATACTACTAATATGCAAGTAATAGGTAAGTGGCCTATGGTACTGTACAACACTCCATTGCTACTTATTTAGATTGAAATCTCTTTGCCAACATGTTGGGAGTAGTGCACACTCTTAACAATATTCTGGTAGAGATGGAAGGCATCTAGAAAGTTAAGGGATATAGATAAATGTTGTATTGAAGCATTGGCTAAGATAATTGCATGACTGTATGACCTATGTCTTTATGCATAAGAATTTGTTCTGAAAACTATGAGATGTTTCTAATCATGCAATTGAACTTGACTTGTAGGAAAGATTGTATACCATCACCTACGAGAGAGACTTGTTTCGAAGAACGAGCGACGAAGACTCAGCATACAACAAATCCAGAAAGCTACCTGTTGAAGACATTGAAGAACCAAAAGCACCCACGATCAGAGATACAACAATGAATGAAGTAAATCCAGAAGAAGACCGTGAGATGGAAGATCCATGGGAACCTGTAGATCCACCCCATGAGAAGAATTCTCACAAAAGGAAACCAGCATGGCTACGAGAGGTAATTCAAGATGCAGAAAGATATGGCACTTCAGAAGGAATGCACAGAGGAAGCAAGAGACCGAGGCCATACACCAATTATGTATGCCTCACACAACAACATAGAATTTTCATCACACAAGAAATGTATGCCTATGAATTGTTAAACAAGTTTAGAATGGAAGAATGCAATTCTAGCAAAATGCCAATGGAGGTAAACCTTAAACTTTTGAAAGATGAATCAGAAGTGGTTAATCAATTGACCGTCAACTTCTAGGAGGATTAATATATTGTACAACAAGCAAGCAAAACATAACTTTTGCAGTTGGTATGTTATTAGCATTTTAAAACTATCTCAAAGAAACACATTTGAATGCAGCAAAAAGAGTGCTAAGATATATCAAAGGTACCTCATACTTTGGTATTGTACCTGAGAAAATGATAATTTCATGTTGAATGGTCTTTCAGATATAGATTGGGCAAGTGATATGGTGAGAGAAAATCTAGAACACATTATCCTTTTATTCTTGGTAGTGGAGTGATTTCCTAGACAAGCAACAACCTTCAATGGCTCTTTCAACAACAAAAGCATAATACAGAACAACAGTTGGAGCAACATGTGAAGCAATATGTTAAGTAAGATTTATGTGATTGGAAGCTTCCACAAATGCAATGAACAACTTTACATTGTAACTAGTTGAAAAAACCCATTAAATTTCAAAATCAACTATTTCTCTAACTTCTCTCCAGTTCAACATAAGGCATACAAAACTAATTGTTTGAATTGTGCCCTACTCTTCCAAAGGAGCTCAAAGATATGCCCAATCACTTAAAATTTACTTAAATTTTACTTTGAACACTTTGAGACCTTCCAGAAGTTGTTAAGCACACTAACGTGTGGGAATCAACTCCTCCCTCATTTCGGCTCCCAAAGCATGCTTCGAACTAGACCAAGGTGAGAGCATTCCCAAAACACCGTTATTCCTTCCAAATAAGAGCAAGGCAAGAGTGTCCCTAAGAGTGTACTCCTTGTTACCACCAAGTTTGCACTAGGATGATCTCGAAGATTGAAGATGAAGATGATCACCTAAAAGACTAGTAGGGCTAGCACCTCGCCAAGCATTACTCTCTTCTTCTTCTACCTCTTATCGGTTCCCTATATCTCTTTTTCTCATGGTCAAAAGATGATAATTAGAAAATGACATGACATCTATATTATGTGTAAAAGGTCTAGCCCAACTATGACAGTTACAGTGAAAGGTGGTCTGGAATTTTTTATTATTGAGACAAATATAGATACTAGTGATCTATATTGTCAAAAAAATTCAACTTTTTTCACTCAATCATGCCTCCAAATACATGAGCATCCTCATTGCATCTACCATAAGCTAGTGTCTTGTTATCCACTAAATTGCACTTCATGGATTCCAAGTGAACCGTTGAAGTTGTGAACATTTTCAATGTTCATCATCAGTGTTCCGAGATCCATCAGGCCAAAAAAAATTTGGCCCTTTGTAATTTTTGCATGTCCAGACCCCTGCGGGGGAATTGTAATAAGTTGGTCTAGCATGAGTGTTTTTTATGAAAGGTTTGAACTTCCTCAACGTTTGTTATCAGGGGAATACTCTAGAGTGTTTTTTCCTTAAGGGATTATGCGTTACTCTTCAGTGATGCATAATTCCCGAGTTTTTCACTCACACCTCCAAAGTTGGAGTGTTTCCATGATGGCGAATTTTGAGGGGTTATTAAAGCCTACTGGAATGTATTTTTGTAACATGCTAGCCATAAATATTGAGTCATATGGACATGCACTAGGTCCCCTAGGATTTTTGAGTCATTCTGAGAAAATTATTTTTTCTCAATTTATGAGATTTTTTAATAATTTAATTAAAAAATGAGAAAAGTGATAAAAGTGTGGTTAGGAGGTGAAATTTGGCATGGGGGTGCTCGTTTTCTAACCCAAATGACCCATAAAACCCCCAAACCCACTTTTCCTAAGTATTGAGTGATTATTTTTCACTTAGTCAAGTTTCTCTCCAAAATATTAAAAAATAATTATTTAATTCAAGAATAATGGATTTGGAGAAAATCCAAACTCCTAAAATAATGGTGGGTGGTCTGGGGAGTTGGTTGGGATGACTTGGCAAAGTCATTTAATAAAGATTCCAATCATTAGGAGCTCTTTGGGCATTGAATACACTCCCATGAGGTGGCCATCCCATTGAACACCACTCCAACCACCATATCAATCATGATTTGGATCCTACACTTGTCATTTGATGCCCTAAATGGCTCTCTTCTTCACAAATTCGAATTTGCTCTTGGAGAGTGTTATAAAAGCAAGGCTCTTGCTCCATTATTAACATGGATGCATAGAACCTCTGCTATTTTGTATTGCTATTGTTATTGAATATAATTTTGAAGGCTTTGGAGGTCAATCTTGCATTGGTGTTGGAGCTTTGGATCATGAGGTGACATTGCATTGTTTTTCTTTCACTATTTCTTGCTTGCAATTGTGTAGATCTAGTTTATTGATTATAGCAACAAGTATTTACGGTTGATAATTTACTTGTTGGTGCTTAGATATTAGGAAATTCAAATGTAACAAACAGTATTCGGTTGTACTTATGTTCATTTGGTTTCATTTTACTCTAACACACTAAGATCTCCATTGTTGTTTTGCAAGTCTTTTGTGATTGTTTTCAAGCTACAGGTTACAAGCTTGAGGGGATTTGGAATTCGGTTGTTCCACCTTCTCTTGGGCAACTTTTTATCTAACATCTTTTGCATACAGATTTCTTCAAAGACACTTTACAAGAAGCAGCATTGGAAAACACAAGTTTCATCCATCTCTTTCAAAACAAACTATCTTTTTTCCCCACTTTTTCTTGATTTGCTTAAGAAGTAGATCCATTCTTCTTTCAGCATTGCAAACCAGTTTAGATCTGATATTTCAATTAAAAGTCTTATCATTCATTAGATCTAGGCTAGAATTGAGATTTTTTATACTTAGAAAAAAATTTCGAAATTTTTCTAAGTGTAAAATTTTTCAAATTTTTTATTTTTTCCTTGTCTTTCCCATCATATTTCAACACTTTTAACTTGCTGGTTTTTAGCAGGTCTGCACATAAAAGTGGAGTTTTGGAGTGACCAAGACCATCAAAGAAGGCTTAAAACAAACCGGTGGACACCCAATTCATTGTAGCACTATTGTACATCATTGTAAGCTCTTAGATCCAAATTTAATGGACTAAGAAGCACTTTATTTTCAGCATAAATTGTAAAAGATTTAAACGAGAGCAGTGGGGTAACCAGCACCCACATCCCATCCCCCCTGGGGGGATTTGCGTTTTTGTCAGTTTTTGTGTGATTGAGTTTTTCTAACTCCACCTTTTCACACACTCACTTTTGAAGTGCAGAGTGTATCCTCCATTTAATTTTGCAACTTAAATCATTTCTTAATTTTTCATTTATGCAAAAATAGAATAGAAATAAAATTGTCCTCGTCACCACGAAGTATGCACTCACCTTCACCCAAAGGCAATTTTGTTGATTAGTGAAGGTTGATCAAAGAGTGACGCATAAGATTGGCCACTAATATCTTTTCATTTACAAGTTTGCATTTCAATTTCATAAGTCTCTTGAACTTAGCTGAAAAGCAAGTCAAGAGCGCTCTCTGTCGGAGGGTCGATGCTTACTTGCTTCTAAACTTGAAATAAACTATTTGCCTACACTGCATATGTTCTACCCACCAGCAGTACGTCTAAGCTGTGGGATACCAAAAGCAGTTGGAAGCATTTTTTAATTCTCACATTTAACTTAATCAAGTCATCTAATAAAATTAACTACCCGAAAGATAGTGAAAATCCGACACTTCGAAACTAAACTTTGGTGGGGGTTCTGCCTGGGGACGCTGGGTCGCTGTACTCTGACCTTGGGGCACCGTTAGACTACATCCTTGATTGGGTGTAGTGTTGAACACGCGCTCAGGGTATTGAAAGTCCAACATGTCCTTGTACAGAAGCACCAATTTCTAGATTTCCGGACATTCCTCTCAGTCCCTTTACGGTATTTCGAGAGTTTCCATTCTTTTCCCTAATCAAGATTCATCTTAATAATTTAAAATCAACCAAGATACAATTGCACAACATTTACTTTACCAGCATTTACAATTTTCGCACTGTGTTTTGACTCCATAAGGGCACTAGTCCTTGAACTATTCATTTTCTTTTTATCAATCAAGTATTTGTGCATCTTTATAATTCACAATAATTTATCTGACTTTATGCTGGTGAAAGCTCTCTTAATTATTGTTGCAATTTCATCTTGAACCTTAATCAAAAACTCCCAAAACATTAATAAACAACCCATCACTTAACTGGAAGACCCTAACAACCTTAGAAACTTTCCATAGGGACTACCCCCCTTGGCTTTCGTTGGGAATTTTGCCTAAACAGAGGAGTCAAGAACCAAGTGACATACTTGACTCGAGACTTGCCACCAAGGGCACACCGAGAGGCAGCATAGATTTCTGCTGCGACAAAGACGGTGTGTAATCCGATGGCAACATGTCTTAGCCTTAGTCTTTTATCATGCATTAATAAGTCTGTCACCATGATTTTGTATTTTTTTGGTTAGTATTTGTCCCTTGGGGGGATAAATGTTGTAAAATTGTATTAAAATTATTAAAGAGGGTGTCAAACACCTTAGTATACATCATACACCCCTTTAGACCCTCTCATTTAGCCTAGCACACACCTTGGAAACAAAATCCCATGATTTTTGCATGTTCTAAACAAATTTGAGTGACTTTAGAAGCTAGGTAAAAGGGAAAAATCCCTAACTCGCCCTCTTTGAGTGAAGTGTCATTTCTGATTGGATTTAGTCTCAATCAATCCCTATTTTTCACCTTCTTGTCTCCTAGGTGGTGCATGAGGAGCCCCTAAGCTATGGTTAACTTCATGAGGTGTTAAATTACACTCTAGTTAACTTTATGAGGTGTCATATGACACTCTAGTTCACTCCACTTCATGAAATCCGCCCCCCTCTTCCTATTTTGCTATTTAAGCAAGCTCTCCCCTCTCTTTTCTTTGTGGGTTGTCAATTGATGCTTATGCACAAGTCTTATTGTACTCTTTAAGGATTGGAATTGAATAAAGTGAAGACTTCGGAGGTCACATGAGGAGTTGCTTGCTAATGTGTGGATGTTATTGTCTTGTATTTTATACATGAGGTAACCTGTGTTGGTTTAATAGCTTGTAATTATTTCTTCATCATTGGCCTTTGAAAGGGTATTACTACTCTGGATGAGGGCCCCGACCCACCAGTGAACCAATCCTGAGCGTAGAACTTGGGCTTCAATGAGTGGGCCAAGCAATGCAAAGGTGTGCAATTCTTCTCCCACCTGGAGATAAGAATGACCTGTATGGTGTACCATAAGTTCTCTGCCGATGTCTCATACTCAGCACACTCATTCTCCATAACAATGGTCCTCATGGACTCAATCATGGAATCCCACCCCTCATAAACATCTGCTAGGATGGGTTGGTCCGTGTCTGCAAACCGCAACAAAGAAATGATTGGCTCCATGATCTTGATGCTAAGATCTACCCTATCCCACCAACCATCATCTAACACCGTGTCCTTCACCTTTTGTGAAGCAATCTGATCCGTCTTTCTCCAAAAATACCAAAACTCTGAAATCACCATGGACCCAAGAGCAGTTTTGACCTCTCTCAACCTTTTGAGCATGATGAATGAGGAAGCAAACCGAGTATCTGCAACCTTCAACAATGAAAGATGTGTGTACTCTTTGTAGATTGTGAGGGCATTGGTGTGGTTTTGTACAAAGTTACGGATATGGCGTGCATCCTCAATAAGTTTGCCAATCCATGGCACATCTGAAGCAATAGATTTCAGTGCTAAATTCAAAGAATGGACAATGCAAGGTGTCCAAAATACCTGTAAGATCAATAAAAGAAAGTATAAATGAGTCTAGACTCTAGACTCTACAAGACTACAACTAAGTTACTAACAACTCAAATTTTCAAATAAATGAGTAAATTAACAATGCAATTATGCAAGGTGTCCAAAATGAACATAGCTGTGGATATTTAGCTTCCACAATCATGCCAGCAGCCTTGCAAACAGGTGCATTGACTGTGATGATTTGTACACAAGAATCAACACCTGTGTCTTCAATGACTTTGATGAACAAATCACCCATATATTGTGCATCCTTGTATTTTCCAAGAGCATCCACCGCTTTCAAGAACACCGGTCCATTTGGGAAAGACACCATGAAATTGATGAGTGGATGGCGTGCTGCATCCGTCCATCCATCCGAAACAATACTAACACCACATGTGGACCATTTTGATCTAATTGGATCAATAATTTTATCCACCTCCTTCCTTGCCTTAGCCAACAATGTGCTTCTAAGTTTCTCTGAACCAGGAGGCACATAACCAGTTGGAGCTCGTTCCATTAGAGATCGACACATGTCAAAGAACAATGGTGATCATGCAACATTGAATGAGATGAAGTTGAGGTAGAAGAAAAATGCAATGGAGAGGTCCACCTCTTCTCGTGCCTCTTGTTGGAAAATCCTATCCATTGGACCACTTGAAGTTGGCCTCTTTCTTGTTGGATAAGCAATAGCATCAACCTCACTCCTAGTGCTAGAGGGTTTCCTCAAGAATGGAAGAGGATCCTCATTATGTTGTGTCTTGCTTGCTGCAGCCACCTTCCCTACCCCAACATGGTCCTCTCTTTCCATCTCCCTCCTTTGGTTAACACTCACCGCTTTGCATGAAGAAATCCCACAAGGGAGGGCCAACAAATGGCCCTTAACCCGGTAATATGTGCTCTTGAAAGCATGCTTGCAGAAATTGCAAGTCCAACACACATTGCCTCCCCCACCAAGCTTTGCTCCAACGCCTTCTTTCCTTGTAACATACTTCCACAAAGGGTATTTACTCTCTTGTGCTTGTTGTCTTGCCAAAACATGGCTAAAATGAGCATGAGCTTCACTAGAAGCAATTGGAGCACTAATAGGAGCAGAAGAAGATATGCTTGGAGGAGGAATAGGACGAGAGGGATTAGATGGGGCATTCTTCCCTTTCCTTTGCCCTTTAGCTGCTGCCCTAGCTGGTTGAGACATTTTCCTTCTTCCTTGATGGTGAAATCAACTTGGAATCCCTTCACCTGCAAGAAAACGAACTTGAAACTCCTTCACCTGCAAGAAAACGAACTTGAAACTCCTTCACCTGCAAAAAAACCAAGTCTGGGCTCTCTCTAGCTCTCCCTCACTCTCCCTTCAATTAACAAATGGCAAAAAAAAAAAATCGACTTTTATGGGCCCGTGGGTTCACTTTTGTCGCGCGGACGTGTCCTGGAATCGGGACATGGTGTGCAGAGACAAGACACGCATGTCCCGAAATCGGGACACAAAAAAAGTTGTGTCCCCCACGTGGAGGAGCCGTGTCCACGCCAACACGTCTCCACGGGACACTTGGCCCTAAAATGATGTGTCCGGTGACTTAGTTTTTCTCTAATAAAAATATCTCCACCTCTTGTCTACCTGATTCGGATTTTGTATATTGTATACTTTGGTTGAATGCTTTATATGTGACTAATTGAGTTACAATGCACCATTACAAGTTCAACAGATTTAGGCTGGTCAACAGGAAAGTCAATATATTTAGTTTATACAGAATCTAGAATTTCCTCCAACTACATCTACAAATGAGGTGATTTTCTCCTCACATGGATATTTTAATGTCAATTTTCTTGTTGCTGAAAAAAAACACATTTCTGGTTGTTTATAAGAAGCTATTTGAATCCTCCCAGGAAAGGAAAAATATAAAAATAGAATACCAATACCAATCCACTGCATTGTTTCAAAGATCGAATTTCAAATCATGAAAAGAAGCATTCAACAAATAAATAAGAAAGGTTGTTGAAACTTGACAGCCAACACCTACTGACTGGTAAAATCAAGGACGTATTATTTAGTATTTTTTCTGCAATAAAATTTAAATTATTATAGAGGTCTAATAATTTTGTTTAGGTACCAGTGCCACTTTGCAATGGTGAATGGATTAAGTTATATTCGAACAAATCTGGATAACATCTTCATAATTCCTTACAAGCTGCCATGGTAGATTAAAAATCCGATGAGGCCAATTGCACTGCCCGATATGAGAAAAATTCCATTATTAGTTTTGTGCAGGATAATTTGCAGAGGCTTGATTAAGATAGATTGTGACCCACAGTTTGGCAAAAATTAAGTCCATTTTATGTAAAACTTTATACTACAGAATCCAATGCAAAACCAGAAATTCATGGATAGCTTTAAACTAATTAATCTACCACTGCATAATGAACTTCATCAAAAGTATATAGCCTTTTGCAAGACAGTTAAAAATAGTATAGTTCAAATGAGTGAAGAAAGCACGCATAATTTAGTTTTTTTTAAGCATAAGGAATTCGCTTTTAATAATTACCTGAAGAGAATGCAGTGCAAAGCTACTCCTCATTTGAAGCTAATGAACTAACTTCTCTCTTAAATTAAAACAGCGAACTCACAGAATAACTTGACTATGAACATAAAAATTTATTTAAGTAGGTTTTAGTCACTTCAAGAAGATACTGAAATCTATACAAAGAGTCCAAATTTATTCGAATTTCTTATCAGCATTTTGTGTGAATCACAACAGACTGCCTTTCGGAGCTTACATTAATTCATACACCTGCTTAAAAGTGGCTGTTAATCTGCCTGTGAAAAGCGACCCTAGGTCTGATTAAGCTCTCTGGTTTTCCTCTTTCCTCTGCCGTTTAGCTAATTTAGTTCTTAAAAAATTATTTCATGTCCATACTTCGCAAATCTGCGTTTCGTCAGACTTATTTTGATTATTTGTGTTTGCTTGCTGGAGCTTACATTAATTCATACACCTGTTCAAAAGTGACTGTTAATCTGCCTGTCAAAAGCGACCCTAGGTCTGATTAAACTACCTGGTTTTCTTCTTTCCTCTGCCGTTTAGCTAATTTAGTTTTTTTTAAATTACTTCATGTCCCTTCTTGTGCAAAACTGCGATTAGTCAGACTTATTTTCCTTGTTTTGTTTGTTTGCTTCTTGTTCGCCTACTTTTAAGACTTACCTTCGATCTATTGGCCCTCTTCACATAAAGAAAAGTCAAAAATCGAATTTAAACAAAATTCTATCAGAAATTAGTTCAATAATGTGAATCAAATGCCTTACAGAACCAAACATATTTAGACCAGTGACTCATCAAACTTACTTTAATTTATCTAGATGTGAGAATAACCCCGAGGCAAAGACAATGAATAAAATGAAATATTCCCTTGATTTATTATCTGTGAGAATAACCCCGAGGCAAAGAATCCAAGAAATGCAAATATCTCCAATTCTCTCGATATTTTGGAGATTTTTTAGTTTTTCTGTTTACCTGATTCCTCTAGTTTTTCAGATCCAACTTGATGCTTACGGATAATTTCCAGTATTTGTATCGATATTTTTTATATTTTTTCAATATTTCATAAGATTATTTCTAACTCTCAATGATATATTCTCCAAAACTTTAAACTCAACAAATTTAAATTCCAGGACAGAAAAAGTGAGCAAGCGAACGGCTAAAGTATCAAATAGATTTGGTAAATTTCGAAACTTATGAAGATGATACATATGTAAGCGCAAATCGTGTAAACAAAACTTGAAACAAAATAACAAACCTCTAAGATGACACAAAAAACAATGAAATATTTAGCATACCGATCGAGTTTCGTAGAGTTTAAATTTGTGCAAAAAGTAACTCTCATTCTCCATTTTTTCCACTCGGCCATCGATTGAACACCTTCCTTTCTCAGACGACATCTTCACAGAGCCTTTTATTCACAGTCTGAGGGAAAAATGAAAATAAAAAAATCTAGAAATTTTCGCTGGCATCTTAACAATTGAAGAAAAAACAAAGATTCAAAAATCACACGAGCCATTGCAGCTCATCCTGCACCTGCCAAAGATTAAAATAGTAAAATTAAGGCTTTGGCAGAGTCCACGTTGGACTTGTGTATTTGTATGTTAATCGTTCGGTTCGAATAAGGCCAAAGCGAATAGATTTAATATTCATACGAATTTGAATGAGCCATGTGCAGCGCTAGGTCCTACCTATTAAAGCCTCTATTTAGCTTGGCACGATCTTATTCTCACGAATCTGAATCAGATGTTAATTAAACTCTTTCTCCGCTTCCTTCGGAATAACAGAGCATACTCAACTTGCTTTTTACTTTGGATTTGCCGGATTTGCATGGCGTGTTTGTTCAGCCTAGTACCTGTCACATCCAGATGGACATTGGATTGGGCTGTGAAGCAATAATTCACCATTTGTTTCCAATAATTGAGATGAGAAGCGACAAAGGGTCACTTTTAGTTGCTGACTCAGATTGATCTTTTACCACTTTACACTTCCGGATATTAACCTTGTCACTGTCCGTCCCTCACGCTTACGTGTATCTTTCAATTCTTATCCGTGGTATCTTTCAAATCTTATCTGTAGTTAATGGACAAGAGCAATGCACATGCAGAAATAGTTTTCTCAGTCTAATTAGCGTGTCTAATGTGCATGCGAACATAAAATATCGACTAAAATTATATTCTATTTCATCTCTACAACTTAAAAAATGTATTATTATATAAATAATAAAATAATGTGATAGTCAGGTTTTAATAGTGCAGTCGGTATTCGAGGGTTTCCAAGGTAGTTGGTATTCGTATTTTCAAGGGGGTTTCTTAGGTAGTTGGTATTTGTATCTTCAAGGGGTTTTTTACGATGATGAAAAATTCAGTCATGTTAAACGTTAGTTATAGATTTTTAAACTAATGACTAGTCCTCAAGTTAGAAATACAAAGAAAAATGAAAAAACATAATATATATATTGTTGGTTCATAAAAAAAAATTAAAAAATTCGATATTTGTCTAGAAAATAAAAACTTAAAACTTAAACCTGGATCTATAAATTTAAAAAAAAAATTATAACTCAAGAAATTGGATCCAAATGAAGATGGATATTACCATTTTAAAAGTTTTGTAAATTTTAAATAATTCATAATCACTAAAACTATTTACAATAAAAACTTTATTAATAAAAAATAATATCATTTTTTCTTACTTATAGTAATATTAATATTATATATGTGTGTGTGATTTTATCATCATCGTTGTGATGAGTTAAAAGATTAGGAATGTTAATGTTGTAACAAATATTTGAAAGTGTTAATATCAATATTATGTCTGTGTATGTGTGTATATGTTTATGATCATAGTTGTGACTAGTTAAAAAATTAGGAATGTTAAAGTTGTAACAATATTTTAAATTGCTGAGAAAAAATAATTTTCCTCTTCAACTCTTTTAATGTTATAAAGATGACAAATTCTTTTTTCCCAAAACATTTAGAAATTGTCAAGCACCTATATTATTATAAAATTCATTATTTTATTATAAAATTCATTAGAGTTTATTCTTGTTTTAGAAATGATGATTTTCTTCTTCTTTCTATTTAATACTTTTAATTTTCTAAATTATGATTAATCACCTTTTTTATTTTCCTAGATTACTTCTCCTTAAATTTAAAAATGATAATAAATTTTCCTTTACAATATTAATACTAATATATCAACTTTTTATAATATCTTAATTTTATATTATCCCTTAATTACTTACCACTTCTCCTTAAATTTAAATATTCTCTTTTATAATATTATTACAATAATTTTAAAAACATATTTTTTTTAATTCCATTTCATTATAACGTACATATATTTGATAGCATTCACTATATACCACCGTGGGCTACTAACTAATTTGTATATTACAAGTAAATAATACAATAAATAAATTTTATTTTATTAATAAATGTCCCAAAGGTGAAGTGTCCACTTCTAATTCGTTAATTTCATTTATTTATGATAGCATGCACTATCATGTGCGAATGATGAAGTGTCCACTTTTAATCCATTTATTTTTTATGGAATGCATTATACACCGTGGATTATAAACTTCTAACCAACCTGCACTGTTGTATATTACGAATGGTGAAGAATGCACCTTAATCCATTTATGTTTTAGGGCATGCATTATACACCGTGGATTGTAAACTTCTAACTAACTTACACTGTTAATACAATGAAATAAATTTTGCTTTTATCAATTCCATAAGACTTTTCAAAGATTTTAGCATGTGCCGTCGATGAAATTGTCCATCTTTAAATCATTTTAGCGTGTACCCCCTAAAGGAGCCATGTGGTCTACATTATTTAATATTCAAGATGGTAAGTTTGGTTTGCTTAATATCATAAGAACTAAACCAACACGTTTTTTTTATGTTAATGTTTATTAAAAAATACCTTTAATAATAATAATTTTTTGGATGTGCTTTAATGAGGGTACGAACATTTAAACCAAATACCTTTCATCGAAAGCATGGATTGAATTTGACGGAATGAGACGATTTTCCTGTCAAATACGGTGTGAAATTGAAGATTGGTCATAAATATTCACTAAACCGCTGAAAACGTCTATGGTTGAAATCGTCAAATTTTGACGGGTGGATTGGATTTGAAATTCCAACTTAATAGAAAGTTAATGTTTATTAAAAAATACCTTTAGTAATAATAAAAAATGTAAGAAGTCAATAGGTATACACAGTGAAGTTTGAATTCCATGATTTCTTCTTCATAAGAGCTACTCTACTGAATCATAAATAAAAGTAGAATACAGTATGGATTGAAAAATTGATCATCTTTGATTAGTATAGCTCTCATTATCAATAGTTAATGGCAAACCTCATCTGAATGTTGATAAAGAACTAGACTACTGGGAAAAAACAAATTTGCAATTGAGTTTCCACAAAACAAACAACGCTAAGATTCATAAACAATGCCAAATCCCGATGAATGCATCACTAACAAGAGAGCAGCAATCACCAAACAAAGTAGTGTGTCATTGAATCCTACACTTAAATAACACAGAACATTGATCCTCAAAAGAACTCCAACAACTCCTGGCAAATTGGCACTCCCAGAAGATGTGCTTACAGCCTCTGCGCGCTAGCAAATTATACAAAGGCCATTTGAAAGACCGCTCTTGGCCAACTTGGCCTTGGATGGAATCCACTACTAGATCACAAGCCAAGCACAAACCCGTAGCATATAAGACAGTTGAACAGACCAGACACTGTGAAGACAACAAACCCAACACTCCTCCATATCCTTAGATACCCAACGAGCATTAAGGATTAGAGAGAGGATGTCTCTAGTGAAGTGTTGAATACATATGAAAAGAGTCATACTGAAGAAGATGATGACCAAAGATCCAACCCCAATCCCTCCAAAATAGGGTAGGCAACCAATGTTCATCTTAACAACTCAAACTCTGGAATAAGGGCTTGCAACTCCATAATCAAGAGATGGTCAAACGTGAGAAGACTATACTCTTGAGCAAGAGAGCGCCACTCCTTCCAAAAGCGAGTACAAGAATCCCAAAAATCTCACAGTAAGAAGATGCTCTTCTTATTCAACCTACATCCCTGAAAGTGAGGCAACTCTGCAACACAATCATTATGCTCCCTCCAACTCCAAATCAATCCCAAATAGCTCCCTTGTGGTCATCACCAAGACAACCTTCAATGGGGCCATGTGCTTTATATATAGTAACATCTAGCCTTAGCCCGTACATGAGACCAGATACTACTCCACATTTATATGAAAGAATATATTAAAAACCATAATAACATTTATTAAAAAAATTCAAAAATTATTTAAGGTAAAGAAATTGAGAACAAAAGGCATTGGAGAGCTCGTTCATGCTTTTCAAGAGGTGCAATCATTAAGACCTATTAATAACACAAATTTGGCCAAACAAGTTGACCTATTCTCTCTGATGTTGTTTATCATCTATTAGGGAGCATGCCCAACATAGCTAGCAGTGGAAGCCGAGAGCAATGAGGGGTTCAACAACAGTGGTCGTTGAACTAACAAATTAGTCCACCTACTTGAAGGGAAACAAGTTGTATAGTGATAGATATACTCCATTTTATATATGTTAGATTTTATACAATTCTGGCAGTATAATTATTTGCAGATAATAAAACAAGATCACTAACAGAATAACCAAGCACAGAAACAATAGACACAGAATTTTATCCTGGGAAACCCAACAGGGAGAAAACCCAACAACCTTCGTATAGAGATAATCAATTCAGAGATCAGTGTACATCCAGATATCAAGAATAAGAGAGAGAAAGAGAAACTTCTCCAAGTGTAGAAACCCCAAAAACACTTCTCCTAGCTGCAGTAGCAAACTTCTTCCTCTCCTTGAGCAAACTTGCTTGTGTTGAGTGAGTGTCCAAATGAAAGGTGTGACCTCTCTATTTATACTCATCAAAAGGCTGACTTCTCTAACTGTCTAGGCCGACTTGTCTTGGGGGAAGATAAAATTACATTTAATAAATATTTTCTTTGGGTAATTCCAACCCAAGGTTTACATTGATTCTTTCAAGGCTTTTACATGATCAAATACATCAATATCTTCTCCCAAAGGAGGTACAACAATAATATAATAAAATACAATAAGAATAACTTCCGAAGTTACATTATTTTCAACACTCCCTCTTAACAAGGAAGGTATTCTTCGGACACGGTCATCATCAATATTACTGAACACGATCATCTGGATCTCAACTGTACATCACATCTGTCTCGAACATCTCTATACATACGGAAGGTCTTCAACAAAGTCTCAGCCCGTTGAGAAGTGTCATCATGCATCTACTCCACTCAGTCCATTGGTGGATCCATACATCAGCTCAACAACTCTACACGGTCCATCGAAGAGTCCATCATGCATCAACTCAACCCAGTCCATCAGGGAACATGCACCAACTCATCCAGTCCATCGATGAGTCCATACAAGAGTACCAGTGTGCGCCAGTGTGCGCTAGCCCCTCCATCCCATCTCAGGATGTCTGAGAGATCTCCTCACTCTTTTCAAAGTGATCGGGAGAATGCACTAAATCTCTCCATGAGAGATCTCCTCATTCCTTTCGGAGTGATCGAGAGTGTGCACTGGCCTCTCCATCCTTTTCAAAATGTCTGAGAGATCTCCTCATTCCATCTCGAAGTGATCGGGAGAATGCAGTGGCCTCTCCATCACATCTCAGGATGTCCGAGAGGTCTCCTCACTCCTTTCGTAGTGATCGAGAGAATGCATTGGTCTTTGTATAATCATCTTTCCCTCTCAAGGAGGGACACATGATCTGCGACACCAAGCCTTTCACGAAAGTATGCAAACTTTATCCTGGGAAGAGGCTTGGTAAGAATGTATGTAGTTTGGCCATCTGTCGGAACATACTGTCACTCGACCATGCATTTCTGCACCATATCACAAATGTAGTGATACCGAACCTTGATATGCTTCGACTTGTCGTGGAATACAAGATTCACTGACATCTACACACAGCTTTGGTTATCATAGTGAATCACAGTTGGCTCTGGAATCTGGCCAAACAAACCTGCAAGGAGTTTCCAAAGCCACACAGCGTCCCGAGCTACAGTGCTAGCAGCCATGTACTCGGCCTCTGCAGTACTAAGTGCTACTGAGGTCTGCTTCCTGCTGCACCAGGAAATCACGGCAGATCCCGGGTTGAAGCAACACCCGGAGGTGCTCTTCCTATCCACAACACTCCCGGCCCAATCAGAATTGGAAAATCCCTGCAATCTCAAGTCACAATCTGAAGCATATCTCAAGCCATATCCCACAATGCCACGCAAATATCTCAACACATGTTTTGCAGCAACCTAATGAATCTATCTCGGCTCACACATGAATTGGCTAAGGGCACCCACTGCAAAACATATATCTGGTCTAGTGTTGACCAGATACATCAATGATCCAATTAGCTAGCGGTACATGGTGGGATCTATCAAATCTGAATCGGAAGCTGAGTCTCTCAGCTTCTTCAGATTCGCATCCATCAATGTGGCCATGGATCTTATATTTGTATTACCAATAATGACAACACAAGCTTCTATCAATTAGACATGAAAGCTACGTCATTCAATTGTAAGTAGAGCAGTAGGAGCAGATAGTTAAGATGATGTAATAAGTACCATATGATGGCAAGATATAACCACTTGTAAGCATATTAGTGTAGAGATTGCGTAAGGATCATCAATAACGTCATAAGTACTTAAGAGATGCATCCAACTCAACAATCATCAAAGGAATCTCATACCAAAGCAGTCAGCATGTAAAAGCACTTGTTAGTTCAATGACCAGCATTCACTATGAAACCTAAGAAAGGAAACATTTACCAAATAACTATCAAATGTAGTATTCTGATGTAGTTTTACCCAGCCGAGTTTTATGTTATAGAAAATTAGATCATTGTTTGACCAAAAATGCACTCAGATAACCCAAAATCAGACCTTGTAATTATGCAAATTAAGGTATTAACTTATCACTGATTTTATTGCTTTGTTTCTGTGTGTAATACAGAGTATCAGTCCTCTAAAGAAACCAATAAAGTGTCACCAATGCCAATATTAAAAAAAAAACTATTCAAAATCAAATCTTCTATAAGTTTCCAAACAGAGATCAGCGTTCAATTTTGAAGTTAGCCCACCACTTTCAGATCTGTAGGTAAGGCTTTATTATCTTCAATCAGCCTCAATTCACTAGCATATGGATTTCCTGATCTATATCTGAAGTTCTGCGTGAAGTTCATGTAGTAAACCACCTCAAAGAGTCTCAGTAAGTGAGCATATCCTAATGACAATGCTTCAATAAACATACTACAAATTTAACCAAATGTTAACTGAGTTGTATATCAGCACTAAAGTTCCCCAACAGATGTCAGTCCAACATTCACTGTGTAAAGGTCAAATGAAATATTAACCCAAGTATCACTTCAGATCTGTGCGTAAACTTCAGTAATGCAGCATGTAATTATTCATGACTATTGTTCAATAGGTACAATCATTTGAAATGTAGATTCAATGTAAGTGCATGTTGATAAGATAAGTCGTAAGCATGTATCAAAACAATCAATGATAACACTGCAAAGACAACACCCTTTTTACCAATGAAAGCACTTTCGTTCAATAAGTATCATCCACCAATACCAAGCTAATTCAATTCTGTGTGTAAAAAATCAGAGTCAAGTTCGCATGGTAAATAACCTATAAAAGAGGCACAAAGAGTGAACTAAATGGTAAGTAAATCGACTTCTCAAACTAACTGCTTTTCTGTTTGATGTTTTGCAGATAAGGACAGAGAAGGAAACACACAGAGTCTGCAAAAATTGCAGACCTGTGTTAGGGCAGCGTGGAGGAGATGGAAGGCAGTGAAGGGAAATGGAGGATGAAGGAAGGAGTTGGGGAAGAGGTGGAAAGGGTAGGAGAAATGGAGGAGGAAGGGAGGAGATGGAATGGAGAGGGGAAAGCGGAGTGGAGAGGGCTGCGGACTGTGGGAGGAGCAGTGAAGAGCATAACATTGATGTTCCAGACATTGCAAAGAAAGAACAAGGCAAGCTTGTTGTAGAACAAGAACATTGTTTCCAAGCCTCTCCCAAAGGTAATCATGCTTATGCTTTGAGTACTAGAGTGAAAGATAATTCTTATGTCTCTGATTTTGATTCACATTCTGATATCAGAATCAGAAACCTCCACCTCTTCCTTGGTACAATCTTCAGTCAATTCATCCAAGTCTACTCTCAAAACTAGTCATTTTTTACTAGCTTCTGACTTGTCTTCTGAAAGGTCTTTCCACCTCCATTCAAATTTTTTAGATTCTGATTTAGAAGATGATATACAGTCTGATATGCAGGTCATGACACCTCCCACACCATTTTCCCAACCATTAGATGCACAAAAGACCCTACAACCCCCAAGTTCTCCAGTTAAGAAACTACAAAATTCCATTTTTTCCTACACTGTGTCACTTGCCTCTGTTGCTCTTTTGTCTTTCATATCTTTCATTGGTTGGACAGCCATGTTTTTGGCCATCATTGGACTAATATTTCACACATCTGGACCTAACCCCATCACTCATGGTTCAAAATTCAAGTCCTCACACTCTCCAGGCTCGCTCAGCTATCAGGGTGACCTAGTTTCTCACACTTTTCCTACTGAAACTCTATTCGATCATGGAGACTCCACATCTTTACTGGTTGCTGCTCCATATGACTCACATTCTGATATTTCAGAGCTATATGATCTCATTTGCAATATCAGAAAGGTTCTACATCAGTTTGAAAAGAAGGTACAAGAACTAGTGCACCACATTGCAGCTACAGAAGAAATTGATCCTGTTGAGTTCATTGTTTCTCCTTGGGAAGGAGTATGCATAGACATTCTTTCCATCATTGATTATGTTTTCAAATCTGATTATATATGTTACAACAACAAGAAAAATTCATTTGATGCTCCTCCATCATCAAAAGATGAGCTTCATAGAGCTTCTACAGATGGTTCTTGCCTACACAACATTGATGCACTGATGCATGATCATGACATCCACAATCTCTTCATCAAGTTTGTTACTCAAAAGCAACCCATTCAGCTCATTCAACTCATTCAAATGAGCAACATGACAGTATGAAGACATCAAGCATGTCCATTTTTGAGGGAGGGTTTTGTTCCCATGAGGTTTTCCCTGTTTCCTCATTTTACATGGACTAGTTATTTTTTGTATCGGGGTGACCATAAGCCTTGTTGCTTGGGCCCTATGTTTTTTATTTTTTTTTATTCCCATCACGTAAAGTCAGGCTTAAGGGGGGTGTTGGAATATTTAAGAACCCACCTATACCATTTTAGACTTAGGATAAATTAATTAATCATTTATGATTAATTTCCTGAGTTTTGACTAAGTAAAATAGGCCAGTTTTGTCTTTTAGTGGACCACATGCCATCCTAACTCACCAAAACGAATTTGGATGGATTTTGGATAGGATATTCTTGGATTCTATCTGATTTTATTCTATTCCTGAATTAGAAAGACAGTTTCCTAATTTAGACAGTTTTATCGTGTTTTTTTTCTACTTTCTAGTGGATAAGGAAAAGCTAGTTGACTTGGAAACTCTTACCACTTGGGCAATTCGACCTCCACACCTTTTCCTCTCTCCTAAAGCCATCATTACATTCCATTTACCTCACTCATAAGCTTCCATACCATACTTAGCAAATTCATGAGCCTCTAGGATAGTTTTGGAAACTGATTTTGCCACCTAGGGGTTTTTTTGTCTTTTCTAAGCCTTTTCTTTTTGCTCTTTCCAAATTGCCTCCAAGGCATTCGATTTTCTCCATGGAAGATGTATTATATATTGTTATCATATTGTTGAATAAAATACAAAGTGATTTCCACAATTTATCTTCTCTATTCTTCTCTCATTGTCAAAAATATTCCATGTGAAATTGTCTTATGAATCTCTAGATCTAAGCAATTGAAAATCTCACATTTTCTTGCTCAGGAAGGAAAACACATTTTTCCAAAATGATGGCTTGCCCATACACAAAATTTGGACAGCCATACCTTCCATTTCCCAAAACAATAACTACCTCAACCATCTCTTGGAAGAATTAAATGATTGGGTGCAAAAGTCAACATGGGTAGTTAATGGTGCATGGGCTCTCTCATTGACACTTGGCTTGACATTATTGGCTTCAAGGGTTTGAATATTTCTCTCCCTATTCCTTGTAAAAATCATGCCCCTATATTCTTATTGCCTTGCATAGCTAGTTGTGGGTATTTTACTCTATTGCACGGGAACCGCTCCCGGAGTTCAGGGAACTCGTTCCAGAAGTTCCCGCGTTCCAGGGAGCTTAGGAACGGGAACGAAACGTTCCAAAATCACCCGGAACGGTTCCCGGAGCTTTGGAACTTTTCGGGAACTTCTAGCTTGAAAATTCGGAAACTTGGGAACTTACTTTTTGGCGTTCCGCCGATTGGGAGCTTGCATCCGCTCTCACATGTTCCTGGGAACTCCCACACATTCCTTGTTGACCAAGCACATGGCCCCATGTTTAATCTCTCTCGCTAAATTGTAATCTCTCAGGCCAAACTCTAATTACGATTTGTGGGAGCTAAACTGTGAACAAAACTATAAATTGAGACCCCTGCCTGCTCAATTCGCACTAGTGTTTGAGAGTGTTCAGCGTGAGCGTGAGAGTGACTTTGCTTTTTTACTGCATGTGTTAACTATTGTAGTATTGAGTTTTCCCTTTTGGTGTGACAGCGGCCAAACTCTGTCCTCTTCCCCCCTCGTCGGCAGTTGTGTAGAGGCTGCGAGATGACACCCCGAGGCCGAGTTAGTTCACAAATCCGAGCTCATATAGATGCACAGAGGCTAAGCTTGTTCGGCCGAGATGCGCAGAGGCTGAGCGGCTTCAATCATGGCCTTGGTAGAGCCTGGGTAATGGAAACGGCATTGGTGGCTTGTTCGTTGTTGACGGAGGCAAAGCAGCTCATTCGTTGTTGACAGAGGCAAGGCAGAGGAGGTTCGTTCATTGTTGACAGAGACGGAAGCGGCTTCCTGTGTGCGGATTCCTGTGTGCTCGGCTTGTTGCAATGTAACGTTAAATTGTTAAAGAATTTTAATTTAGTATTAAAACTTTGATGTAGTATAAATTTATTAATTTTAATTATAATAGTATTTTAATTTACTATGTAGTTTTAAATTATTTGTTAAATGTTTATTTTTTAAATTACTAATTGTTTTAAAATTTTAATTATTAAATTTTAATTGTTAAATGTTTTAATTTATTATTAATAAATAATATTTATATTTATAATTTTATGATTTTAAATTTTAATTGTTTATAAAATTTTATATTTTTAATTTTTAATATTTATTTTTTAATTTCAATTTATTAAATTTTTAAAATTTAAAATTTATTTATTAGTTATAGTTTTAATTTTTTATCAATTACATATTGTTTTTTAAATTTGTTTACATAAATACTAACATTAGTAAATTAAAATTACTAATTTAATTTTACAAATTTTATTTTACAATTAAAATTACTAATTTAATTTTACAAATTTAATTTTACAATTATTTAATTTTTTGCCCTATAATTATTGTATCAATTGCATATTTTTTTACATCAATGCTCATTGCTAACATTAAGAAATTAAAATTAGTAATTTGATTTAATTTAATACAATTACTCATTGCTCATACAATAGAAGTTTAATTTTGTTTTTTAATTATATTATTTTTTTAATATATATAATTGCCGTTCCCAACCAGTCGTTTCCTGCAAATTTAGGGGAAACTTCTAGCCGTATCGGACACCCGTACCCAAGTTCCCGACGTTCCCGCGTTCCGGAAACTTGAGCAACATAGGTATTTTATTAAAATACATTTACATTATATTTACGATTTTCATCGTGCCATGCTAGCACATGATCCACATGCATCGATTTTCTTTAAATTTTCGATACATAAACGATAAATCGATGGCGGGGCCTTGGCCTTGGGCTCCTCACCACGATTTTATAATGATTATACATCATTTACATGTTTAATGCAATGGGGTCAAAATCAAGGCATTACACTCTCTCACCTAATGCGCCCTCCTTCATGTTTTGTAACCCCCCTTGTGCATTAGTGCGCCTCCTTGTGCTCTTCATGGCTCCACTCCTTGGTTTTTGGTAACTCCTCCTCATGGTGCTAATCCGAGAAAGGGAAGGCCACCACTCCAATAATTTGAGTTAAGTCTCCATGATGAAGCCCAACCACACTCAAACCAATTCTAGTTTGCCACCTTGGGTTCGAATTGCCCTCCTTAAGTTACTTATGCATGTGCTCTCTCCTTGTTGAAGCTAATCTTGAGCTTTGGATCACTTGACTTGTGCTATCTCACCGTGTTGGGAATGTTGATAGTATTGAGAGTGTGTTGAGACTTAGGGTTAGTCTAGTTGTTTCCCTTTGCTTCTGTTATATCACTCTATTAGTCCAGGTTCTCGCACAGGAAGCCAAGAAATGTGTTGGTGAGAGGAGTCACATCCCAAAGGCAATGGAGATGGACAGGAAAGTAGTAGTGGGAAGCATTGTGGTTCTCGGAAAAGGTAGTTCCGAGAGTTGCTAGACTAAATGTGCCTCTACCTATGGATCCATGGTCTTAGCTCGAAGTGACCTATTCAAGCGAGGAAGGCTTCACTGTGTCTATGGCTGGGAAAAAGTCGTCCTGCTGCAGCCAGTTGTCATTAAAGATAAGTATTTGTTCATATACTTATTTATGTTATTTTATTATGTTTATGTGCCATGGAGGCTGAAATGAATTCTGGAATTATTTATGGATAATGTGCCAAGATTTATATGCAGGTTGGATAGCTCTTGATACTTCGTATTGGAACTCCTCTATTTTCTATTCTTTCTCCCCTCCTTCATGGTTTATGAATGTAACTCTCACAATGATGAGAGGGACGCAACCATAGGTTCTGGTTCGCCCATTTCTACTCATTTCCTATTCATGAGACATGTTCCATTGCGTCCAAACCAGAGTTTCCAGTAAGGATCGCCTTTCATTTCATCAAAAAAGCTTTCCAGATGACCAAGATATGTCCATTTTGGTCCAGCAGTTTTCTCGGTGCCAAGATGAGTGCACCAATTGTTAGATTGGAGATGTTTTGTGCATGGATCTGCTCCTATTTACAAATCTGAGATTGAATAATGTAATTTGAATGTAATATTGATTTATGGTTGGAAGGAGGCAGTCATACAATCTGAAATATATTAGTGAAAAATGGTTGCAGGGGACAGCCTGTATCACATATATATGTTGAATTTTCATCAAGTTAGGGTTATATACAGAAAAATAACAATTCATCGTACTTTAATGCAGAAAATACAATTAATAAACATTTACAAATCTTGAATATTAAATAGTGCAGTAGTAAAATCTATCATAACATAACTTTCATATCTTTAGCACTCTCAGGTTGGTCACTGTGTTAAAATACTTTTAACACTACCAGTTAGGTCACTGTGCTAAGTTAATCTCCAGCAACATGTAACGTAGAATAACTAATTCAACCACATAATAATAAAAGAGATATTGTGTGTGGGACCCTTCCTATAAGAATACTCAGAAGAGTTACTTACCTTCAGTAAAGGTTGTGCCTCAGAGAGGACAGTCAAATCTGGAAACTATCAGACCCTACAAGAGGGTAGTACAAGCCAGAGAGAGAGATGACTGGGCTGAGGTATAACAAAATAGTCAATGACAGTCAAAAGCACAGTGACAATCAAAAGAAGACTCAGCACACAGATACAACTCAATCCCCAGGTCTGATCCTCAATAATATAAATCTTATCAAAACCAAAATATAAACTCAATACCATGGACTAGTCATTAGCATAAAGTTCAAGTCGTTAGACTAACTGACCACAAACAAATTCTCAAAAATCAGATATGTCAGATGATAGCAAAATAGATCTCGGCACAAGAGATCAGAACACAAGTGACTCTCAGCTCACCAAATCTAGCCACAGGTGACCAAGGACAGTCTCAAATAAATAGATCTGTCCATAAATACAACTAAACAATCAAACCAGAGATAAGACTTAGCATTTAGATCTAGGCAAAAGCAAAGCTTAGCATAGACAATTAACTTAAGATTTTGTCCATACAAACAGTGGCCCTCACACATGAGCTGCCAATAAGCAGGTTAATACCAAAGAGATTCACGGCCTCCACATGTGAACACACAGCAGGGTTAGATCAGACCCTAAGGCCTCACGGCCTACTCAAGCAAGCTCACGGTATGCAGGCAATATAGTAGCAAGCAGGTTGGACCTCAATCAAACCCTCAACAGTATGAATCAGACCACTGTTGTGCTCAGCAAGACCCCACAACAGTCGATTGGACCTCAATCAGATCCTTCACGGCTCAGCTAAATGGCAGCAGCAAATAACCCTTAAATAGATCAAATCTAAGTTGAGTGAAAGATGGCAAACTCCAGCAGGTGGAAGCCCTAAACAAGTGAGCGGACAGCAGCATAAAAAAAAAACTTTGGAAACCTTGACGTCAACTTCAAAAGAAACGGAGCTAAGATATATGAAGATAGGATGATAGAAAATGAAAGAATAGGACTTCATTAAATAATATTTGGATTATTAAAATAATCCTTTAAATTAGGATTCCTTAGAATTAGGAAAGATTAAAAAATTAAAAGTTAGAATAATAAAAAAAATTAGGATCTCATTAAATTAGGGAAACGCCACTTTAAAATAAAAATAAAAGATAAATAAATAAAAGATAAAAATAAATAAAAAATAAAATAAAAATAATAAAAGATATAAAAAAGTATATATATAAAAAAATATAAAATAAAAGATAAATAAATAAAAAATAAAAGATAAAAAAAGTATATATAAAAAATATAAAATATATAAAAATAAATAAATAAATAAAATAAAAAGAACCTCATAAAGTGGACAAACATCTAAAGTACCCATAAGATCAAAACAACAAGGGTGGTATAAATAAAAGGTGGGTCAATGACCCTATTTACCACAAATCAAAGACAGGGTACCACAAGACTAATAGACCAAAAGTAAATCACCCAAGGTGGAAAGGTACAACCAGTCATCTCTCTCTCAAATGTACAAATGTTCCATATAACCTGAAAGTTCATCATCATTGTATAAGGAAGGGTTCACACAGATGATGTGATCATGTGGTCCTCTCAACTGCTCCTTAGGTCAAATGTTAGTAGCTTCCACAAGGGGTGGCCAGTCCCTTGAGAAGACCAACCAACTCATCCATCTCGAAGACCTAGGAGAAAAGGACATCACACATCATAATCTTGGTAACTGACCAAGTGCCTCCATTCTCAAGGAATGGCTTCTCAACCCAAGGCTGAGCCTTAGTCCTAGACTGGGACATGTTGATCAACCATCTGGTCCATGACCAAGTTCTCCATTCTCCCAGAGAATGGTCCTCAGCCTCAAGCTGAGCATTCAGTCCTAGACTGAATGTTGATCAACCATCTACAGGACCTAGGATGTCTCTGTCTCAACCTGCAGGATCTGCTTGGTCCTCAACCAAGAAACTGTCTAGTCCCAGACCAGAATACCCTAGAGACAAATAGGGGCCCTAGCTACATGCTAGGGACTTTGCCATGGCATCCATCTGCTTGGTCCTCGACCAAGAACCCCATGAGACAGCTGGGGGCCCTAGGGTACCTTCTAGGGTCTTACACATTACTCTGCCTGGTTAACTTGACCAGGAACCCTAGTTAACTGACTAGGGTACCATTCTCTCTGAGAATGGGTCTCGCAGCTGCACTGAAAAATTAACAATATAGTAGCCGGGCTACCATAGGCTTTATTTCAGATTCCAGTATATTTTTCAGCCAGTCCCTTACATTGAGATGCTGAGATGAGCATCTATTTTGGATCACTATTATGTTTATGGACAGTATATTCCTATGCCATGACTGAGCCTCAGGAAACTCGGGTTTGATGACCGATGTAGCCACTTATCCATTACAGAGTATTGTGTATTGCCCAGAGTTGCAGCAGCAGGTTCTCAGTGGACAGATGATGGTTCAGATGGTTTGTGCACAGGTATATGACCCAGCAGGTATTATCATGTGTTTATGGTTATTATTGCTTTTATACTCATTCTTGTGGCATGTCTTAGCACTTAGTGTCATGATCTGGCGATCATATAGATATATGGACTTGGTTGTATTATTTGTCTATCTATGTCCCCGCTCAGACTTAGAAGTTCTTGGTTATACTCATCAGTTTTACCCTCCTTAGGAGAATAGAGGTGATCATTCCCAACATCTTATGGATTGCTAGTGTTAGTCTCATTATTCACTTTCTCCACCCATCCATTACCTTCCAGTTATTGTTGTTATCCTGACTTACTACTTGACTAGTGACATGGAGGACCTTCCCCCACTCTAGCCTCTTTGTTGGATGAGCTTCCCTATTATATTGTGTCTCGGCTCTGAGATGCCTAAGTTGTGTTGGCTAGACCTGAAACAAATAGTGCTACCATCATTACAATGTATCTGGAAATGAAATGTATATCTTAAATGAAAGCCCATTCATGGAATCGTGTTTCTGAACACACATGAATGGAAGGCAAGCCTAATGAAATTGGCTTTGAAGTTAAATGTGAAATGTAAATCCCCTTGAAGGGATATCTAAAAGCCTAATAAATGTAAATCCAAGAATGTGTTTTTTAACACACACGGATCAAGGCTATGGAAATGAATTAAAGGCCTAAAAAGCAATGGTTTAACAAATGCTA
Organism: Larix kaempferi; assembly: GCA_027924585.1. Classification (NCBI taxonomy): domain Eukaryota; kingdom Viridiplantae; phylum Streptophyta; class Pinopsida; order Pinales; family Pinaceae; genus Larix; species Larix kaempferi. The sequence continues at coordinate 4,800,614 of BSBM01000674.1, forward strand.
TATTTAATGATTGTTGGCCTCACTTGTAATGATTTATTCCTCACTAGCTTGCGAGTTATCATGTGAGATGGAGTAAGGGACAACTAATTATAAGTGTCCCCTAGAGTCTTGAGTTACGGTTTTTCGGGCACCTAGTCATGGCGGCTCTAGAAAAGATCATCACGGAGCTGTATCAGCTTAGATGTGAGTTGTAGGCATCTGTCAAGGTTGAATAAGCACTTCTAAAACAGCTTACCCATTTGTGAGACACTGCCCTCGCCTGTGTTATTGCTTGTCCAGCATATGCTTTAGTGTGTATCCCCTTTCCATTTCCCCAAAGTGTCACAGTGTCAAGTCAGTATGTTCATCCCTTAGCCTAGCCTTATAATTTTTCAGCCTTCACCCACCACTAGCAAATTGATGACAGCTATGAAGTGAGTATAAGTCTTGAGGTTCTAGTCTGAGCCATAATAATAATAAAAAACATTGAATACTTGGTTCTAGTCTTGAGGTTCTAGTCTGAGCCATAATAATAATAATAAAACATTGAATACTTGGTTATAGATCGCCAAAGAAATTATTACTATATGTTATATTGCTACTTGAATGATTTGTAAAGCATGTCTTAACCTTTTAACACTTGCAACAGCTTGTTTTTAGCCTAGGTCATTTTATTGGTCATGTTGACTTGGTCAAACCTAGTTTGACCAAGGTCAACTACAGGACATGAGGTGAGATAGACCTTGGATGATGCAGACAGATGATATAGGATCTATTGTAGACCACCAGATGGTTTCATGCAGTGGTTACAGGTTTATGATGATGATCTGGCATTTTTATTATATTTGATCATTTACAGATTACTATTATTTTTATCTGTTCGGGTATATTTGAGATATTATATGATCATGCAGAGATCCATATGGTGTATGAGTACACACCTCTAGTAGATTTGGGCTCTCTGAGTCCATTGAGGCAGTTGGTTTTCAATTCCAGGCAGGTACAGTTGGTATTTTCTTCAATTTATCATTCTGGTGCATATTTGCCATGAAAAATGGCCTGTCAGAGCAGTTCCGTGATGTGATTGGTTCACCTATGGCGCTACAGATGGGATATAGAGTGTAGCCACTTGTTTTTACTACATTGCTATGTTCTCAAACATGTTGGTGCAATTAGATTTGGCCCCGGGTGACCAGAAAGAGAGTTACAGGTGTTTTTATCTTTTCCAAAGGATTTACAGAGGATAAAAAATGGTGAAAATGGCTACTAAAGAAATCGATTTGGGCTACTGAGGCAAGGAAATGGCATAGGAATGTTTTTGATGATGTGTGTCTCCCACACCCTCCAGAGCAGTTGCATCAGTCAGTGGGGCCCACACATCACTCTTCGGCACATTTTATGGTTTTCTAGAGTTATTTGAGGCTCACAACTTTCCTAGAGGAGCACGATTTGGTGCTTGTGTTGGTCATATGTTATTATTGTGCCATGGGGACACACTAGGGAGGTTAGATATTACCCCCTAGACCCACCATGTGCGATTTTTCATGTTCTATTAGTCACATTGAGTGGGACCCCCTTCTTAGGGCGATTTTGTCCATGTATATGTTATATTTTTGAGTTGATCCATGTACTTTATGTTGAGCTCATCTCAACCGTAGATTAGAACTTATGTATCTTTTAATCTTAGCCATCCATTCAAAAGGTGGTTAGGGTTTTGGTATCTCTTCTTCCTATTTAGAGGAGAGAGCTTCTCATTGTAAAGGCACCTTTGGCTCTTGGAATCTCGATAATAAAGAATTATTTGCAGACACTTCTTGGATCTTCTTTGTGGTGATATTCTTAGATCGTGATTGGAAAGTCTATTGCATCCTAGCATTTGAGAGTTTGTGGTGAATCCATATAGTTTTGGAATACTTTGTCTTGTCTACAGGAGGGCAACTTCACTTGGGCGTTTTTGCAGGACTTCCTCAACTCGTTTCATTGGGCTCGTTTTTATTAGGGGGTTTTCATTAGCTTCATCGTGATCTATGATTTCTTCTTGGTTTATCTTTGTAGCATTTGTCTTATCTTCTTGATGTATCAAATCTGATATTGTTGACGTTTGTTGTGCAGGAGGAGAAGGCGCATTGGCTTCCTTGGGCAAATTGATTCTCATTGGACACTCACTCAAATCTCCTCAAATTAATCGAGAAGGCGTAGATCATCATCATCAAGGTATCTGCAAGATTATCCGGGTAAGACCTGCTTTTATTTCAGTTAATATTGTGTTCCAATCCATTGGGTATCTTCATCTACACTTAAAACCCCAACTTAAATTAATCGAAAAATTCCCTGGCATTAACCACTTGGCGAATCGGCAAAACATTTATGGGTTTTACACTTCAAGCCAAACCCTAGGTGGGTTCTCCAAGGCGTCATCCTCAAAGGACTCCTGGTGGCCCAAATCCCTAGGCACTAGATCCTTCTAGCCTTGCGCATTTCCTGAGGAAGGTTGTTTTGCCTGTTGTTGATGCCCGGTCTCAAACTTGTGTGCTTTGATATTGTCATACCTGTCAATCAAGTCTACCAAAAGGTACTAGATAGCCCCAATCCTGTCCCTAACCTCCCTGCTTTGGACACGGTTCCCAAGGAAATGGATTTTTATATCATTTGTTGGTACCTTGATCCTGGAACTATTAATTAAGCTTATAAGTCACCTGTATAACTACATTGGATCAATTTCATATCTCTTAAGCCTCTTCATCCAACCCATAACTCACCTAGTGACTTCATCCATAGATCTAGGGTTTATCATATCTAACACCTTACGTACTTCATCCTCCATTGATTTGATCTGGTGTCCTGGTTTAATCTCTCCTATTGGGAGTAGATCTAGGTCTCCCCCTTTGTTATCTTGGGCTAAGATAACATCAAGTGAAGAGTGCCTCGATTGGCATGACAACCATCCATTTGCGAGTCAAGGCTCTCTTGGTTCACCTCTTTGGTTGCCCATCCCCTCTACCATCCTTACGGATCCATCTATAGGGGCAACTACAAGTTTGGTGATAACACAGCCATCGGAAAATGATTTTGTGGGTTGTAATTACAGCCGATGCCCTCTATTTTGATTTGGTTGTGGTGTGGCTATAGGTTACAGCATATGGTTGTGTAATGATGTGTGATTTCTTACTTTTCAACCTCACAAAGCACACACATAACAGCACTGAAGATCTTACAAATAACTTCCTAGTTTTTTCCTATAAACTAGTCTAGGGATTTCTTTAGAAATATGAATGCTCCGTACATACTTCTCTGAATTTGAATCATTTGCTAATGTTTATTTTGTTGTACCTGTACATTTAAATAAGTCATGTATGGTTGTACAGTCTGGCACAAACATTTTATAAAGTTTTCCAAGAAACTAGTTGCAACCAGTTGAAATCCTACAAACTAGTTTTGTATTTCGAAACTAGGAATAACTCTAATTTACTAATCATATCAATAGCTGAAGATGAATGTCCTATATGGACTAAATAGGCCATATTTCCATGGTTGTAGGCTATATCCTCTAATCAGATCTAAAATTGATGCTAACCAGTTAAAAAGGAATAATATCGTTAACTTAATTAAGTGTCGTAATTAGCTTAATTAAGTGTTGCAAAAATCTGTTTTAAAGATTATCTTTCAAAAATCCTTTTTAATATGGTATCTCAATAGTATAAGGTTTTAGATGGTACTTGAGATGCTAATTAGGGATTTTAATAGGCTCAATGAGCTCTTAGCCTCTTCTGATCAGACTACCTAACTTAATTTGATAATTAAATTCCAAAGATCGAAAGTGTCTCAGCTTAATTAAAGACAATTTTATTTATTTAATTTGATAAATTAATTTAATTATTCTATTTTCTGTTGTGCTTAATATTAAATTAGCCCTCTAAGAGCTAATCATATGTCCTAACCATAGTTTGATAGTCGAGGACATTACAGAATGGGTCCACAAGTAGAGTGCTCCACCTTGACAAGATTCACTCTAACTAACTTGTACAGTCCAAGAGAATCTTCTTCTAATAAGGTCAAACTTCTACCCAAGAGAAGGTGCCCTTCCCCAAATAGTGCACCTCGCATGTGTTAAGGGTGATTGGTTATATGACAACTCATACCAAATGTTGTCCCTCAGGTTGTACCCCTACAGCAAATAGTTTTCACTCTTCTCGGGATATGAGTGGAATCTGTTAATAGCACACCATAATGCTTTTAGAGGGTTATAAGGTCGAGGAGGGTTGTGCAGAATGCACCTTCCTGCACCACTTTAAGCCATCAAGCCAGAGCTTGGGCTAAGGGAGGGTACCCTATCTGTGAGAGGCAATGTTCCCAGACTATCACTCTAGGTGCCTATGAATCTTCTTTAAAACCTTGACTGGATTTACAGCTAAGACCAAAGGTGCTCAAAAAGGATCTCAACTGCTTAGAATGTAACTTGAGTGTTATTTTTAAGAGGAACAAACATATCTTTAGAACACAGAAATCGATGAAAAAAGTATAGTGGGGGCACCTTAATCATAGTTCATATCTCTGAAAGCAGAGGTAGCATCATAAATAGATTCAACAATAAAGCATCGATAGGCTTTCCATGAAACATATTCATAATGCATACAGAAAACCACATGAGCACAATAAATGTAGATCCATGGATTCATGCAACAAAATAAAGACTTATCAACCATAGAGAGGAAAAAATACAAATGCATATGAGATAGAATTTTGTCAAGAACCAGTGGCATCTAGCCCCAGTCCTAATTCTCAATTAATTGCATTCCCATTATTACAGGCTTACAGCAATGACAATAAGGCAAACCCATTAGTCTCTTCCATGAGACTATTGCCTTTCTCTATGACAGGAGGTTCTCTTATTCTATTACAATGAAGAAGGATACAAGAAGAAAGAGTCGAACTAATGTTGCAGATCTCTCAAACCATTCCTCAAAATATTTTGCAACCTAGCAGATGAAAAACGAATGAACCTCCTTTGTTTTTGTCTTCCACGACAACCTTTATACCTGTACAATATAGACAACGACCTCCCACCTCATGCTAGCACGTGTGGAGGGGTACGTGGTACAACAATCGTGAAGTAAACATGATCTTTTATAACCACCATTAGGCATGATGAGCAATTTTGATTCGACCTTTGACCTTCCTTTATTTGTCAAGACCTATTTTTATTGGATCTTCTACTTTATTAGGGGGTCCCTGTCACCTTCTGATCTGACGACTATGATCGTTTTTTATATTTCAGCAGTACGAAGAGTAGTGTGTCGGGTCTCCAGAGTTCCTTGCTCTTCTCCAAATGCTCAATGGGTTGGCCAAGATTCAACTAAATGGGCACAAAAGCTTGAAATGGGAGGCAAAAGTGCAGTAGGAAATTTGGCAACATGAGGGTGTGAAGAGTGATTCATGTGAAATGGGGGTCCTCCATCACCTTTTTATAGTGATTTTGAGTGGTGGAGTATTGGCCCATAGTTTTGGGCAACTTATGGTATTGGGAAATGGTATTAGGTATTTTCCTCTTTTTTTAATTTATTTTGATTTTTTCCCCTTTTTCTTTTATTTTGGGGATTTTTGGACCCTCTTGTGGGTTTTTAACCTTTTTTGAAGGAATTTAATTATTTTTTAGGGAAATAATGCTTTTTTTCGTATTTGGTTACCAATTTAGGGTTTTTTGGGGTTTTGTAGGCCAAAAATGTGGGAAAAGTGGACAAATGGGTTATGTGACTAGGGAGATGAGCTAGCAATTTTTGGGTGTTAACACTAAGGAATGTAGCAGAGTGACCAACTCATCATTTCCACTGACCTCTTTCCCTTGAGATGGAAGAGGAGGCCACTCTTCCGAAGTTTTCAAGGTGCAAGGTGCTAGGAGTCAAGGTCCCAGAGAATTTAGTTAAATTCAATTTCTTATCAGCATCTTGTGTGAAACACAAATGATTGCCTTCAGAACTTATATTAATTCATGAACCTGCTCGAAAGTGGCTGTTAATCTGACCGTGTAAAACGACCCTAGTTTTGCTTAAACTCTCTGTTTTTCTCATCTTTCTCCCGTGGCCTAGCTAATTTATTTTACAAGAAAATATTTCATGTCCATACTTGCGCAGATCTGCCTTTAGTCAGACTTATTTTGCGTATTAATTTCTTTGCACGCTTTTAACTTACGTTTGAGACCTAAATCTCTTCACCTAAAATTTAATAATGAAAAAAAAAAACGAATTTAAGAAAAATTCAATCAGGAAATTAATCAAAAATGTGAATGAAAAGCTCTATAGAACCAGAGATAAATAGACCAGCGACTCGTCAAATTTACCTTAATTTATATCTAGCTGTTGGAATAACCCTGGGGCAAACACAAGTAACATATTGGAAACCGAATTGAGCCTTCATATTTGTATGTTTAAACTGAACAAATGTACAGTATATCCCAAGGACAGTAAGCGAGCAAGGGAACAGCTAAAGTATCAAGGGCAGTAAGCGAGCAAGGGAACAGCTAAAGTATCAAGGGCAGTAAGCGAGCAAGGGAACAGCTAAAGCATCAAATATATTTGTTAAAATCCAAAGCTTATGAAGATGAGATATAGAAAGCGTTTAAACAAAATGACAGATCTTGAAGATCACAAAAACGATGATGTAGAAAAAAGCATCTAAAATTACAAGCAAAAATTATCTGATAAATAATTTACATACCGATTGAGTTTGGTAGAGTTTAAATTTGTGCAAAGAATATCTGTCCTCCATTTTTTCTCCTTTCGCTGACGACATTTTCGCAAAACCTTAGAATTCATTTAAACAATTTTCCCGCGCAGACAGAAAACAAAAAGAAGATCCATAACTTTCCGCTCGGCACCTTAAAATGTTATAAAGCTTTAGAATTTACACGGGCAATGCAGCTTAACCTGCACCTGCGAAAGCTTCCTTCGCCGCTTCCACACAACACAAAATTAAATGGTAAATTTTTTACCATTACTATTTTATGATTGCCGCGAGTCCGCGTCAGAATCGTGTTTTTCATTAAGACGAAAGTTCAAATATTCCTCCGCATTAAACTCAGATACGTATTTAAACTGTTAACGTGTAACTTGACACGTCATTACATATCTGCTCCGGAACAGTGGTCCACTCTAGTTATTTGTGGTTGGCGTGGCGTGATTGTAATGGCCCTTTATCTTCTTTTTTTTCCTCGGATAATGGTCCTTTATCTTGCAACCGTACAGGGAAACGAAAGAGTGGACACTTGGATCATAAATAAATGAAAAAATAATTGACTTCTAGTGTTCTAATAATTGAGATAGGTAGCCCGGGCCCCTATAGCAGCGAGGGGCACTTTCCTTCTTCCTGATCCGTGTCGTTGTCTAGCCCGCACGCTTACGTGTACGGTTTGCTCATCCTAACTGCTTTGTGTTTTATGTCCGTGCAAATATAAAATATTGACCTCCAAAAGTTTTTATATGATTGTCTATTATCATAGTTGATCGACACACGACTTGCAAAGATCGATCGCTTCCACGAAACAATTTGGAAGCTTATGCATACGTCCCCCATAAACTTTTTACGATTTGAAAGTGGCCTTTGGGGCACAATGTTAATGGCGTTTATAAAATTTAAAATTTATTACAAATTTAGTTTACAATTTCTTACGAGATGTAAAACGAAAATTACTAAAAATTTAACTATCACCAATTTTCATTTTCCAAGTCTAATAATCACTCCTCCTTTTATTTATGGGAAAATGAATTTTATAAACTGAATACATTAAAAAATATAATAGACTAAATTTTATTAATCATTTTTTTTTGGAAATGAATTTTATAAAATAAATACATACAATATATTTTATTAGGTTTGGAAAATGAAATTTGGTCACAGTTAATAACTCCATTTATCTAAAAATTAATTTTATACACTAAATATATATATATAAATTAATTTTATACACTATATATATATTATTAGGTTTGAGAAATGAAATTCCATGACATCTCCATTTATCTAAAAATTAATTTTACACACTAAATATATATATATATATATATATATAATAAAAAATATATTTTATTAGGTTTGAGAAATGAAATTTGATGACATTTAATAGTAGTTTTTATTTTACATATACTAATTTGTAAACTAAATTTGATCATTTGTTTTTAAACCATTTTTTGGAGTGATTTTGTAGCTTTTTTTAACACTTTTATTTTTATGTTGTTTTCCTCATTTCAAACTTCCAATAATTTTAAGTTTGGAGTAAGGAGCTACCATTTCAACAACTTGATCATCACATTTCTACTCGACACACTTCATGGCCTTCTAACTTCTCGTGTGTTTAATATATGTTTATTTCTTCATTTTTATATTGTTTGCAGTGATAAATGAGGCATTGCACTCAATTTTTCTATTCTTCACGGTGATATATGGAGCATTGCCCTCAATTTGTCTATAGTTCATAGTGATAAATGGGGCATTGCCCTCTTGTGATGAGGTTGGTGAATAAATGAGAGTAGTTGCATATGTCTTCTAATGATTGTACTCTAATTTTCTATAAATCTAATTTGGTTTTCACCGCAACTTCTTTTTTTTTGGCAATACATTATTGTTTCATTCTCTATTATCAATGCTATGTTTTGCAATTTGGTATGTGCCCATTAGATTCCTCATAAAATTCAAATCAAGGTTAGGTGTTTGGTTTGATGTTAAAAGTGAATGCCTTTTGTGAAATCATCTAAGTTCAATTATCTAGGAGGGAAAATGATCCATTGCTATGCTTGGGGTTTGGGTAAGAGGACAAATAATCAAGCGAAATGGGCCTCTTTGATGCAAGGGATAGAAATGATGGCAGAGTTAAATATTGGAGATTATCAAGTCTTTGGAGATTAATGGATTGTTATCCAAAATATGCAGAACATTCAGGCAGGAAGAGAAAAAGAGGTTAGGAGAGTTCAAAAAAGAATTTTAGCATTCAAATCGAACCTCTTCAAAGTCCAATTTTTCCATGTTAAACAACAAAACAATCAAACAGTTGATAGATTTGCCAATATGGGTTCAAGGCCCAAATAAGGAGTAAGTGTTAATCATTCTCAACCTTATACTCGTCGGATCCCATGTATTCATGCTTAATGGATTGGTCAACTCATTTCACCTTCAAGAAAAGTTGGGACAACTTGCCTTGAGATCATTTTGGGGGGTGTCAAGCCCACCTGGCCCCACTCACACGATCTCAAGGAAGCATGCACTGCCACGATGAAGGATTGGCAGCACGATGGTTTAATGCAAGGCAGAGTAGTTGGTTTTTAATGAGCATTATAAGCGCAAGTCCGGATCTCTCCTTCGCATGCTAAACCACGTGAAGGGTCAGCTTTTGCATATCGAAAATCTCTCGTATGAGTTGGAGCAAGTCAAGTTGGGAAGTCTCAATACCCCTATCAATTCTATGTTCATTTCCGGGAGGAGAGGCAAGGCTTTGTTACGCAAGGAGGAGCGTAAAGCTATTGATAATTTAGAACCGAAATTCATGGCTACAGAGGATGACGCATGGGAAAGAATGATGGCAGAAATCATGGAGTTAAAGAATTCTATGGCGGATTATAGGAAAATATTGTGTTGTGTGTTCGAGGTGTCGAAGGCGGCCTTGGATGAAACCAAAAGAATCTTTGTTGATACCACAGGGCTGGACTCTCGCGTAGATGATATCAAAGGGAATACCCGAGTGCAAGCAGGCAAGGTGGAAGATGTTCAACATAGGTTACAGGATATGGAAAGGGTCCAAGCTACCAGGCATAAGGAAATTTGCAGGAACATTATAGACTTGAAGAACATGCAATAGATACAGAGTTTGACTGTCAATGAAAGAAATGAGAACCGGTTCACCCAACTAAAGGAAATTTTAAATGAAATCCAAGTTGAATCGGAAGGGCTTGGTAAAGGAAATAGTGACCCCATGCCTAGGCAAGTAGAGGACTCTCCGATGGAGGAAACATCCACAGTGTAAGCAGTCGAAGGAGGCGAGCAGCTCCAGGAATGACTCTCTTAGCTCCCCTATATATTTTTTGTAATGTTTTTTTGCCTATATTTATGTAAACAGTTTATAAGAATATATACCATAAGAGGAGGAAACATAAGGACTAGAAACCATCTCTTTTTTGTATATCAACAAGAGTTGAATGAAGGAAAATATGGCCTGGACTTATCATGTTTAACTATATTTTTTTTTAACTTCTATAAGCCAGCCTGTAAGCAATTTGTATACTCAGTTTAATACAAAAGCTTTTCTCGTTCTTGTTAAAAAAAAACTAAGTTGAATGTTAAAATTGAATAAGACAACTAAATATGGATGCCAAATATTAAAGCACGACATAATATTGGACAAAAAATGTAAAATAATGACAAAATTGAATATTTGAATGAAATATGTTGAAGTATAACTCTGTCTTGTCTTAACAAATTGAAATATGTATTCGCTTTAAGTTCACACTGAGAGTTGGCCATATTGCTAGTAACAACATTAAGTAACAATGTTTTAGGTAAATTATAGTTCAATGTTTATAAGGGAAAAACTATAGAACATGGCAAGTTTATAAACAAAAATTGGTAAACAATGTGTTACAAGCTAACCCATATGGCATGTTGGGCAATTTACTCCACATCAACCTTGATGGACTACTCTTTAAAATCCCCTGTAAAAAACATTCAAATTGAACAAAAAATTGAAAATAAATGTAAATTCCAACATAGTTAAGTAGTTGAGGTGATATCATTCTCTCTTAGTATAGTACCAACATTATTAGTGATATCAATAACTCTTTAGCGGGTTTTTGGGTTACTATAATCTATGCGATATATTTCAATTAATATGACTACAATGACATATTATCCTTGAAGTAGGTTTATGTTCTATATTGATAATTACCCTAAACACATGCGTGTGTATTAGATGTGTATTTTTTGTGGATAAACTTTTATGGATAATAACTATTAATATAACTACAATGACATATTATCCTTGAAGTAGGTTTATGTTCTATATTGATAATTACCCTAAACACATGCGTGTGTATTAGATGTGTATTTTTTGTGGATAAATTTTTATGGATAATGACTTTGAGACAAAGATCGAGGAAGTACTCCACACCTAAATCTTTTGTCCATCCAAAAGAATACAAATCCTTAACTTGATATGGGCATCATTTTTCATTATAACACTAAAATTGTTAATAATATCTAACATATTATCTTATATCCTTATTAGAAATAATACAAATATTATACATTATAAATCCAAACAAATTTTTAACGTAATTTATTAAAAAATCAGTTCACTAACACATTTTTAGATTATAATTTTATATTAATAATCATTTATATAAATAAAATTTTATTATATTATAATTATTTTTTAAAAATAACAATTACAATTTATCATTTACCCAAGTTGTATAGAAAAGAACATGTGAGTAAAACATTTGATATATCATAGTCTCACATAAATGGTTTGTAAATTGATTTAGAAATAAAAGTAATTTTTATTACAATGTTCCAAACAAAACTTGTGTGTAAAAATGAGTTACCTTTATCATTTGATATATCTTAGTCCCTTTGTCAATTGTTATCAAATAATCTCACATAAATGGTTTTATCTAGATTTTAGAAATAAAATATAATTCTTTAAAGAAAAAGACAATTTGTAAATTTAATTTATAAATAAAAAATAATTTGTTAAAAAAAATAATTATTTGTAAAATATAAAAAAAATTAATATTTTTTTAAATACTAAAATATATGTGTATAATGTTTTAACTTATAATTTATTTATAAAAATACAATTTGAAGTGTATACTTACAATTTATATGTAAAAACACAACTTGGGCATATGTATGTTGAATTAGTAATTCACAATTTATTTACATATGAATTTGAGATATAAAATTTTTATCATTTAAAATGGATTTACCTTATTTATAATCTTCAATTTCATAAACTTAAAACTCACAACTTATACACATATATATTGAAAATATAATTTTAATTATTATTAAAATATTTATATCTATATTATAAAAATATTTTTAAATAAATCTTTTCTTTATTTTTTTAGAATATTCTTATATTTATTGAATTAACCTATATTATAAAATATATCCCAGGGCAGCAAGAGCGGGAGGGATTCTCATAAATCTTGAGGGACAAATAATAATGAATTATGCATGTGGGTTAGGCAGTGTTCCTAGTAATAGAGTTGAGGCTCTAGCTCTCCTCCAAGGTCTTTCAAAAGTGCATTGCCTTGGGATTCCAAATGTTTGGGTATTTGGAGACTCTCTAAACATAATCAGTTTGCTTCATCACCAGTCGAAGCCTAAGGACATTCATCTTAATTGTTTGATGAAATGAATAAAAGGCCTCCTCTCCTTGCTAAAGAACTGTCAACTATTTCATCTGTTAAGGGCACTAAATAAGCCTGAAAATGTGTAAGCCAAGAAGGCTGTCAATCTTCCCCAAGGCATATTGAGCATCAATGATGGATATCCGACATTCATTGCCATTCCCTAAAGCGGTTATGATATTTCGAGGATTGAGGTGGCGTTTTGTCATTTAATCAAGTGGCATCAAGGAGGTATCCAAGTGTCTTTTTCCAGACATCGTGCGAGCGAATGTGACCATTATGAACATTCATTTCAACAGGTGCCAAAACCTTTGGGAAAGGATTGGGAGAAGTACGATCTGGAGCTTGCAAGATCTTCAGTGCTGATGGAATTCAATGTCGGAGGACAGATCCATGCAGGGAATAACAATAACACAAAACTTGCACCATGGAGTGAAAACAATACTAGCTAAACAAAGTTTAAGAACAAAATTGGGAACTTAGAGAGGAGTGTTGAGGAAATAACATCCACTCCTAGCATGCACTAGGAGAATGCCTACACCCTAGAGGCAAAGTTGACCAGCATGCGCCAAGCTTATAATAAGGTAGTGTCGGAGTGCCAGGAGACCATAAAGCCCTTATTGATGCATTAGTTCATAACACCGATGTGAATGAAACACTACAGGTTACATAAAACTTGTTGAAGACTATTGTTGGGTAGGTGAAGTGAAAATAATACTAGCTAAACAAAGTTTAAGAACAAAATTGGGAACTTAGAGAGGAGTGTTGAGGAAATAACATCCACTCTTAGCATGCACTAGGAGAACGCCTACACCCTAGAGGCAAAGTTGACCAGCTAGCGCCAAGCTTATAATAAGGTGGTGTTAGAGTGCCATGAAACCATAAAAGCCCTTATTGATGCACTAGTTCATAACACCGATGTGAATGAAGGACTACAGGTTATAGAAAACTTGTTGAAGATTATTGTTGGGTAGGTGAAAGATCAAGAGGATACCATTAACCTGTTGAAACTAATTGTTGCTAGTGGGAATAGTCTGTTTGCTCCTATCACGATAAAGATCAAGGAACTAAAACCTTATGGTTAAGTTACTTGGTAAATTTTGTTGGGATATTGAGCAATACTTGGAGCAAATGTGTGGAAGCTCAGATGAGGCCAAGGTGAATGTTGCCACAATGTTCTCGACAAGTACTTTGAACCTCTAGTGGAGAAACATAACGAATATCTTAGCAGTTGAGCATAATGTAGAAAATATAAAAAACTTGATAGAGATGAAAGCAACGTTGAAGGCTTAGTTTGGGCCAGGGAACCATCTTGGATCACACATAATCGATTATTGACTCTCAAGCATACAAGAAGGATCCAAACATATATTAGGGATTTTTAAGGCCATATGTTGGAGATTAACGACACGACATAAGCATAGGATGTTCCACCTTGTGAAAGGGATACAACCTTGGACGCAAAGTAACCTACGATGCCAAAATGTGTATACCCTTATAGAAGCCATTAGCACAACAGACAAGCTGCTAGACTACAAGGCAAAGACAAAAAGTGGTCTAAATGGAGATGAGAATGCTCAAGGAGAGAAACAAAGCTGACAAGAACAAGAAGGAGGGCAAGGCAAAGACAAATCCATTTGTAAATATTGGCAAGGACAAGGCCAAGCAATCGGAAGTACCTAATGTAAAAGGTAAGCCCATCTCTTGTTGGATTTGTGCAAAAGAACACTATGCAAATAATTGCCAATAAAAACAGAAGATGTCCATTATGGACCAACTAGACAAACCTATTGTTGGGGTCTTGCAAGTCTTGGGCATTTTGTTGGAAGACAAGCCTATAACAAGCCAAGAGCATAATTTCACACTATATATTAGCCAAGAATATAATTTCACAAAAAAATGCTATATATTAGCCAAGAACATAATTTCACAAAAAATTGCTATATATTAGCCCAGAGCATAATTGGGTGTCGGTTGCACATGTGCCTTATGTTCTCTTTGGTTAGCTGAATGTCGTTATGTTTCTAGTGATACATTGTGATGGTTAATTGTTATAATATTGACCAAGTCTAAGTATTGTTAGGATCACAATTGGACATGTGCCTAGTGTTGTATAACTTGGTTAAGTAGAGCTAAAGTTGCACATATAACACATTATTGTCTAAGGCAAAGTTATGGAAAAACTTTAAGCAAAGATGCATAGTCTAGTTGCAGTAGTTACAGGTTGGTCAAGCCCCTGTGGCCAAGGCAAGGTAATGCCACACAACCTTAGGTGTCGAAGCACAAGCCCCTGTGGCCAAGGCAAGGCAATGCCACACAACCTTAGGTGCCAAAGCAAAGTTGGAGAACCCACAAGTTTGAAGAAAAAATTCAAGCAGACTACAAATCCACGACACATAAAATTTTATCCATGTTTACATTCTTTTGAGACTTGACTTTAGTTTGTAAAGTTTTTCATTTGAAATCAAAAAAGAAAAAAATTGAATTATATCATAATTTTAATAAATTAAATTTTAATATTTAATTTATTTATTTTTAATGAAAAGATGCGAATGAAGTGTTTAATCAATCTAAGTTGTATGACCGTAGTTTGAAAGTGTTTAAGATTAGACAAACATTTATTTTGAAAGGAATAGGAGATTTGATGATGAAATTTCTTTAAAGTTGATTTAAATAAACGGAGTTTATATGGAAAAATCCTTTTTGTAAGTGGGATCCTTTTTTCAAAAAGGTAGAGTTTTATCATGATTCATTATTGTTTTCAAAATTATGATGATATATTTCATCTTAAAATGAACTAAATTTTTTTTCTTAGTGACACTGAACTCCTTTATGGACAATTCCAATCTCTTTAGTGGATGGATGGATCGATCACCTTTTATTCCTTTGTTAAGTGGGATTTATAGAAATTCTCATGTGGCTTTTCGTAACTACCCAAAAACCTAACCTTTCAAATTTCAAATGGTTCAAATAAACTAAACCATAGGTCATTTGTCTTCTTACCAACTTACAACTCCTAACACAAAGATTTATTTGGTTAGATCGCAACAACTTGGTGAAGGTTTTGTTACCATCACATCTTGCTTAGAGAACCCATCGAATTCTTCCAAGCGAGTTATTCCTCCTTTTGTCCGAATGCGAGTAATCTCCTTCACTTGCGAGTATACTATTGCAAATAAATTTTAAAACAAACTAAAATATAGATTAAAAATCAAATAAAGAAAAAAACTATTTTAAAATAAATTATCTTTTTATTAAAAATAATATAAATTAAATCTTTTGATCGATTTTATTTATTAAAAACAAACAAACTCCATTCAAACAAAAAAGATCGACCACTTATTTAAGTGGACGAGCGTGGATGCGAGGGCAAGGGAAAAGAGCGGCGTGGTGTGAAAAAATTTATTTGGGGAAATTGGAATCCCTTATGGCCGCTCCTAAACATTGATTTTTTGTTTTGTGTTATGTTTTTATTTATTTTAATTGTATTATTTAACCTAAAATAAGGTAGTGAGTTTTATTTTAATATTTTTTTATTTATGTTGTTTTCTTTATATAGTTGTTATAATAATATTTGTATTATGAGTTCAACATATAATTTAAGGGAATGGAACTCAACATATTATTTAAGGGAGTAGAAAGATAACACTCCATTCCATAAGTAATATATATGTGTGTGTGTGTGTTTTCCAGAAAATGGATTTCTTTAAATGTTTTTTTTTTAAAATGGATTTCCCCTCTTTTTATAGCATTTTTATATTTTTCTCTTTATTTTTTATTTTTTATGATTTTGTTTACAACTGTGCCGATTTTTGGGCTATGGTTTCAAACATGTTTTAATTTTAAGCCCTAAATAATGGTGGCATTAGTAGTACATTTTCAATTCAGATGTTAGTGTCAATTTTAAGATTTTGATTGCAATGTATTAGTTGTTAAGACCAAGGTTTTAAAAATGCCACAATTTTAAGCCCAAATTTTTTTTTCTAAAAAAGAAAAGGGTGCTAGTGGTAGCACCACTTTTCTATTCAAGGTTGATTTCAAGGCTTTTTTTTTTTTAACAGAGACGGTTACAAGCTTTGATTATAAGAAAAAAAGATAGAGAGTACAAAACAGAGTAAGATCAGAATGCTCCCATGTGAGAAAGACATCCATCTTGCCTATTTCATCATGTTCATTCTCAGAGCTATTATTGTATCTTCCTATTCTATGATAACAGTAACATCTGACGAACTGCCCTAGAAGAAGTATGCAGAAATAAAACAGTTTAGAGCTTCTGCCTTATACAAAACTGGAGTATTAAACATTCTAGATTACCAAAAACGTTGTTGGTGCCTATTCTACGAGTTCCATACACCTTAGACAAACTACTATAAATAAAACAAAACATAACAGGGCAGGAGAGGTCCAACCCAAGCCCATAATCGGCGAAATCCTTACTGCAGACCGAAATCCATGGCAGCATCAACAGAAGTTGTTGCCCCGTTCTTTTCAGCGCTGAGATCCATGAAATTTCCCTCATTGGCCATGAACTTCTGTAATTTTTCCATCTTCCTGTTGATGTCCTCCAAATCCTTGCCAGAAACCTTGTGCTTGCTGACCTTGTGGGGGTATGCCAGACCCGGGGTCTCTTCTAAATGCTCCACTTTCTCAGCAATGTTATGATACTGAGCTTTTGCCTCAGAATGGGTAGCATAAGCCAAATTATACAGACAGGTTAAGATCTTCTTGTGTTCCAGGTTCTCGCTCCGGATAATCCGAGATTGCAGCTCTAGTTCCTGCAGCCCATCCAAGAATTCCACTTCGAACTTGGAGATGGTACGTTTCCCAGACTGTCCCTGCGAATTCACTTCCCCAACATGACGGCAGCAAGGGCCACACCCGTGACTGCTCTCAACCTCTGCAGAGTCTCCCCTCAATTCTTCCATATGCCAGCCTCTATTGCAACCGTCGTTCGATCCTCTCCCCACCGTGAAGCACCTCCCACACTTCTGAGCCACCTCGCCTCTCCCTTGAGGACGCCCAGCTCCATGGAAGCAAATACCACCACGCTCTGGAGGACGACCGACACCATGGCGATCCATGCTTCTACCAACAGACGAAACAACAAACAACCCGAGCAACAATTCAAACAACACACCTACTATTCCCTGTAGAGCACTGAAATCGTCTGAATGAAGAGACGGATGCTTCCAGATCCAAAGATATACAGCTACCCCCAGCTCGCATGCCAGACAGTTGGCAAGTTGGTTGGTGGCAATAAATTCGGGCATGTGTGGGCAGTAAGCGATGCTATGAGGAGGCGTCGAAAATTCAAGGGGTAAACCCCAAAAATTTTAAAAATTGAACCCTCTTGTGTAGTGAGCTCGGTGTAACATATAAGGCAAGGTATTTTGGTTTTGAATCCAGGTCATTAGGACTGTCTTTGGTCTAGGGGATGCAAGTGTCTTCCATGGGCTCATTGCTACAACTTAGAACACAATAAGAGAGAGTGACACCAAGATTAGCCATTTCGTCGGCTTGTCCATTTAGATCACACAAAATATGCCTAAACTTAAGATCATGAAACTCTTTGCTGATGTGGAGAAGGAGGTGATGCATTTTCGAGGTGGGTTCCTTTCGTTTGCCCATAATACCTCTAGCTTCTCTGATAATAATAAGGGAATCTCCTAAGACCATAAGCTTCATGATGCCCAACTTGATCGCAATCTCCAACCCTTTGATGAGGCCAAGCCACTCAACCCCATTATTGGTTTTTCTTCCTATGCTCCAGGCAAACTCCTTCTACTTGTTCCCCTTGGAGTCGAAAATTACTCCCCCCGCACCTGCCAACCCTGGGATTTCAAGGCTTTTTTATTCCGAGAAAAAGTCGTAATTTCCTTTATTCCAAGCATAAATGATGAAATTACATTTAATGAGATGTTTGAAAAACACCAAACAAAAAATGAGAACTAATGACAACTTACTAATCAAAACAAACATGACTAAGAAAATAAGATAGTAAAGCTCCATTTTCTAACTCACAACTAAAAATAAACTAAATCTACAACTATATGATCAAAATGAGTTCCAAACAAGAAACAAAAAGTTAATTCTAGGCCTGTAGTGACCTCTTAACAACAAAGAGTACAATGATCCAAGTTTGTTCACTGAACAAGGATCAAAACAACAAGAAAAGATTTGTCTAACTGACATTGCATCATAACCATACTGCCAAACTTTGTGATCTCCAACAAGCCTATTGCAACATCCACAACGTGATTTGACAATCCATTTGCATTAACATTCAATTCACAATAGATATGACAACATAAAAAGTTCACCATTTTTCCCAATAACTCCTTAACCCTCCTGGAGAGATGATCCAAAGGAAAAATTAAATTACTAATCTGATATGAAATCTAGTTGAACACAAATTAAGAATCCCTCAAGACTGGATATCTTAAACACCCCTTTTCATTGCAATCTCCACCATAATTAGGAAAACCTTTACCTCTACCAAGTTATTAGAACCGAGCCCTAATCCACAGGGAAAGGATAAAGAATGTTTATATAAAAGGAATGAAACTCCTCCAGCCCCACATTTCCCTAGATTTCCAATTAAAGCCCCCTATCCTCTAGACCTTCTTCCACCACCAAAGAGTTAGGTTCAAATCTGAAGAGAACATTGCCTCATAATCTAACTTAGCCAAGTAGTAACCACCTATAGGGTTACTTGCCTAGGCTATCTTGCTTTCCTCTTTCGTCGGGAAAATATTGTTGGCAATCAACTTCTGAACTGAAGTATCCCACTCATCCGCCTCTACGTTCTATCAAGCTAAAGTTATATATTTCAACCAACTACCAACCTATAAAGGAAGCCCTACCCTTTCCTTAACATTAGCTAAAATTGTTTTGTTGAGGGATCTAAGGGAAGCCTAAACTCCAAGGATAACTGCAAATCAGTTCCACCAAAAATCAAGGGTTCCACTCCCATTGTTATACTCTTCCTAATGCCAACCTTCCAAGAAAGCCACTTCTCTACCAATGGGAAAACTTGTACCAATGCTTCCAAGATTATTCTTGTATTAAGATTATTATTGCTAGGACTCTTGTTTCAATCTAGTATTGACAATGAATAAATATATATTTGAATCATGACATATATCCATAGTCCTAAGCCTCCAATCACATTCTATAAGCTTTTGATTGCAAGTACCTTGGAAAAATGGAAAATATCCATAAGCCCCCACTCCCTTTCCTTCATGGGTCTTGAAAGGTTCTCCCATCTAACCAAAGACCATTTCAATTTTTATATGATTGCATGTCCACAAGAAATTAAATAACTTCCTCCTAATCTTCTATAAGATGCCCCTGGGATATTTGCAAGAAATTGCTAGTAGACTGATAGAGCTTCTAGTATCGGTCTTACCAAAGTTAACTTACCACCTAAAGAAAGCCATTTAGTGTACCAAAAAGTGACCCTATTCTCGATCTTAATGTAAAGCCTCATCCAAGCTTGATAGCCACATTCATTTGGCTTTAGGAGAAACCCAAGATACTTGAGTTCATTCTTGAAATCACCTTCTAAGAAAGGTAATACCTTAGAATAGACCTTCCACTACCCTATGAAACATAATGCAAGATTGTTGTTGGTTTACTTCATTTCTTATGGCCATATAATACATCTCTAAGGCTTGATGAATGGCTCTTGTGTCCCTCATGGGTCAATTCTTGAAAGTAAAACATCATCAACAAACAACAATTGAGCAAGAGAGATATGAGTCCCAATCCTAGTGCACTTCATACTTCCAAACCCTCTTTCATGGAGTAGGGACATGATTTAAAAACGTTTAGCTATGAGGAAAAAATAGGGGTGATAGTGGGCATCCCTACCTCAATCCTCTAGTCGACTGGAAAAAGGGACAATCATAACCATTTATCCACCTTCCACCTAGTTCACAAATTCACAAGAAAACCCAACCTGTAACTTCATCAACCTAAGATAAGTCCAACTGACCTTATCAAGAGCTTTAGAGAGGTCTAATTTAATAATGAAAGAAGGATTCTTTTTACCATTATGGTGTGGAGACCTTCTTATGTTATGCCAATGGCTTCATGAATCAGACTACCATCTAAATATCCATATTGCTCACCTAAGCTAGCAGGGGATAACATATGCTTGAGTCTTCTAGCAATGATCTTGGCAATAATAGTATACACAACATTACCAAGAGAAATAGGTGTAAAATCTCCAAGCAAGATCCTTCTTGGGAAACATAGCTAAGAAAGTGGAGTTCAAATCCCCTAGAATCTTACTAGAGTTCCTAGATTCCTACATAGCCAATATATGTCCTTATCCAACAAATTAATAAAACCTTCAAAGAATTCAATGAAACGACCCTTAGGTCTAGGGATCTTATCTTTCTGGAATGACTCTATAACCACTAATAATTCCTTCGTAAGAGCCCTGCTTTAATCTTGACCCACAAAACCTGGGAAGAATGCTATCATTTGTACTATTGATGTTATGTTAGCTCTAAGAGGTTCTTTCAAAAATTTATTAAAGTGATTTTCTCCAACATCTTCCATATCCTGAAACTATGAACCAGTTCCCCCCACTCATTAATTGTGCTCTATATAGTGTTTAAATTTTTCCTCATTTTTTCATTATTGTGGAAAAATCTAGAGTGTCATCACCTTGAGCTATCCATGAAGCTCTGCTTTGTTGCCTCCATTTAGCTTCTTCCCAGTCCATTAACTATTTTTTAGCATCTTCCTTTAGTTTTAGATTGTTCAACTTAGCTTCACTAAAAATACCAATCACATTTAAATTGAAAAGATCTGCTATATCTTCCTCCAAAATCCAAATTTGTTCTTAAGAGCCTTTGAATTTGATCTTTGCCCCTTCTAAAGTTCTCCTTTTGGTTCTATTCAAATTGTTAATGAATTGGTACATAGTTGGGTCCCCCGGATGACATAAATAATGCCCCCATTCATCTCAAACCAACTCTCTTTATTATGGGTCCATGAACCAATGAAAATTAAAGTTAAAAGGATTGGAAGGTTTTGGGGTCATAACCCCCATTTGGAGAAAGATTGGCACATGTTCAAATGGCCCTCCTTATCCAATTGATGAGATGATGCTACGTACACTATCCACAAGTTGCTCAACTACCAAAAAATGATCAAGTCTTTTGGAGATAACACCATCCCCCACCGTGTTTTCTTCCTCCAAGTCGATTTTATAGTCAAAGGATCTATCTCACAAGGACCACCATCATCAATCTTATTTAGGAAATAATCATCTAGAGGGTCCATCCTTCCCACTGCCCCCCACACTTCACCTTGTGTCAGGATAAAATTCATATCTCATCCCACAATTACATTTTCCTTCCTAAGTTCCAAATTTTTTAAAAATGAGTTCAGTAAACTTCCCTAGCTAAGTAAGGCCCATAACCATTGATAACATTGGAAACTAAATCTAAATCCGGGAGAATAAATCTAGACAAATGGCATTCTAAATAAAAGAGATTGACCTAAATTGGAGAGTCTTGAACCAACCTTTCATTAGACCCGCATATTTTCCTTCCGCGCTAAGAGCTTCAAGCCTCCACTTAGGAAGGGGTAACATTAACAAATCTTTAACCTTACCAGCCTTCATAATTGATTCTTGAATCAAAATTACCTCAAGGTTATTTGTTGGAATTACCCTTTTCAAGGAGTTTGCTTTATAAGCACTCCCAAAACCTATTATGCTGTAAGAAAGCACAATCTGTTTCGAACCATAGAGTGGGCTTTGTTTGTCATAAGGGTCTCTTGAATAGTCATTTGTTTACCAGATAGAAATTCATGTCAGCTTACTTCTTAGCATGAGAAAGGAGAGAGTTCCTACTAGGATCGACCTGGACTTGCCCTTGATCCATGCATATAACCCCTACAATTCCCTCTTCCACCAAAACAAAACCCTTCTTTTTGGTTGTTATTAAAATACATTTTTTACTTTTAGAGGATGTAAAATCTTCATTCAATTAGTAAGTGCTATCAATATTGTTATTAGACTCAACTTCCTTTTTGTTTGGGATGGATTTGCATCCTCTAGTAGTAGAGGCTCCTCCAGGTAGAGTTGATGAAGAATTAAGGGATGTAGGAACCTTAACCCCCTTCCTAGTAGACATACTTTTGAGAGGAATGTTTTTCCCTTCAATAAAGTTCTCTGCATCATTTAACTTCACCAATTCATCTATGATGTCTAAGTCAACCAAGGAGTAGCCTCCTAAGAAGGTTTTTTTCATTTGTTTGTGAATCTCCCTTATGTTAATCACCTCTACAAATCTTAGAGGATTTTGTTGAGGTAAGGTGTTGGAGCCACTAGGGATATCTCCTTCTTTAATTATCTGATATGAATCAATCTCCTTAACAAATCTCTTCTTAGGATTGGAAGACAAAGCTTTTTCTCTAGCTATATTTTTAATATTTTTCCCACAATAACGAAAGAGGGATCCTTATAGATATAATTACCTTTCCATAAAGAGGGATTATGTGTCCTCCCATGATCATCCTCATGTTGATTGAGAGTTTGGGCCACATATTCCATACACTTGCATACTTGTTCCCTATTGTCAAGCATATCTCGCTTAGGGCAAGTAAACCTAAGGTGACCATACACACAAAAAATGGAGCATCAAAAGGGAATCCTAACATAGTCGATCTTGTGGCAATAAGATCAATACCCAACCTCTATATCAATTCCTTTAGGAAACCCATCTCCCAAGTTCATTTCAAACAAATATTAGCCATAGATGTCCTGTCTAGGGAGCATATTTTCTTGTCGATATCCAATATCCTAACTAGCTTGTTGCTTATCAAGGTCAATGCCCTTCCAATCCACAACTCCAAAGGAAGATAATGCAACTTCAAAGCGGTTGTATATCAAACCTCTCTCTCATAGGGTCAAACATGGGTGTCCAAATTTTGATGGACAAGATAGAATTGTCCCAATACCATTTCCCCACTAGTATGTCATCTTTGTCCCTCTTAGACTATAAGACAAAGGTAATCGATTCCCTAGCCAATAGATTGAAGATAGGACCATAACCAAGATATTATTTCCAAACAATTCTCACCCACATGCTCATCAACTTTTCAAATATAAGTCTGCCATGGAACTTACCTACCTACATCATTCTGTAGTAGTGTTGAACCTATTCCATAACCACATCCTAACCCGAAATTAGCTTCATGCCTTCTTAACACAATTTTACACACTTGGGTTTGTGCCTCCTCTTAGTTGCCCCTATTTCAACCCCCATAGATTCCTTAGTTCTCTCAACCACATTTTAAATATTAACAAAGCTAAACTAGTTGGAGTTAGCCAACCATTCATCACCTTCCTTAGATATGACAATAGAGTATGGGGTCATCACTTCCAAAAGAATATACGGAGTTCTAACATCTATCACGGGTTAATGTGATGAAGGAGTTGCCCTTACCACCCCATCATTTTCCACTACCCCTTGCACTAAAAGCTTCTTTCTGTTAAAAATGTTAGTTTGTTCCAAAATACAACAAGGCCCATTAGTATCATTTATACCTTTATCATTACTAAGGTCAATATATGAGAACCCAAATACCTCCCATTGCAGTACATTTTCCCATTGGATTGTTGCAAGGTCAAGTTTTATAGATCAAGGTGACAACCCCATATTCTTCAATAATTTTCAAAACTTCTACCACGATTAACCCTAGTGAAAAATCCTTTATGAGGTGGTCAAATAGAAGTTCTATCAATAGGAAAATCTCCTGCACAAAAACTAAACCAACAATTAATAAAAATAAACCATCATGTTACGATATAATACTAATCCTTATTGTAACTCTACCATGATATCTATGTCAAAAGTGAGCCTATGAGACTAAATTAAATATGTATACACCTATTTATTTTAATTAATTGAAAAGGAAGATCTTTGCAACAAAAATGTGTTTTGAATTCACAAATAGATTTTTGGTTTGTTGTTATCTTATGTATTTTTGAAGATGCAATTTTCATTTTTTGGTAGTGACTGCAAACTTGTGAAGAGTTTTTGACGTGTGGGGACAGATGAAACCCGTAGATGTCCTCAACCACATAACACATATGTCCATGTCAAAACAATAATGGGGTGGATAAAAGAAATAAACTTGCACACCGCATAACTCGCGGTCGATGAATGCTTATAGGGATTAAACAACATTCATTGACCGAAAACCACAAGGATGGAACTCTTAACCTTCACAAATACTAAGACCGACATTATCCTAACAGAGATCAGAATAACTCGGACTACAATTTGAGTGTCAGAGTGAATGAGAGCTCCATGACCATTAACGTTGACGTCAATGTTCAATTGAAAGACATGGTTAAATGTTTAGCAAACGAAGGGCTGATCATTCCCCATTCTACTTACTAGGATGCAGTTTCCATTGGTGGAGTGGTGAGCATGGAAGGTCACGATATAGGCCTATGGGAAAAGGCAGCTTGACATCTTTGAATGTGTGCTAGTGACGAACTCAGTGGTTTCATGCTTCCTTAGGAGAGATACATGAAGCTCGTAACGATGAGGCAAAAGGACAAGGATCTAAATGCTACAAGGATCTCTTTGGGTGGCGTTGGGAGCCATTTCTTGGATCACATTTGCAGTTGAGAGGATATTCAAAATATGACACAGTAAAAACAACAACAAAGAATCTCCACGAATCTAGGACTTTTGGAGATCAACCTCCATTCCACATTGACACGTGTGTCGACCAACCTTCTTATGCAACCCATCCCATCTACATTGTATGCCCTCTCCCCTCTTTGTCTCCAAAACCATATGTGCACTAAGCCAAGCAACGAGAGATATCAAAATTCTCAACAACCATGGAATTTATGCTCAGTTATTCTACTAAAATTGCATCAAACTTTATATTGGTTAGATAGGTTTGCTACAACTATGAAATCACTTATATTGAATATTAAATCTAATATTGTTGGATGAGTTTGAGAGTTTGTTGCAACCCTAAAATCACTTATATTGAATTTATTAAATCTTATAATGGTTGGATGAGTTTGCTCCAACCGTTAAAATCACTTCGTAGAGCCTTCCTTACCGGACCCTACGAGAGTTGTTGTGACCATGACTATGAAAACACTTACCGTTCAGCCGATGTGAAGGTTTTTCAAGTTGCCATGAAGCATAGAAAGGTCTTTGAGGTTATAGCAATGAAGCATAAGAATGTTTTTGAAGTTATAGCCCTGATGGAATTTTAGAATTACCCTTATAAATGGTAGTTATTATTCAATAACAAACATGTGTTACACAACAATCTACAACAATATAGTGGGCAAAGGCAGACGACAAAAATATATCTTTTTTTGACATCATAACCACAAAATCCTCCAGTAACGCTACCATATCTGGCACACATTCTCAAGATGTGAATCTAGATTGTGCAACACCAATGACACATTGCATGGGCTTCTCATGGTAAATCCATGACTCGTTTACCATGGCTGAAAATTTGTGCAAATCAGAAAATATCATCTCCAAGCTGACTAAATTTCTAATGCTTAGTTCATTGTTTGGATTGGTAGCTTCTGCAAAACTCATATATCTATTGAAGCACCCCGCGTTATTTCTTCATCTGGAGATCTGAATTCAATAGAGAAAACTATCACCTAAACATTGTGTATTAGCCCTGTTATCACATATATAGTAGCCGGGCTACCATACATTATTTTTCTGATTCCAATACACTATTCAGCCAGTTCCCTGAGATGCTGAGATGAGCATCTATTTGGATCACTATCAGATTTGGACAGCAGTTTTATTCCCCATGCCATGACTGAGTCTCAGGACACTCAGAGAGATGACCGATGTAGCCACTATACCATTGGTACAGAGCAGTCAGTAGTGCCCAGAGTTACAGTAGCAGTTTTCAGAGGACAGATGATGGTTCAGATGATGAACATTCAGGTATATGACTCAGCAGGTATATCATGGTGTTGTGGTTATGTTGCTTTTATATTTATTCTTATAGCATGTCTTAGCACTTAGTGTCATGATCTGGCGATCATATAGATATGTGGACCTGGTTGATCTTATTATATATATTATATTGTCCCTACTCAGACTTAGAAGTTCACTATTCATACTCATTGGTTTTACCCTCCGTAGGGAGAATAGAGGTGATCATTCCACCATACCTTGGCTTGCTAATGTTGGCTCCATTATTCATTGTTTTCATCCATCCATTACCTACCTTTTAGTTTATCACCCTGATTTACTACTTGACTAGTGGCATGGAGGACTTTTCCCCATTGTAGCCTCTGTATTGGATGAGCTTCCCTATTTATTGTGTCTCGGCTCTGAGTTGGTGACAAAACTTGCCTATGCTGAGTTGGATTTCCTTGTGAATTCCCCCTAGTCACTAAAGTTGTGTTGGCTAAACTTGAAACTTTTAGTGCTGCCATGAATACAAAATCTGGAAAATGAAATGTTATATCTTGTATGAAAAGCCCGTTCATGCAATGTGTTTTTAAACACACATGAATGAAAGGCAAGCCAAATGAAAATGGCTATGAAATAAAACGTTATATTTTTTGTGAAATGTAAAATACCTAGGTAAACAAGCTGTCTGTGACACACCTAGAAGTGCTCAGGTAAACAAGTGCCTTAAAAACACACCTGCAGCAAAAAACCTATAATAAATGTAAATCTATGCAATGTGTTTATAAACACACATAGATCAAAGGCTATGGAAACTTCAGGCCCAAAAAAGCAATGGAACTTAAATGCTATATCAAAACAATTGCTGGCTTCATTTGTATTATGGATTGTGCGCATCTATTAAAGGTGAATAAACCCTCTTTGAACAACTTATCCATCTGTGAGACACCGCCATTCCCTGTGTTGTTGCTCATTAAGTATATACTATGGTGTGTATTCCCTTTCCCATATCCAAAGTGTCACAATGTTGAGTCAGTGAGTCATCCCTTAGCCTAGCCAGTTTATTTTAAGCCTTCACCCTTCACTAGCAAATTGATCACAACTATGAAGTGAGTATGGTCTTGAAAGTCTAGTCTGAGTTATAATAATAATTAATGACATTATATATTTGGATTTAGATCGCCAGTTATGATTGCTTTGTGTTATAATTGTTATTTGAATAAGTTGTAAAGCATGCATTAAACTTTGACACTTTGCAACAGCTTCTGATGACAGTCTGAGTTATATTTGGTCATGTTGACTTGGTCAAACCTAGTTTGACCAAGGTCAACCATAGGACATGAGATGGTTGGACCTTGTGATGATACAGATAGATGATATATGGTCCATGTACATGTACATGATGGTTCTATGCAGCAGATACAGGGTTATGATGATGATTTATGGTTTTCAGCATTATTTGATCATTTACAGATTATTATTATTTCACCTGTTCCGGGATATTGGATATATTATATGATCATGCAGAGATTCATATGGTGTATGAGTACACATCTTGAATAGATTTGGACCTTCTGAGTCCAATGAGACAGTCTGTTTTCAGTTCCGGGCAGTTACAGTGATGATTGAGCCTCAGTAGGCTATCCCAGTGCAGTTTTGGTCTATCGGAGACCCTTTCAGAGCAGAGATGGTTTTTATTTGGTTGACCTAGGGCGTTGTGCTTGGAGGGGGTGGTCCAGCCACTTGTTTTTACCATATTACCCCCCTCCCGAACACACTGGTACCCTCACCTTGACAGCGTAGGCACTCCAGGAGGCAGTTTTGGGCATGATTAGTGATGATGAGTGGAATGTCTTCCCAACCTTCTCCAGCAGTTTCAGCTTTATCGGGACCCGCATCCATCACTTATGGCATTTTCTGATGATTTCTGAGGCCTCCTAAGGCCCACGATTTGTCCATAGAGGCACGATTTGGTATATTGATGACTATTTTATTATTATTGTGCTATGGGGATTGACCAAGGGTGTCTAAAATTACCCCTTGGACCCACCATAAGCTATTTATTATATTTTGTCATCATGATTTGGTGGGATCCCGTCTCCTAGGGCGATTTTGTCCACTTACGATTATATTTTATTAGTGATCCATGTATTTTATTGTTGAGCTCATCTCAACCATTGATTAGACATTTGTATCTTTTAATCTTAGCCACTCATTCAAAAAGTGGTTAAGGTTTTGATGCCTCTCCTTCCTATTTAAAGGAGAGAGCTTCTCATTGTAAAGGGGTCTTTGGCTCTTGCAATCTTGATATAGAAAAATTCTCTTGTGGAAATTCTTGTGGTCTCCTTTGTATCTGTTGTTCTTAGATGGTGATTGGAAAGTCTATTGCTTCCTAGCATTTGGGTATTTGTGGTAAGATCTATCTTTTGGAAATCTTTGTCTTGTCTAGAGGAGGGCGACTTCAACTAGGGCGATTTTGCAAGGCTTCTTCAAATCGATCTCTTTGGCATTCGCTTGTATCAAGGGGTTATCATTAGCATCATTGTGATCTATGCTATCTTTCTGTTATTTCTCTTGTGGCATTAGTCTTATCTCTTGTCTACAGTAAATCTGATATTGTTGACATTTATTGTGCAGGAGAGAGGGCGCATTGGCTTCCTTGGGCAAATCGCACTTCACAGGATCTACTTCAAACTGCTTCAAATTGATCGGGTTTGCATAGATCATCATCATCAAGGCATCTACAAGGTTACCCAGGTAAGATCCACAGGTTTGTTTCTCTTATCTTGATTCCAATCCATTGGCACAACACATAATTGATAAAACCCCCATATTTCAAACCCTCATTGTTATATTTTCTCAGATCTACTAAGATCTAGTGGCTCCTTGGGTAAGATATTTAAAAACCACCTCTATAGTATCCCGGATCTATAGTTTGGTGAGGATTGGCCTCCATTTGACCCTCTTCCCAAGGCAACTTAGCCTCTCCAAGCAAGGGCACACTTCTTGGTTTGGGTGAGTTAACCTAGATCTAGTACATGGGTAGTTGAGATTTCACTTGATTCATAATCTACACGTTCTAAGACCTACCCCTAGACTATCACTTTTCTTATTTCTACCTTGTGGGCCCTATTCCACATTTTAAGAGATTAAAACCCCATTTGGACCACTTGGTATGTTAAAACTCAGATCTAGTAAGATCTAACCCTTGGATTGCCTTGATATCCTAGATCCACATTATTACCTGCTTAAACTACTTGGATCTGAAGTTTGGATGCCATTGGACTTGTCTTGATCCCATTTATCCCACTTTTAACCCTCCTTGAGCAAAGTCGCACTTCTTGATTGAGTTGGTCCACTTCTAGGACATGGGTACATGGGATTTTGGTGGATTTGGAACAAGCACACTTTGAAACCTAGGTCTAGTAGCTCACTTTGTGAAATCTTGCCTTGGGGATAGCATTCCTTGTTTTAAGGGATTGTGGTCCACTTGGGTCACATCATGAACTATTTGATCTAGACAGATCCATCCATCAAACCTTTAAAAGCCCACTTGTCTTATGCCATAGGGGTCATCAAACATAAGTTAATCTTTTGTTGACTCCATTTATCCCAATTCCCAAGGCACTAATCTCTCTCCAAGTCAATTCGACTTTCCTAGATTGTTGGATTAACTTGTGGTTTGATCCTTGTTTGGTGGACTGAACCCTTGTGATGTTGTCATATCTCATGATCAAACTTGTCACATGTACTAGTTAGCCCCAATTTAACACCTAAACTACACTTCATTGGACACGTTTCCCAAGGCAGTGGATTTTCTAACAATTGACTAGTACTTTAATCCTGGATCTCATTTCAAATATTATAAGTCACTCTCACATCAACAATGAACCAAAGCTATACTCATTGAACCCCTTGTCTTGTGACTTCATCCTTAGGTCTAGGATACACCATACACCTTACAATACTTTCACTCATACTTAACCTTGATTTGGTTTGATCTCTCCTGTCGGGAGTAGATCTGGGTCTCCCCCTTTGTTGTCTGGGCTAGATAGCATAAAGTGAAGGTTGCCTCGATTGGCGTGACAACCATTTATTGGAGGTCGAGGTGATCGTGGTTGCACCTTTTGAGTTGCCCTTCCCTATTGCCATCCATTAATGGATACATCCATAAGGGTAACTACAGTTTAGGTGATAACAAGCCCTCTATTGGATATTGCTATTATAGATAAATACTGGCCAACTGAGTTAGGGTCAGAATTCTGTGAATTTGAGTCAGTGCATGCGTAATGGGTACAATAGGAGTGATTTGGAGACGGGAATGTCAAACAGCCAATTTGGAACAGCATAAACAACAGCAATGAGGATTTTGATGCTCAGGGGAGTGCTGCAAATGCTGTTTTCTGTCTGCGATTTTTTTGTCTGGGTTTTGTCTGCTATGTGTAACTTTGTTCATTCGTTAGAATCTTATAAAAAAGTTTAAAACGTTCAAATAAAGAGCATTTTATAGATTGAGATTATCTATCCCCAAATGAACTATCCCCAAGAGTATATGTAAACAGAGTAGAACAACCATGCTAACAGCTTTTACAGATTCAATTATCTATTCTATGTATTGAATTCATGAATACGTCAAAACATAACAGAAATAACTAGCAGCGCTTCTTCAGATAATACTTGCAGACGCAAATATTTCCTCAATGCAATGCTGTCTCTGAGCTCTGGCTGTGTCTTTGAGCTCAATATTTCTATCCTACCCCAAGGCGGTGGGGGCGGTGGGACATCAAGGCGGTGGAAGGTAGTGGAAGTGACCAGACGGTGGCACATCAAGGCGGTGGAAGTGCCCAAACACATGGAAATCGAAACATTGAAAAAATTGAAACATAAAATGTTTTAAATTAATGCTATAAATCCATAACATTAATCCAACAAAGTGTTGAAACAAAGCCACGGGATAAAAACGTACACATCACTCTATTGAGAACCTCTTGCCTCGAAAAGAGGCCAAATAAGAGGTCAAATGTTTTTAATTGGAAGAGTAAACCGTGTAGCTCACATCATTGGTTAAAAAAAAGTAATATGTCTGCTTTTTTAATGAAGACCTAAGATTAAAAAAAAAGCTTTGGTTTGAGTGCATATTAATGAAAAAACGTCTAGCCCGGGACTACTAACACAATTATGCAGTGAGTTTCAAACGTCTCACCTTTGAATAATTGTGACCTTGATTTGTGCTCAATAGTGGCGGCCTATTTAGCGCGATCAACATACAAGATTCCAAAGAGCTATGTCTCTCGCTGCTGCTGTTTACTGTGCGCCGCAACCAACAGATGGCAGCGTTCATATGCAACAAAATACGCCTTTGGGCGTAATAATAATAAAAAAATTATGCGACTGTTCAAAGGTGTTTGTTAATTGCAAAGTGACCCTAGTTCTACTGAAATTCTCTGGTTTTTTCTCTTTTCTTCTGTGCTGTAGGTAAATTATTTTACAAGAAAATACTTCAAAGTGGATACTTTTGAGAAATCAACCATGGGTGGCCTTGTTATGCTTAATTGTTTGCGTATTGCTTAATTACGAACTTAAAATTGGTGAAAATGTAAGGTTTGTTTGAATTGTGATTTCGTACATCTGGTTAGACTCGGACTCAGAGCACACAGCACCTTTCAGATTGCTGAGATTGTGGTTTCAAGTTGTTCAGATTTCAGTGGAAATTTTTTTGCCCATTTCGTATCGGAAGAGGCATCCAGAAGGGGGGCGGAATGAGTGACCTTTTGCCGGGTCCGTTAAGAATTTACTTCGTTGTACATAGCCTCTTCAAATTTGATTATTAAAATATCAAATTTGAAGGAATTGTATTAAGAAAGTGAATAAAATGCCTGTCAGATCGAAGAATTTATTGAAAATATCAAATTTGAAGGAATTGTATTAAGAAAGTGAATAAAATGCCTGTCAGATCGAAGAATTTATTGAAAACTTGTAACGCCAGATCCGTAACCGAGACTACCGAGACTAAGTATTTTTTAGTATATTAAAGTATACAGTTAAAATCAATGACGACAGCAAGTGACTGAGCGGCTAAGTATGACACAGATTTGTTAAATTTCAAAGACAGGAAAAAATCGTCTAGCGAAACCTTGAAACAGAATGAGCGATCTCTAAAATCACAAAGATAATGATGTTGAAAAACTCATCTAAATATAAAGGAACAGAGAAATATTTGGCATACCGATTGAGTTTCGTAGAGTTTGAATTTGTGCAAAGAATAGCTCTCTTTCTCCATTTTTTCTCCTCGGCCGCCATCGATTGAACATCTTAGTTTCTCTAGCGACATTTTCACTAAATCCTGACAGAGCACGCTATGAACGAAAATTTATAGACCAGAAATTACACCGCCATTGCAACTTAACATGGATCTGCAAAACCTTTAAGAACACTTCCGTCACCGCTCCCCCACACCACAAATAAAATTAAAAAATATATATATATCGTAAAAGTCACATCAAACCTGCCCTTTTTTATATGAAAAAAAAGAGTTATAACAAGGCCAAAGGCGAATGGATTTAGTATTCATCCAAATTTGAAGTAGCCACGTGCAGGTTATCGTTGACACGTCGCTAAATCTCTGCTCAGAACATTCTTGTTGTTTTGCGCTGACATGGCGTACTTTTTGTTTTGCAACTTGCAGTGTCAAGGTGGGCTCCTGATTGCCTTTTGTAGTTCAATAATTGAGATCTGAAGATGGAAGGGATATTTTTGTTTTCTGCGTCACATTTATCTTTTCAACTTTCTTTCCAATCTTATCCTTGTTGTCATTGTCTTCTGCTTACTAATCTTATCCGTGTCATTTTCCCGCCGCCTGCTTAAGTGGGTCTTTCAAATCTTATCCATATCGTTCCGGTTATGCCAATCGCTTTTTCCATTGTTATTATTATTATTATCATCTTGTATCTAATGTTGATGCAAATGCAAATATAAAATATTCAGTTCAAATGTTTAATTATATTTTATTTTCAATCTGTGTCATGCAAATATAAAATATTCACTTCAAATGTTTGATTATATTTTATTTTCAATTTGCCTCATGGGAGAAGAGATATGGAAAATAATTATTAAATATATTTACTTTACATTCTCTACTTATATTTCTATTCTTTTGATAAATAGGAACGGTTTAAATTAGAACACGTGATTTTGGTAAATAGGAATGGTCTATAGGTAGAAGACTTGACGTGAAATTGTCAAAGAATTTTATGGTTTGAAGATGAATGAGAGTTATAAGGTTTGAGTTGAATGAGATTTTAAAAAATCGACATCACTTCAGATTTAAAAAATATGAAATTTTCTAGTTTGGAAAGGGGTAAGAGATCAAAGTTGGTTCTATTAGAGTTAATAATCATCATAATAGTTAATATGAAATAAAAAATTTATATAGAGGTTTTCTTTCAATAATACTAATTTTATATTTAAGTAATAATAATAAATATGAGAGATTAATACTCAAAAAGTTGATTGGATATATATTATTTTATTTTTATAAATTTAATTTTTTATAATAATAAAAAATAGATAAAATTTGTTATTTTGATAGTTTATAGTACGATAGTTTATGGGGGGAGAAAAATTGGTAATGAATAATTGAGTTGAGAAGTTGTAAATGAAAAATTACAAGTTCAAATCCCCATAAATACTTACTTAAAAAAAATAGTTTATAGTATGACATCTCATATTTAAAAAACAAAGTATCATAAGACTTTAATGCTAAGTAACATTTTTAAACCCAACTCTTTATGGTAAAAGGAAATTTTCCATTTGATATACAACCAGCCTAGATCCAAATCATGGGCCCGAGACGGATCATCAAATCTCCCGGTGCAAACCTCTCCTTGAATAGACATAATATTTATTACTTTTTACTTTGTATTATTGTTTTTTGTTTACTTTGTATTATTTTGTTACTCGACAAACACTCTAAAGTCTCATATTTATAGGGGAGAGTTGTCTATTCTTGAACAGGGACCAGTAGTTGTCATAGTACTGGTCCCACACAGCCACCACATATTGACATAAAGACACCCATAAATTAAACATGCATATTCCATATTAAGTGCAGTAAATATTTAAATCATGTCCAAAAATTGCCCATTAACCGATTGGGCCAATAGGTGTTCTCCATAAATAGTCTTTATATGAAAAACAGTACAAAACATCTTGTCCCAACTAAGTACAGATTTGCTCAAGGATCCAAAAGTACATGAACAACTAAATAACCCAGCTTGTTTTTACCACCTACTGCAAGGTACCTATCAAAGGAGGACCCACGAATATGTATTAGAGCCTAAATATCCCAGCATTCATTAAAACCTGTTCAAACATTCATTAAAACCTGTTCAAGCAACATAAAGGATAGTGTCAGCCATAACTGCAAGATTGTTCAACATTCCAACCCACTGTATTCAATAAATGACACCTACCCATTAAATGCACCCATTAAACAGATGGAAGCACAAGGATCATGAAACAGATGAAGGCACAAGGATCCACCAGGACAAGCTCCCATCCATTGGATCACTTTTAAATCAATCCACAACACACATTCAAATTTGAGAGATTGCAATCCATGTGCAACCTTCTTACCAATCCAATTCAACAACAAACAACTATAAATGAACCACAACCCTTACTGAAGTTGCATTTCATAAATTCGACCTGCAGAGTGTGTGCACAGTTGCATTTCATAAATTCGAACTGCAGAGTGTGTGCACAGTGGAGGCATACCATAAGAAGTGTGTGCATAGTAGATTCAGGTTACTGTTTATGTTATTTATATTTCTGTTTATGTTATTTCTAGTTATGTTATTTATATTTCTGTTATAATCAGCTTCCAGTTTCCTTCTATATAACCAGCTTCCCTTGTATTGTTATTTCCATTTATGTTATAATCAACTTCCAGTTTATTCTACATAATCAGCCTCCCTTCTAAATGTGCAGGTTGTTGCAAGCATGGCAAGAGTCAACAATGCAAGGAGAACAAGTCGTCGACTGAGCTGGGGTGCCCAACTACGCTGCACCTCATCGGATGAGGAGAGGGTCGATCATTCAAATGCCAACAATGCTCCCAACAATGTTGTGGAGAATGACAATGTGGTGGTAGAGGACACTGTTGTCCCACCATCAACCACATAACCACTTCCAACCACAGTTCAAGGAACAAGTTCAACCACCAAAATCAATGCAATAAGAGGATGGACAAAAGAAGACATGCTAGTTGCCATTGATGATATAGAGTTCAATGGATATTCCATTCGTGCTGCTGCTAAAAAACATGGATTTGCTACCCCTGTAGTACATTATTGGATAAATGGGCTCACACATACAAAGCGCAGAGGGCTTGTTACAGTTATGAGTGAAGAGGAGGAGCCCGAGGTGGTTCAGTGGTGTAAGGAGATGGCTAAAATGGGACATGAGCTAGAGCTGATATAGCTAAAATCCACAGTAGCTCAAATCTGTCAAGGGAGGCCAAACCCCTTAAAAGATGGGTTTCCTGGTAAGTCATGGTGGTTTGGGTTTTAAAAAAGGCATCCAGACATTGTGTTGCATACAGCTGATGGCCTAGATAGAGACAGGGCTCTAAATCTATGCCCTGCAATTCTGACTAAGTTCTATGCCACCCTTTCTAGTGCATACGAGAAACATGGGTATGCTCCAGACCATATATGGAACTGTGATGAAACAGGTTTACAGGCAGGAAGGAACAGTGGCATGCGTGTAATTGCCAAGAGAGGGAATCGTAACGTGCCAAATATTTTTCCTAGGAGCAGGGAGTGGATCACTATTCTATGTTGTGTCAATGCAATTGGTGCTTCAATCCCTGGATTTTATCTATTTAAAGGTAAAACTCAACTCAAAAACTATATAAAGAATTGTGAACCAGGTGCATGCATGGCTGCACATCCCCATGCTTGGATGACCAAAGAAATCTTTTTGAATTGGCTTACTCACTTTGCTGCATCTATACCAGGCAGTGTCTCACCTGTAAATAGACACTTGTTGGTTTTAGATGGTCATGGAGGCCACATTGTTGTGCAAACAATCGAGGAGGCTAACAATTTGGGCATCGACCTGTCGACACTTCCTGCTCATACCACTCACAGATTGTAACCCCTAGATGTCAGTTTGTTCGGGCCTTTCAAGAACTATTTCAGGGGTGAGCGAGCTTTGTGGATGGAAAAGAATCCAGGGGTGGAGGTAAAAAGGTTTGAGCTAGCCGAGCTTGCAAGTAAAGCCTTTAAAAGGGCTCTCACACCTTCGAATATCAAGGCTGGGTTTAAGAGGACTGGAATATGGCCACTGAATTGTAAGGCTCTCATGCATGATACTAGTTGTAGCCAGGCATTTGATTTGGATGAGCCCTTTCCAGTATTGGCTTTCCAGCTTCAATGAAAAACAGTGAGTAGCAAGGCACCACCCGAAAAAACCTGAATCTAAAAAGAAAAAACCCCCTTTCAGAGGCAACCATGAATGGCTTATGTACAATGAAGAAAACAAGCTCTTTAGGAGCTGGAGAGAAAAAAAAAGGAGAGATACTAAATGATATGTCGACAGAGGCAGAAACATATAACAAATCCACTAAAAGCAGCAAAAGGTTGCAGAGTCACCGATTTTCAAAGGCTGAGACCACCGTCCAGGTGATAGGGCCGCCATCAAAAAGTTCTCCAACGCACCGAGGGCATCCAACCATTATCGTCTCCCCTTGACAATGTGATTGCAGCTGCTGCCCAAATAAAATAGGAACTTGTTGCGAATTGCGAGGTTCCTTCGTCGTTGAGCAGCTGCCGATGCCTCGTCGTGGAGCACCCTTCCAAGTCGTCCGTCTCAGCTCAAACCACCGCCGCCGCCACTGGCAAGCAGGAGGAGCCTACTGCGTAATGGGTCGCCGCGCTAAAACTTCGCCACCACTCCGTTTGCAGATGGATCGTTGATGTTCACCGTCGATCGACCATATTAGTGTAGTATCTCAGAGGGAGGAGGGGGCCGCCATGGAAGGATCCATGGCCACTGAGTTTCAAACAAATACGTCGCTTAAAACTAGTTACAGAGCCGCCACCTCAAAACCCTAGTAGACCAACTCTCAAATTTAAAAGTCATTATACAATAGTTTACAAATAAATAAACAATTAATAATAAAAATAATTCAACAAATTAATAAAATATTATTTGAAAAAATTTAACAATAAAACTAAAATCAAACTTTGATTTATTTTCAAAAATATTTAAATATTTGAAACTTTGTATTTTAAATAATGTTTTAAAATTAATTATATAGATTTTTTAACAACAAATTAAAACTAAAAGTTAAATTAAATTTTGATATAAATATATTTAAAACAAATAAATTTAAAAATCATTATACAATATTTTACAAATAAATAAATAATTATTAATAAAAATAATTCAACAAATTAATAAAATATTATTTAAAAAAATTTAACAATAAAACTCAAATCAAACTTTGATCTATTTTTAAAAATATTTAAAAACAAATCAGTTCAAAGTCATTTTGAAAGGTAGAAAGATTTAGAAACAAATAAGTTCAAAGCCATTTGGTTGAAAGATTTAGTTTTTTTGGGAGGTTATGTTAGTATAAAATTTTGATAAATTTTTGAATATAGGTTTAATTAACAATCTTTCTAAATAATTATAATAATATTAAATTTTATATTTTTAAATTTAAGCTAAATCTAATTAACAAGCATTTAAAATAATTATAATAATATTAAATTTTTATATATTTTTAAATTCAAGAAGCCTTCCAAAGCAATCAAAGGAAAATTAAAAAATCTGAAAATTACACAGTCATTACACCTGCAAAAACATAATCCTTTTTTACCGCTTCTCCGCACCACATAAAACAAGAGTCACAAGTGGCAATGTCCGTGACAAGAGGAGGAGGAAACAAGCTAGAGCATGAGCAAAAGGGAAATGCAAGGCATATGACTTGGTGGGGAAGAAGCCACACATTGTCTAGAAATGTAACGATGGAAAGCAAGAAGGGAAAAAATATAGGCTTTTTTTTGGAGTAAATAATTTAAGAATACAAAACTAGTGCTAGTATTCTTGTGGTATAGAAAATGCATTAGCTTGAATGGAAATGCTACGAGATAAATTTGTAACCAGGGAAATAGTATGATGACTTCTATACGATAAAGATAAAAATTCTAAAACATTGTATCTTTGCAAATGTTGAGGAAAGGTCAATGTGTGAAGTTGAAGAGGATACAAGGCGCAGTGTACAAGGCTTGGGGCGCTATGTGTTTTGGGGTGTTGTGAGTTAGAAGAGATGCCTAATATGGAAACATTGGTATCTTTGGAGGAATTGCGGGCATATGAATGTGTAAAGTTGAAGAGGATAGAGGGGTTGGCACATTGTACAAAGCTTGGGTTGCTATATGTTGATGGGTGTTATGAGTTAAAAGAGTTACCAAGTATGGAAACATTGGTATCTTTGGAGTTGTATGCAAGTGAATGTGTGAAGTTGAAGAAGATAGAGGCGTTGGCACATTGCACAAAGCTTCGATTTTTGTATGTTGTTGGGTTCTTTGAGTATCTAAGAGTTGGTGGGTGTTGTAAGTGGATGGAGATGCTCAATTTCTTTGCATTATAATTTAAGTTGTATATAAAATAGAATGTTAAATAATTTATTTTAATAAATGATCAGTAAAACTCAACCATTTACCCATGTTAAAAAACCTATATAACAATTAATTAAAATTTAACTTTAAAAAATAGATATAATATAAATAGAATTCAATTAAGTTGTATTGGGTATAACATATTTTTATAAAAAAATGATCATAATCATATTATGATGCCAAGTGTCATTTAGATTCTTAATCTTCATTGAATGTACTAGATCGAATTATGGGATAAAAGTTGTTAAATTTAATCTTCCTAAAATTTTAGTTCTGAGTTCAAAACTTTACTTATCTTGTAGTATCATGACTATTATTATAAATAGAGCTTGAGAACACTTAAGATGGCATCGATACTTGGATGGTGAAACTTTGTATATGCAAATATGGATTGCTTCTATCTATACTTTTACTTTTCTAAGGCTTGTGATGAATGATTATAGTAGTCTTTTATATTAACTCTTCATTATTTTGTTTTAGCTTTTAAATGAAATCTGCAATGTGTTTCAGGTTTTATTGAAAGTTATATTTATGTAATGTTTTTTAATTGTAATTGAAAGATTAATAGTTATATTATCTATTTATCATTCTCAATTGATATTGATTCTATTTTACATTTGATAGAAGAACTTATTGTTAATTTAATTATGATTGTGATTTGGATTCTAAGAAATTTTTTTAAAAGTTCAAAGATATGTAGATGTTTATAGTTACACCTATAGGTGTTTCGATATTATTTGAGATTTTGGATTTTATTGAGTGGATCAACAAGATTAACCTCAGTGTAACAAGTGTACATTGGAGATTCATTTCATGGTCGTCCTATCTTATTATGCTCAAATAAATCTTGATTAAAAAGTGGATAAGAAAATGAGTATGTTTATTAAATAACATTTGTTTTTATGTTTATATTAATTAGTTTAATGTTTAGACTTTGTTTAACAACCAACTATCTCCACAAAAATTAAGTGATTGACTACACCTAGTTAAATAGTGGAATTGTTGACTTTAAATGCAAATCATTTATTGAATAGTAAAAGTTGCGTGGCGATTTCTTTTTAACGCAGTAACTATATGCGAACATCTTTATATTCTAAATTGTCTCGATACTCAGTCTTTTAAAGAACCATATGAAGTCATGTATGTTGATTCAAATCTTCTCCTTAGTCAGTATAGGAACCAAGCATAATCTTTTAAAGACCCATATGAAGTCATATATGTTGATTCAAATCTTCTCCTTAGTCAGTATAGGAACCAAGCGTAACGATATGTATTCCTACAACTTCAAACACTTAACCATTTTCTTCAAAGGCATACGCGATTGTGCATTGTATGCTCGAAACGAAGGCATACAGAAGGGGATCAGTACGTTGTCAAGATTTATTTTTGTGACCATCCACGGCGAGTTGTGGATTCTTTTGAATTCACTTTTTTCACAACTCCTACACGCTTAGGTTGTCGATCTTCTCCAACGTATTTAGACTCTTGCTTGCCGTCGCTTCTATGTTAAAATCAATTACTGCCACAATGATAAATAGGTCAAGGTCATATTTCAGAACAAAGACGTCTTCATTCCATTTTAACAATCATTCAAAAACTTTGAGCTAAATATCGGATTCTCCCTTTTGAAGTCCAATCCATACTTTTCACATAGCATAACGGATCTATCGCAATTCTCCACAACAATCACTTGCATCGACTCCCAACCAAAATCTTCGACAGTCTAGCGATCAATTACTGTAGAGATTTTTTGTCTCATATGGAGACAAAGGCAGCAGCAGGTGATATTCACTAGCAGATCTTCCACGAAATCTTTATACTAACGGCTTTCATAAGAAGC
Organism: Larix kaempferi; assembly: GCA_027924585.1. Taxonomy (NCBI): domain Eukaryota; kingdom Viridiplantae; phylum Streptophyta; class Pinopsida; order Pinales; family Pinaceae; genus Larix; species Larix kaempferi. The sequence goes on from BSBM01000674.1 coordinate 4,841,466, forward strand.
TTGCTTCGTTAGAGGACCAACAAGATTTCATCATGTGTGATTTCATAGTCATCAAAAGTCATCTGCAAAGGAATTGAAAAAATCAACATCGGAAGGCTTGGTATCGGGGAGCACGTCATTCATGGAAGCCATCGATCTCTCCAATCCCAATAACCATGGGATTGCTGCAAATAATTCTTATTGTGTATCTTTCACAATAATGTTTAACTACAACACAACAACTTACGACTAGTGACCCAATGGAATCAATCAACGAAAAATGATGGAATGATGAAATATTTCTAGAATACCAATAACATAACATCAAGAAAAATCGTGGCCATTCCACAACCTTGGAAACACAGGTATGATTGTTACCACAAAGAGTCCAGAATTGCGATCTGCATACAATGACAGGAACATTCTGCTGAGTCGACTAGAGTCACACCATCATCTATGCCCCCATCGATCTGTATATAATAAAGGCAATCCAATGTAACAATGGCTACACAACTATTGGATGATACTGCTGCACACCCTTTTCCTTCCAGAACTAAAGTGTCCCCTGCCCGTAATAGCCAAATAAATGAACAAGATTACGATGACGGACACAGGTAATTTCATAAAAATATCCTCTAGCTTCTAAGTTGCGGGTAAGAACAACATGAACCCGCCTTGGCGTTCATAGGAATGGCTATGGCACTGATCCACCACTGTCCGTGCTCAAATTCAAATCCAAATGAATGGAATGTGGGCGTTAATACTCAGCTAAAATTCAAATTCAAAGGAATGAAAAAGCGCTGCAAGTTCCAAAAATGAGTTTCCCTCTTGGATTCAAATTTAAATTTCTGCGATGACGTTTTCCGCGTAGTGTGAGAGGTGGACCATGGATTGGACGTCTAATTATACACAGTAGTTGGGGCTGGAACCAGTGGATACGCTCTAGCAAGTAGTGTGTCAGGAAGATTGGACGACTTATTTTTCCGTCGCCGGAGCCGGTGTATACCATGAACCTCCATACCATGCCATGGATGGGTGCGGATGGGTCTAGCACCTGATAGGCTCGCCTTAAATGCGAGTCTGTCTGTTCAATAAGGCTCGCCATGGAGTACTGGCAATGGACGAATGCATTAAACCTATATTGACAAAAGCCCAGGAGCCGGACGAATACATTAAACCTATGCTGACGAGAGTCCGCTGCCAACTCCTGGGGCACATTGCCCCAGAAATACATCAACGATACGGGACCAATGATAAAACAAAAAAATAATTTTTAAAAAATATTCTTTAATATATTGAAATTCGAACTATCCAAAAACTTAAAGAAATACAAAAATTCATCCTGCAGACCCTGAATAATCGGCTAACGCGAAAACTTAATGTCATGGACATAATAAAACAATAAATATTGGTAGTTTTACTATTTTATGCTGCTGTGGTCCTTACCCCAATTTTCTTTTAAATAATAATAATAATACGGTCGCTGTGAGTTCACGTTAGCCTTGTGATTTTTCAGAAGGTAAAGGCAAATGGATTTCATATTCATCCGAATCTGAATTATCCACGTGCAGGTTATCTCTGACACGTCACTAAATCTTTGCTCGGGACGGGAACATTGGTTACTTTGCGTTGACATGACATGATTTTTGGCAGCTTGCGAGTTAAATGCTGTGTGGAGGTGGGCCGTGATTGCGTTTGGGAATCCACTAATTGAGATATGCGCTGGAGGGGCACTTTTGGTTGCTGACTAAGACTCATCTTTTTCAACTTGATTTCCTATCTTATCCAGTTGTCATCGTCTTTCTTTCCCAATTTATCCGTGTCATTGTCTTGCCACCACGCTTACGTGTATCTTTAAAGTCTTATCAATATCAATCGCGATTCGGTTTTGCATTATTATCTTGTCACTGATGTTCGTGCAAACATAAAATATTTTTCACCTTTTTATTGAAAAGAAAAAGCTGTGTCCATAATAAAACACACAGCGTCATTACAAGAAGTGTGATCTTTTCATATCAAACGCTTAAAAAGTGTCCATGGATCCAGCTTCTACAATACCCATAATCAGGGTTGGAAGTCAAAGTATTTTTTTTTTACGTTTTGGGTGTATATATCACCTAAAAACTTTACCCTTCAATAATTAAATTTTGATAATCATTAAAATGAAAATCAAATTACAACATTAGTGGGAGGTATTCGTAATCAAGTCTTATACGTAGTGGGAGGAATCCACAAAACCAGATTTTAAAAGCTCTAAACTAAAGACCATATACTATTTTAACCTTTCTGTTAGATCTTGGTAGCTAATTACAACTATTACCATGCATCTCCTTTTCTACTATGCATCTCCTTTTCTATTGGATAGGAAATTATACTGTTACATTTATGCACTTTGCCCTTGAATTTCCCTAACTTCTATTAAGGTGATTGTTTAATCAAAACTTTGGCATATCCTAAATTTTGATGTTTTGGGTTGAAAAAGTTGTTTTAAGGTCAAACATTTCCGCACTTTGCCCTTGAATTTCCCTAACTACTATTTAGGTGATTGTTTGATCAAAACTTTGGCATATCCTAAATTTGTTGTTTTGGGTTCAAAATTGAAAAAGTTGTTTTTAAGGTCAAAAGACTCTGTACAAAACTATGGGCCTCTTCATGTTGTAAAGCTTGTCCAAGGCTTTCAAACACCAACAACTGTGTGATTGTGATTCATAATATTTTTATTTAGTGGATGTAGTAGCATCAACACCTGCCTCGGATCATCACCCATTACTCTTAGCAATGCCTTATTTTTGTAATACATTTTTTTTTAATGTGATGCTTCAAGTATAGGCCTTGGCCTAGCCTTCGATGGCTCGGTCATACATACTGCCTTGAAAGCCCTAGCGCTCTGCCAAATTTCCAAAAGGTCTTCTCTCATTCCTTTATAATTAAACTATATAAAAAAAGCATATCTATCGAATAAGGCCATGATTTCAGACTTAGAGAGATGAACGCACAGGAGAAGTAAGATTTTCCTGCATTACAAGAGAAGGACACGCACCAAGGCTGGTACCACCTCATGGGCAAGGGAATAAGAAATAGTTCTCATGGATTTTGAAGACAGATGTCCATGAACATAATTTGGGTTTTCTCGGTATATAGATTCAATCATTCTCAGTTGCTGGTGATGATGGGAATGTTGTAATATGTATACATGCATATATTATCAAAGAATGATGTCAATCTCTGATTCTAGTTGTTGAGAGATCTCCATTGAATAAGAAGTTGTACACAAGGGAGCCATATTGACAATGAAAATTATTTATCTGAAATATTGACTTATGTGGTCTCATTCAAAGAGGAAGAAGATTTCTCTTCATTGGGTTTGCTAGACGAGTACCTGGAAAAATATGCATGTCTAAGTACCGATCCATCCACCAAGGTCGAAGAGGACAGTGACGTCAGTTACAATAGTGTGCTTGCAAGGGAAATATCTGCGAGAAACCAACAAATTGTTGAAGGGATACACTTTTGTAGCAGCTCGTATTCGTCTCTTCTGCTTCACAAGAGTGAGCCCTCCAAGAGCGAGCTGCATCCTATGAGCCCTTCATGTATAAGCGACGCCTTTCAAAGGTAATCTAGTAGCAACTAAGCAGGTTGTTCTGTTAACCAGTTCTACAGTTTTTTCCTTTTTATATTTTAGTTTTGATTTGGTTTACCGGAATCGGCTAACTACACTCGTAACTATTTGTATGCTTGAGTTATTTATTTGAATCTGTGTGGGTATTTTCATTAGGGAAAACGAGCTAACATTAAAGACAGATGAATGGAGCGAGAAAGCACGGAACGATTTACTTTTTGCAAACGGTGCTTTGAGCAATATTGTGATTCAATCCAATGTTGGTAAAATGTTCTTCCGGATGCTCCCGTGAGAATCACTGCTCACCTAAATGGAGGGCGTTGGTATGTGAACGTGAATGCCTCACAACATATATAATTGTGTTATTGTTTTCAATTTATTCATGGCTATGATGAAATTTTCACGCATTCATATAGTCATCGCATATTTTTATTTTTCTTTGTAAAATGTACGCCAAATATTAGGAACCGTTCAATATTTAGGCAAGGGTGTTATATATATGCTCGACATCTGAGGCCGTAGCTAGACTCGTTGCGAGCAGGTGCAAGTGGCCAGAGGATTTTTGAATCTATCTTATGTTTTGAATCATTAAATTCAACATGGTTAAATTACTTACATGTTACAACTGCTTGTATCGTTTCAGGTTTGGGAAGGGAGCAAGACGGATAACAAGTGATGTATTTAATGTATCGAGGAGGGTGCAGAGGAAGCTCTGTGTGCCGTTCACACAAACACTATAAATAAATTGTTGTAATGACTTTTCGAATCGATGGTCTTAATGTAGAAGTTTTCCAAAAAATAAACCTTATATTACAAAAAGAATGTCTAAAAAAGAATATTGTTCAAGTTTATTGTTAATATCAAAAGAAAATGTGTCTTCCATTTTAATTTCAACATCTAAATCTATATACATTACTCAAATCTTGAGATGAACCAGTAAATGCCAAAAGATCGTGCAGGAATTACATGTGAATCGTGATAATGCTTTCCAAAGTTATGTCTCCAAGACTTTAGATGCAGCTGCACCAACTTCAAACTCCTGAATCCCGACTCCCAACTTCCAACTTCAAGTCATTTAGTTGATGTTCATGTACGCTTGTAGCAGACTAGCACTAGAATGTTAATGTAAATTGTAAATTTGTAATCAATGGATAATGATGATTGAGCATTGAAATTTGTAGTATGTAGATGCTCATTGTAATAATAGAAAAATAAAAAAAGTAATGGAAACATCATTGAGTTAAATGAGCTTTTCTTTTTCTATGAAAAATCAATGCAACTTGCAATAGAAAGGAATAGAAATAATACTAATTTAATATATTTTTGTATTTATTAAGTGAAAGTATGGTTGGAATTTGGAAATTCTAATTTGGAAAATATAGTATTATATAAGATAAAAAAAATATTAATAATACTAGTAATATCATTCTAGTAAAATAATGATGTTTTAGAAATTTTATTACCCTTCAAAAATACGTTTAAATTATAAATTTACCCTTCACACAAGACGGTTAACACAAATTTTTAACCGTATTTGACGGTCAAAATGCCTCATGACGGTCAATTTGCCCATCAAATTCCATCACAACTCATAATATCCTAATACAAAAGTAAGTCGTAGATCCATCAACATGGTAACCTCCTCGACTGAATCACAAAAGCATACAAGACACAGTCCAAATATAGAGCAATCATAAGTAGATCCTAGCAAAACAACTAACAATACTCTAAAGAGGAATCGATAACCAGCGAGCCAGCCTGATACTCTTTATAAAAGAGCCTGCCATCCATCGAACCCATAGATAACTTTGAGAGCTTGTCAACTTCGATGTTGTGGCATCGGTAGATGTGAGAGAAGGATGAGATCATGAGCCCTCTACATCCAATGTTTGAGGAGGAGAGGTCTCAATAATGACTTCCCCTGGGCCCAGTCGATGATACTCTGTGAGTCTCCAAATATGTGGGTCAGAGCGATGACCTTCTCCTTGGCGAAATGAAGAAGTCCCCACAATGCCACAAGTTCGGCCCTGGTATTCGTACCACTCCTAGCTCTTATATTGAGATGAAAGTAATGATCAATAGAGAGTTTTATGACCATACCAGCACCACAAAAACCATTTTGAGCGGCACCATAAATAAAACCAAAGGGGAATGAGAAACTATCATCCAAACAAGGCGGCTCATGAACTATGTTGAGAATGGGAGCCATATCAGATATAAGAAACCACGCACAGATCCGCGCAACATCATGTCCACCCTAGGACCGATACCACGAAAAAGCATACCATTTCTAGCCCGCCAAACCTCCCATAAAGTGAGCAACGCAATAAGGACATCTCCACTCGAGCTCTCAAAACATAGAGACAGGTTGGTGGATAAAAGATCACCATCCCAAGCAGGAAGTCTCGGCCATCTAACTCTAATAAAAAACCACACCTCCTGGAAAAATACACAACTCCCAAAAACATGATTAATGTCCTCAAAAGAGTACATACACAATATGCAGATCCCCAGACCACAAAAGCCACGACCTTGTAAGTTCTACTAGGTCAAGATATTATTTTCCATGCAAAGCCAAATAAAACAACCCACCTTAAGCAACAACTTATCGCTCCACAACAAATTTCCCAAACCGATCACCACTCCATCTCCCAAATCTTCCATCAAAAGCTTGTATGCCAACTTAGCCGACACCGAACCCTGTAGCGGGTTATCAACCCACACCAAAATATCAGGATCCTCAGTCAAATGAATCCCTGTTTCCATCAACATAATACGGTAGCCATCCCATTCCTTCCCCAATGCACTAGGCAAAACCAAATCAGCTGGCGTCGGCCATCTCTATGAGGAGCCTTCAATGGGGAGGATCAATTGCTTTAGAACATAGTAACCACGAACATGTAACTCCCAGATGAGCTCCTCGGACAACTTGTAATTTCCATGAAGTACAAGGATTGGGTCGATACCAAAAAAATTTTGCACCCCACGGCCCACCGCCCAGCATAAAGAGTGGTTTATAATGGGGACTGTTTTCAAAAGACTGCACCAGATCGCCGAACAATTAGCAAAAACAATGCCCTGTGATCTAAAACAAATGCCAGGCTCGAGGCCCTTCAATTATTTTGCCTTAATTGTTGAACCCCAAAGGCCCTTATCAAATATAACCTGCTAGGAACTCTTAGCACAGAGAGCATTGTTGAATTCCTTCAGCCTTTTAATGCCCCATCCTCCCAGATACTTTGGCCGGGACAAACTCTTCCAACTAGCAAGATGGAACTTGTGGCTTCTCCGCCCTCCTCAACAAAGGAAACAAAAGATAAGTCGTCTTAATTTTTCATGCACGACCGCTAGAACGTTGAATAAAGTAAACCAATAAACCAGAATACATTGCAAAACAGACTGTACTAGAATGAACCTACCTCCCAGAGTTAGCCACCTCGAGGCCCAAGAATTAATTCTCTGAGAAACCTTATGAATTAGCCAATTCCAATCAGCTACCACATAGGAGTTAGGCTTAATAGTGAAACCAAGATACTTTATTCCCTCCTCAAGGTTTTTCTGCACAAAAGGGAATAACTCGACAATATAGACAGAAATGGACAAGTCCTCACAATTACAGGTAAAGGAAGACTTAGCGGCATTAATACACATCCCAGATGCATCACAAAAGACTTCAAGTATCAAATAAAACTGATACCTCTCCTTTTTTGTCCCCGCCCCAAAGAGGAGCACGTCGTCGACAAATAACAAATGCGAGATGAACAATGTTCTAGCCACCCTTATACCAGTAAGCAAACCCCTGTCTTTAGCCTTATTAATCATAATGCTGAGCCCTTCCATAGCTAAAATAAAGAGATACGGGGATAGTGGGCATCCCTGCCGCAACTCCCTATTACCATGAAAAAAAGTAGATGGAGACCCATTAACAAGAACAAAAAAACGTGATGTCGAGAAGCATGCATACAACCATTTCACCATATCCGCCGACAGACCGATCTGGATAAGAATAAGACGAAGGAAATCCCAGTCCACACGATTGTATGCTTTTTGTGGATCAAGTTTCAAAATGAATGCACTCAACCTCTTCATCTTAATTGAGTGTATACATTCTTGCGCCACCCCCACCGCATCAGAAATCTGTCGATTCAACAGGAATGCAAATTGTTCTTTTGATATGTGCCTGCCAAGAACCGGTTTGAGTCTCTCTGCTATAATTTTAGTGATAACTCTATAACATAAATTACACAAAGAAATGGGCCTATAATCATCAAAAGCCCCAGGCTTATCAAGTTTTGGTATCAGAGTGATATGAGTACGATTTAGAGTCTGTGGAATCCAAGCTTTGGTCCTAGATTCCTCAATAGCAGCAATAAGTTCCTCCCCCAACATGTCAAAGAAAAATAGGTAAAATTCCATTGTCCACCCATCGGGCCCCAGACTCTTGTCCCGCCCGAATAACTTAAAGGTGTTCAACACTTCCTGAATGGTCACAGGCTTCTCCACCTCCCTACATTCCTCACCGGAGAAGTACCTTGGGAAATTTTCTGATGGAGTCATGCTGATTGAGTAAGCTAGGTTCCTTCTGCTTGGTATATACGCAAGAGAAATGCTCAATCAGAGCCCCTTTGATCACGCTATCCTCATAAACCAATCTATCCCCATCCACCTTCACATCCCATATGGAATTCATTAAGCGCCTTTGATTAGCAAAGCGATGGAAATTTTTTGTGTTACGATCGCCATCTTTCAGCCAAAGGGCCCGACTTTTTCGACACCATTGCTCCTCTATCTGCTCCAATAACCTCTCTTTAGTATGGAACGACTCCACCAAATGTGAACCCTGCTCCTCCAAAATTGTAAACACTTCCATAATATAGGAGAAAGATTGAATTTCTTTCTCAAAAGCCACCAAATCCTTGTGATCATCCACCTTCTTGACCTTCACCCAGTCCCGAACCAAACCTTTAAGTAAGTGAAGTTTTTCGGGGAAGCCCCAATAAAGGGGTAGCCCGAACTTGTTGCTTTAAATCCTCCCAAGTAGATTGAATCCAATTGCAGAAATTGGTATCCAACAATAATCCAGGATAAATTTGAAAGGGTAAGATTTGGGGCGGGGATCAAATTCCAACTGAAGAATCACAACTTTATGATCCGATATGCCAACCACATATGACCAAGAACGAAACTTACCCAAACCATCGCAGAGATCTTCGGCCATGAGGAACTGATCGAGCCACTTGCCAATACAAGCTGAGCCACAAATACCATTAGAACAGGTCGGATATAAAATGTGTGGAATTACATCCACCAACTTTGCATCCTCAAACAAATCAGAGAAAAAATCCCCCAGCGGAACCACAGATTTACCAGCCCCCCAAATTTCTTCAGGACACAACGTCAAATTGAGGTCACTTGCCAAAATAAGCGAAGGGTCATTTAAAATACCTATCACCGAAATCTTCTCCCAGTACTCCCTGTGAAAACTGTAAGGTCCATATGCATTCAAAATCCGAAGCTTCCTCGCAAAACCCTTGAAAAAACCCTCCACCAGAATACCCGCACATGACACATAAGACTTAAAATTTGCCACCAAGGGGTCCCATGCCACCAAGGTTCCACTGGAATGATCTCGTGCATCGAAAGCACAGACGTGCCACAACGGCTTTAACTTCAAAAAATAAATGCAGGCATCATCCACACTCACCATACTCTCTTGTATCAGAATGGAGCGAGGAGAAACGTATATAGAAGCAGAAACTGTAGAAAAATGTATATTAATAGTGTAGAAGATGATAAATGAATACAATGGGTTGGGCTTAAATAAGCCTGTCTTGCACCTTTTCATGAAGGGGCATGACTATTAATATTAATTATATTTAATATTATTTTATTGTTACATTGCCTTCCCCTTAAGGGAAGCTTTGTCCTCAAAGCTTATTTGACGACAATGATTACGTGAAACTGTCGCATCGTCTCTGATGTGGACACTTGTATGGTTTGCTACTGGTGGATTTTGTCCTTGGTTCTATTTCGAATATGTGTTTGATTTTTCTGTTTGGTGGGAGCTCCATAGGTAGCTCTTGAAACACCTTGTGATGTTTATGAATCGACTTTTGTATCTTTGGTTGTTTGTCCCTATCTCCTTTACTTGTTAGAAGCTTCATTTCTTGACATTGAAGTATGTACGTTGGTGCGTCCTTCCGAAGTAGCTTTTCTATCTGATGTGATGTAACCAACTGTGTTGGAGGTCGTTGGAACCTGTATAATTTGTGTGTTTTCCCGAACGCATGGAATTCAATAAAATGTTCTTGGTGATTTGCGGAGTATGTTCCCAAGGTTTGTAACCATTGTATTCCTAATACTACGTCAACTCCTTCCAGCGGCACCGCAAAGAAATCTAATTCTAAGTTATACTCTTGTATTTGTAACTTGACTTGGTGACATTTCCCTACGTTATCAATCTTCTTGCCATCTGCTACCATAACCTTCATGTTAGGAACTGGAAAAACAAACAGGTTAAATATCTTAGCAAGGTTGACATTAATGAAGTTATGGGTGCTGCTAGAGTCGATGAGAACTGTGACGCTATTCTTTCTTAAATGTCCTCTAAGCTTTAATATTTGCGGTTGGGATATTCCGGTAATAGCGGCTAATGAGATTTGTGGGGTGTCGTCCTCAATTTCTGTGTGGTAGTCTTGTTGACTCTTCGCATCATTCTCAATTGGTTCCTTGACTTCCAACTCTGCTTCACAGGCATACAATTTCTTTTGTAAGCATCTGTGCTTAGGATCCCATTTGTCTCCACATAACTTACATTTCCCTTCTTTTATTCTCTGGGCCTCTAAACCGGGCTTCACTCCTTCTCTAAGTTGAGGCATTGTATATCTTAGATTTCCTGTGTATGCGGATTGGAGGGGGTTCTTTTTGGAGTCGTCTTGGTCGAAATTTGTATGAACGGATTTGCTTTCAATAATCTTAGCTTTACGTCGTGCTTCCTCCATGGTAGCAATGTTATGTAACTCTAGTTCATCACGGATGCGTTGTTTTAGGTAGTGTATGTAGGTCTGTAGTCGTTGGTCATCGGTTAACTCTGGAACTTGAGTTGACAGCGCTTCCCACTCACAGGTGTACTCATCGACACTATTTTTCTGTTGTAACCTTGTGATTTTGGCAAAGAATTATTTTTCCTCAACACCTTGGAATCTTTTGATGAGGTAGTTCTTGAAACTAACCCAGTTGTGAGAACAGATTCTTGCAGTTTTCTTCCACCATAAGTACCAGTTGTAAGCATTGCCTTCTAGATGCATGGAGGCATATTTAATTTTCTCCTCTTCGTAATGGATATTGTGGATGTCTAAGTATTCCTCGACTTTGTTAATCCACGCTATGCATTGTCGTTCGTCCTCGTCGTATTTGGGTAGCTCGACTTTCACCCGTATTTGGGGTCCTTGTGTATATGAGTATGATGACGACATGTTGAAAGGATCCGGTTGCTCCGGTGTTCTGGGAGAGTTTGGATGCGGATCTTTTGGTAATGGTAATCTATCCAAGATGATGTTTAAAACTGCCTGATTTTTCTTTTGGTTTTCTTGCAGACTGAGAACGATATTCTCAATTCGTAACGTGATTTGTGTCCAAGTTGCTGTCAAGGCGTCACCGGTTTGTTTGATCTTTGTGTGGAGGTCCTCGTAGTTCTTGTTAACCTTCTCATTGATTGAATCGAACCGGGCATTTAATTCACTCATTGATCTGGTGATTGGTGGAATCTTCTCGGCGCTGAACATGGATTTATTTTATTTGTTATACAAAGTCAACTCACCACGATTTTTTTTTAAAACTAATTATAATAATAATAATTATTATAATATAGTTTTTTTTTTAAAATTAAATAATAATAATTATTAATAAGCAATGATATTAATAAATATTATTAATATTAGGTATTAATTTAAAAAAATGGATGATGAAGGCGGCGTTAGGGAGGCTGCTATGAATAAAATAATAATAAAATAAGCATCAACATATATATATATATATATATATATATATATATATATATATATATATATATATATATATATAATAATAATAATAACAACAAACAAGAATAATATAATTAATTAGTGAAATGGTGTAACTCTTTATGAAGAGTTGCATTAGACACCCTTTAAACAATTATAAATACGGGGAAGTCTATCTTGTAAAAGACCATATCTATTTTATCAACTTTTATATATGTTCATGGATTATTTGTATTTTTGAAAACGGAAGTTTGAGAAGTTCCAGTAAACGGATTCTTACCGTTACAGAGGCGGAAATGATGAAGGGAGCAGGAGGATGGAGAGCGGAGAAATGGAGTGGAGTGGCTGATAGGAAGTGGAAGGGGTGGCGGTGGAAGGGTGGATGCATAGGCTGGGAAGTGGCTGCGCAATGGAGGGGTGTTGCGGGGTTGGAGTGATAAGGGAGGGAGGTGGAGCCGAGAGGAAGGAAGGGACGACGCGGGTGGTGGAGCGAGCCGGTGGAAGCGGGCTGTAGGCGGTAGTGGGAGTGGAGATGTGCAGCAGGTGGAAAGAGTGGGGAGTTGACGCATAGGTGGGGGCGTGAGGGCGCAACAGAGGGTAGCGGACGGATCAGGAGGAGAGCAGGGTGAGGTAGCGGAATTGGAGTGGAAGGTGGTGGTCGGGGGGCGGCGTGAGCGCGTGAGGGAGGTGGCAGCTGGTGGTGGAGGGAAGCGTGAGGGAGGTGAAGGTAAGGCGGAGGTGGATGCAATGTGGTGGGATGGTGCCAAGAGCTGAGAGGCTGTGATACCAATGGAGCGAGGAGAAATGTATATAGAAGCAGAAATTGTAGAAAAATGTATATTAATAGTGTAGAAGATGATAAATGAATACAATGGGTTGGGTTGAAATAAGCATGTCTTGCACCTTTTCACGAAGGGGCATGACTATTAATATTAATTATATTTAATATTATTTTATTATTATTTTATTGTTACACAGAATCATAGAGGGATGAACCACCTCCCTGAACCATTTTAGGGCAGCTCTTTTAGGGTCTTTGCACAATCCTCGAACATTGAAGGAGACTAAAATCATTGAGTAACCCGACCATGGGCTGAATCATCTCTAAGAGCTCGAGGAGGAGAGGACCGAGAAATCCCTTTGTCAAACAAGGAAGACTCAGATGGATTAATAAGACAAGGATTCTGAAGACCCGGAGAGCCCCCCCCTTTTGGCGCGGACTCCTTCTTCTTTTTCCGAGCTTTTCAGATAGTCACGTTACCATGACAGATGGAAGAAATAGGACACACAATAGGGTTATCCCTGGGGTTTGTGGTATAGGATTGCAATGGAGAAATTTCATGAAGGTCAGGAATGGACAAGGGAGATAGAATAATACCCAGCTTATCGGGAGCGGTCACCCCCACCGGGGGTCCTAAAAACGGTTGAGGAGAAGACAACGCCGAGGGACACTCATCCTGTTGTGAAAGGGTAGCTAAAATTTCAACAGGCAGATCCCAAGGGGGGAATGTTCAACATTATTAACACTCAACTTAGACACAGGGGGAGTCTCCTCCATAGAACAGTTGGGTAAAATAGATTCTCCCAAAACCCGAGTTTCTCCCAAGTAGTCCGAATTCTGACCAAGGGCAAGAGCATTCAAAATTTCTTCTGAAGATAGAAATTTAAGTAAAACAGGAAGGGACTATGCAAACCCCATCATCCGGAACACCAGCCGAGTCTTCAACCCTGCTGAGAGGACATCAATTTTCGACGAGTGACCACACTGAGCTTTTGAATGACCCACTTTACGTCACCTATGACAACGAAAAGGGATCCTCCAACAATCAATTTGTTGAATAAAAGTACCGCCCTCCTAGACCACCTCCAATTCAGTAAGCAACCCCTCAGACGAATCTAGTTCTACCAACATCCTCGGAGAGCACCGCTCGACCCCCATTAAATGCTCCTCTTCCATCAAAATGAACCGACTAAAAGAATTTGCAACAACCATGAAACCACTAATATTCCAGCAATGTAAAGGGAAGCCATATAAGATGGTCCACAAGTGATGCTTGTACAACTTCTCTGTTCTCGAGTCGAAACCGCTGCGCCATCTCGTCAAAACCAGTGAACCAATACCATAGACCCATAAGCGATTCTCGATACTAGCACAGTCTTCTTCGGTGAGAAACTGAAACATAAGCCAACCATTAGCCAATATAAGCACCCAGGGGATATTAGAGATGAACGGTTTCCATCGACTATGAATCCAGGATAAAATCTCGGGCCTGGTTAACCGAATGTATTCAAATGTTCCTACTAGCACCCGTTGGCTCAAAGCCAATACCATGTCCATCATAATGTCTTTGCTCAGCACACATAATGGATGACCCTTCTTTTCACGTTCAAAATGCAGCTTGGTAGTGGGTTTTCGAAAACCAGCTTCCTGAAAACCACCCAGGTCCTTTTGATGGGAAAATCCCTCAAATTCCTTCCCGGCGACACCAGAACATCACCCACCAGTGAATCCTTAGCAGAAAATGAGGGGTCGGGCTCAAATGACACATATACCCCAGGGTTAGACAAAATGCCCTTAATTGAAGGAGCCCGTGCGACCATCGTCCCTGCCACATCATTCTTACCACAAACGAAGGGGTGTTCTGACACCAACATACCCGTGATAAATACAACACCCCATATATACCGACACATATTCATGAACCCCGCTCTACCAGGCCGCCCACCCATAATAAAAAAGAAAACATAACACAAACCCTAGCCCCAAGGCCAACCCCCATCACAAGTACAAGACCACAACAGAGAAAAAGACAGAACAACAAAAAAGATATAAAAAATTCCCACTTGTTTTACCTGGTTGGTGCTAGGTTCAACATAGCATGTTGAACGGACTCCAGGGCCCTCGAAAACCTTTCAGAAAAAGGACGGGGCATAAGAGACAAAAAAACCCCAAGAACGACTAAAACAGAGACGACCGACAGCCACAACAACAACGGGCGAGCAAAATGACCTAACAGAAAAAGACATAGAAATACCATCAACATGGGAACCCACCACCGCATAGAGCCAACAAGAAATAGGCCTGCAAGAGGCCAGGCCTGCTAATGTTCACCATCGGCAGTTAGAGTTTCATCCATGCCTCCATTTGAGATTCCGGTGACTTTCCCTTTAGAGATGAGCAGTCTCAATACCTTGCCTTAATCATGTTCGTGATTGATCAATATTCTTTCGAATGGCTGATTTGTGGAAGTCATTTTATATATATTAATAAGAATATAGTTAAACAGTTTGAAATCAATATATTCTTATTAATATATATAAAATGACTTCCACAGATCAATTTTCATTAATACCCATTTCCAAGTTAGATTTCACGTGCATTTTTTCACAGTAAGGGACCAAGGGTTATTCTTTGGGATTAAGGGGGAGCCAGAGGGAGTATACTTTGGAATAAGTTAATTGTGTAATATATATATATTTTTTATATCCCTGTTTTTTTTTTCCATAGAAAAAACCCTGAATCTTGATTCAAATGGAGAACATAATAGTACAAAGATGAAACAAGAGCTTCTATAAAGACCTACAAAGCCTACCCAGGCATAGAGACATCAACACAAAGAGACACACCCTCTTAGGAGAATACTTGCTATATCAGGGATCTGAATAACCTTACAATGTTTCCTAGAGAGAGAACTACAATTAAAGAGAACCGAAAGCCTCTTAGAGCAACAAACCTTAACTGCCTCTTCTAACTAGCAAAACAAAAAAGGGAACTTACTACTATGTCAAAGCTTCAGCTTAGCGATGCCTTTACTATCTTCCAGCTTCAGAATGCCATGTCAAAACTACAACACATCGCTGCCATGGATTGTTGAGACTTCTCGTTGCCATTGCTCAAACCACATCTGCGCTGCCTCTATCGGGAGCTGCAATACTTAACGGCCTCTTCTAAGGAACAAACCCAACTTGCTCTACAGATGGATACAACAATGAAAAAACATGAGTTCCAACCTACTCTGGAGAGGCGATCCTGCCACATAAAAAAGATCCATTTGCTGGTTGTCCAATGGAAGCATGGACGAATAAACTTAAACATGAACCTCACATCATTCCTTTCATTCCTTTTAGGACGCACTTACAAAAACCCCAGATGTGATTGGATCTTAAAGGTGAAAGAATAAAATCAATGTCAAAAAAGCCTGAAGCTTTCGTAGGCCAATTCGGAGTCATCACAAATAAGAAGGATATGAAAAACTCCAGGCTCAGTGTTCAGGCCCCTTTTGGACAAAGCTCGGCCTGGAGATTGAAACATCTATAGACATGGGAAAATCTAATAGACTGAAAAAATTGGATGGATTTCCTGACAACATTTAACCAGTAATCCAGAGAAATATTGTTGATAGATATATGCCATGTTGCCCACTCTATGATTACCCTAGAGTCACCCAAAACTTGTAATGCAAGGACGCCCAGATGCCTAGCCACTGACAGCATGCCATAGAGACCTAAAATCTCACTTCTGGTGTTGGAGCCTCTGCCACAATGATTTTTATGGAAAATCCATCTCGTGATGTCTCCTCGCACCGCTACGAAGCGCCATCGAAGAATCCCACTGCATAAGAGTTGTCTACCATCGGAGGGCTTCAGGAGATGAGTGCTGGTGTGAGTTTTGGCTTGTGGTGGGAGTTTAAATCTACCACCATAACCAAACTAAGTCTACGACAATGAGCTCGCTCTTGTTCGAACAAAACTAAGTTCCTTTGCTTCCAAACCTTCCAAGAAAGAAAGATTGGAACCTCTAACCACTCATAGATAGCCTCAATCCAATTTTTTAGAGCCTCTTCATAACAACCTTCTTTCCAAAGAACGTGACAACCCAACAAACCAATAATCTCCTTCTTGGAAGCCTTAGTGAACATACATGAGCCAAAGAGGTGGTCCACACACTCTAAAGACCCCTTACATAGGACACATATGCTTGGCCCGCTTCCACCACGCTTTATAAAATTGTCCCAGGTTAAGAGTTTGTTTTCTAATAGCAACCACATGAAGCATTTCACTTTCGTTGGCACATTCCATTTCCACAAACGTCTATACCACCATAGCATCATAAGCCAACCTCAGGGTCACCTATCCTTTTCCTTTGTTGAAGAGCCAAATTGAACAATCTGGAGATTTGTTGAGGACAAGACCAGTATGATTTAGACCCCAAATGAAAGAGTTCCACTCCTCTGAGTTTTCTGTGGACAAATCAAGATCGGTTGATGAAGACCACCTCTCCACTTGATCATCTTGAAGTCCTTTGTATACCTAACTAAGGAGGATGAGACATTTGTTCCTGAATTCCTGTAGGAGTGAGGGAGAGAAGGGGCTATTGCACCCCACGAAGAGGTCTTCACCCAATTTAATGTGCAATCCATTCCGAGGGTTCCACCAAATCCATTTTTTAACTATGGGCATTGCTTGACTGAGTGTTGTCCATATAATTGAAGCTTTTGCAGGGCAACTAATCTCTCCCCTTAGCCAGCGATCAACATAGAGGTTTTGCAGGTATTTCCTTTTCATTAGGGCGCTCCATAGATCATCTGAAAAAAGGCAACGCCACAGCCTCGAAGCTGCCCTTCCCCAAAAAGGAAGGGGTTTTTGATACCCCAACCTCCTTCCGACGTTGGCCTCGCTAGCCTTTCCCATCTTACAAGCTGAAAGGTGTTTTTTGTTTGATCCCATACCAAATAAAGGAAAAGCATCTTTGTTGAATTCTGTCTAAAATTGAGCGAGGAATCTTTATGAGTGATAGCCAGAAAACATGAATACTTTCGAGCATAGATTTGAGCAGGATAAGATGATCTCCCAATGATAGATAGTGATAGTACCAGTTCTCTATCCTTTTTTCTACCTTTCGAAGAAGCCACATCTATTTTGAAACTTGATAACTATTGGGCTTGAGACATAATCCTAAATATTTAAATCCCCCATATATTAACTGAACTTTGTAGGGAAGAAGCTCGGTTAGTTGGTCAATGAAGGCTTGAGAAGTGCCTGCAACCAAGAAAAGCGATTTTAGGCATTAAATTTCCATACCTGTAGCTTGGCAAAATAGTTGAAGGATCTCCTTCATAGCCTTCCAATACTGAAGTCTTGCTTTCCCCATTAGCAAGATATCATCTATGAAGAGAAAGGGATATCTTATAGCCTTCGGTGATTTTGATCCCTTCAAAATTGCCTTCCAGAATTGCTTCCTTGATCAGCACGCTTAAACTGTCTGCTGTCAAGTGAAAAAGAAACGAGGAGAGTGGGCATCCTTGACACAATCTCCTAGTGCTGGAGAAGAACCTTGTTGGGCTTTCGTTAATAATCACTGCATATGAAACCTATCTTAGGCATGCCATTACCCAATCAGATAAATGAGGGCCACAACCAATTTGAATTAGTAACAATCTTAAATAACCCCAATATACCTGATCATATGCCTTCTCCAAGTCGATTTTGAGGAGCGTTGCTTTCATTTTCTTGACTTTGATCGAGTGCAACGATTCTTGAGCTAACCCCACTGCATGTAGAATTTGTCTATCGTTCAAAAAGCTGATTTGATCTTGTGCTATACACCTTGACAGAACAAGCTTTATTCGGTTTGCAATAATCTTGGAGACCAACTTGTAAACAAAATTACAACAAGAGATGGACCAGAAGTTTGAGAAGGAGGAGGGGTTCAAAACCTTTGGGATTAACTTGAGAAAGGTGGAATTTAAGGCCCCTAGAATAATGCCTATGGTTCTTATCTCTTCAATGACTAAGAGTAAGTCTGGCCCCATCTCCTCTATGAATGCTTGGAACAGCTCGATCGTCCAACCATCTGGACCAGGGCTTTTGTCCTTGGCGAAGCTGTCCAGTGTCTTTTTAAGTTCAATCAACGAGACCTCCTCCACCGCTGCCTGGGATTCTTCCTCCGAGAAGAACCGAGGGAAGGTTTCTATGACCTTCAATTGGGATCGAATTTGGTTAACCTCTAGATCCTTATATAACTGCCTGAAGTGTGACCAAGCTCCCTCTTCTAGTTCCGCCTGGTTTTTCATAATGCCTTCTTCCAAATGATTTAGGTCCCATATTCGGTTTTTATTCCGCTTGTATTTCGCAAACTTATGGAAGAAGGAAGTGTTCTGGTCACTTTCTGCTATCCAGATGGCTCAACGTTTTAGCCTCCATGCTTTTTCCTCCAGATTTAGGATGTGCATTTTCCTCTTTTGCGCTACTGCATATTCGGTCTTTTCCTATTCTGAATGCAGGATCCCATGAACATTCTTAAGGAGATTGGCTAAGAGGGAATCAATACTTTTTACCTCCTCTTTTAGCTCTTTTCTTTTCTCTTTCTTTCCCAATCGATAACCTTCACCTTTAAAGAGTGAAGCTTGTAGACCAAGGTTTCTGCTGTTGAAGACATCTGAACCAGAGACAGAGAGCACAAACAATCCTTTACCAGTTGAATGAAGCCCTTTTCTTCTAGCCACGAGTGATTAGTCGGGTGGTGGCTGGTGGAATAGTCTCTCGCAGGCAGGCCTTGGCAAAGGTTGTATTTTTGCAAGATTTTATTTATTGGGTATTTTTCTGTGATTTTATAGGTGTCGTGGGCAGTGACGTTGCCCCGGGGTTGTGTGCCCCAAGCCCCGGTGACGTCACGGGCCTTGAATGGGTTTTAATTCTTGGAGGACGTTGTTTTTATTGCATTCGGCGGGTTTGGTTGCCGGACTGTGGAGGCCGAGGTTTGTTTTGGGTGGTGTGGCTTAAGGTTTTTTTGCAATGGGACCTGGGTAGAGGTTTGCGTTTAATGTTGATGCCTGATCGGTATGGTGGAGGAAGGTTGCGGTATGGCTTCTGGTCCTTCTTCGCTTCTGCAAGTTTGGCTTGTTCCTTGGCGTTGATGTGTTTGTGCATTGGGTATGGCAGAGGAAATGTTGGGGTATGGGTTTCCTGTTGTAGTTGTCTTGTTGGACGGTCCTTTTGCGGTGAAATGATGGGGTTTACTCCATCCATCTTCCGGGGTTTTGGACATTTCCGTGTCTGGTTGCGTTTTCAATGGGGTTTGTGGTTGCTTCGGCTTTCTTTGAAGGTGTCATTGTGGCTTCTTTTGAATGTCTTGGTGTTGGTTTGGGTTCTGATTTGTCAACTGTTCTTGTGTGTTTTGTTCTTCCACGGCTGGTTTTGTTGGCGCGGGTGTTTGTTTGGACGCGATTGTTTGCATGGACGCAGTCGTCGACATTGTTCTGGTGCTGGAAAGCAGATTCCTCTGCGTCTTTATCAGATTTGTGGCCCCGACGGTTTTAGAGGTTGGTGGTTGTCTGCTTATAGACTGGTGCGACCTCTATTTTTTTGGCTAATATGAAATATTTTGCTTGCTGTTTGTTGTTTGTCTGAAGAATTGTTGTGTGGATTTGTTCTAAGGTTTGGTCTGCTTGTCCCGGTCCATGCTAAATGCTACAGTCTAAGAGTTTGCATGTTGTTCATTGGTTGTGTCAAGATTCATCCTTTGTCTATCTTTTTTCTTTTCTTTTTCCCTACGGCGGGTGAGGTTTCCATGAGTGCCGCATGCAATTGAATTGCTTATGGCCTGAAGCGTTGTCTAGAACATTTTTTTTAATCCTCGTTGATGTGGGCGGTTGGCTGCAAATGATTCCAGTTTGGATTCTTCGACGGTGGTTTGTTGTTCCCTTTCTGCCTTGTGTCGAAAAACAATGGTCTTCATGGTTGTTTTGAAAATCTTGACGAGGGGTTTTTATAACAATAGTTCATTGAATTTAAGATAAAATACAATTCACTTTGGCTGTTGAAAGTATGGTTCCTATGTTTCATTGTTTGCTTTGTCTTGGTTCAATGATTATTCGCAGATTGTGTGTGTGGGTGTTTGCTCCGTTGCTGCTTGTATGCTGCATTCATCGCCTACGTAGGCTGTGTACAGGGATTGAAACCTCTACTGGTGCGAATAATAGACTGTGTGTACCCATTTTTGAGTCTATGGTCGATAAGGCATCTATGGGTGGTATGGAGTCTTCCATTTTTTTGTCGAGGCTGTGTTTTTCTTGGTGCAATACGTTCATGGCTTTAATGGAAGTTGAACACGTGGTCTTCATTTTTCCGTTGTTCCGAGATAGCTGTAGGCTTTGTCTTCATACAGTTGCGTGTTCGTGTCTCTTGGTTGTGGTTTCCAATTGTTTGCATATTTCTTTTTTATAGAATTAATTGCGGGAAAAAGATATGCGGTGCATGCGTATAACCCTGTAACAACCCTCATATGCGAATATAGAGAATATTTAATATA
Source organism: Larix kaempferi (assembly GCA_027924585.1). NCBI lineage: Eukaryota > Viridiplantae > Streptophyta > Pinopsida > Pinales > Pinaceae > Larix > Larix kaempferi. Next base: position 4,862,395 of record BSBM01000674.1, read on the forward strand.
ATAAATATAAAATAATGTAAGATAATAATATAATTGGGAATATGAAAGAAAATAAGGGAAAACAAATTGCATTAAATAAGAAATTAAGAAATTGGGAGAAGGAGGAGATAAAAGGAGGAGAAGAAGTGAAGAGAGGGATCTTTTTGATCTTTTTTGTCTTTGGCCATCTTGGAAGAGGAGCTCTGGAGGAGAGGAAATCAAGATAGTGCTGGCATAGGGTTAATTGTTGGGGGCTCGGGGACCTCAGTTGATTGGCTGGGGTTTGGTTGGGTGGAGAGTCGTCCCCCCACCTCCAGTTGCACTATTGGAGCTGTCAAGGTAATGGTAGCTGCTAGGTCATCTAACCAGGTATGATTTTCATAGCATATTTTCTGTTATATTGTTGATTAGATACACTCTGTTGTTACAGATCTTTCATTGCATGATGCTTCTTGTTGTATACTGGTTTTATAGATTTACAGGATATCAGATCCATTGTATTTATCAGATTCTTGTATTGGTTCATATATCTATATGCATATTTAATATTATAATGTTATTTAGTAGGTTTTATGAGTTTTAGGTTTCTTACATTTGGTATCAGAGCTTTGGTTCAAATACTTGGGCTTGGGGCTCGTCACTGTTTTCATCATGTCTGGTCTAGATTTGTCCTGGATTCAAAAGAATTGTTGTGCTTAAATGTCACATTCGGTCCCTATGATGTTTATTACACAGTTACATCTCTGTGAGTTCCCATTCTGCCTCCTTCCCTCCGTTACAGTAATCTTGTATTGCAGATTTCAAGCGTATCAGCAATACTTCTGTTATTTAGGGTTTTTTTTTTCCAGCTCTATGCGTTGATACAGTGAATCTCAGCTATAAACAAATTCATGATCTATTTATCTTAAGCGATGAGAAAATCTGCCACATACCACATCTCTCTATTAAAAAAAAGGAGAGGGCTGGGGGTATGAGCAAATCTGTCACTTACAAGAGTTGAACCTATATGAGGAGGGTAACAATCACTTTTTTTTTCAAAATTTAATTTATTGACATAATAGCTCGGGATAAAAAGGAATGAAAAATGGAACAAGCATTAAGACATGGGTTTCAATGGAAGAGAAGAAAAGGCCAGGAACACCAAGATAGTGTTCCTAAAAGAAAAAGATAAGGTAAGACTAGCCTACTCATCAGAGGAAAGTATAGCAATGAAGGAAGAGGGAAGCACACTCTCACTTATTTTCTTCTTGTGATGGGGTAGATTGAGTCGTTATACTTTCCTCATTGCTATCCTTCTACAATATTCCACCAGAGTTCCACAATATTCCACAATATTCTGCAAGGACTCTCATGCTTAAGAATCCTAATAACGCCCTACTGTAGGTCCAAGTAGGTGTGTCATTGTATACTTTGGACAATAATTAGAATCATGAAAACTATGATGAATTAAAGTAACATGACAACTAGAAATGATGTTCGAGTATTAAAATCTTATGTGTTATGGATTATGGCAGCCTTAGGAATAATTTAATCCATAGATGTAAGGTAACATTAGAACCCTGGGAAATGATATATAAAATGTTGCAAAATAGGAAATGGCATTGTGAATTAATAATGAATACATATAATAATATCATGATGAAAATAAATTGATTTGAATTTTTGAGACATATTATTATTACCATTTATAAATTATGGAGGAATTTTATTGTTCAGAGAATGATAGATGCCCATATTGTTGTAGCCATGTAATGAGTTGGTTAATTGTGATAGGGGTATTCTTGATATTTATATTCCGTTCTATATATGATATATTTTAAGTTGATGATCATGAGATGAATGCTCATAATATCATGCATCCTTGTGTTATTTAAGAAGATATGTGGTTATTAGCATGTGGCTCCATTTCACCTAAGACATGTGTCTATTAGCATGTGTATGTGATACTTCTTGATGTTATTTCATGACGTCATTGTACTATATAAGATAGATGACGTGTAGAACATAAAATGACATTATTTCGTGGTGGTATTAAGTTAGCATCTTAATAGCTTATCATTGCATCTAGAGATAAATGACATTCGGAACATAAATGGTATGAAAGCATGTTGTGGTTAATGTTGGTATTTTACAACTCTGTTATGTGTTCGTGAAGAATAAGAGATTATATCAAATATTTGGTAGGACATGATGTGTCGATGGGTTATGCTAACCCTTATTGTTCCCCGTAGAATACATATTTGATATGATGATGGATTGTGTGAGTTGTTACTCCATGTTGATAGTGCTAATGTTGAAATATGGTAGCTTATCATGGCATATTAATGAGATGCTTAGTGAAATTATGAAAGTATCATGACTAGTTATATTATAATGGTAGCACAAAGCACCTAAATGCATTAGATGTTAAACCTGGCATGACTTATCGTGACAATGGCTTATGATGCAATGTAATGCAATATGAATGGGTGGCTAGACATTCTTGTTAGCACATGATTCAAGGTTGATCCATGGTATTATTATATTGAGAAATGGTTACTAATGATTATTCATTAGGGCAAGTGCCAGTTGTTCCAAGTGGTCCTCTCAAATAGCCTGATGAGGCTAAGCATTCTATGATTTTGTGGGAGCCCATAACCACGAATGAGAATGGCTACTATAAATATATTATGGGCTGGGGGACAAGCCCAACAATTAGCTCTATGCTAGTGGCGCTTGACTTTAGTACCAGAAGTTGGGAAGGTGGCAGTGCCACATATACTTCCGGGAGAACTTCTGATGTGACTAGAGTCCACGATTGGAGACATACTCACCGGGAGGGAGGTTTATGGAGAAGGACTTCTGATGCCTGGGGCTAGTGCCTTGAGGATGTTGTGGAGGATGTTTTGGCTAGCCTTCCGAGATGCCTGGGGTATAATGATCTTGATATCAGGATCGGGGTATCGAGAACCAGATGCCGGCTAGTACCGATGAGGCTTAGATTCTGTTAGAATCCGATGAGGTCGTATTATTACCAGAAGTTGGAAAGGTGGCAATGCCGTGGTAACTTCTTGGGGAACTTCTGATGCCTACTGTATGATATGCGGACAGGTTATAGTAGATGGCCCGAGCCATGGCGAGCAGGACCATCCGGAGTTGGAGGGGAGGTGTAGGGAGGTTGATCGGATGGCATGATTCTCAGGGAAAGGGTGAGTAAGGAAAGACGAAGTAAACAAATACACAACTATTAATTTTTAAATAATTATCTAATGCTTTTGTATGTATGATGCATACTAGACTCACAGGGAATTACTTAAGAGCATGTTGTAACTTAGGGTGTTTGATTGTATTAGTGTGGTTTGAAGACTTCTATGTGGTGGCCACCCATATAAATCTCTTAGTTTCGCAATAGTATTAGCTACCTATATATTCTAGTATTTACTTGATTGATTGATTGAATAAGTATTGTATTTATTGCTTGAATATTATAACTTTAGAACGAAGTTTCTTGAAGGGGGAGAGTATGTAACAACCCTCATATGCGAATATAGAGAATATTTAATATAATAAATATAAAATAATGTAAGATAATAATATAATTGGGAATATGAAAGAAAATAAGGGAAAACAAATTGCATTAAATAAGAAATTAAGAAATTGGGAGGAGGAGGAGATAAAAGGAGGAGAAGAAGTGGAGAGAGGGATCTTTTTGATCTTTTTTGTCTTTGGCCATCTTGGAAGAGGAACTCTGGAGGAGAGGAAAGCAAGATAGCGCCGGCATAGGGTTAATTGTTGGGGGCTCGGGGGCCTCAGCTAATTGGCTGGGGGTTGGTTGGGTGGAGAGTCGTCCCCCCACCTCCAGTTGCACTATTGGAGTTGTCAAGGTAATGATAGCTGCTAGGTCATCTAACCAGGTATGATTTTCATAGCATATTTTCTGTTATATTGTTGATTAGATACACTCTGTTGTTACAGATTTTTTATTGCATGATGCTTCTTGTTGTATACTGGTTTTATAGATTTACATCCATTGTATTTATCATATTCTTGTATTTGTTCATAGATCTGTATGCATATTTAATATTATAATGTTATTTAGTAGGTTTTATGAGTTTTAGGGTTGTTACAAATCTGTAGTTTGTGCTTTGTTGCAATGTGGTTGTTCTGATGTGCACATGTTCGTTGTTTGAGTTCCCCTCTATCTGTTCCTGCATTGAGCATTTGCGTTTTCTATCTATTATGCAATTGTTTATTGCCTTCTTTGTTGTTGTGTCTTTTATTTTATACATCTCTATATCGGGTTTCCAGTAGCTTTGCCCCGTGCCGTGTCCTTATATCTGCTGCATAGTGCTCTGACTATGGCTTATAATGGATTCTTTTTGGTGGTGGGTTGGCTCATTGCTGTCTTTGCAATTTTTCAACGTCGAAGACATATTCAGGTTTTAGGCAAGTTCCCATTGATGCAAAATAGAGGTGTCTGCGTGCCATCGATTAAGTCTACATCGTATTTTCCCCTTCTGTTCATTTGAATAAAATAATTCCTTTGTAACAGAATCGTCTATGCTCAGGCATCTGTGACATTCTATTTTCTTTTTGATGTGTTCATAAAATAATTGATATTCAATTTTCTATGCTATTGTTGTCCTCTGGAGATGTAAACATGTCATGGATAAAATTCTTTTTGTTTTTCCTATGGAAAAAAAATAGAAATAGACTATCCATTGTTTTGCTTTTGGCAATATCCTTGGGCCGCGACTGTTTTGCATGTTGTTTCATACGAAAAAAAAACTAGCAAAAAATAGAACGCCCTGCCATTTGAAGATAGGGCCAATGTGAATGCTGACGTTTTCCTCTGCACATATGAAATCTTCAGTAAGTGTTGTAGCCCCTTCGTGAAGGCTTCTCAACTTCATTTTGCTGCAATAGGATGCAAAAACATTTTTCTTCCCATTAGGTTTTCACATACACAATTGCAAAGAAAATAAGACCTTGGTAGATTCTCTTTTAAGCGATTCTTCTTTTCAAACTATCTATGGTCCTTGTAGGTGAATACATTTTCAATTTTCAGATCATTCAATTTTCAACTGTTCATTGCTTTGTCATTCAATTGTTCCAAGCATTTCTTTCATTCCCCAAGGAATTTTATCTAATTTCTGGACCATTGTTCAGTTCTCGTCAAAGACCGTGCCTAGACACCTTGACCATGATGATGAGGTCACCATCTCCGATTGCATTAAATTTATACAAACCCAATCCAGAGTTTTAGGGTTTACATTTTTATCTTTTTTTAGAGATAAGTTTTTTTAGAGATAACTTTTTTTATGTATATTGCACATGAAGAAATCTTCTACGAGCATGGTTGTTTCCGAGTTTTGATATATGTGACAATTTTTTGCTTTGTGGCAATCAATTCCTCAAATTTGGGTTCTTCATGAATGGTCGCCGTTTCCCATGTTTTAAATTACTCATTTCTTACTTATATGTATATTCCATCAACAATCTCAGTAGTAGACCGTGGCCATTTTGTTTTAGATTTTGAATCATTCATTTGGTATGGATAACCTGATACAGATATCTTCTTTTGGAATGATAATATTACCTTTGGTTTCCGTTTTTTTTAAATTGTTGAACAAATAATCTTTGATTGAGGTTAGTGGATGTTAGCCATTTCCAAAAAAGTGAGTTTATATTCTTTGCTTTTGCCAAAATTGAAACTAGAATTGTGTAAGTGAGTTAAGATAAGACAACGTAAGTTAATATGTATGTCAAGAAACTGTTCAGTTCTTGTTGGCCTCAAATTCACATAATCATGAAGTGGTTGTAGACTATAATAGGAGATGTTTAAATGTTTTACAGTAATTTATAAAATCTTCAATCAGATTGTTATTTTGCAATGTTTATTTTTTTTAGTGTGCTTAAATAAATTTAACATTATTGATTTTTTTTTTTAATTTTAAGTTTGAAATTTTTTATTTGTATATCAAATCGAAAGGAAAAATAAAAACCATATTTATAACATTTTTTTAAATTTAACGATCTTAGCATTGCATAATTCCTCTGTATAATGTTATCCTTCCCATGCTACTTAATCTATAGTTTAAAACCATCATTTGGGTGTGTTGTTTTAGTGTAGCCTTTCGCATTGTTGAAGATGAAATAGACATTTGCCTTTTGACTAGGTTCTTGTTATTGTAGAAAACTAATTGGAATATTGGATTGATATCTTCCATGTCCATGAACATGATAAACAATAGCATTGGATTAGATTCCAAGTTTTTTTTTTCTTTTCTCATCCTTTAGATAGACTCCCTCAACTCTTTGAACATTGGCTTTAATCCTTGCATATTTCTTTGCAACCCATCCTCTTTGAGAAATATAACTATTGCCTTCAAAAAAATCTTTGTGCACATTCATTTAAGGAATCTGCAACTCCACCAAATTCGAATTGCTTTTGTTTTTTCCTTTGTAAAGAACAAGCCCTAGCTCTTTTTTTTTCTCCCCTTCATAAAAAAGAATTTGTGCTTGAATAGAAATCCAGTTTCCATAAAATTTTATTTGCAAACTGAGAAAAGGTCTTAGAGCAAATATTCATTTGCAAATAGCTTTCTTTTTTTTTTCCCTTTTTCGTGTAGTCAGAAATGAAGTGAACATATTTGCTATTTTCTCACATAACAATTATCTTTTTTACTATTGAATTGTTGCAATATGGTATGTGGTATTGCACCTAGGCTATTTCACTTGCCAAATGGAATCTTCGTTATACGAATGCCGATGTTCTTTGCACCTGTCCAAAGTTAGTTTCCTTTAGCCAACATATAGTGTTGGGTGAAAGGAAAAATAAAAATAACCTTGTTAAAACTCGTGCTTTTGTTCTCTACTTTCTATCTATGTTTTCTCCTATTTTCCTTTTTTTTCTTATATTTAAGAATTTTTTTGCATTCTGCATTATAATAAGTGTAGCTTAGATTTCGAACATAGCATCCACACTTCCTATTTCATTGCTTCAAAAATATTGTACATGTTTTGCTAGTTGAATTGTACCAAACATTGAGATGTTTTTTTTTTTTATATTTTTTATGTTGTTGTTTTCTCTCATTGCAAGCTAGTTAGCTGCATTTGCCTATCCCATCGACATGACGCAACCTCTTCATTGCTACACTGGAACATCTATTGCTACTGTGATTAGGCATAGAGAACCGTAGGAGATTGATATTGCATTGTCAGAAAATAATTTGTTTCGTTTGCAAGCATTCTATTTCAAACATGGAGATTGTCTCTTTGATACATTCACTATGCTTCTGGACTTCCGCTACACGTCTTCTGAAATAAGACGAGGAATTGTGGACCATTTCCGTGCCAGACTTGCATAAGGTGATCCTTATGCAACAACATCGTCGAATTTGGAACTTTCACCTGCTTACTTGTCCGAGTTGCATGGTTTACCAGATAAAAACCTTTATATTGAACGAATGTCCCAGCCTACTTCACATCCAGACAATTAAAATATTTATGGCTTGTGGGGCGATATCTTTTGCATTAAGTGGTTTGCAAATTGGTTGAATGTCCCTGTTGTTGTTTGGTCATCGTCAACAAAAGAAAAGTGCTTTCACTTCAACCCTTCCTTGAATGGAAATTTCTACAACATCTTGTTCCATGATCAAGTTCCATCTGCTGGTCACTTTGAACCACTCGGATATTCTAAAGCAATTGAACCTCACGACCTTCCCCTCTTCAATTGCCATTTCACTATGTTCAAAACTCTTGTTCCAATTACTTCTCCGAAATACACTCTTCTAGGGACATGCTATTGCAACAACATTTTGATATATTTTCTTCAATTGAAGGCCATTGTTGTGACTTTTTGTTTGATTCGACTTCAAAATTGACAAAGATATATGATAGTCTGAGCCTTAGAAGGTTAATTGCACAAACTTTCTACAATTGCATCCAAGCAAATGACAATAGAGCAATACAATGCTTGTTTGCTTTTTTGTCTTTAGACATGCTCAAATTAAGAACGATGTCTTCTTCCTGATTGGGAAGCCTATATTGTGAATTTCGCAGAGCCTTTTAGCATTGGCCATATAAATGGTGATGAATTCGCAATTCAATGGTTGCGTGAGGTGTTGGAAATCAACATTTCTATATGGAACACACGTTTATGAAAAAATGAACATTGCTATTACTCAACAAACATTGCTACTACTACTATCTTTCTAATGCATCATCAAATAGACAAATTCCATTCACATTTTCATCCATTAGTTGAAAGAAATCATCTAGCAAGATCCCTAACAATGGAAAAGGTCATGCCAGACAACCTTGTAATTTTGATGTTGTTAATAAGAAGACCAGGATTCAAGATCAACTGCATCATGGCGATGGCATTGACAAGAACCTGCCAAAGGATCCGGGGGAAGATCTCGTTGACCAAAGAACCTCTAAAAAACGCAAAGCTCCCTCCAGGAAACAAATCTTGCAAAGGAAACCATCTTATTCTTCCATGGACATAGAAATGTCGCTTTTGAAGAAAACATTGGCAAAAGAAAACAACAATGGGAAACAAGAAATTTCCAATGGATCATTCAAAGACTTGCGTTCTACAAAGAAGATGATGCGGTCAATAGAACTCCACAGGTCTATTGAACAAAGACAAAAAGAAAAGGCTAGGAAAGCAACTATCCAGTACTTGAAAACTATTCAAGGTACCCCTATCCACACACGTTGTATTTGCAAGCATTTTCACTTTAAAAAAGACATTCACCGTATCAACGAAAACACCTTCTCAACACTAGAAGCATTGCCTTGGATGAACATGGCACCTTCATTTGCATTGGAAAAATTTCTATGCATATATTGCAAAAAAAGTGTTTCCGGTTCTGAAATACCTATCTTTGCAAGTCCATTGAACATTTGTCATAACAATGTCCTGACGTATGTACATGTGTTAACTCATTTGGAGGAGCGACTTGTTTCTCTAAGAATTGCTTTCTCCCAGATACGTCAACTAGGTTATAAACAAGCACAACTTGGTTTAATTGGAACAATTATCAATGTTCCAACATCCTTGGAAAAGATTCAAAAAGCATTGCCAAGGAGTCTTGATGATGACATGACAGTTGCAGTTCTCCTAAAACGAAAATTGGAATACAAAAATGCTTCTATCTTTATAAATGTTTGACCAAACATTGTCATGCTTGCGTTGAAAACTCTTTTCTATACGGAGCTTTACAAATTGGAACAGGTGAATGTCATTGCAGATTGGGAAGTAGAATTGCAAGAATTCTTTGACAAATACTCCTATGAAGTTTCAACTGCATAATCAATTGATGATGAAGAAACTAATTCAACATCTGAAGAAGACAATGAAAACAATCCAGAATCAGAAAATGGGAAAAATCACTGAAACATTGGTCCATGGATATGGAGAAACACATTCAATTGATGATTTGGCTAGCATGCTCATAGAAATAACGCCTTCAGAAAACCATCGCCCCTTGGGAATTTTCCAAGACAATTTTTCTAAAGAGGTGAATTTTCCCACACTTTTCTATGGGTGTTGTCGACGCACCAACATTTGCAAACGACATCGATACCAACAAATAACACAATGGGAGCTCCAACATGAAGCCATGGACTTCGAAGCACATCCTACAATTTTTTTCTTCAAAACAATAAAAGTATTGATAGGCCAAATTTCGAGTACTGGTTGGATATCTATACGTATAGGAGAATTGAAAGGTAGAAAATAAAAGGAAAAAGATGTTAAATCACAAGAAAACCTTGAAAAAATTGTGAAAACACCTTTCGCAGATCGCACATTGAAGACAATATGGACATTGCCTGACTATTTTGAGAACATGAGAAAAGAGCTCTTCTCAATGATACGACAACTAGGCCCGCCGACCTTTTTGTAAGTTTTTCAACTGTTGAACATCTTCGGAAACCTTTGTGCGATGCTCCCATCAACTTGAAGATATAAAACTTGACAAGTCTTCTAATTTGTTTCTGGACAACGATATTGATGCTTTGAATTATGAGTATTTTATTTGAAAATTACAATAATATTATTTTATGAGAAAGTGTGAAAAAACATTCATTATGAGTACTTTACTTGAAAATGACAATAATATTATTTTATGAAAAAATGTTAAAGGACTTTCATTATGAGTACTTTATTTTATGACTTAAAAGTACTTATACCACTACCTTCGTTGACTATGGGTTTTCATCCACCATAGAAAATTTGACAAATAAGCATTCTTAATTCATGCAATGTCACTTCAACCATGGGAGATGATGTCATCTACTAGAATGTGATTGGTTGATTTTTATAGTACATTTTCTTTGTTTTGAGGCCCATTTTTTACTTCAAAATTTCTCTAGTGAATAAGTGAGAGACATTAATTCAAATGTGATTAGGTGTAATTTGGGACCTGCAATCTAATGTTCTCTCTTATTGTTGGCACGGGCATTTTGACACATCAACACACCTTTGAAAAAATATTTATGAAAAAAAGATAGGTAAGAAAAATATCATTTCAATACCTTATAAACATTTAAAAAAAAAAAGACGACGACTAACTTCTCATGTTTTTTTATGATTTTACACCAATCTACATATTAGCTATCTAAAAATATATCTCAATTTATGATATATTTAATAAATCATATGATGAAAAATTAAGAAATGGATGAAACCATGAACCATGAAAACTTTAACAAACAAAACCTATTTTTTTAAAACCCAACAAACTGGATTTTCAAAAAGAGCTCTTTAGTCATCCAAGCATGGGGATGTGCAACCATGCATGCACATGGTTCACAATTTTGTATATAGTTTTTGAGTTGAGTTTTATCTTTAAATAGATAAAATCCAAGGATGGAAGCACCAATTGCATTGACACAGCATAGAATAGTGATCCGCTCCTTGCTCCTAGGAAAAATCTTAGGCACATTATGACTCCCTCTCTTGGCAATTAGACAAATGCCACAGTTCCTTCCTGCCTGTAAACCTGTTTCATCACAGTTCCATATATGGTTTGGAGCATAACCATGTTTCTCGTATGCACTAGAAAGGGTGGCATAGAACTTAGTCAGAATTACAGGGCGTAGATTTAGAGCCCTGTCTCTATCTAGGCCCTCGGTTGTACGCAACACAAGGTCTGGATGCCTTTTTTTAAACTCAAACCACCATGACTTACCAGGAAACCCATCTTTGAAGGGGTTTGGCCTCCCTTGACAGATTTGAGCTACTGTGGATTTTAGCTGTATCAGCTCTAGCCCATGTCCCATTTGAGCCATCTCCTTACACCATTGAACCACCTCGGCCTCCTCCTCTTCACGCATAACTGTAACAGGCCCTCTGTGCTTTGTATGTGTGATCCCATTTATCCAGTAATGTACTGATGAGGTAGCAACTCCATTTTTTTAGCAACAACACGAATGGAATATCCATTGAACTGTATATTATCAATGGTAGCTAACATGCCTTCTTTTGTCCAGCCTCTTATTGCACTGATTTTGGTGGTTGAACTTGTTCCTTGAACTATGGTTGACAGTGTCTGTGTGGTTGATGGTGGGACAACAATGTCCTCTACAGCCACATTGTCATTCTCAACAACATTGCTGGGTGCATTGTTGGCATTTGAATGATCGACCCTCTCCTCGTCCGATGAGGTGTAGCGTAGCTGGGCACCCCTGCTCAATCGACGACTTGTTCTCCTTGCATTGCTGACTCTTGCCATGCCTACAACAACTTGCAAATTTACAAGGGAAGTTGATTATGTTATTTATATTATAACATAAATATAAATAACATAAATGGAAATAACATTACAAGGGAAGCTGATTATGTAGAAGGAAACTGGAAGCTGATTATAACAGAAATATAAATAACATTGATGGAAATAACATAAACATTGAAGCTGATTATGCAATTACCTGACTATATTGTGCACACACTTCTGATGGTATGTCTTCACCGTGCACACACTCTGCAGTTCGAATTTCTGAAATGCAACTTCAGTAAGGGTTGTGGTTCTTTTATTGTTGTTTGTTGTTGAATTGGATTGGTAAGAAGGGTGCACATGGATTGCAATCTCTCAAATTTGAATGTGTGATGTGGATTGATTTAAATGTGATCCAATGGCTGGGAGCTTGCCATGGTGGATCCTTGTGCCTTCATATGTTTCATGATCCTTGTGCTTTTATCTGTTTAATGGGTGCATTTAATGAGTAGGTGTCATTTATTGAATACAGTGGGTTGGATTGTTGAATAACCATGCAGTTATCGCTGACACTCTCCTAGTTGTTGCTTGAACATGTTTTAATGAATGCTGAGATATTTATGCTCCAATAAATATTCGTGGGTCCTCCTTTGAAGTAGGTGGCAAATACAAACTGGGTTATTTGGTTGTTCATGTATTTTTGGATCCCTGAGCAGATCTATATGTACTTGGGACAAGATGTTTTGTACTCTTTTGCACATAAGGACTAATTATGGACACCTGTTGGTCCAGTCAGTTAATGGGCAATTTTTGGACATAATTTAAATATTTATTGCACTTAATATTGTCTATTTATGTTTAATTTCTGGGTATTTTTATGTCAATATGTGGTGGTTGTGTGGGACCAATACTATGACAACTACTGATCCTTGTTCAAGAATAGACATCCCTCTCCTACCTCAAAACAAACCATTTAAATATATGGATTGACTTATTGTCATTTTTTATTTTAAAATTTTATATCATTTATAAAAACCATGTTAAAAGAATATTTAAATATCTAATTACTTAATAAACACAAACAAATCAAGACAAATTTAAAACTTCAAATATTCCATTATTATTAACATTAAAAAAAAAAGGTACGTAAGCAAAATGTCATTTCATTACGTTGTAAATATTGTAAGAAATGGCAGATGCCAGCAAGAAAAATGTCATTGCAAGTTTTGACCATTGAAAATTCAATGCTTTGACTGACAAAGATAGCTTCCACACCAACCAACCGATATACCGTTAAATTGTACAGAGTTGAGTATGGTAGTCTTGACTCTTGAACAAATGGAAGAAACGTAAGCATACAGTGAATTCGGAGATATGAAGATCTTCATACTAACTAGCAATTCAATCATTCGGTTTTAGAGACTCGACCCAAGAAATAAAATTATGTAGTAGTTATTGAAAGAGAATTCAGAGAATCTCCTCCAGGCCAATTCCTATGTAATCTTAAGGCCGCAGGGTCTAAACCATGGTGACACCATCATTTTGTTTTTGACTCAAATATTTGTTTTTTTTTCAGGTCCGTTGACTCAACCATGAGTCGACTCTTGAAACAAAGTAGTACTAATTATTTGAACAATCAATGGCATATGTATGTGTGTGTTATCCCAATGAGGGAAACTCAGCCCTTGGCCTTCCCAGCCTATCATTTTATTTATGGGTGTGCATATCAATTATGAGAGGCTCGTATATTTGTTTTCTTGTAGGATGACAAAGGTTGTTTAGATTTGAAATGTTCATCATAAAAACTCTTTGTGAAATTATTACTTGTTGTAAAGTGATTTTTGGGTCTCCTTTCAAGGATAGTTTTGACCTTGGGCACGCTTACTTGTAATACACAATCAATACTTGGAATGATTTATATTTGTTTAATAGTTATTAGGCCCCTTCTCCAAGAAGTCGAATGACTTGTATAATAAGAAGTTCTTTGATAACTCTGATATCTTCATAGTTATTATGTCCCCGAAAGGGATCATATATAGATCAGTGAGTTCTTATTAATTTGGTCAACATTTTAGATTTTTTTGCTGTGACTATAGTATTGATATAGTTTAAAATATTTACTATAATAAATAATTTATTAAAAATGAATTTTTGCAAATCTTATTGGTGCAGCAAGGTGACGTAATTCTTGTATTTTGGTTCCCAGGACGGGGCGGCGGGATGATGTAAGGTGTATGGCGTGCACATTCAAGCACGCTCTAAGCAGGACCGTCTTTATTTGATGCACAGTCTTTATTTTTATGACGCCACGTTAGGGTAGTCTTTATTTTATGCCGCCACGTTACGGTAGAAAGCGAGAGCTCTCCGGGGCGACCCACCGTCGCCGTGATCCGACAGCAGGGTTTCGATTGTGGGGCACTCGTTTCTCTCTCCTCCTTAAAGAGCCGGAAGAAACTTCTCGGTCGATGAGATTCTCGTATATCGCAACATTTAATTCTGCCAGAAAACTGCTTGCATTGTGCCTTGTTTTATCCAGTGTCCAGGAAACTTCTATTTTTTATGTGCAGGGTTCTCGAATCTCTATGGTTTTCTTCAGGTAAGGTTAAATGCGGTGATAATAGGTCTTATTTTTATACAAATAATTATTTCCATGAGTTAAAATGTATTATTGATCGAGTTTTTTTTATGTGCAGGGTTCGAGTCTTCTTCATGTCGGTCGAATCTCGAATCTCTATGGTTTTCTTCAGGTAAGGTTAAATCTTCTTCATGTCAGTCGAATCTCGAATCTCTATGGTTTTCTTCAGGTTAAGGGCACCATTATTCCAACAAGTAATACAAGAGTGAGAATGGGTTTTTTTATGTGCAGGGTTCGAGTCTTCTTCATGTTGGTCGAATCTCGAATCTCTATGGTTTTCTTTCTGTAAGGTTAAATCTTCTTCATGTCGGTCGAATCTCGAATCTCTACCATTATTTATGGTCTCACTTGATGTCTATAGCAATTCTTGCAGTAAAATCCTTGACTTCTATGTGGATCTAAATGTTTTATTCAGGTGATTTGAGAGCTAAATTTTAGTGTTGTTTTTGTAGTTCTTTGCATTGATGTCAAATTGTACGCAGTTCGAACTAATCTTTCATATATTTTCAATCTAACTTCTGAATACATAAATTTTAATGATATTTTTCATTTGCTTCCGTTGTTGAGCTAATAGCCGTTCATTTGTTTCAAATTTATGCATTCTTTAACTTCGTTGTGATGTGAGGTTCACTGAACAAAAAATATAATGGTCTCATACTTTTACCTTAGGATGTGAGCTAAATGTTTGAGATTCTGAACAAATTGATGCAATTTGAGTTAACTTTAGCCATCTTACCAAGAATGGACTTGATTCTTTAACTAGAGGTCTGTTCCAAACATTAATGCCAATATTTGAATTCTCTTTTTTCAGATTGTGCGCGTTTGCCGACAAATGATCTTCATCTATTCCTTATTATTAAGAAATGGCGCATGTCTTCAAGCACAAACTAGTTTTACGAGCTACAGCTCCAATCTCCTTTCAAAGTGCTTTCAAGAAACTGGATCTGAATATAATTAATCACTCTCAAGAATGGGATTCCTTGTTCTGCAATTTCGTGGAATCAATTTGCTGGAAAATTTGCAGGGAAACTCAACTAGCTTGCATCTTTATTCCCTTTAACGGTTTCAAGATTCATCTTATATACTAGGTACATGCAGTTATAATCTGCTTACATGAGCATAATTACAGTAATAAAACAATTGGATTGACCTAATGTATGAGTGCGTAGTCAAATTGGTAAGATACGCGTCTATCTTATGATTTATAACAGAAGGGACAAAGAAAGGCCGTCGACAATGCAGTGACGGAGTTGGAAAGACATTTAGCGGTAAAATCTCCAATTCTATTGTCGTTTCTCTCTGTTATTAATGCGATCTCGAATCTCTATGGTTTTTTATCCTCGACTTGCCACCCTGCCTCTGCCAATCCATACAGCTTTTTCCTCCAACGCAGCTGTTAATGGAGGATGCAAAAAAACCAGTTGTCTTCACCATTCAAACGCTAGCACTTCCGCTTCGCGTTTTCTCCTGTCCGCAAGTTGTTTCTGTGAGGCTGAATTTTATCTCTTTATAAGAGTTGCCTCTGAAGACTATGACTAATGGCATGGATTGTATTTGAAGACGAAAATTGCATGCTATTACCATAGACCTGCATGTTTTTGGTGTTAGAAATTCATCTTACGATTATTATTAATGAAATGACTGTCTCTCTAGGTATGGGAAGGGAAAGAAGTCATCAAGTACGAGCGCAAACTGATAGGGGCAACTGACCTCAAAATTCAGAACCTGGAACGATTCGAGGTGACCTTGCCATAATTGTTGGAAGGTATGTTTTCCAATGGTTGAATTCTTGTTCAAAACTACTCAGTAATTTTACCTTCTTGAAATGTAGCATATGGTGAAAAGATTTCCCAAGGTTACAGAGCAATGCCAATATTGGTCTTTATCTTTAGAATTTGATCAGATTAACGACGGTCGATTAGTTTCGGAATTGTTCCAAAGGCACAAGAGATCAGCTGAATGTATCCAATGGGTTCTCTAATGGTTCGATGGGATTCTCCAAATCTTCACACTAAGCAAGGTAACAAATCATCTCATCACAAATTGAAGATCTCGATCATGTTTTCAAAAGCGATGGTTGCTCATGTTTTTTTATAAGCTGCCTGCAGTGAGGCTTCACTTCAATAGTTCCATGATAAAGTAAGAAATAGTGAATTACTAGCGAGAGAAGCGCATAATAGAGGAGGAATGTATCTCTTATCTGCATTCAAATTCGTAGCGAATACCAAAGCACGAACTTTCATTGTAAGCTAGTGAAATTCCTAGCAAGTTTATGTAAGGAATTTTTGAGGGAATGCCTTTAAACTATTTATGTTCTTTGTTGGATTGGATGGCATTCACAGGCTGAAGATTATAAGCGATTTGAAGACTCGTTGGTTGAGGATGAAAACCTCCATATGAAGAACATAGGGGAAATAGATGAGGAAACAAGAATTGGTATCAAGATCTGGTAAAAAAATATTGTGCCAATTATGTTTTAGATTTTTTTTTATGTAAGAGTTATCGTTATAGGTTGAAAACATTTGTCTCCTTCTTGAACATTATAGATTCCAATAGAGGTAAAGGTTTAAAGATTAAACAGGAAGAAGGATCCATGTCTCTCAAACATTTAATGTGAAACTAAGTTGTGATCTGAATTTGTTATTATTTACAGGTGGACTAAAAGCAACTATGCTTATTTAAATCAACCTCCACTGACAACAATGTAACTTGCAAAACCAAAATACAAGTACACTACGCAGTTTGATATTGCTTGTTTGGGGAAGCACAAAATGACTCAGAAACGGGATTCAATGCAAACCCTCTCAGATTGTTCTGAATTTGGTGAAGGGGAAGTATTCCATAATTGTGAATGCATGATTTCTCCCCAAGATTTATCACGTGTTTATGTAGCATCTTTCAAAGCCTGTGAAGTTGCATTTTAATGTTATTGCGGTTATTGTTGCCACGGTTACTCAACACACGACACCAAATTATGTAAATTTGTATTAGGGGTTGTTCTGGATGTCGTTAATTCAGACCTGCGCTCACTACAAAAAGTGCCACGAGCTACGAACTTTTCTAGACGAGCATGAATGGCAATTCGTCGAGATTCAAAACTGAGACTCCATGGTGTCTTTGAAAACAAAAGCAAGTTGATGTCATTTTTCTATTATATGAACCATACGTTTGTTAATAAGTAAACAATATATTATTTTGTCAATTATTAAAACTCCAAGTGTTGTTTCGAAGAACTCAATGGCTATTCCGAAGGAATCAAGGAAAGTTTGAAATACAATCATTACAATAGGGGTCAACAAGAGCATTATGTCACTTACAAGAATTGAACCTGGGTGGGGAGGGCAACAATCTTTCCTCCCAACCACCCAAGCTACAACCAATGGACAACTCAATGGAATTGTTAATATGTAGATAATATATTCTTTTTATAAATTATAAAACTTCTGAGTGTTGTTTCGATATAATCAATGAACGACCGACAGAGTTTTGATTTGGTTAATAGCCACTGCCCTATTTTTCCTTCAAGTGCACGACCCTTTTGGTGTACCTAGATTGAAGACAACGGGAGGGCATCGCTGTAAGAGATGCCAAGTATGGAAACATTGGTATCGTTGTTTAACTCCTACAGAGGATGACTAACAGCCCGAGCCCCTATCCTATGCTCTCATGCAGTTGTCTTAGGGTGAGGAATTTATCAGAGGGTGTGCCTCCCTCTCATCCTTGTTGTTGTTGAACTATTGCTTTTTTTCTTTAGGGTTATCATGGAGGGCCATAGCTACTCGTCTCTGCCCAAGGGAGTGACTCTTTCCTTGCTTTTCAAGCTCAAAGTTTACCACGTATGATGTGCAGGTTATCCCATAGGCCCATGTGTGGTTTGACTCGCCATGTGGCTCAATGCTTGGGGAAACGCTAGAGACCATATAGCTCAGTTGATAGAGCGCAACACTCTTAACCTTATGGACGTGTGGTACTTGGTCTGTGCTCGTCTCTTGGCTTTGTTAAAAATTTGGAATGACAGCTTGGTCCCTTAAGTCTCAATTGGTGTTTTGATTGGTCCATGTAATTATTTTATTTTCCTTTACTTACCCTCCTTGTTATTTCTTAAGGGCACCTATCCATTGAATAGACACTGGTGTTATCTCTATATCCATTGGAGATCATCAAAGTCCCACACCCTACCACCCCTAATGAAAATTTGGTCTTTATGACTCACCATAATACCCTAGTTAATAGATAAGCCTTGTTTTCCCATAAATGTTAGAGCAATGAATGTATATCACCATCTCATCCTTGATAATGATAGTCAAAAGAATTTGATTGCTTCGTAATGATAGTAATAGTTGTAATCATTCTGTAGTTAATTGTTGTTGCTTCGTCACATTTTCTATGTATTCTTTTTAAGATACACTAGAATGCAATGTTACACTGTTGAATTGTGTTGATCTTATATTACATCACCATACCAATTAGATCTTAAATCCACCTATAATGTAGATGTGAATCCACATACTTTGTTCAAGGATGCGAAGGGTTTCCTTCATGTTTAAAGATACTACTGACATAATCTCACAGTTCCCTATTAATCATGCAGCGGTTAAGCAGGTACTTCACATGAAATGCTTCCATTTATGTGTGGCACATTGAATCAAGTTGGATATTGCAATACAATAGGTCCTCACATCCCTTCAATCTCTAGTACATGATTACCAATATGTGTTTGAAAAGCCTCAAGTTTTTCTCCCGTAGCACAAGATCATAAACATGGACCAATAAATTACATGGACCAATCAAAACATCAATTATCTAACACAAGAGCAAGTTACAAATGAAGAGTCGTCAACCAATCAAAACTCCAATGATCTAACACAGGATCAAGTTCCAAATGAAGAGTCATCTTTTGATGATATTAATAAAAATTATCCAAGACATGAACAAATTCCAAAAGAATATTCATCTTTTGATTTTGATGAATGAGCATACAATATTAATAAATATTAAAAATGATCCAGTACATGGGCAAATTCCAACAAATTCCAAATGAAGTCATCTTTTGATTCCAATGGAAGGACACACAATATTAAAGTCAAAAGTTAAGTATATAATAACGAAAACATGAGTGGAGCCAAGAGCTAAGTTTCAAATGAATAATCATCGGATGATTTTAATAATAAAAAGAAAAGACATATAGTATTAGAATTTATTAGGACTTAAATTAGTTTCAGATAAACATAATATGTTCTCTTGCTTTGCTGGACACTGGTGTGCTTTACCTAGTTTTCCTTATTCGATCCCCACACGGCAAGTGAGACATAAGCAGTAAGGGAAAGGTTTGTTGTTTTGTGCATGGCTTTGCACAAATAGCTCCTTCTTTCACTAATAGCTTCTTCTCGTTCCTCCTACATCATATGTTCCCTCGCAATATCGGGGACATTGCCACATCGTGGCTCTTGTTTGTTAAGGGCTTATAATATGCCTTTTAACTTGTAAGGCACGTGAATCATTTTATGGATTAAATGACTGATGTATTATTAAGTCTTGTGTCCATATGCCTTAACTCTACCATATTTATGTTCATGTTTAAATATTTCCAATGCATGTAAAATACTTATAATTCCTTATTTCTACTTAACTATTTCTTTTACTTGGTATTGCTTAGAACTATTAGTAGGATTCATCCCTTATATTTACACATCTATAAAATGTTCAGTAATTTTTTCTACTAATAATTAGATTCTCTTGTAAACACAAGAACAATTATTTTACATATTTAATTATAGTAGAGTCATATGCTCTAATTCTTTACACTTGTAGTATATACAACTTTCTTTTGTTTATCACTGACAACATTTTGCTTATTTTCCTCTTCCAATAACAGTATACATTTACATGTTATCGTATAACATAACATAAAATAAACTTCTTTTTTTAGAGATAAAACTTCCATAACCAAATATTCAAAGAAACACATAAACTACTTTTTGTTATTTGCCAAGTTAAATACATATCAAAATTATTGTTCAAATAGTAACGATATTTAACCCATACAACTAATACCAGTCCTTACTTGGACCATAATCACATTGAACCATAACTTTTAACAGCAGGAATGATACATAAATAACAACATACTTATTGTATTTCCTTTTGAAAATGTATTGGACAGTGCCACGAACCACCCAACCATATATTGGAAGAGACTCATAACCTGTAAGTCTGTTGTCAATCACCCCCAAGCTGAGTCATGACTCCTCTTGGACTAGACCATTAGGTTTTGTAATTTTATATTGAGTCTCAAGATAATAGACACACCCAAACAAAATCTTAATTTTCCTTACACATCTTGGTACTATGACAGTAGATTTAGGGATTCAATGTCCTTGCTATCCTCTGTTCAAGTTTTCAATAAGTAGCCTTTTTGTGGATCCACTATACCAGTAGTACTCTTGCTTCAGGTATACAGACATTAAACTCTTGTCTTGGCATTTTCAGTGCTCAACACAAATTCCAGTGCTCTAATAAAACAAATGATAAAAACTTCAAGCCTGCACTTGAAAATATAGGTCATCTGCAATTCACAAATACCAAGCTGTCACAACTTCTTTGTTTTCACCAGGTCTTAAGTCTCATTTTTCTTTTTCCAAGAAATAATAGTAGTTTTGAATGAAATATGAATAATGATGATCTTTCCTGAAAACTTTTGTTTTTATATTTCCTTTTATTTTTGTTTACATAAAATTCTTTATATTTTCTATTGAGGTACCACCTAGCATTTAGTTAGGGTTTGAGCCCTTTTAATTTGTTTTTGAGTTTCCAAAGTTTCAATATATGTAACTGAGTTTCATATGTTTATGTTTCCTAGTCCTATAGAACCATGACCCCATCTTGTTTTGGGATTATCCAATTAATTATCAAAAGATAATAATAACAGTAATAATATTAATGGTAATGCATGAGCATATATCACATGATCAAATGTCAAATAATAAACAAAATACTTTCAGGTGGTTTCACAAAATGGGGCATTAGACCCAAAGAGCCAACAGATTGTTGCTTCAAAACCCCTTCTCATTCAAGGCCTCTACCAGGCTCTTGTTGGGCATGTATCCATAGATAAGAAATGCATGGACATTGTTGTACTAGTAATCAAGCAATTTGGTGAGAAAATTTTGAATTTAACGTAGTTTGGGTGAAGCAGAATGTTTAGTTACGAATGGCTTGCATATGAAAGACAGACATTGTCGTGAAATTTGTGCATTATCCGTCTCCATCTTCTTGACACCAAACGCTGGAGATTTTGTCGCAGAAATATGAGTCTGCTCAAGTGTGTGGATCTGCAATCTCTTTATAATCTGATTCAACTTACCAACTACATGACATTATATTATATATGCACAGTCAAAATCCAATTAATGGTGGTATTTTCAACAGATAGACTTTTTAAGTAGCATATGGATATGGATGGCCATATGTTGAAATTTGTAGAATCCACAGAACTATTGTACCGTGGGATTGATGCTTCCATGGTGGATAGTTGGTGAGTGAAACCCCTATGCCATTTCCCAAGGCCGATGTCACCTTTGTTGAACCAAATAAGGAAAAAAAATTTCATAAATAAAATGATTGTTTCCAATGTTCAACTTAAGATTTGAAAATATTGACATATGGTACAGATAGATTAATCTACCTCCATGGTTAATATATGTCCCCAAACAGACATAATTATAAGCACATGATATCATTGATGATGTTAGTATTGGATAGTTAATTCTCGCTAGTTCACTCGGTTAAGGTGTGGGTCTCGTCAGCAAGGCGACCCAAGTTCAATTCCACTTAGGGGTGACTTAGTTGGGAGGCGACACCTAAAAACTTAGTCAAGTTGAGGCTAGTACGGTCTAGTCCGGGTGCGATCACCCGATCCTTGGGTGATTTTGATGGTTTAGATGCTCTTGGGTCGTGGTTTCTCTGACCACAAACCACTTCCACAAGTCAAGGAGATTCAAGCAAACAAAAAAAAATGCTAATATTGGATAAGGTAGGTTGTTTTTCAATCAATCTTGAAATTTATATTTAATGAAATAAATAATAATATATTTCATAAACTTTTAAGTAAAAGGGTTATCACTTTTATCAATAAAATAAATAAATAAGTAATAACTTATTTCATAGAATTATTTCAAATAATAATAAGTGCATGATATCATTGATGATGTTAGTATAGGATAAGGTTGTTTTTCAATGAATCTTGAGATTTGTATTTTGTTAAATTATCAAATTTTAAAATTAAATTTTTAGATTATAATTTATTATATTAATAAAATTTTAATTTAATGTGATAATTACATTATATATTATATTATATAATATGTGATGATTCATATTAAATAGAATATTTATTGTGTAAAAAAGTCGATGGAATACAAATCTAAGGAATTTAGGTTTAACTATTCAATTTAGACTTGTATTCTATTATTAGTTCTTCTTGTGACAATTTAGACTTGTATTCTATTATTAGTTCTTGTTGTGACAATTTAGACTTGTATTCTACATGAAAAATCCATTATCAATTATCTGATATTCCATTAATAGAATCGAGATAAAAGATTAATACAAATTGTCGCTTACATTGCTTGCTGGTAAGTTCAAAAGGCCTTCGCGGCTTTGCAAATCAGTTACTGATATACAATTTTGTCCAAAATTGATCAACCGTACGTCTTCCTGCATACTAAATTGTACGTCCATTACATGATAAAGAGAAAACACCAGAGTCAAAATTTGATCACAAAATTGTGAAGGAATAGGAAAATAGAGCCCGTAGATTGGTAGCAAAGTCCACGAATCGGAATAGGGGTATCTCTACGGAGACATTCCCAAACAGCTCCTCACCCTTCGATCCCTGAAAATAGAATTTTATATTCTAACTATAAAAAATCACAAACAAAGATATATCCCAAACAGGGATCCCTGGAAACACACAAAAAAAAGAGAAGACCAAAAACAGATGATCATAAACAGAGTAATAAGCCTGCATAAAGCCTCTCCCAATAAGATGGGATCAACAAATTCTTCAAAGACGAAAAGCCTCTCTTCAAGCACCAATGCCTTCTTTGATATGTGATCTGCTTCCATATTGAAATTCTTGTATATATGGTAGAAATGAAGTTCTCGGAAGGAATCTTAAAGGAGATTTACCGTCGCTTTCCAGGCTACCAGATTTTGAACTGATAGATCTTCCCTCCCCGAAACCCAATCTATAATAATCCTTGAATCACGGGCCACATGTAACTTGTCATAATGCTTGAGGGAAGCAAATTTTAAAAGGGCCCAGAGAGAAAGAAGGTCAACCCTGGTATTTGTTCTAGGCCCCATCTTAATTCTAAAAGAGAGAGAATCATTAACTTTCAACAAGGCTCCAATACCACAAATCTTGTCCATACCTTGACAAGCCCCATCGAACCAACCAATCAGAGCTTCGAACCTGAAAATAGGATCAGTCACTACTTTGGAAGGAAAAGATTCCCCCTAGAAGTCCCATCACTACTTTGGAAGGAAAAGACTGCCCCTAGAAGTCCCATCAGGAAGAAGCCCCATAATCATTTGAGTCACCAATCCCACACAAGGATTAACCCCTTCGAATAACACTTTATTCCCGTGGAGCCAAATAATCCAACCAAAATAGATGGGAAATTCCATCACCTCTCCGCTGGGTTCGTCTTCAATCCACCTTTCCAAACTCCATAAGAAGAAAAAAAAGAACCAAACACCCTTGAAACATAACACCTTTTTAGGGCTTTCCACACCCTCTTACTAAAGGAACAATGAAAAAATAGATGGTTGATACACTCTCCATCTGCTAAACAAAGGACAGATATACCAGTGCCAATCACTCCTCTTTTTATGTAATTGTTCCAAGTTAGTACCTTATTAGTCAAAGTCAACCATAAGAACAATCAGATTTTGAGCAGAGCCCTCCATTTCTAGATTACCTTATGCTAGTTTAACAATTATCTGTCCATTTTGGTTATTCCAAGACTAGGCAAGGGCATCTTCCTCTTGACAAAGGGAGATTCCCGAATGGGCCAATTCTTGAAGATAAGAGCCCCATTCTAAAGCCTTTGGACCTTCCAGGCCTAAAGTTCCACTTTTCATCCAACTCTGCTCTCTGCTCCCATTTACAGATCCAAGTGACACCTGAGCCAGGGTGTTGATTCCATTCCCCGACAAATCCTCTGAACGCCCATGAGACAATCTGAAATCTTTAGGACCCCCCATTCAAACATCTCTCCTAACCAACATCTTTCTCCCATCTCTAATCCTCCACACTAACCATTTCCCTATAACGACAAAGGATTCCACCAAGCCAAACCAAAAACTTGACCCATTGGCGGTTTTTTTGGACCTCTTCCAATCCATTCATTTATAGGTTCCCCCTTTAAGTATTTATACCTTATCAAATAGCTCCATAAACCTGATCATACAAACATCTCTAAAGGCACTTAGCAACAAGATCCAATCTAATTTTGAAAATGTTCATGAAGCCCCAACCCCCTAACATCTTAGGTTCATCCAGCTTCTCCCATTTGACAAAATGAATCGCTTTTTTAACCTTCTTGTATGTCTATAGAAAATTAAAACACTTATGTCTTATTTTTTCCAAGATAAAGTTGGGGACCTTGGCTAGGGATAGCTAGTAAATAAGGATGCACTCCAACATTGATTTCACCAAAACCATTCTCCCTGCTAGGGACAACCATATGAGACACCAATTGCCAATCTATTTATCCACTTTCTTCAACAGCGAAACACAATCCTCCTTCCTTGCCAATCTGTTAATGACCTCCTTATAGTATCTCAATTTTCTTTTAATCTCTAATTCTTTCTCGCCTCACATTTTCTCTTTAAACTTAGATGTAATAATATTTTTAATGTTATTGATATTTTGGAAAGTAGCATTATCGTCAATCCCCCAATGGTTTAACCAAGACATGGCGTCTTTATACTAGCCTCTCTTGAGTTGTAGGTGGTTTTGACTAGAGTTTAAAGCAATTTTAGGAAGCCTTTGGTCTCCCATGTTATTTATCATGTACTTGTACATTAGGTACCTAGTCATAGTGATGCTCTGAATGGGGGAAAGACCCACTTCTCTTAGGAGAATAGGATAGGGTATATTGCTTTTAATTTTGAGGTTATAAGTTATAAAACGTTTCTGGATTTGTTCAATTTTTTTCTAGGATTCTCTATAGATTTTGCAACCTCAAACTTCAAGATAACGGGAGTGATGAGAGTTTCAAATAGGAACTTCTTTTTATCCCACATCACAAGGTTTGCTGATTTACAATTGTTTTTAAGACCAAAATAAGCTTTCCACCCTCCATTAATCTTATTAATGATGTGTAAAATATATCATAAAAATATGATGAAAAATTAAATATAAATTAATTAAAAAAACATGAAAAATAAAAATTTAACAAACATATATTATAAACAAAGCCTATTTTTTGAAACCTAGACCAACCTAATTTAAATTTTCATTAATTTATAAAAACCATGATAAAAATATTCAAATATTTAATTAATTAATAGTTGAACAAATTAAAAGAAATTTAATAACAGTGGAATTATGGTGGATATTGTGGTTTATGGTGTAAGTTTATTTTACATGCTGGATTCGATGTAAGTTGTTTTTTTGTTCATAACTTAATCTTAATGAATATTAAACAATGGTGTTTTTTTTAACTGTTGAAAAAATTGAAAGAAATTTCAAATTTCAAATATTCCATTATTATTAACATTTTGAAAAAGGAAAAAGGTACGTAAGAAAAATGTCATTTCGTTACCTTGTAAACATTTGAAATGGCAGGTGCCGGCAAGAAAAATGTCATTGCAAGAGAACATTTTAAGAAATGGCAGGTGTCATTGCAAGAAAAGTGTCATTGCAAGTTTTGACCAATGAAAATTCAATGGTTTGACTGACACTGAAGATATCTTCCACACCAAGCAACCGATAAACTGTTAAATTATACAGAGTTGAGTAAGGTAGTCTTGACCAAATGGAAGAAACGTAAGCTTACGGGGAATTTGGAGATATGAAGATCTTCATACCAACTAGCATTTAGATCATTCGGTTTCAAGGAGTCGACCCAAGAAATACAATTATGTAAATTTTTGGGCAGTCAATTGTAGACCACTGACTGCTACAGTCACTGCAATCTGAAATCTCGGATATACTTGTTATATATTCACATGAGCAGCCTCTAACCTTCCTCACCATTCCTTTGCTTCTTTTTTTTTTTCAGTTTGTGTAGATTTAATACATCCTTTCCTATTTTCCTTTCAGTTTGTGTAGATTTAATAGTTATTGAAAGAGAATTCATAGAATCTCCTGCATGTCAAACCAGGCCAATTCCAAGCACAACATAAGCATGCCTTCTGAGTCCAGGCGTGTGCCCAAGAGAGGCCAAGTGAAGGCAGCCATTGCCTCTTCCCTTGTCCGCTCCATCAGGTCTCTTTTCAAATCACATTCGTTCTCCAGCTCTCATGGCTCTTCACAGTACTCTATAATGGCGTCTTCTTCTTCTAAATCTTCTTCTTCAGCTTTGGGTTCGGCTTCAGGTCGAGATTCAAGCTAATGGGTGTTACAGAGCAATGGATATATGTTGTTCACAACATAAGCAAACACAGCACTGCCAATAAATCTTTTCATTGGGTAAGGCACTAACTCTCCAAAAAGAGTGGCCACATCAGAGGAATAACATGGTTGAGATGACAAATATGTTTGCTCTTCACAGAATATGGAGTACAATATCTTCAAATCATGCAGTTGCATCAATGCTATCTGTTATTTACTATGACAGTTGTTTGTAGACTTGGTCCCTTTTCCATTTGTAACAAAAGATACTGTCCTCCCATGCTTCATTCCATCGTTTGCATTCTGTTATAATGTTGCAAATGGTCATGGGAGTGTAGATTGCAGACCAGCTTTCAAGGGTTTTTTGAAGTCAAATTTCAGCCCTCCGAAAAATAACTTATCTCGGCCAGCAGTTCACTATTGTATGGTGAATATATTGTTATCTGAAATATATTGCATATACCTTGAGATTTCCTGTTTTTGAATGACTTTTTCTTGAAATTATTTATATATATGTAATTATGCTTGAGCCCACAATATATTGGGATCATTTTCTTTTACAAGAAATTTTAAAACAATATCAATGAAACAGTTTACATGATTGTTTCATATTGATCTTTTTCTTTATCTCTTTCTGATCTTTTTTATCTTTTTATATTAAGTGTTACATAACACTAAGTTACTTGCAATGATTTTATATATAAATATAAATGCAAATACAACTTACAACTTAATTGTGGAAAGAGTTTTCTTAATTGAATCCCAAATTCTCAACATTATTGAAGAACCCTAGATAACCTTAAACCTATACTAGATTACCATATTTATTTAAAAAACTTGTTTATCCTTATTTATAATTAAGTTAATAAATCCCCCATATAAAAGTTAATGTTCATGGAGCTTGAATGTATGTCACAATATCTTTTTTTATTGGTAAGGTTCGAGAATTCTATTAAACTAAAAAGAAAGAACTGTACAAAACCAAATTGCCGATAGGTCATGCTTCGGCATTGTTTTGTGGGACCCCAGAAAAAGCAGAGAGTGTCTAAATCCCAAAAAGAAACCATATTCTAGCTAGCAACAATTGCTCAAAATGTTGTGTAGAGAAGTGTTGACAGTGGTTCCCCCATAGGCCGGGGGTTATGACCAGGGAACTCAAAAGCAAGACACCCATAAAACATCTAAACCCAGCCCGAAGGCCAAACCAGCTAATCATCATCAGAAAGGGGAATTGAAAAAGGACCGACACCTGGAGCCTTGCATTTCACCTCGCTGCCAACTATCGTGGGGCACCTCCGGAACAGAAGCCGAGTGCTTGCGGGCATGTTGGGCGGGGGTCCACTAAAAGTATTTCGGGTAAGCGCCCTTGCTAGGGCATCGAGCTTTGCATTTACTCGAGCAACTTCCGCATGTTGAAACCGAGTTAGAGCCCGAAGACCAGTTTCCAAATTGGACAGATGGTCTGCTATGGGGAGCACATCTTCATCCTACATGAGCTGCCCCTTATGGAAGTCTTCCACAGCCATAGACCTTTGACAGTCAAGTAAACCCCAAGTGTCTTCGTATGTCAGGTCTCCCTAGTGTGGGATGACCCCGCATTTTCCATGAGTCCACCAAATTCTGCTTCCAGTCTCTCTGCGGATGGGCGAGCCTGCTTTTTCTTCAACCGATTTTCCAAGCAAGCAGTGTGAGCGCGGGCCAACTTAGGAAGCTCATGCTCGAAGAAACCTTGAAACCTGCCCATTTCTTTAAGAGCAAGTAGCATGTGCATGCGACGCGGCCCATTGGTGGTTTTCCACTGAGTGACTTTCATCCTCGCCATAGTGACTTTGCTAGCCAGGAGAGCCCTATAGGAAGAGTGCAAGTCCCTTTGCAAGTGTATTGAGCAGATAAGGAAGTTGGCGGTGCGGGTTACCGCAATTGCTAATTCTGGGTCGATATTTGAGCCGAGGATGCCCCTTGCTATGACATTGAATGAGTGTATGATGCGGATTCTCATTATCGCCACCTCCAAATTGGATTGCCATGAAAGCTCGCACAAGCGAGAGAACTAACCTTCGTACGGAACATCATGTGCACTCGCAAGGAAGATGGAGCATAGAACTATGACTGAGATGGGTCTTAAGATCTTGAACAGAGACCAGCGTCCATGCACCACGCGTCAAGTTGCATGGTACATCCCTCCTTGTTAAACATGTGGGGTGATGTCCCATCCTGTTGGCACCCGCCGTGGGCTAATGTATGTCACATGACATAGACATTTTAAATGGATTTCTTCATTTATTAAGAAGAGGGAGTATGATGATCAACTTTCACGAGTAAAAAATTATGTAATTTTAACTAAGAGTCAATCAACAAGCAAAATACGATTTAACATTATAATTATTAGTATCTAGAAACACTCACAAGGGATTGGTATCAAGTGATGGCTCATTTAAAACTGTTTGCATGTTTAAAAAGATTATTTTGGATAGAGAATAAGGATTTACCACTTGGTTCGATAACAACACTTTTGGACTAGTTGACACATTTTTCCATAGATATGAGACGATGTGATGATTGTCACGTTTCATTGTGAAGGTATAATTTTTCTTTTGTTGTGTTGTATACTCTGGTCTTTACTATTAAGAAATTTATTAAGAAATTTTGAGGGTGTAGACAACTCATAGTGATTATGGATTTGATCTTATTAATTTGGTGGATTTTTTATATGTTTTTAATAAAATTTGTCCCTTTCACCGTGCAATATATTTAGGTAATCTTAAATTGTTTTTTTTGTGTTGGTTTTGTCTAGGGATATTTAGTGTATCTCATTGGATTGTCATTTGGAAGGGACCTTGTCATCGGATTTATTTATATGTTTTTTAAAGTTAGTTTGATATGTGTTATTTTTTATTTCAACAAAATGTAGTAGATTTGTTTTTAATTTTGTTTCGGATTTATTTATATGTTTTTTAACGTTAGCCTGATATGTGTTATTTTTTATTTCAACAAAATGTATTAGATTTGCTAGATGTATGAGTAATTTTCTCTTTGGGTAGATTGAGTTTTATAATGATTTAATTATAAAATGCAAAAAATATTTATTTATCTCATTCTTCTAAAGGTAGCTGAGTTGAAAACCACAGTGTAAGTTTACACCGCCATATTGACACATTGGTTGAGTTCTTAGTGGTGTATTGAGAATAAAATATGAATCATGAGAACTTGCCCAATATTTTTGGCATTGTTTTATTAAGGATGTAATTTTTGGTATTGTTTTATTGAGGATGTATTCCTCACTACTATTTGAAATAACTTTGGCTTTAGAAAGAACCTTTGCACTTTGTATCTTTTGAATAGAAAGAACCTTTGCACTCTGTATCTTTTGAATTATTTGGTGAGTATAAGGAACAAATCTAGAAATAACATTGATGAGATGATATTCCTTACTTCTTTACCCATGACTTATGATTCTATTAGGAAAGGGAAAAAAAAATCAAACAAACACTATATCCATGGTGTTTCATAGAAAAAAAAATATGAGGATCTCGACAACTTCCTATTTAGTTGAAGTGGTATGTCATAGTGGATATTATGTCAAGGATGAGCATAAGAAATTGTTGTTCATGTCTACTCTTAAGGATTCATCGATCTATGAAATCATTCATGATTCTTAAGGGCGCCTTTATTAATTCCTCGAAGGACATAAATAAAATCTTATTAGACAAGTATAGAGAATATTGCATAACAAACAATCATAGGGAAGAAATCCTAAATTTAAAATAGTAAAAGGATGAAAGGATTGAAAAGTAGGTCTATAAAACCTCGACCAAGTTCTCCATAAATGCTCTAAGCATGGCCACAATTAAGAAAATATAAGGATTGTGTTACTAATTGACATGTGAAAATATTGTAGGATGTGATTCAAAATCACATGTCTAAATGAGACTTAGACAACAAACTCTCTTGATGGCATTGAGGACCTCCTTAGATACTCAAAATGTTTAAGAAAATTGGGAAGAAGAATTATTCTATGAGCTAGATCATGGCATAAAACCCTCCTATTAGGTTTAAGATTCATTCCAAAAGGGGTTGTAGTTGTGTTGGAAGCCTTGGGCTTTCTCTCCATATTTGGAAAGACAGGTGGGCGCCATGGTCAATAGAAAAACCCGTTGACCAAGAGGAGAAATTCATTAGGGTATTTTTACATATCCATGGCCCACAGCTAAGAATATCCATGACCTATAGGCCATTTCAACAAATTATAATAAAAAAATCCTTTGGTTAGACTACAAGATGTAGGTACAACCTTGTGGCTCCTAAACCTCCCTAACTTAGTCAAGAATGACAACCTCTAGCGGGACTCACCCTACAGAATACACTAAGAAGGTTTTTTCCCTATATGCATTACATGTAAAGCCGCACTATTCAAAAAGAACATAATTAGGATTTTTTAGTATGAGAGTTGAGTTTACCTCATAATAATCCTTCGAAATAATTTTCTAGGGTGCAATTCATGATACCATCATTGTTTTTGTCAATAAATTTGGTCCTCTATAATAATGATGGTGATTTCAAGTTCCACAACAACCATTATATCCCCCCAACAATGTTTTGACATAAGGTGCACCCTATCAAATCCAATTAGGCCAATAATCAAGGCAATGTGGCATGGCTTAATTCTACATAAGGATATGAGATCATAGATCTCACACCATATTTAGGAATCTTAATCTCTCCCCTTTTTTGCAGCATTATGTATATATGGAAGTTTGCAACCTCATTTTTTATGAATCGGCACTAGATAAATCCAAAGGTAAGATCGAACCATGTTACTTTATAGTTTTTGTTTAAATGTGGTAAATAAGATAAAAGATCCATATTAAACCCAATTTTATTAAGCATTGAGAAGGATAGAAAAAATATGACACATTTTTCCTTCTCAATAATGGTTAGAGATTGGAATAAACAAAAAACTACAATTGAAACATACAACGTAGAATTAAAAACAAGATGTAGGTTTATTTGGTTGGAGGAGTTTCTCAACCCTATATAGTGTGGGAAACTACCAACCACTATGCTTTCTCTTTTTTCCCTAGTAAAACCTACAAAAGTCGGATTGCATGAATATATGTGATTAAATTGAGAGCATAAACAAGTATGGAAAGAATGCATGTTTAAAATAGATTTTGGTAGCAATTATTTGTCATTGTGAGCAATGGGATACACTTTCCCATTCTTCCCTTGGGTCATAAACAAGTGTAATTAGTTCCTATTGTTTGGCTTGATCATTTTTCCTTTATCTTGAGGATCTTGAGAGTAGTCCAAGGACCACTATGTTGCTTCTTCTTCCTCGAAAGGGTTGACCCAACTCACATGGGTTTGTGGGGTGATCATGAGAGATTATTATTTCCCTAGAAGGTGCTAATTTGTCTCATTCATCGATTGAAGGGATTTCCATGGGGAGTTCCTTGAGGGCAAGGTGGTAGATGGCTCTTTTTCACAAGCAGAAGTCACTAGAAAATGAGGTACTTGATTGATTGGTTGAGAGTGGGGGGTAGTGTGAGTGTTAAAGGTTCCTTACTGATAAAGTTATGTGCCTCCATTTCTCCAAGCCTGGACAATTTTAAGGATCCATATTTATTTTGAAGTGTAGAAACCTTGGCAAATCTTATTTAAATCTTAAAATGATAACCTGAAAATGTTTGAAAATATTTTTGTAAAAATATTCAAATTCATAAGGATTCTATTTAATTTCTATAATTTTTTGTTATTTTAAAAGTAAGATAGTATTATGCTATAGAATTCTGGTGAATTATTTTTAGAAAAAAAATGGAACTTGGCGAGTCTTTTTTTGGAGAAAAGCGTGGAAAATTATCCCCTAAAATTTTCCTTGTCTCCAACCCACCATGTGGGTTTTCTCTAATATTTCCTTGAGTGCTCAATATTCAAGAGATCAGTGGATTGGGCACAATGTGCCTTGTTTCAAATATTTCTCCACATCTAAAGGTTACTTATTCAAAGTCCATCTTTGGAATCTAGATATAATATTTGGCAAACAACTTGACTTTTTTCAAAAAAACATTACTAAAATATGTGTCCACATATATGCATGCATATGTTGGGATACGTTGGCGCTTTGTTTCCCCACTTTTGAAATGAAATTTTCGTAGAGCATTCATGATATCTCTTAGTGAATCATAACCCTAGAAATGAAGAGAAAGGTTAGGCCATCTTACCTAGACAAGAGTCATGGAGAGGAAGTCTGAAGATGAATCAAATGTTGGAGTCTAATAGGGATTCATATAGAGTCCATAAAATTTTCCCTAGACTTACCACAAACCAGAGTTGAGGATCCAATCTCTGTCCTCTACTATGTTAAATTCTATTATAAAGAATCCTTTGGTAGAAGAATGAATAGAAGTTTCTTCCTTGAGGTCTAGTTTTCAAGAGAAGGTAATCCATTGATGGAGGTTTGCAAGCTTGGGCCAAAGGCCATTGCATAAACAAATTAGCCCATTATGTTTGGAGAATGCTCATTTTTTGGTTGCAAGGCTTAGCTACAACAATAGAGAGAGACTGAGATTCACTGTCCATGTGAAGTCAAGCAGGCAAGGGTCAACCAAGGTCCTTATTTAACAAAAAATATTTGAAAGAGATTCCATAGGTCTCGGGAGAATATATGGGTAATCCCACTTTAGATATTACTCAAGTGCCTTTTGATGATATTGGAGTTATGATAGAGAATAGTTTGGAAGTACCATGATTAAGGAAATGATTCATAGAGTTGAAGGGGCTTGTGCGACGAACGAGAGGAAATGGGAGGATAATCAAGAGAGAGAGCTCTAGGTCATTCATTGTAGTGGTTAGATGCTATGGGCCAAGCATTTCATTCATTGTAGTGGTTAGATGCTATGGGCCAAGCATTTCATTCATTGTAGTGGTTAGATGCTATGGGCCAAGCATTTCATTCATTGTAGTGGTTAGATGCTATGGAAAACCCTATTTGTTGACTTCCTAGAGGTTTTGAGTGCCATTGTTTCAAGGAATTTGTTACTAGTCATACATTAGCAAGATGTTTTTAGTAAGTCCGAAGAAAATCAAGAAGAGTCTAACTACCTTAAAGTTATGGTTCTCGTTGTGATGACTAGTGTCTAGTCTTAAGGATGGCAAGAGGGTGGATTTTGATCCACTTATGTGTGTGAGAGGAGTGCAATGCAAGCCTCACATGTTTGACCACTACCTCTGGGTGGCCCCATGGAAATCTTCAAGGTCAAAATTCATCATGGGAATTGAACATTGGTCATTGGTGAAAACCTCATCATTCCTTACTAATGGATCCAACCCCTTTAGATAAAAATAAAAACAAAATTTTAATCATTTAAAGTATTTTAGATTAAAATAATGTAATTAATTTAATTATGCTCTTCATTTAAAATAAATAAAAAATTGTTGTTTTAATTCATTTGTTTTGTTAATGATATGATAACATGAATAACATCCCACATCATGTACTAACACTACAAGGAAAACACCCTCTAGCAGAGCTTTTTGCGGAAGCTCCTCTAAAAAAATCCCAAATATATGTTTATAATGGAGATGAGCGGGTAGAGGTTTTAGCACATGTTTTTATACAGTGATTTTATACATACCAAATGCACCAGTGCACCCTTAGTCTAGACGCACCGGTGAGAACCAAAACAAAACATACCGATATCGAAAATCCATATTAAATGGAGAAAACAAACTTTTCTATTTCTACAACCAACAATAACCGACGCGTTTAAACTAAACGGATGCACCAATGCATCCACATAATTCACGCATTGATTTCAACCAAAAATGAAACCCTCCTTCTTCGAAAAATATTTTTTTAAAATAAGAAAAAGGAATTACGATGTGTTCTATATAATACACTGCATCGGTGGGTCAGCTAATTTGGCACACTGAAGTTGGATAAAATTAAAGAAATTGTCGGACGGAAAACTTTTTTTATTTGTTCAGATCCATTAACAATGCATTTAGATATTTGAACATCATTAATGCATCGTGTAATTGGAAGCGCCGATATAAATTTTTTAAATATTTTTATATCAACTACTGGTGCATTTACGTCACCCAAATGCAATGGTGCGTTGTCTAATATTACGCACCAGGGTACAGTAACATTAAAAACAATCGCTAGACAGAAACTATTTTTGTATCGTTATATTCATTAACGGTGTTTGTATCTTCAAAATGCATTGCTATGTCATGTAAAGTTGAGCACCAAAGTAGGGTAAACTTGAAAAAAATGTATGGTTTTTTATAATTTTATGTTTACGGACGGTGAGTTTATATATCTTAAATGCACTGGTGCTTCCATAATAGAGCACACCGGATTAGGGTAGAATTAAAAAACTGCGGGATGAAAAACTTTGTATTTTTTATATTCATTACCGATGTGATCATGCCACCAAAACACACTGGTGCATCTAGCTATCGGACGCACTAAACCATTTTTACCATCCTTTAGTGCTCTAGAACACTTAAGCACCGGTGCTATAGTTGACTACTTGAAGTGCCCTGACATGGGTGCTCACCATGGTTTGATTTCTCCCTTACATTACTTGCTACGTGGATTTTGAATTTTGCGAAGCAACGGACAAAATTGATTTTTCATCTACTTGGAAACCATGCCTCCCCACCATGCAAGTTCCCAATTAATGTCTTTGTTACCTTCTACTTTAAACTTTTAGCAGATTAAAATTTCAAATTCACTTTAAATTTTCTTACTTTCCCCCAAAAAACTTAAAAGTTATACATAATGCATTCAAGTTGTTTGGCTCGCACCGTGCTAGCTGGTGCTCCCTGTAAATTTACAATGTGCACCACTAACTGTGGGTTATTATAAACAGGCACTGCATTGACAGTGTGCTATACCTTTAATAGTAGGCCGCTATAACTTAATAACACATTTGCACATCATCGGTGTCTAATGAATTTCAAAAACCCTAGAAAACTATCAACGATGTGGTCAAATATACAAATGTAACGGTGTTGGTAAACACCCAAAGCACCATAGAACCGATGCTTTCTGGATTCCTAGACGCATCGTTGAACTAACGAAAAAAATAATTTAATTATTCACTACAGACACCAGTGTGTTGTAATAATACATCTACATCGCCGGGTCAATGAGCTTATGTTTAAATTACGCATCAACATGGACTTTGAAAAAATATTGTTTAACTTCATTTTGTGGTATTTTCACATAGAGTTGCGCCAAATACGGTGCGTTCTAAATAATTGTGTGCACCGTGCATGATGTAGACACCTATTTGTAAATCACCGGTGCTCCCAAATGAGGGACACGTCAATATAAAATATTTTATAAAAATAGCGGTGCATTTTAGTATCACACATGCATCGTCTATGATGTTTTGTTGTCTCACGTAACATTGGTGTAACACTGGTGCGCTAAATTTAGAAAGTGCCCTGCTTATTTTTATTGTCAAATTAATTTTTTACACAATGGTTCATTAGGGTTACCTTAGTGCACTCTGCATGGGACTTATGTAGTTTGTAATGCACCACTAATGGCGTGCTCTAAATACAAAAGGCACCGCTAGCAGTGCTTTATTGTTATATGGGTGCACTGCTTATTAAATTCATTTATTTGAAAAATACTATTGTTTGATATTAATAAATAAAATGATCATTTACGAAATTTTTAATGTTTTATATATACATGTGTGTGTTTGTGTATGAGACTGATGGAGGTTATGTGTGAATCAGATACGTCACCGGCGAGAGCTACAACAGGAGCAGCAAGCGCAAGTGGACCTCTACAATGTTGTATGGGAGTGTGAGGCCAGAGAGAGGGAGAAATATTTGTACCCTCGCCCCATTATAGCACATACCCGATACCTATTGAGGGATGTCGGCCTCCTCAAGTTATATAAGGAGGATACATCCCTAAAGGGGAACTCAACATTGTTGATGCAGTTGATAAGTTGCTAGGATCAACGTAGACGATTTTTTTGGTTTGGTCTTGATATGTGGTTCCATCACATAGAGGAGGACATCTACTTCACCACTGGTCTATCCGGGATAGGGGAGTATTTTCCCCAGTTCCTTAATGTCCCACTTGGTGTTGCAACAGCAATTTGAATTGCATAGTGTTGCAACAGAGAGTCGAGTTGCATACTCTCAAAGATATATCAATGATCAGGTCATTGACCTTGCTCTTTTTCAAGTTTCTAGAGGAAAGTTGTGTATTGCTTCTTTTGGTGCAAAGGAGGTTAGGTGCCTCTCTCTTTTGGTTACAATGGTGGCGCACTTCACCACTGATGGGTAGTGCATTAGTTGACCTCTATTATATTATGTAGATTCTTTAGTGCAAATACCTCGATGCATTAGGTGGTTTGCCATTTTTTTTGCGGTAGCTTTGTTTTGCTCTAGATCGATGTCATACATAGTTTGAGGAGAAGGTCAAATTCCCTTTTGCTTCAGAGCTATTTTGTTTATTTTCTGAGAGGTTTCTGATCACGAGGCCATCATTTGACTGCCTCCCTCCTAGAGAAATGACCGAGGTGCAGTTGCATATGTGGGGACATATGTTTCCCAAGAGGGGCTAGCTGGAGTTTCCAACTAGGATCACCTCAGAGATACTCGAGTTACTAGACAATGGGGATGATCATACTTTAGACCTTGTGTTGTATCCTTACGTGGGGTTGGACTAGAAAGGATTTCCAAACATATTTTTCACCAAGGATGAGCCACTAGATGGCATAGGTAATATTAGCGTTATGTTTAAATTAAGCTAATTGTATTTTAATGTCTTACTTAATGCAAATGAAATTTATTCTAACATTTCTTTAAATTGTTTAGTGAAATTGTCTAATTATTCTTGTGTATTATATATTTTGCAGATATTGGAACCTGTGATGGGGGGGAATCAACTAGTAACAAATGAGGATATGGATGAGCCTGAGGCAATGCCTTGGTTTCCTAGACCTGGTCTGCGATGCAAGTTAAATGCTAAATTCCGGCAGGACGTGGTAGACCGGTTATCGACATTGTTGGCTTGACAGGGAGTCCACCCTATACAATTTTAGGAGATCCTACAAGACCTCGAGCTAGTAGAGATATGGAGGATTATTCCTCATGATATGAGTATTTTGATGTGTCATATAGTTGGTGTATCCATCCTTCTATCTAGGATATATGGCCCTAGTAGTTAGTTTTCCTCTACTTCATCTGATGAGGGCGACGATCCTCCTCCTCCAACTCCTCCTTCATTTCCTCCTTCTCATCGCTGAGACAACTAACGATCATCTCCTCCACCTCCTCTTCCTCACCATGAAAACTTACCACTATTTCCTCCTCCACACCCCATCGAACCACCACCATCTCTGGCTCATCCACAGGTTAATCGACCACCCTCTTCTCCTCAGTGAGCCGACCGTTCACCATCTCTTACTCCACTCATCGCACTTTTAGATATGATGGTCACAATGGGTGAGATTGATCTTCAGGCAGATATCTATGATGCTCTCCAATCTACATTTTTTCCCGATGGAGGTATTAATGCTTATGGCTCTGTCGGTGGAGGTACCAATGCCTCTAGCTATGCTGGTGGAGGTACCAATGCCTCTGGCTCTTCTAGTAGAGGTATTGATCGAGATGCCTCTGTGTAATGTTCCCCAACCGATTAGGGACTAAAACTTGAGTTCTCTGTTGATTTAATTTGTTTTATATTTTCATCAAACATTCTGGTAACCAAATTCTAGTACCACTGAAATATAACTTTCTTAGGATTACTGATTTTTTATTTGGGTTTCTATCGCTATACCAATGATTTTATTTCATATTTTCATGTAACACATATTACCCATAGAAAAAATGCACTCAAAAATTGTATTTATTTGTCTTAGATGTCAAAAGCAAGCTACATGAAATGCATAAAGTTGATTGTAATTTATCAACAACCACAACAACAGTATAACATGACTAAATAAGCAGATCTACACTTATCTTTTCATACCTGTAAATGGGAATTGGCATGAAAACTCCTTTAATACCTACTCTTCCCCCTCTATAGTGACTCAATGCCTATAGATTACCATGTATAGTCAATGGACAATGTGGGATGCGCCCAACCCATTCAAATCATCTCTCAACAGTCATGTACAATAGGATGATGACATCCAACTTGTATCCAACAATTATGTTGTCTCTCCAACAAGAAAAATGCCCTCTTCCAAAAATGAACGCACCCTCCACAACACATAACATGGCCCCACCAAAGAATGCATCCTCAATAGTTAGAGAATCCCTCTTACATCATATCTCAGCGTGAATAATCAATAGTATGGGAAAGAGAGGCTCTATGTCCACCTTGATGAATGTGTCCTTCACAATGACAGTGTGTCCTCACCTTGGTCACAACATATTGGTCCTCTAATGGGTAAATATCCACTTTAAGAAGCAGTGCGCCCCCTATTTAGTAGCTCGCCCTTTCTTAATGTGGTATTAAGCAACAATAATGTGTATACTATGGAATTATGCCTAACTATCCCACAAACTAGTGTGCCCCCTTCACAAGTACACCCTTAACCCAAAATGCCTTGGAACCTTTGAATCTCAACAGATATGCAAGTTTATTGGTTCTTTTCTCATGGAAATGAAGCACAAATGGAAGATACGATTGATACTTCTTCTCTCGGCCAGCTAGGGTGGATAGTTTCGCCACCAAAACCAACTTCTCGCTTAGGATTTACGTCCCAAGAAGCGAAAGCCACAAGAGCTCTCAATTTCTCTTTTTGAAAATTAAAAAATGCCATGAATGAATGAGAGAATGAGGCTACTTGCGCTTTTATTCTCACTTTGGCCCTTTTTGGCCACTTTTACCCTTTTTCCCCTTTTTCATTAATAAAGTGACTTTTACAATAGTCACTTTATGAATTAATTACTCAACGTGACTTATAATGTTGTTTTTTCCTGGTGACATTAAACAAATAATTAATTCCCTTTTTCTAACTATTATAGCCTATGGGAATTAAATAGCCTAAAAAGTCCTTCCCTGTAGTGATCACTCGAAAAGGGACATGACACTCTAATTCCGAAGGTGGACCAGTTATCTCATGGCTTCTATTGGAATTGAGATGTTTATTTGGCATGTATCATGAGTTTGATATTATTGTTCACACACACACACACACACACATATATATACGACATTTTTTTATGTTAATGTTGATGTTGATGTTAATGTTTATTTATATGTTGATGGTGATGTGTATGTTAGGTCATGTTAGATATGTTTGCTAGATGTGTATCAAAAAAAAAATCCTCCAATTTTATATTGTATATAAGCATCATGCATATTTCCAGCAGGGGTGTAGCTCGACTAGTGATTCGCTTGAAAATAAGATGTTATGTTGTAATAGAGGTCAAAACACTCTGACTTACCCATGCCCCATACTTGTGGGATCTGTGGTGCACTTAGGGGTATAGTGGTAGAGGATGGGATTGGAACCCTGGACCCTGTGTCGCGCGAGTACCAGTCCCTTCCCAGCTGCCAATTCCCCTAGTACAAAAATAAAATAAAATAAATATCATGCATATTTATTTTAAAAAATCGTGAGAGGTGTTTATTAAAAAACATCAATGATATCTTCTTCCTTACAATGCAATTATTGTCATATTGTTACAATTAATGTAAACAATTTTGTAAACTTATATTATAAAATAAAATAGCAAAAGATTTGACATCTAGTATCTTAATTATATTTAAATTAATTAATTTTAAAAGTCATTTTAATAATATAATGCATTTCATTTCCCTATAACAAATATTTGTTTATACTAATTTATCGTGAACTTATAATTTA
This sequence comes from Larix kaempferi, assembly GCA_027924585.1. NCBI lineage: Eukaryota > Viridiplantae > Streptophyta > Pinopsida > Pinales > Pinaceae > Larix > Larix kaempferi. Next base: position 4,903,201 of record BSBM01000674.1, read on the forward strand.
TATGTAATTAAGCTAAAATCATAGTTAATCCTGAAAATGGAATGTTATTATTACAACCTTGAAACATGTTTTAATTAAATCATTATTAATAATAACGTCACCTCTATAACAATAAAACAACACAACAAAATGCTATTGCAATGCAAAATGAAAATAAATGATGTAACGTTGACTAAAACAATGATAAACATGATACACACTAACTTATATATAATCCCTATAAACCATATAACCCTTACCTATAAAATTTATAACCCATAACAATTAATAAGTCATAATCCCTCACCATCATAACCCAAAATACAACCCATAATCCCTATAATACCTATAAAATCTTATCCTTATAACCCTAACCCCCAACGATCAATAATTATAATCATAACCCCTTAAAACCCTTTACCCACACAATCCTTAACGTTAATACCCGATTTTTCCCTATACAACACAATTCCTAAATTAAAGCTATCATTTTGAGTGCACATAATCTAAAAATGAATTATCCTTTTAAATATTAAGAATGAATTATCACTTGTGTGCTATTAATATTGAAAACTTTTGTATAATCATAATTCAATTATGGTAAAGTTGTAATTTTGAGTGCATATAATCTCAAAATAAATTATGTTTTTTAACTAATATTGAGAACCCATTTATTATCTGTATGTTTTTTTATATATAATATAAATTTTATTGGTATACTTTTGTATTCGTTAATGTAAATTGATTTGAAAATATATATTAATTAAAATTCAGTAATGATAAAATTATTTACATTTAATCTTAACATGAATTATTTTTTTCTATTTAATATTAAAAGTCCTTTGATTTGCAAACTTATATTAATCATAATTCATTAATGATAAAGATGTCATTTTTAACTGTAACTAATTTGTAAATGAACTATACATTTATAATTAATATTAAAATTCATTTAATTTATAACTTACTAAATAATATTAAACTTTATTTATTACTTATATACTTTGTTAATGTATATTTTAAGATTAAGGAAAATCGAGCTTTGCAACGTTGAAATAAACTAGTGCATTCGGCCATGTGTTATGGATCCCCTTGATCTGGATCCAGATCCAAGTTTGGACGAGGTTTTTCATCTGTTAGCCTCCAGGTTTAAGGAAATGAGCTCTTCGCAACCCTCTACTCATTTTGTGAAGAGAATCGACGCCCCTAAAATCAAGATTTTATGCAACTCAACAAAGAAGAAAGATATTGGGTTGTCTGAGAGAGGTTTGGTAGGTCTATTTACAGGTCTTTCGCCTTCTCCGGGGGAAATGTAGATTTGGATAAATAAAAATTGGCAACCCCTTTTAACTGGAAGAATGCAACGTTATTTATGTGGAAAAGGATACAATGTCTTTCTTTTTTAATTTAAACTTGATCGGGATTTGATCTTCCGTAATGGGCCCTATTTCATGGGACCTAGAGGTATGTATCTTAATAGTTGGAATTTATCTTTTGATCCAAAGAAAGATATACCCTTTGCAGTTCCAATTTGGGTAAATGTACCCCACCTCCCCTTGCATTTTTGGTCTGATGACGTTTTAGCCTCCATTGGGAACACTCTTGGCTGATTGACAAAGTTGAGACTAAATCTCAAATTTTCTCTTGTGTTATAATTTGTGTTGAAGTAGATCCGGAGAAGGGGCTTCTAGGGGTGGTAAATATTGTAATAAGGGTGGTAAATATTGTAATGGATAGCTGGAATCATGAGTAAAAGGTGGATTATGATCAGTTTCCCTTTAAATGTAATAAGTGCCATGAATACGAACATTTTTCCAGAAATTGTCCAAAAAATGAAGTTAAATCAACAGAGAAGGAAGCAAGCAAAGAATGGCAAAAGGTGCAAAATAAAGGGAAGGCTCAAGTAATTTCAGTGGCTCCAACACCTCCTGAGACCTCCAATAAGTTTCAGGTCATTTCAAATCCAAGAGAACCTGTGGTCCAAGAAACACCAATTGCAATTGTAATAAATCAAGTGAACCCCTCTCCCATTATAGAAGAGCTCGGATCATAAAGATGTAATATAGGACTACCAGATTGTCTCGTCATAGAAATTAACTCTCACCAAGCAAATGACCCCAGGGTGGTTCAGATGAAGATTTAGGCCAGCAATCTTTGTATACTCAAGGTGAATCTTCCAATGAATTAGAGGAGGACAAAGTGGTAAACAGAAAAGTAGGGAGAAGATCCAAAAAAACAATGAGGGAAGAAGAAGCAGATAGAGAAAAGAAATTAGGAAAGAAAGCATCCTTGGATTCTATTTTGAAGGGAGATACTTCTAATAAAAAAGGGAAAAAAGGAGATGCTGGAAATAAATCTGGGTCACAATCCAAAAAATAATGAAAATAGTCTCCTGGAATTGTAGAGGTTTAGGAAGAAAACATAAAGTGGAATTAGTGAAGCAAATGATTTTTTAATATCATCTTTCTATTCTTCTACTCCAGGAGACAAAAATGGACTCCATCGAAGTAATTCCGCTCTTTCAATCCATTTGGAAAAATGGGGTAGGCTTGGCAAAAAACTCTTTGGGAGCTTCTGGAGGATTATCCTTGATATGGGATAGTGGCAAATTTAATCTAATAAATCAAAAGGAGGGGCAACATTGGATTATGGTTGAACTGGAAAGAAAGGAGCGTAAAGAAAAGTTCAATATATGCAATGTCTATGGTCCTGTAATCCCCAGTCTTAAACAAGAATTATGGAGATCCTTGAGCTCCCTTGGTGGCAATAACTACAATCTTATTGCTGGGGATTTTAATGCTACTGTTTCTTTTAAAGAAAAGCAAGTGGGGTCATTGGTCAAAGATCCTTATGGACAACATATGGAAGATTTAATTAGTGATTTGGACCTGGTTGACATCAAGTCAAAGAGAGGTCTCTTTACCTGGTCTAATAGATGAGTTGGTCTAGGGCACATAGCATCTCGTCTGGATCAGTTTTTGGTTCACAGTTCCTTTCTGTCTAAGTTTTATTTGAGTTCTTGTATCCTTCCTTATGCAACTTTGGATCAAGGACCTATTTGTTTAAAAATAGAGGAAGTTGAGAATCAAGGTCCAATACCCTTTTGATTTAATCCTTTGTGGTTATCTCACGAGGAGGGTTTCCATATTATTGATACAACTTGGAAGATTCAAGTTCATAGATCCCCCGCCTATGTTTTGGAATCCAAGCTATAGGAAACGAAGTTTGCTTTGAAAAAATGGGAAAAATCCCAATATAATTCTCCAATCTCAACAAGAATAAATTGTCAAAAGGCATTGGAATCCCTCCAGGAACATATGGATCATATTGAGATAACTCCAAAGGTACTTCTTTGAGAACAACATATCAATGATAAATTGAATGAAGCTTTCTATCAAGAAGAAGAGATTAGGAGGCTAAAATCTCGAGCCCTGTGGTTGAAAGTTGGTGATAGGAATAATATTTTTTCCATAATTAGACAAAAATGAGAAATCATAAAAATGCAATCAATGAAATCCTTTCTGATGAGGGACTGAGACTTTCAAAATAGATTGAAATAGGACAGGAAGTGGTAAGTCATTTTAAAGAACTATATACTAAACAGGGAGTGGAATATAGTATTTCTAAATATGATTTGTTGGATTGTATACCATCCACGATTTCCGTGGAAGAAAATGAATAATTGAACAGGTACATCAGTGAAGCGGAGGTTTTAGTAGCAGTTCGTGGGCTAGGGGATGATAAATCTTCTAGTCCTAATGGCTTCACGATACACTTTTATAAAGCATGTTGGTTGATAATAAAGGCATATATGTGTAAAATGTTGAACTGGACAAAACAGAAAGATAAAATTGGTGGTGCAACCAATTCCTCCTTTTTGGCTTTGATTCCTAAAGAATATCGTTCTTTCTCTCGATACAGGCCTATCTCTTTATGTAATTCCTCTTATAAAATTTTGACAAAAAATTTAGCTAACCGAATTAAACCTCTGCTTTCTAGGATTATTTTAGAAGGACAAGGTGGTTTTTTCAAGCAAAGACAGATAGTAGACAATATTGTTTTGATTCATAAGGAAATTCATTCTAGATTTGGTAGAAAAGAGTAGGGAATGGATATTAAGTTGGATATGGAAAACGCCTTTGATAGAGTCTGTCATAGTTTTATTTTTGGATAGGTTTGGTTTCTGTCCTGCCTTTGTAAAATGGATAAAATATTGTATCTCTCGCCCATGGATCTCACCTTTGGTTAATGGTCGACTAGATGGATTCTTTCAGGCCTCTCGAGGACTGTGGTAGGGCTGTCCTGTGTCTCCTTTTTTATGTATTCTAATGGTAGAAGCTCTGGGTAGAAATTTGAATAAGGAAAGAGATGAAGGGAGGTTCAATGGTATCTGAAGAGCTTGAGGAATCAAACCAGTCAACAATGCACAATTTGTTGATGATACTGTTCTCTTGGGTGGTGCATCTGTCACCAATGCCATAAGGTTCAAGTAGGTCCTTGAACAATATTTACATGCCTCAAGAGGAGAGGTGAATAAGGGAAATGTAAGATATAAGGATGGAAAGTTTCTCCTAATCTCATCCATTGCATCTCTCTTGCTTTGGGATTTTTTTCTAGTTCAAGTTGTACCTCTTTTAAGTATTTAGGAATTCCTATCGCTCTAAATTGAATAAAGAATGTGGAATGGGAACAAATTCTTCAAAAAATAAAAGACAGAATGCAAAGTTGGGGTTTGCATTGGATGAATCCGGCTGGAAAAGTAGTTTTAATCGGGTCTTTTCTCTCCTCTCTTCCTTTTATTTTAATGTTCTTCCCTGTTGGCCCCAAAAGGAATTATGGAAAAATTAGATCAATACTATCGGAATTTTTTATGGCGAGGTAAATCCAAGAATAAAAAATTTCATTTGTTCAAGTGGGACTTGGTGAAAGCTCCAAAATGTTTTGGATGGTTGGGTATTCCTGATCCACAGATAATGAATCATGTAATGAGAATTAACCTAATCTGGAATCTAGTTTTTGGTGAAAAAGACTAGTGGAAAGACATAATCAAGAAAAAGTACCTATGTCACTCCAGGATGAGATGCTTGGATATTTTGCCTTGGAATAAAGAAGGACCAAATATGTGGCGATTGTGTAAAGCTTCTAGAAGAATAATACAGGAAGGTTTGTATTGAACTCCTGAAAATGGAAAACACATTAACCTTTGGAAGGATTCTATTCTTGGTGCCCCTCCTCTATCACAAAATGAAGAAATCTCGGAGTTAATAATATGGATCAGTAATAAAGGAATAAGAACAATGAAAGAATTTTCGGAATGGGATTCAACAGGAAATTGGACAAATTGGAAAAATTTGGATGCTCCAGAACACTTGATTGGCCCTCTTAAGATTTTTTATAAAAATCTCCATGGAGCAGCCTCGATAAGTTTAATTTCAACGGATTCAAGAGGATGGGGAAAAAGGGGGAATTATACAATGAAGGAGGGATATTCTCTTCTCTTTAAGGACTTTCGGAAACAACCCTTCTCAAGACCATGGGAAAAAAATTGGCAGCAAGACGACTTACCTAAAATAAATATATTCTGTTGGATTATGGTTCAAGATAAAATCCTAACTTCAGATAATTTGAAAAAGAGAAATATTGTTGGCCCTTCCTATTGTGTTTTGTGTAGAGAGTATGAAGATACTATCTCACACTTTTTCTTCCACTGTCAATACTCTAAAAAGGTGTGGATTTTTTTGTTGAAAGATCTGGTTAATAATAATTTTGTAATCCCTGGTAATTGGAATGCTGTTTTCCTAAGTTGGCACTCATTTTTCCCAGGTTCTCTTAAAGGGAAGCTTGTTTTATAAAGAATTTGGTCCTCTCTCCCAAAGTATGTCTGTTGGAAAGTGTAGGCAGCAAGGAATTATGGTATTTTTCAAGACAAAATAATCATGATAGCAGAAGATTCTGCAATAGAAACCAGTTCTCTTTTGCGTGAACCTCTTCGCATAATATCATTTTGTGTAATAGTTTTTATTCTTGGGACTGTACTGAAGCAAAATGGGCAAAAAACGTCTTAACTCTCGATCATCCTCCCCCTTTACAACTAGGGAAAAAATATCTTAAGCATGCATGGAAACTTAAGATGAGTATGGAAGAATTTCAAAATTGGTAGAAAAATACTCTATTTGTTGTTCTTTTCTTTGATGGATCTTCAAAAGGTAATCCTGGGGAGGCAGGTGCGGGAGGGGTGTTATTTGACCCTCATGGAAATATAGTAAAAACTTACGATTGGGGATTAGGGACAGGAACTAACAATCAAGAGGAACGTTATGCTCCGTTCCTAGGACTAAAATTGGCCTTAGAAGAAGAAATTCATCCTTTAGTCATGATTGGGGACTCTATGATCATTTTGTCTCAGACAAGAAACGTCTTTTCGATAGCAGATTCTTTAGCCAATTGTATTCATAATCGTATCTTGGGTATCCTTCCATGGTTTCCCTGTCAAGCGATCCTTGAATGAACTTGCAGATAACTTTGCAAATAGAGATTCCCTCATACCTCAAGGAGGATTAACAATAAGTGGAGGTCCAATCTAGAATTATTGGATTCCCTAAGGTTTATTTGATTTTTTTCCAAATAAATTCTTCATTATGTGGATGGCCCTTTTATGCCTCCTCGACACTTGTTTTTTGGTTTGTGTGAATGGTAAGGTGTCCCTTCCTCTCAATGGCAGTGAATGCATTGATGGTGGAAGCATAAGCATTAAGGAAGGTCGGCACATTGGGTTCATCACTCATTATTTCTCTACATTTGGAGGTTCTGCATTAATGAGCTCCCTCTCTAATAAGAACTTGCATCTGAAGGTTTTTGCCTCTGGTTTAGTGCTCAGGGATCTCTTGTTTGGAATTGTGGTAGCAGATGTGGCTTCTTCAGCCTTATCCTTAGCCTGAGGAGTAAGGTGTTTAATTCTGGTTTCTCTCCCATCTCAGGTATTTTTCCTCGACTCTACTCTTGCATTCAACTGGCAGGTGTGGGATACTGGATTGTGTTTGTATTTGGAAATTTTTGAGTTAGGACCAAATTGTGTTGGTAATTTTACTTGCTTTATCATAAGTGAAGGTTGTGGCTTTCTCTCTTTTGGTTCTGTCAATTCTATTCTTATGTGCAATTTCCTTAGTATAATAAACCCCAGTTTGCAATCTATTGGGTTTGCCAGAAGATCTTGTAATATACGAATTCTTTTAAATATGGATCTTGAGAATCAGGTTGAGTTTCTTGCAGACCAAGTTAATGTTGCAACCGCCAGCATAAACGACTTTAAAACCCATCTGAAATGGATGAAGGACATAATGGAAGGTATGTTTGAAGTGGATCATCAACTGATTGCTGACACACCAGTGTTAGATAATCGCCTGGACCAAATAGAGCATTTGTATCACGAGATTAAAGGTAATATGGAAGCCCGTTTTGACAGTCTACAAGTAGAGGTCAAGACTTGAGAAAACAAAGTTGTGAATATGGCAGCATTAGTTTCAAAACATGAAGACCAAATTGGTGGGTGTTTTTCCAAAATTGATGAGAACTGCGTGGCTCGTAATGGCGATGGAATTCTTATACTCCAATCAGTGAAAGAAGGTTTGGAAAATAATGCTGCAAATTCTGGAAAAAAAATAGTGACAAAGAAATTATTTTTGTTAATATAACAGCTACAGAGTAGGAAGGTGACTCTGAGGGTAATTCTGAAGATGATTCAGATAAGGAAGAAGAGACTGATATAGAGAATGGAATTAATGGATAGATGGAGGTCAATTCATATGTTGTAGAGGTAGATATGGATGAGGAAGCTACAGGTAATGAAGACAAGAGCTCAGACAGTGATGAAGATGAAGATGCTCTCTATGAATAGAGAAAAATAAGTGACTCCAAGAGTTAGTTTGACCCTCATATGCCCTTTTTTGTGTTTTGCTACTTGGAGAGTATGTGAAAATCTACAGTATTCTAGGGTGTTTAGAATTTTGGGAGACATATAGCTCCATATGGAAGACTGTATATGTCAGTTTTTATCTGTAGATAGTTTATCTGAACCTCTGAACTCTATAAGAGTCTTTTTGTAATATTTCGCTAAATTTATTTAGCCTTTTTCAATACAAATATAATCATTTTTGTTAAAAAAATGTATATGTTAAGATTAGTTACATATTTATGCACATATAATTTGTTATGTTCATTAGATATGCATAGATCATTCAAATTTTAAAACTAATGATTCTACATAATTAGTATAAAATGACTATTTCCATAGCGTTAGACATTAATATTAAATATCGACACGCATATCATACACAATGACCTATATTTTCAATATCAACACACATATGATGTCATAATAATGATACCAGAATATTTCTAAAATTTTATATTAAATATGCAACGAGATATAAATACCTTCAACTAAATAAATAAAAAAATTAATCAATCCTTCCATATAATTACAAAAGGCTTTATAGAAAAACACATTATGCATCAAATTGATTGTTAACCAACTAATTTTTTTTTTTTAAATTGGTTGTAATTAACTTTCCATTTCCACTGTCATAAGATGAAAAAAACAATATAATTAGAGAATTAAAGGTAACAATAATAAAATGATACATCAACACTGTAAATGAAGAAATAAAACATGTACATATAACTCTTCAATGCTTCATTTCCATCAACCTGATTATATTCCTCGCTTGGGATGATAGCACCATTGTTCTCAAAAATATGTTTTGATCTAGGGTTGTGTTTTAATACGAACCACCAATCGCTATCCAACACATCCAAGTAAAAAAACACTTTGTTGCAGTGTTTTGGGAAAACATAAGACTCCTTAGTTTCATCCCACATATTTCTAGAGTTTATACATATTAGCCCACTATCATGATATTCCTTTACATTACTCTAATCGAAGGTGTTCCACCACATGCACCTAAAATTAACACATTGGAAGGATGAGAAGTCCACTTGAATGATCTCTTGTATCTTTCCGACCTAACCTAACTTCCCACTATTATATTCTGATCGCAGTGGCTAGCACGACTAGATTGGTTGAACTTGATGTTGAAATATTGTAACTTCGAAGAATATTCTATTGTATTTTATTATTGTAATTTATTCGGAGATGTTTTATTCCTCCACCGGGATGTTATTATTGTATTGGTCATCATAGAGTTATGAGGTAAATCCTCCCATGTAAGTCGGGGCAATATATCCCCTAGAATCAAATGTAATGGGGTTTTTAAGTCCCCTAGAGGAGTCGACCCAGTCAGCATTAGTTGAGTGGTAAAGTTAGTTGAGGCCAACATGTCAAGTTGTAAAATTAAAGTAGAAGTGAATGTATAAATAGAGAGTTAGGCTCTCTCATTTATTCATTCATTCACACACACACACACACTTGTGTAATTCGCATAGGAGAGAGAGAGAGAGAGAGAGAGATCTGCAATGAGAAGGAGCACTTGTTTGGGCTTTTGTCTTTGTACTTTTGATCATCTATATTGAGGAATTTTTGTTGGGTTTTCTTCCCCTAAAGGGTTTCCCAGAATAAATTTGTGTCTCTTGTGTTTATCTTGTGTTTGTTATTCTTACAGTGATCCTATATATGCTATTGTTTTGAAATTGAATTGAATACTGATGTTATATATCTTATCATATTGAATCTCAACATGGTATTAGATATATCATGAAGGAAGGCAATGTATGGCAATTACGACACTTGTTTCACTTGTGACAATTTGAAAGCTAGGGATTTGTAAAAACCTAGTCATCGTTGAAATTTCGCTATAAATCACTTTTGGCGAAGGCTAAGGATATGAAACTTGGACAGGACGAATATGACATGTTCTTGTACCTTGTGTCTGAGTTTCATCCTCAGATTCGTTGTACTTTGTGAGATATGATCCGTACAAGTTATGGTTTCTGCCTCTTCCAGGATGTAGCCCTAAACAGGTGACCTAGGAAAAAAGGTCATATCTCGGGCTAGGAAGCTCCAAATGGAATTCCGTAAAAAGTGACAGTTAGGGAATGGACTGTAGTTTCACAAGTCCGAGTATCAGAGGCCGAAGTTTAAACAATGACACGTGTAACGCCGTACAATTTCGCTATGTTGTTTCATCCCATAAACAGGTCATGTTGGAAAACGTAGTATATCTCTTTGATGGAGAATCCCATGAAGATAAAACATGTGGGGTTGGAAAGATGACAGGTCAGGATACCACATGCCGAAGTTTCAGACCATGAGGATCCAAAATTTTAGAGATAAACCAGAAACAATACTGCACATCTAAAATGGCTCAACGAAGGAAATCAAAGAAGAGGAGGAAGAAGTTCTCACTTAGGGTTTTCAGTTTTTTTGGTATCGCATGACCTGATACAATGTTGGAGACACCTGATGCAACATTGAAAACTTTGAAAATGGATTTTGAATTCATTCATCATATATATTAATCTTCCATCGAAATGTTGTGGGAGGAAGGAGATTGAAAATTAGGGTTTCCAAGTAAGAAGAAACCCTAGCAAAGTTGGGAGACTCATAGGGCAGCAATGAAGGAGGTTTAAATGGCACTGATATTCTATCATCCTAGAACCATGAACCTATATAATATGTTTACAGGTGATATACATTGGATTATTAGGGTTTTACCCTTATAGAAAAGACTACAAGCAATATCGACAGGTATGAATTGAGGAGATGCAGGTATGTTTTGAAATCTGTTTCATTTATCTTATGATTAAGTTCATGGTATGTTTGTATTCATATTATTGAGGTTAGTACAATCATGATTAATTTTAGAATTGTATGATCACCTTAGTAAAAGTATGAATGCATGTGAATGATAGAAGACATTCACTCATTAGGGTTATGACACTTATGATTGTACTAATGCACTTGTGGTGTTGTATCAGGATGATGTTGTCTGCTAACATGAAAGGTACATCAAGAAAGACAAATCAAGTTCTAGATAAAGAATATATGACCATGATGACATGAAGACAAAGACTCATCCATAGTATTTTATCACATAGAAGCTCTACTTATGAGGTATGTATGATTTGGTTCTACTATGCTTAACTTATGAGATATGCAGGTTACTAGCACAAGCTCTCTAAATCATTGAAGAGAACAAAGAAGATATCGTTTGAGTATGTTAGACATAACTAGAAAGCATGCTAATACTGGTATGTTTTCCTATATCGAGTAAGAATCCTACTTTGTGTTAGGATCTTAGATAAGTATACTTTTGTATGATTGATAATGATTATTCTTGAAGTTAGAAGTTTAAGTAATAAAGGGTTTATGCATATTATGTTTCTTAGTTTGATTAATGATATGACAAACTAAAAGAGTCCTATGGTCAAATAAGAATATGCATGAGTAAAAGAAGTACTTCCTGAAACCTTGAATACTAACGCTTGTGATAAATTACCTGTGTATGAAATGATCATGACCATACATGTTTAAGATTATTTAGGATCATAATGTTTTGATAGTATTGAGATTATGCTAATGAATGTATGATTATGTATGAGATCTTGAGGATGACACAATGATGAAACTAGTGCACACTTAAGCATGCATAGTGGTACAGGATGGATAGAAGTTCAAAGACATATAATCATGATGCTATCATAAAGGGAAAATAGAGATCAAGAGGGAGGCAACCACACAAACATAAAAGATAGGTATTTGAGTTGTTATTTGAATTACTTCTTGAATCTCTGAATAGTTAATGATATTGCTCGTAATAGTTGTATGCATATTTGTATTCCTAGAATCAAGAAATATATCATGCATAGTGTAAGCATTCATATAACATTGAACAATATACTACTAATATGCATATGATGGGTAAGTTGGACAAACATTCCATTGTTGCTTGTCTAGAATGAAACCTCTTTGTTAACATGCTGGGAGTTGTGCACGCTCTTGATAGTATGTTCTTGTAGAAATGGAAGGAATCTAGATAGCCACTGTATGCATACAGCATATGGAAAAGTGTTGTGCCAAAGTATTGGTCAAGATAGTTGCATAACTATGTGAATCATATTAGTATGCATAATAGGTTATCATTAAAATGTCAACATGATTTGATAATTATGAAGTGCTACTAGTCATGTAATTGAATTTGATTTGTAGGAAAGATCGTGTGCTATGATCTACAAAAGAAGGATGATGAACACTTGTTCTGAAGAACAAGTGATGACTGTTCAACAAGAATACTTATAGATCAAACATACTATAGAAGTACAAAGCAAGGCTCGTGGCTAGAGGATTCTCATAGAAAGAGGGAGAGGATCATGATGAGATGTTTGCTCTAGTGGCTAGACACACTTCCAGAGATAGATTGCACCCATGGATGACAAGACCGTTCTCTTGAATGGTGTAATTGAAGAAGAAGTGCATATCTAGCAAACTCCCAAGATTTGAAAGAGAATCACATGATTGAAGAAGGATTTGTACGGGTTCAACAGGTACCCAGGATTGACAGTCATTTGAAAAGATTGATGATCACCACGGGTGATGCGGATTTCAACCTTTGCTACAAGGTTGAAAATGGTTTCTATATACAGATGAAATGCTTCTCTCAGATGGATGCAAGAAGGAACTCACCATAGATTTCGAGTGATCTTGAGGCTCATATCAGTAGACCCATCTTACGGGAGATGGCATGGATAGATATGCAGAAGATCACTCAATATAGAGTGTGAATGATGCTTAGTCACAGAGGGAGGACAATACTAGGATGTAGAAAAATCCACTTCAGAGGGAGTAGATCTCAGAGTTAAATAATCTTGGCATGATTCTTGTGATTAGATATGTGGTTGAGATCAGATGAGATTTTTCCTTAGCCAAGGAAAATGTGAAGTAGATATCTGGGATGATGGACAGTGGTTTCTACAGTTTAGAGACAGATGACTGGTTCGTTGATGTATTTGATGAATACCATGCTAGATATATGCTTTGTTGTGAACACCCTGAGTCAGTATCTAGTTGAGCCTAGACGTGTTCACCTAGTAGCTGTAAAGCATGTGATGAGGTACCTGAAACGTACGATAGAATTTGGTCTATACTATGTTGGAGATCATGACTACAGATTGTATGGTTATACAAATGCAGATTGGGTCGAAAGTGTCTCAGATAGGAAGAGAACCTCGGGTGGATGTTATTGTCTGGGATCCGTCATGATCTCATGGTTTAGTAGGAAGCAGTCCAGTGTTTCTCTCAACACAAGCTGAAGCAGAGTATACAACAACTTGTTCTGTTAAGTTGTGAAGCCATATGGATCCGAAAGTTGATGTTAGGTCTATTTGACCTAGATTTGGATACCACGGTGATTCTATGTGACAACCATATTTGTATAAAGATGACGGAGAGCCCAACGTTCCATGACAAGTCAAAGCACATAGAAATCCGGTATTTTTACATACGGGATATGGTACATAAGGGAGTTATCAAGCCCCAGTATGTGAGAATTGATGAGCAAGTTGCTGATGTGTTGACTAATCCTCTGTCTTGAGTGAATTTTGAGTACTTCCACGACAAGCTTGGTGCGGTTCGAAAGGACCTTCCTCGAAAGGGGGAGAAGTGATGATGATGTTGCAGTGGGATTGTATCATCCCCGGACACATGGCCTAAAGGGATCCGTAGACTCGTGTCTCCGAGAATGTGATGATAATGATGTTGTAGTGGGATTGTATCATCCCTGGACACATGGTCTATAGGGATCTGTAGACTCTTGTCTCCGAGAATGTGATGATGGTGTTGTTGTAAACCCTAGATTTGATCTAGGTCACATCCAGTATGAAAAAGGATTGGAACTGTGGTTGTAAACCCTATATTTGATCTAGGTCACATCCAGTATGAAAAAGGACTGGCACTGTGGTTGTAAACCCTAGATTTGATCTAGGTCACATCCAGTATGAAAAAGGATTGGAACTGTGGTTGTAAACCCTATATTTGATCTAGGTCACATCCAGTATAAAAAAGGACTAGCATTATGGTTGTAAACCCTAGATTTGATCTAGGTCACATCGAGTATGAAAAAGGACTGGCACTGTGGTTGTAAATCCTAGATTTGATCTAGGTCACACCCAGTATGAAAAAGAACTTGCATTGTGGCTGTAAAGCCTAGATTTGATCTAGGTCACATCTAGTATGAAAAAGGACTGGCACTCTAGTTGTAAACCCTAGATTTGATCTAAGTCACATCTAGTATGAAAAAGGACTGGAACTATGGTGGAAAATCCTAGATTTGATCTAGGTCACATCCAATATGAAAAAGGACTGGCACTGTGGTTGGATTGTATCATCCTTGGACTTCAGTCCAGAACTAATCCGGTGACTTTTGTCCTCGAGAATGTGGATAGGATTGCATCATCCTTGGACTTATGTCCTAAAGTAAGAGGGATTGATCATCCCGTAATTGGATCATGTGTGTTGCAGGTTATATTGTTGCAGATGATGTTGTTGATTGAAATATCAAGATGATGTTGTTGTTGATCGAAAGATCAAGATGTTGATGCTGATCCAGAGATCAAGTGTTGCTGTAGACAATCGATCGATCGAGTGCTGCAGAAGATGAAGACCAAATATGAAGACTCAGCGCTGTAGAAGATGATGCTCCAGTACTGAAGATGTTGAAGATATTGAAGATGTTCCAGTAATTGTTCCTGTTGTTGATGTTGTTGAAGAAAACTTCCAATGATTTATAGATGTATCACCTTGATGTTGTTGATGATGCTCTCTCTCCTTTCTCCTACATTTGATGTTGTTGTTGTCAGTAGAATACCCTTCTAGTTAAGGGGGAGTGTTGAAATCTTGTAACTTCGAATAATATTCTATTGTATTTTATTATTGTAATTTATTCGGAGATGTTTTATTCCTCTGTCGGGATTTTATTATTGTATTTGGTCATCATAGAGTCATGAGGTAAATCCTCCCATGTAAGTCGGGGCAATAGATCCCCTAGAGTCAAATGTAATGGGGGTTTTAAGTCCCCTAGAAGATTCGGCCCAGACAACATTAGTTGAGTGGTAAAGTTATGTGAGGTCGACATGTCAATTTTTAAAATTAAAGTAGAAGTGAATGTATAAATAGAGAGCTAGACTCTCTCATTTATTCATTCATTCACACACACACTCACTTGTGTAATTCGCATAGGAGAGAGAGAGAGAGATATATATCTGCAAGGAGAAGGAGCACTTGTTTGGGGTTTTGTCTTTGTACTTTTGATCATCTATATTGAGGACGTTTTGTTGGGTTTTCTTCCCCTAGAGGGTTTCCCAGGATAAATTTGTGTCTCTTGTGTTTATGTTGTGCTTGTTATTCTTTCAGTGATCATGTATATGCTATTGTTGTGAAATTGAATTGAATACTTATATTATCTATCTTAACATGTTGAATCTTAACACTTGACGCGACCCCATAGTCTTGTGTGACACATCCATCATCGACATCCTTAATGCAAAAAATGATGGCCATATGCCCAGATAGATGGGAACAAATGCACCTGTAAAAATGTGAAAAAATGACGGTTTCGTATGACTAATAACCCGACAATTAATATATAAAAGATAGATGTCAGAATTCAAAGGTGTATTATAAAGTTAAAAATGTACACAAACAGATTATTACCATGTTGTTGCACCTGATCCTTATGTTTAGTGCATCCTCTTCAGCAGGCGGGTAATGACTAAATGCACTGTATTTCTCTCTGACTTGGTCAAAAACCCAATTGATGAGATAACCATAGGCATATTTTCTTTTAAATGATCAGGATAAGGCATGCTTCTACCTTTCAACCTTCTAAATTATTTCATGTCAATGTCCCATTTCCTCCTCTTCTCTTCATACAATATGACCCATGGCTATGTTGCCTCTATGTTGTAAGGAATCAATTTATTGATGGCATCAATTTTTGAATTCGTTGTTGTATTCATGAAACCAAATTAACATATAGTACATATGAGGTCAAATACAGATTATGAATTTTAGTGTGAATAGTTACTCACTAGAAATGTAACAAAATATAAGTGATTTACTCTTTATCATGCGTCTTTTTCCGTTCGTTTGGAGTAGATTTCCTTCCCTTTCATCCTCATCCCTTTGGTCATCCCAAATCACTGCGCCTGGTGTGTATTTGATTTGCTTGATGTACATTGGAATAATAGAATGACTCATATACTATGTACCCCTCTACCATAGACCCCTCGGGTTTCTCCTTTTTTCAAACAAATCCCTTCAATGCTTTCATGTACCTCTCTAAGAAGAACATCCAATGAAATGGGGACACCCCGACTAATTCAACAATATCAACTAGTTGAATTAGAAGATGAATCTACAAGTCCATGAAACTCGTCGGTAGTTCCTTCTCAAATATACAAACAATCTCAGTTATCTCTTGACGTCATCGTGGAATACTAGGCATATGAATATTCTTTGATGTGATCCAACTTACAAATGTAGATAATTTAGATATGGAACACCGCAAGTTCTCATGGAATTTATGGTTCACACACCCACGCACGATCAAATAATAATGACGCTATAAAGAAAACGCATAAAAATTTAATTGGGTTTTAAGTTGTGGCATAAAAAATAAAAACATGTTTTTTACATGCTTACCCTTAGAAGGTTCAAACAGTAGTGTGATTTCAACCCCGACAAATGTTCTTCTACTATGAAGCAGCATCATAGAGTAGACCCATATTGTCACGTTCCTTCCATCAATCCAACTTAAGGGAGGGAACATGAACTAAATTCGGGCTTCCAAATTCAGTCCCATCATCATTTTAAAAAATCATACAAACAAAATACGTGTGCGAATGCATAATACAAATAAACAATGGAAGTAAACTCCATCCACCACACATAGCATGCATAAAAAAGCATAATGATCACGGGCATCATTTATAAACAACCAATTTGCAAGTATTCATTCCATTCAAAACTTGAATAACTAATGAATTGAAAACAATGAATCTTTCATTGAATACTTGAATAACTAATGAATTGAAAACAACGAAGCTTTCATTGAATACTTATCTTGAAATGAAATTGTCCCAAGCAATTGACTATGCAAGTGCAATGTTCAACCCAACCATAGGCCATATGTGCTCATTAATCTCTCAACACAGTTGCCACCCTCAAGCTAGGCATGATTTCCACAAGGAAAAGGGAACAAAAAAATCACACATAGCCAAGTATATGCTACATCTCATCCAAGCTAGTCCACAGCTGGGTTATCAGGATGACAAGGCAGTAGAAATGAAGGAATTCCTAAGCTAGTGAGCTCAACCACAGAGCTATCCGCACCTCTACAAGATTCAACTAGCTTGGCACCCACAATACCTACACACCCAACACAAGGAAGGTATCCCATTCACTGCTCCATGGTCCCTTAGGCCATACCTTCCCTTATAGTTCTCTTCAGGGTTTGCATAGAAAAGTAGCCAAATCCCTATCATCTACAGTGAGGTTACACCCTTCACTAGGTTTATCAATCCAATTCCAAATCCTTGTCTACTCTTGGCTGCTTTCACACAAGTTCAAGCCAAAACAAGGGATGCACATAAACCAAACCATAGAAATATCCCCCACACACATAGCAAGGCACAATTGTTGGGCATAGAAAAACTTTTTAGCTATGAGATTCACATAACATGGTTTCCATGAGTGGTCAAAATCGTGGGCACACCAAAAACAAATTTTTGAGAGGGGAAACAACAGCTGGAATCTAGAATTTGAATTCCCAACTGGTACACAAGCAATTGAGTGGAAAAAATGGATCTCATCGAACCCCAATTCGATTCCCCTTCTTCCCCATCATTCTGCAACACCAAAAATGACTTTCCCAGCTAGAAAATGGAGGAAAATTCAGTAAATTCGTGGAGGAAAACGCCTAGCAAGCAAGCACTACATGCAAGAGAAAAACTCATGGATGAATGAATGGAATGGAAGAAATTTTGTGGGTCTTTTCTTGCCCACGAATCCAAACACAATTTTCCAAAATGGTGGCTTTCCCATACACAAAATTTGGACAGCCATACACTCAATTTCCCAAAATAATAATTACTTCAGCCACCTCTTAGAAGAATTAAATGATTGGTTGCATAAGTCAACATGGGTAGTTGATGGTTGATGGGTTCTCTCATTGACACTTGGATTAACATTATTGGATTCAAGGGTTTGAATATTTCCCTCCCTATTCCTTGTAAAAATCATGTCCCCATACTCTTGTTGCCTTGCATAGCTAGTTGTGAGTATTTGTTTTAAATACATTTACATCATATTTATGATTTCCATCGTTCCAAGCTACCATGTGATCCACATGCATATATTTTTAATTTCCAATACAAGAACGATAAATCGATAACGGGGCCTTGGCCTTGAGATCCTCACCATGATTTTATAATTATATTACATCATTTGAGTGTTTAATGCAATGGGGTAAAAATCAGGCTGTTACACATATAAAGAAGGAACCTTCACACCCAATTTAACTTATTTTTCCAAATAAATATTATCCTTCTTCAAAACCCATGGGACATCACATTCTTTAAAAGACCAAAAGGAACCAGCCTCTCCTCTATTTTCTTGTCTTGGCCAATGCATTTTTTAGTATTTGAAGAAATAAGATCTCTCCTAATAGCCAATGTGTCTCTTTGTTTCGATGATATGTGCCTCCACAAAGAAGATAAAACATTTTTAAATATATGCATGTGATCTAGTAAGTGGACATTCTTAAGATGCTACCAATATCAGAGCTCATAAAATATTGATTCCCTTTTCATCCCAATGGGAATTTTCTTAACATAAGTGTTGAATAATTCAGGATCATCGAACATAGGTTCTCCATTGAATCTAAAATTTCTTCAAGTTTCTTCTCCTTCTCTCTCTCGTATTCCCTAAGCCAATGAACCATTGTCATTATTTCAGGCCTTCGATTTCTCTCTGGTTTACCATTGAAAGAAGATGTTGCTCTTCTATAAGGGTGGTCTTTTGGGAGGAATACCCTCGAGCAGTCGCACATTGGATTTCGTAGGTGGTTGGACCACCTAGCCTTCATAGAAGGTCCACAACATTTGCACCCATGATACCCTTTTGTTAAAATACTAACAATGTTATTGTATATAAAGCACGTTAGTGTTGAAGATCAATACAGTCGCATCGAATTAACTATGCCAAAAAATATTGTTATGAATATAAACAAATCAATCAATGTGTATACCAGATAAAACTCCTAATCCTGAATAATCATGTATGGTGTACGCACATATTCCATACAACGTAAAAATACCCTTTGTTGGGATGGGTCTTGATATATCATATACTTGTATCCCTTCCTATAATTCCTTCAATTCATCGATCAAGGGTTGTACATAAAAATTCTTATTCTTCACTTGTATTGTACTATGGACTATAATAGATAGCATAAGATATTCATTCTTCACGGACAACCATGGGGGGAATGTTGTTATTGATCACTACTACAGGCCAAACATAATAGTTGGTGTTTTGGAGTGAATATGGGTTAACGCCATCCATGGCTATTCTCAATTGAAGGCTATGTACTTCATCCTTGAATTTATTAGGCCATGTATCATCTATATGTTTCATGGCTATTGAATCTATTAGGATTCGCATAAATCCTGACTCACTTCAGTGTGAGCCATGCCATCCCTACAACATAGATAATTATTTGGAACGAAAGAGCCTTGGAATCCTTGGGATTATAGGCATGTGCCTCAATATCTTATGAGAAGGACCATGTGCTTTACCCTTGTTTCTTGATTTATGGTACCCATAATGCCCACATTTTGGATGTATATCTTTGTCTGCATATTCTCCTCTATATAGAATAAAATCATTCGGACACGCATGATATGATATGTACTCAACACCCAACATTTTCAACATTTTTTTTGCCTCTTCGCAACTATCAGGAAAAACATTATCACTCGGAAGTACCTTATCTTTGAATAACCTGCAATTAGTGGGAGATATAAATGTACAATTTCATATAACATTCATAAAATCGACCATTTTCAATGTTTCTCAAAAGTGTTGAAAAACACACATTTGACATGACATACATTGCTTTCAAGTTGTATAGTAACATTGTTGTCCCCAATTGGGTAGACTTTGATCGTCCAAGTCAAAAGAGAGGGTTGGTGGAAGCAAATTTAAGGCTTTGAAGTTTGGAAGAAGGTATCAATGATATGAACATCATCCCTTAACTCAATAGCTTAGAATGCATCTAATAACATGGCCTCCATGGCACCTGTATCTCTTAAGAAATCATCCATACCAACCTCTATTCCATTGCCTCCATTTCCAACATGTGAAGAACTATTATTACTATAGTAATTCCTAATCGGTGAATATGGATGTAGTGGGAATTGAATAGGTGGTTAATTCAACCATGCTTGCTATGATTCCTCTTTGAGTTGTGGTCTTTTTGTAGCCTTCTCTCGATTTGACATTATAGTGGGGTGCAACAGAAGATGGTAGACAGCCCTCTCATCATCATAATATTGATTTCAAAAATATTGAACATTACATCAATGACATTAATAAGAACAATGTAATTGGTTTGGTGAAACATTATACCAAACAATTCTTATAGAAGCATGGGAATTTTTTCCAATAGTAAATATCCAACCGCAAGCAATTTATAAAACAAAAGTTCAAATTGAGCAATACATTTACATTAATCCCATTGAAAATAAACATATGTAATTAACCAATGGAACCGATGGGACGTATAAAGGTAGTCCCAATGCAAGGTGTCTTTGACGAGCAATTGGTGGTCTATGAAAGTTATAGTCTATTAACAACCCATCACCGGGAGACAAACTACGTATTGCATGCACAACAACAAATATTGATGCTTTATTTTTCATAAAGAACTACTGGTCATTGGAGTGTTCCTCAAATGAACAATTTGCAAATAATAAAGAGCACCTAGAACTATTTATGAACCCTGCAATGTTCCCATGAGTGAGTGGACGACCATCGATATATAACAGGTTCTTTTAGTTAAAGTTTCCAAAAGCATAACCATTCATGCACATACTAAACATGGAAATGTTATTTTTGTGTTTATCAATATTTAAGTAATCGAACCAACAATAAATAGGACTGCAAAATGGCATAAGTGCTACTGACTGTTTGGGAGGAACAAGTACATGTGAAAGGATAAACAACCCAATATTTGTAGCAACTATCTTAAACATGGCAATCATAAAATTATTACCACAAAAGGAGAATTCGATCCGATATTAGGAATAGGTAGAAAATATGGCCAAGCACCATACAAATTGCAGTTGTAACAAGTTTGGTATTTACTTTTCAAATGCACGAGAAGAGAGAAGTCATTGCTACCCTCCAACAGTTGGACCGACCTTGGTGTGTACTTGGACATTTTTGCTCTCAAATCATACAAATTTTTAGATATCGTAGTAGATATGTATTAGGTGGTATTGATACCATACCTTAGATCACTAGAACTTTCAGTTGACTAAACAGAAGCAGAGGGGTTGGTCGATTTAGGACAAAACATAGTTTGGCTTCCAATTTTTCAAAAAATGAGCATAAGGAAGTGTTCCTACATGCCTTTTTTAAATCACCTATTGTATTTTTTACTGCTATAGGACGTATTAGACCATCAACATTGTGTATTCAATCATTAATATAATGGGTGAGTGTGACACTCAGAGAGTTCTCCTTCAACCCTTGACATTTTGAATAGCCACATACTATTGGGGTGTCATAAAAGAGACCCATCTCACAATGAATTATCGTCAATGACCCTGGATTATGGCTGGAAGATGGCATGTTACAATTGGCAGGGTAAAGCGACTTCCCATTTTCATCTACCAACTGTTGCGGCATTGTTCTTCTGATAAGAACTTGTGATGTTTTTCAACTAGTGGATATTTCGTGCATCCAAATTCGATCCTGAATTAGGATCCTACAAAATTGAATACATTTTTATTCAAATTCACATGGATAAATAACATAAATTCAATTATATAATCAAAATATAAATAAAATATGAACTTATTGGAGATGGAAAGGGGGAACTTGATGAACTTTGAATGACATGGAATGAGCTGGAATTTGAAGAATTGACCATTTGATATTACAATTTTGTCTCCCTACTTTGGATCCAAATAAAAAATCAATACATGTCTACAGTCCTAAAATCAGTTTTGAGAACCATATCACAATCTAACTTCCAATATAGTTTTGAAACCATTTTTTAAGAATAAAGTGAGTTTAAGCAACATATGTATACTATGAAGTATGTAATTGATGTGGTTGAATCATAAAAGAACATTTGAGATTAATATACCATTTTAAGTTCAAACATTCATTCATAGGGATTTTTAAATACTCTGGTGCACTTTAATAACACAAATGCACCGATGCATCCTGAATAATTAAGTGTACTGATGTGTCCTGAATAACCAAATGCGCTAGTTCAATATGAATAACTAAATGCACCAATGCGTCTGAAACACTTCCGCATCGTCTTTAAACATCTGGAAAAAAAATATCCTCTATATTTGGTATTGAATATTTAACTATACACTTTTCAATATTATTGCCATCGGTGAGCTTAGTATATATAAGTGCACTAGTGCAATCATATTTCTCATACACATCGGTGAATAAATTTATTTTTTTATATGTGTATATTTCTAGTGTATGCCAATACAATGTGCTTTATAAAATATAGTGCACCAGTGAACTCATATCGTACTGGTGCACTGATTTTCATGGCATGCCTCCAAACCCTAATCCACTAGCTTGCTAATCAAGTGCACAAGTTCCTTCTCCCAATATTGGTTCTAATTTATTTTATTTATCATTTTATTTTATTTATTTAAAACTTGATTTTACTTCACAAGTATGAACACCTCACTGCATTTACAAAAGACTACCAAGGGGAGACCTAGCATAGTTACCCTACAAATTCTTTATGATTATATAGAGTCCATAAAGAAATCTAGGGAAGAAAGAGAAGCTAAACTTCAAACTGAACTAGAAGCCATGCTTGATAATAAGTTTGCATCCTTTGATTTCAAAATATTCAAAAACAAATAGACAATAAGATCACAGTGTTGGAGAATAAGTTGCACACAATGGAGATTAGGATATAGGAAATGGAAAAGCAAAGCCAAGAAACAAAACAACCAACCCAACAAGAAGAGATTGATAATTTAGAAAATATTGAGATGCAGAGAAAGATTAAAGAATTAGAAGCAAAGGTAAATAACAATCTAACGCTAAATATTATGGAAAGGAAATTGGATATCAAACAAGAAATAAATAAGTTGATTGAATTATACCACGAGTGTAAGAAACGAGCCTTGAACCTCATAAATTTTGGATTAAAGGAGGAGGTTGAAGAGGATACGCTAGCTCTAGTGAGGGAAAAACTACATAATAAGTTACAAATTGAAACTACTTGTCTCATAGAAGCAAAGAGTTTGGAAAAAATAATTGAGGATAAAGATATGCTAATTCGGGTTAAGGTTATCTCTAATGACCATAAATTTGGCATGCTCAATAAAACCTCAAGTCTAAAAGGCTCAAGAATATTTATAAATGAAGATCTCATTCCAAAAGATCAAGCCAAACTATGAAAGGAAGTTCAAAAGGTAAAAGAAGCTAGGGAGGAAGGAAAATGGGCATTACTTAGAAATAGAAAGGCTATCATCCGAGATAGATACCAAAAAGATAATAATAAATAGGAATCTAGTGCACTTTGGATCCTCTCTTGGAACTACTGGGGATTTCCATGGAATAGAGATCCCAAGTTAAGTTGGATTTAGAATGAAAATGATATTATATTGCTGGTTGAAACTTGGGATAATGAATAATATAAGGTCCCTACAATAAAAGTAATTTCTTATGGTTGATATGGAACAAGTGATCATGTTGCCAAGGCATTGGAGGCATAGCTTGTTACATTAGGAAGAACATCTCCTCTCATGTTAGTCTTTATAAAAAATATTTTTTTAACCAGTACATATGGATGGAGATTACAGATATTAATGCTAAAAAAATATTTATAGCAATTTGTCATTTTGCACCTATCAATTTTAGTTTTTATAAGAAGAACAATTTACATAAAACTTGTCTTTATAATGGCCTTGAACATGATATTTCTAGTTTAATAAATGAAGGCAATATCATCTTAATGGGTGACTTTAATGCTTGAACAACTAGTAACCAAGCTATTATCTTAAGTAATGCTTCCAACCCTAGTACTCTATGTTTAG